>VHKM01000119.1:0-600000 GCA_007210695.1 Neogobius melanostomus
TCGGTCACGGACGGAGCCGTGACCAAATTTTTGTCACGACAAAGTCAAATTTTTCCCTTCATTTATTTGGGCCTGCAGTGCGCTACTCCGCGCCCCATTTTCAAATTCAGGAACAAAACACCGGCGACACCGACCAACATTCAAATTCGCTCAAATCGTCCCACAGTTGGCGAGTATACTTTGACGCGCGGAAGCGCTAAAAGGACGTCCGACATGCGTGCCATGACAACACCGTAATCAATTAAAAAGTTTAAAAACTGATCGTCGCCAACTGTGAGATAGCTGGAGCGAAACGGGTAGATCGACTGCTCACGCCCAGGACGAGTCGTCAAATGCGAGCGCAACAAAGCGCCTTACGCGCCAAGACGGCCTCTGGCCAAATGCCGCCACACTGAGGTTGCCTAGAAACCGCGTAATAATGTTTTTTGTTTGGCTTTACGTGACCAATGACTGTGCCGACATTTTTTTCGTCTATGACGAAGTAAATTTTCGGGGATTTTGGGGGATTTTGGGGTCTGGCCAAGGCGCAATTTAACTGGTTTCCAGGGGCGCTGACGCGCCATTTTTCAATTTACATGGAGATGTGAAGTTTTTTTCACCAGTGAATTGGGCAAAAATTCAGGACTTTTCGTCCGGTGGGAAGTTTGCCGAACTGGCTTTTTAGGGGGAGAAGAAAAAATATAATATAATTAAAGCGCAAGCGGCATTTAGAGGCCCTCGAGGGTCTCCGTTTGGCCGGGACCCGGTGGCCCGCACGCCCAATAACGGAGCGCACCAGCCCCTCCTGCCCGCACTAGGTCGAGATTAATAAAAGAGCAAAGGAGAAGAAAATCCCTTCGGCGCTAGATCACTCGATTTTTCCCAAAATGGCGACCTCCTGTTGGTTGCTAATAGCAACCACATAAATGTCTTTTTTGTTCGGACAGTCCCGTGACGCATGCGTGTACCAATTTTGGCTTAAGCTACCAAATTGAAACCCCGGGTCGTTTCATGCAACGGAAAAGGCGGCTCCAGACATTTGTCGGTCACGTGACGATGGTTGTGCCCAAATTTCGTCACGAACAAAGTTAATTTTTTTTCCTCATTCATTTTTATTTGGTGCTCTGCAGGGGGCGCTATCGCGCCCATTTTCAAATGTCTATACACAACATCGCGGGGTCGAAGACTCTACAACGATCAATACGCTCAAACGCTTCATTGTGCGAGTAGACTCTTAACAGTCCAGCACGCGAAAAACGTACCACGAATTCAGCTGGCCAATACAACACCGGTAATCCTATTAAGAAAGTTTTTAATAACTTTTAATGTCCCACTTGTGTAGATGATCTTGGAGCGAAACGGGGAGTCGCTGCGTTTCAACAGCCCTAGGACGATTCGTTCAAAATGAGAGTGCACGAAATGGCCGTTCGCGACAGATTACTCAATCCCAAACCGACCCTGTGTTCCTACCAACCAATGTAAACTGTTTCAACAGTCATGACCATCGCGTATAACTAATTGGTGGCTGCGCGCAAAGTTGACACGCGGGTCGTTACCATGGCAACACGGTGGAAAAAGGGGCGTGGCCATCATTGACTTTTTTGATCGGTATCACGTGACGGATGTCTGTGCCAAATTTCATTTGTCTACGACAAATCAATTTTCCTAATTCATCTATTGGTCTCCTGCAGGGGGCGCAAGCCCCATTTCATATCCATATCAAAACATCGGGTCAACTCGACCAAATCGATTCAAGGTTTCGCTCAACGGCCACAGTATGTGCGAGTTTATGACTGTTTGAGTCGGTGGCGAGCGCTGAAATGGACGCCGAATTCATGGCGTTGCCAGGACAACACCGTTAATCATAGAAATAATAACTAGACCCCTTGGTAATGAACGAGCGGAACGGATCGCTGCCTCACCCCAGACGAGTCGTTCAAATGGGAGGCAGAAAGCCCTCGCGACAGATTACTCAATTTTTTCCAAAATGGCCGAGCCTCCTGTTGGTTTGCCTAGCAACCAGTAATGTACTTTTTTGTTCAGACAGTCATGACGCACGCGTGTTACTAAGTTGGGGGGTTGCGCCCAAATACACGGTCCTGCCAAATGCAAACACGGTGAAAGGGCGTGCCCAGACTTTCGTTCACGATACGGATGTCTGTGCCAAATCGTTTGCTACGACAAAGTCAATTTTCCTCATACATTAAATTTTGGGCCTGCAGGGGCGCTATTCGCTCCATTTTCAAATCCATATACAAAACACGGTCAGAGAACTCGAACCAACGATCTTCAAGTTTACGCTCAAATGCCCACAGTATGTGGAGTCTATGACTGTTTGAACGCGGGCGAGCGAGCAGCTAAAAATATGGACGCCGGAATTCATGGCGTTGCCATGACACAACCGTAATCCTATAAGAAAGTCAATAACTTTGACCCACTTGTGAGAAACAGCGAACGGGATCCTGGGCTCAACGCCTCAGACGATTCGTTCAAATCGAGGGCACGAAATGGCGCCTTCGGCGCCAGATCGCTCTTCTGGCATATCGGCGCCTCCTGAATGGTTGCCTAGGCAACCGCATAATATCTTTTTTTGTTTGGTTCAAAGCGTACCAAATCACGTGCCGAATTGTGCACGACGAACAAAATTTCATGGATTTCGGATTTGGGCCCCATAGGCGCAATTTAACAGTGTTTTTCCAGGGGGCCGGACCGCCATTTTTTTCCATTTTTTTACATTTTGGAGATGTGAAGGTTTTTTTTTTCACCTAATTGAATTTTGGGCAAAAATTCAGGACTTTTCATCAGTGGGAAGATGCCGAAACTGGCTCCGGGGGGGGGAGAAAGAAAAATAATAATAATAATAATAAGAATAAGAAAAACCCGTACAAAACAATATAGCGCCGCCGAAGGCGGCGCATATTTATATATTCGGAAAGGTCTCACGTCCAGTAATCCAACCGGGGGTTCATTGTCAAATACGAGCGCGTTGCGCTCGTATTTTACCTCTTCTTTCTCAATATTTCCCAATGGATTTTTTTTTCGTATTTTTGTGCGAGCAGAAGCAAATATGCCGCTTTCGCGGCAAAGACCTATATTATCGGATAGGTCTCGATGCCCTGAGTCTCTCTAACAGTGTTTTGAGTGCTGGTGAGTGGCCATGGTCGATGACGAGCGCGTTGCGCTCGTCATCGACTGCTTTCTTGTCCATGTTGCGCCTTGCCTGTGGTTTTCACCTTTTTTTCTTCGAGCAGCAACAAATGTGCCGCTTTCGCGGCACACGCTTATATCACCGGACAGGTCGTGGTGCCGGGATGTCGTTATTACTGTGTAATGCATGGGGAGCGCTCCGCGCTCTGTTTCTTGAGCGCTCCGCGCTCTTTTTGGGACGTGCGCTATGCGCACGTCTTCGTCAGTGCGCTCCGCGCACTGCTTGTACAATAACAACAGGCCCGGACCCTGTCAGGCTCTCGGGCCTAATTAAAGCCGCAAGCGGCATTTAGAGGCCCTCGAGGGTCTCGTTTGGCCGGTTGACGCCGGTGGCCGCACGACGCCCCAATAACCGGGAGGCGCTGCCGCGCCCTACGTGGTTATGATGTCGCTGCCACTGTAGGTGGAGTTTGTAAAAGTGCAAAGGCAAGAAATGGCGCCTTCGGCGCCAGATCACTCAATTTTTCCCAAAATGGCCGAGTTCCTGTTGGTTGCCTAGCAACCATGTAATGTACTTTTTTGTTCAGACAGTCATGACGCACGCGTGCACCAATTTTTATTTGGCTGCGCCAAAGTTGACATCGTCCGTTTCCTCATTCATTTTTATTTGGTGCTCTACAGGGGGCGCTATCGCGCCCATTTTCAAATTTCCTATATCACAACATCCAGAGTCGACGACTCGACCAAACGATTCAAGTTACGCTCAATCGGCCACAGTTGTGCGGGTTACAAACTCTTTGAACGCGCGGCAAGCATTGAAAACGGATGCCGAATTCATGGCGTGCCATGACAACACCGTAAATCCTATTAGAAATTTTAATAACTTTAATGTCCCACTTGTGTAGATGATCTGGAGCGAACGGGGAGTCGCTGCGTTCAACGCCCTAGGACGAGTTCGTTCAAATGCGAGTGCACGAAATGGCGCCTTCGGCGCCAGATCACTCGATGTTTCCCAAAATGGCCGCCCTCCTGTTGGTTGCCTAGCAACCATGCCATGTACTTTTTTGTTCGGACTGTCATGACGCACGCGTGTACCAATTTTGGTTTTGGCTGCGCCAAAAGTTACATCGGGTCATTGCCATGGCAACGCGGTGGGAAAGGGGCGTGGCCCCAATGACTTTTTTGTTCGGGGTCACGTGACGGATGCTGTGCCAAATTTCTTTTGTCTACGACAAAGTTAAATTTTTTCCTCATTCATTTTATTTGGTGCTCTGTAGGGGGCGCTATCGCGCCCATTTTCAAATTTCCTACATCACAACATCCGGAGTCGACGACTCGACCAACGATTCAAGTTTCGCTCAAATCGGCCACAGTATGTGCGAGTTATGACTCTTTGAACGCGGCGGCGAGCGCTGAAAATGGACGCCGAATTCCTGGCGTTGCCATGACAACACCGTTAATCCTATTAGAAAGTTTTTAATAACTTTTGATGTCCCACTTGTGTAGATGATCTGGAGCGAACGGGGAGTCGCTGCGTTCAACGCCCTAGGGACGAGTTCGTTCAAATGCGAGCCACGAAATGGCGCCTTCGGCGCCAGATCGCTCTCTGGCCAAAATGGCCGCCCTCCTGATGGTTGCCTAGCAACCGCGTAATATGTTTTTTTGTTTGGCTTTACGTGACCAATCACTGTGCCGAATTTGTTCGTCTACGACGAACTAAATTTTCGGGCATCTCCATAGGCGCAATGTAATCTTGATTTTCCAGGGGGCGCTGACGCGCATTTTTTAAATTTTTGAATGAAACTTATTGACACTGTGTATCGCCGTGATTTTGAATTTGGGCAAAAAATGGGGAGTTTTCGTCGACGACTCGTCGAGTTATTCCAAAAAAACACGGATAGAAGAAAAATAATAATAATTAAAGCCGCAAGCGGCATTTAGAGGCCCTCGAGGGTCTCGTTTGGCCGGTTGACGCCGGTGGCCGCACGTCGCCCCAATAACCGGGAGGCGCTGCCGCGCCCTACCTGCCACACTAGTGGAGATTATAAAAGAGCAAAGGCAAGAAATGGCGCCTTCGACGCCAGATCACTCGATTTTTCCCAAAATGGCCGACCTCCTGTTGGTTGCCTAGCAACCATGTAATGTACTTTTTTGTTGGGACAGTCATGACGCACGCGTGTACCAATTTTGGTTTGGCTGCGCCAAAGTTGACACCGGGTTGTTGCCATGGCAACACGATGGGAAAAGAGCGTGGCATGATTTACTTTTTTTATCGGATCACGTGACGCACGTCTGTGCCAAATTTCTTTTGTCTACGACAAAGTTTGATCTTTTCTTCATTCATTTTATTTGGTGCTCTGCAGGGGCCCTATCGCGCCCATTTTCAAATGTCCTAAATCACAACATTCGGGGTCGACGACCGACCAACGATTCAAGTTTCGCTCAAATCGGCCACAGTATGTGCGAGTTAAAACTCTTTGAACCCAGCGGCGAGCGCTGAAAATGGACGCCGAATTCATGGCGTTGCCATGACAACACCGTTAATCCTATTAGAAAGTTTTTAATAACTTTTGATGTCCCACTTGTGTAGATGATCTGGAGCGAACGGGGAGTCGCTGCGTTCAACGCCCTAGGAGGAGTTCGTTCAAATGCGAGGGCACGAAATGGCGCCTTTGGCGCCAGATCACTCGATTTTTCCCAAATGGCCGACCTCCTGTTGGTTGCCTAGCAACCATGTAATGTACTTTTTTGTTCGGACTGTCATGACGCACGCGTGTACCAATTTTGGTTTGGCTGCGCCAAAGTTGACATCGGGTCGTTGCCATGGCAACACGGTGGGGAAAGGGGCGTGGCCTCAATGCATTTTTTGTTCGGGGTCATGTGACGTATGTCTGTGCCAAATTTCTTTTGTCTACGACAAAGTTCAAATTTTTTCCTCATTAATTTTTATTTGTGCTCTGCAGGGGCGCTATCGCGCCCATTTTCAAATTTCATATATCAAAACATCCGGGTCGAGGACTCGACCAACGATTCAAGTTTCGCTCAAATCGGCCAGAGTAGTGCGAGTTATGACTGTTTGAAGTCGGTGGCGAGCGCTGAAAATGGACGCCGAATTCATGGCGTTGCCATGACAACACCGTTAATCCTATTAGAAAGTTTTAATAACTTTTGATGTCCCACTTGTGTAGATGATCTGGAGCGAACGGGGAGTCGCTGCGTTAAAAGCCCTAGGACGAGTTCGTTAAAATGCGAGGGCACGAAATGGCGCCTCGGCGCCAGATCGCTCTTCTGGCCAATATGCCGCCCTCCTGATGGTTGCCTAGCAACCGCGTAATATGTGTTTTTGTTTGGCTTCACATGAACAATCACTGTGCCGAATTTTTTTCGTCTACGACGAAGTCAAGTTTTCGGGCATCTCCATAGGCGCAATGTAATTTTGATTTTCCAGGGGGCGCTGGCGCGCAATTTTTTTGATTTTTTATATTTTCTAAATGTGAAGAATTTTGTTTTCAAGTGTTTGAATTTTGTGCAAAAAATCAGGACTTTTCGTCAGTGGGAAAGTGGACTTTGAGGGGGAGAAGAAAAATAATAATAATAATAATAATAATAATTAAAGCCGCAAGCGGCATTTAGAGGCCCTCGAGGTCTCGTTTGGCCGGTTGACGCCGGTGGCCGCACGCCGCCCCAATAACCGGGAGGCGCTTCCGCGCCCTACGTGGTTATGATGTCGCTGCCACCCTCGGTCGAGTTTGTAAAAGAGCAAAGGCAAGAAATGGCGCCTTTGGCGCCAGATCACTCCATTTTTCCCAAAATGGCCGACCTCCTGTTGGTTGCCTAGCAACCACGTAAAGTACTTTTTTGTTCGGACAGTCATGACGCACGCGTGTACCAATTTTGGTTTGCCTGCTCCAAAGTTGACATCAGGTCGTTGCCAAGTTGGATTTTATTCTTCATTCATTTTGATTTGGTGCTCTGCAGGGGGCGCTATCGCGCCCATTTTCAAATGTCCTAAATCACAACATCTGGGGTCGACCACTCGACCAACGATTGAAGTTACGCTCAAATCGGCTTCAGTTTGTGAGAGTTATGACTGTTTAAACACGGCGGCGAGTGCTGAAACGGACGCCGACTTCATGGCGTTGCCATGACAACACCGTTAATCCTATTAGAAAGTTTTAATAACTTTTGATGTCACACTTGTGTAGATGATCTGGAGCGAATGGGGAGTCGCTGCGTTCAACGCCCTAGGACGAGTTCGTTCAAATGGGAGTGCACGAAATGACGCCTTCGGCGCCAGATTACTACATTTTTCCCCAAAATGGCCGCCCTCCTGTTGTTGCCTAGCAACCATGTAATGTACTTTTTGTTTGGACTGTCGTGACGCACACGTGTACCAATTTTGGTTTGGCTGCGCCAAAGTTGACATCGGGTCGTTGCCATGGCAACACGTTGGGGAAAGGGGCGTGGCCTCAATGACTTTTTTGTTCGGGGTCACGTGACGGATGTCTGTGCCAAATTTCTTTTGTCTACGACAAAGTTCAGTTTGTTCCCTATTCATTTTTATTTGATGCTCTGCAGGGGGCGCTATCGCGCCCATTTTCAAATTCATATATCAAAACATCCGGGTCGACGACTCGACCAACGATTCAAGTTTCGCTCAAATCGGCCACAGTATGTGCGAGTTATGACTGTTTGAACGTGGCGGCGAGCGCTGAAAATGGACGCCGAATTCATGGCGTTGCCATGACAACACCGTTAATCCTATTAGAAAGTTTTTAATAACTTTTGATGTCCCACTTGTGTAGATGATCTGGAGCGAACGGGGAGTCGCTGCGTTGAACGCCCTAGGAGGAGTTCGTTCAAATGCGAGTGCACGAAATGGTGCCTTCGGCGACAGATTACTCAATTTTTCCCAAAATGGCCGACCTCCTGTTGGTTGCCTAGCAACCATGTAATGTATTTTTTGTTCAGACAGTCATGACGCACGCGTGTACTAATTTTGGTTTGGCTGCGCCAAAGTTGACATCGGGTCGTTGCCATGGCAACACGGTGGGAAAAGGGGCGTGGCCTCAATACGTTTTTTGTTCGGGGTCACGTGACAGATGTCTGTGCCAAATTTCGTTTGTCTACGACAAAGTTCAATTTTTTTCCTCATTCATTTTTATTGGTGCTCTGCAGGGGGCGCTATCGCGCCCATTTTCAAATTTCATATATCAAAACATCCGGGGTCGACGACTCGACCAACGATTCAAATTTCGCTCAAATCGGCCACAGTTTGTGCGAGTTACGACTCTTTGAATGCGGTGGCGAGCGCTGAAAACGGACGCCAAATTCATGGCGTGCCATGACAACACCGTTAATCCTATTAGAAAGTTTTTAATAACTTTGATGTCCCACTTGTGTAGATGATCTGGAGCGAACGGGGAGTCGCTGCGTTCAACGCCCTAGGAGGAGTTCGTTCAAATGCGAGCGCACGAAATGGCGCCTTCGGCGCCAGATCGCTCTTCTGGCCAATATGGCCGCCCTCCTGATGGTTGCCTAGCAACCGCGTAATATGTTTTTTGTTTGGCTTTACTGACCAATGACTGTGCCGAATTTTTTTCGTCTACGACGAACTAAAATTTCGGGGATCGGGATTTGGGGGGTCGGGCCATAGGGTGCAATGTTAACGCTGTTTTTCCAGGGGGCGCTGACGCGCCATTTTTTTCATTTTTTACATTTTGGAGATGTGAAGGTTTTTTTTCACCTAATTGAATTTGGGCAAAAATTCAGGACTTTTCGTCGGTGGGAAGTTGCCGAAACTGGCTTTTTAGGGGGAGAAGAAAAAAATAATAATAATAATAATAAGAAAAACCCGTACAATAACAATATAGCGCCGCCTTCGGCGGCGCATATTTATATATTCGGAAAGGTCTCACGTCCAGTAATCCAACCGTGGGGTTTATTGTCAAATACGAGCGCGTTGCGCTCCTCTTTACCTCTTCTTTCTCAATATTTCCCAATGGGTTTTTTTTTTCGTATTTTGTGCGAGCAGAAGCAAATATGCCGCTTTCGCGGCAAAGACCTATGTTATCGGATAGGCCTCGATGCCCTGAGTCACTCTAGCAGTGTTTTGAGTGCTGGTGAGTGGCCATGGTCGATGACGAGCGCAACGCGCTCGTCATCGACTGCTTTCTTGTCCATGTTGCGCCTTGCCTGTGGTTTTCACCTTTTTTTCTTCGAGCAGCAACAAATGTGCCGCTTTCGCGGCACACGCTTATATCACCGGACAGGTCGGGGTGCCGGAGTGTCGTTATTACAGTGTAATGCATGGGGAGCGCTTCGCGCTCTGTTTCTTGAGCGCTCCGCGCTCTTTTTGGGACGTGCGCTACGCGCACGTCTTTCTTCAGTGCGCTCCGCGCACTGCCTGTACAATAACAACAGGCCCGGACCCTGTCAGGCTCTCGGGCCTAATAAGAAAAACCCGTACAATAACAATATAGCGCCGCCAAAGGCGGCGCATATTTATATATTCGGAAAGGTCTCACGTCCAGTAATCCAACCGTGGGGCTCATTGTCAAATACGAGCGCAATTTTACCTCTTCTTTCTCATATTTCCCAATGGATTTTTTTTTTCGTATTTTTGTGCGAGCAGAAGCAAATATGCCGCTTTCGCGGCAAAGACCCATATTATTGGATAGGGCTCAATGCCCTGAGTCACTGTATAAGTGTTTTGAGTGCTGGTGAGTGGCCATGGTCGATGACGAGCGCGTTGCGCTCGTCATCGACTGCTTCTTGTCCATGTTGCGCCTTGCCTGTGGTTTTCACCTTTTTTTCTTCGAGCAGCAACAAATGTGCCGCTTTCGCGGCACACGCTTATATCACCGGACAGGTCGGGGTGCCGCGAGTGTCGTTATTACTGTGTAATGCATGGGGAGCGCTCCGCGCTCTGTTCTTGAGCGCTCCGCGCTCTTTTTGGGACGTGCGCTACGCGCACGTCTTTCATCAGTGCGCTCCGCGCACTGCTTGTACAATAACAACAGGCCCGGACCCTGTCAGGCTCTCGGGCCTAATTAAAGCCGCAAGCGGCATTTAGAGGCCCTCGAGGGTCTCGTTTGGCCGGTTGACGCCGGTGGCCGCACACCGCCCCAATAACCGGGAGGCGCTGCCGCGCCCTACCTGCCACACTAGGTTGAAATGATAAAAGAGCAAAGGCAAGAAATGGCGCCTTCGGCGCCAGATGGCTCGATGTTTCCCAAAATGGCCGACCTCCTGTTGGTTGCCTAGCAACCACGTAATGTACTTTTTGTTCGGACAGTCATGACGCACGCGTGTACCAATTTGGTTTGGCTGCACCAAAGTTGACATCAGGTCGTTGCCATGGCAACACGGTGGGAAAAGGGGCGTGGCCCCAATTACTTTTTTGTTCGGGGTCACGTGACGGATGTCTGTGCCAAATTTCGTTTGTCTACGACAAAGTTCAATTTTTTTCCTCATTCATTTTTATTGGTGCTCTGCAGGGGCGCTATCGCACCCATTTTCAAATTTCCTATATCACAACATCCGGGGTCGAGGACTCAACCAACGATTCAAGTTTGTTCAAATCGGCCACAGTATGTGCGAGTTACGAGTCTTTGAACGCGATGGCGAGCGCGGAAATGGACGCCGAATTCATGGCGTTGCCATGACAACACCGTTAATCCTATTAGAAAGTTTTTAATAACTTTTGATGTCCCACTTGTGTAGATGATCTGGAGCGAACGGGGAGTCGCTGCGTTCAACGCCCTAGGAGGAGTTCGTTCAAATGCGAGGCACGAAATGGCGCCTTCGGCGCCAGATCGCTCTTCTGGCCAATATGGCCGCCCTCCTGATGTTGCCTAGCAACCGCGTAATATGTTTTTGTTTGGCTTCATGTGACCAATCACTGTGCCGAATTTTTTTCGTCTACGACGAACTAAAATTTTTGGGCATTCCATAGGCGCAATGTAATCTTGATTTTCCAGGGGGCGCTGGCGCGCCATTTTTTGGAATTTTGAATGAAACTTATTGACACTGTGTATCGCCGTGATTTTGAATTTTGGGCAAAAAATGGGGAGTTTTCGTCGACGACTCGTCGAGTTATCCAAAAAAACACGGATAGAAGAAAAATAATAATAAGAATTAAAGCCGCAAGCGGCATTTAGAGGCCCTCGAGGGTCCTCGTTGGCCGGTTGACGCCGGTGGCCGCACGCCGCCCCAATAACCGGGAGGCGCTGCCGCGCCCTACCTGCCACACTAGGTCGAGATTATAAAAGAGCAAAGAGAAGAAATGGCGCCTTCGGCGCTAGATCACTCGATTTTTCCCAAAATGGCCGACCTCCTGTTGGTTGCTTAGCAACCACGTAATGTACTTTTTTGTTCGGACAGTTGTGACGCATGCGTGTACCAATTTTGGCTTAGCTACGCCAAAGTTGACACCGGGTCGTTGCCATGGCAACACGGTGGGAAAAGGGGCGTGGCCTCAATGACATTTTGTTCGGGGTCACGTGACGGATGTTTGTGCCAAATTTCTTTTGTCTACGACAAAGTTATTTTTTTTCCTCATTAATTTTTATTTGGTGGTCTGCAGGGGCCTATCGCGCCCATTTTCAAATTTCCTATATCACAACATCTGGGGTCGACGACTCTACCAACGATTCAAGTTTCGCTCAAATCGGCTTCAGTTTGTGCGAGTTATGACTCTTTGAACGCGGTGGCGAGTGCTGAAAACGGACGCCGAATTCATGGCGTTGCCATGACAACACCGTTAATCCTATTAGAAAGTTTTAATAACTTTTAATGTCCCACTTGTGTAGATGATCTGGAGCGAACGGGGAGTCGCTGCGTTCAACGCCCTAGGAGGAGTTCGTTCAAATGCGAGCGCACGAAATGGGCCTTCGGCGACAGATTACTCAATTTTTCCCAAAATGGCCGACCTCCTGTTGGTTGCCTAGCAACCATGTAATGTACTTTTTTGTTCAGACAGTCATGACGCACGCGTGTACCAATTTTGTTTGGCTGCGCCAAAGTTGACATTGGGTCGTTGCCATGGCAACACAGTGGGAAAAGGGGCGTGGCCTCAATACGTTTTTGTTCGGGGTCACGTGACAGATGTCTGTGCCAAATTTCGTTTGTCTACGACAAAGTTCAATTTTTCCTAATTCATTTTTATTTGGTGCTCTGCAGGGGCGCTATCGCGCCCATTTTCAAATTTTATATATCAACACATCCGGGTCGATGACTCGACCAACGATTCAAGTTTCGCTGAAATCGGCCACAGTTTGTGCGAGTTATGACTCTTTGAACGCGGTGGCGAGCGCTGAAAACGGACGCCGAATTCATGGCGTTGCCATGACAACACCGTTAATCCTATTAGAAAGTTTTTAATAACTTTTGATGTCCCACTTGTGTAGATGATCTGGAGCGAACGGGGAGTCGCTGCGTTCAACGCCCTAGGAGGAGTTCGTTCAAATGCGAGCGCACGAAATGGCGCCTTCGGCGCCAGATCGCTCTTCTGGCCAATATGGCCGCCCTCCTGATGGTTGCCTAGCAACCGCGTAATATGTTTTTTTGTTTGGCTTTACGTGACCAATGACTGTGCCGAATTTTTTCGTCTACGACGAACTAAAATTTTCGGGGATTTCGGGATTTTGGGGGGTCTGGCCATAGGGCGCAATGTTAACGCTGTTTTCCAGGGGGCGCTGACGCGCCATTTTTTGATTTTTTACATTTGGAGATGTGAAGGTTTTTTTTTTCACCTAATTGAATTTTGGGCAAAAATTCAGGACTTTTTCGTCAGTGGGAAGTTGCCGAAACTGGCTTTTAGGGGGAGAAGAAAAAAAATAATAATAATAAGAAAAACCCGTACAATAACAATATAGCGCCGCCAAAGGCGGCGCATATTTATATATTCGGAAAGGTCTCACGTCCAGTAATCCAACCGTGGGGTTTTATTGTCAAATACGAGCGCGTTGCGCTCCTCTTTTACCTCTTCTTTCTCAATATTTCCCAATGGGTTTTTTTTTTCGTATTTTTGTGCGAGCAGAAGCAAATATGCCGCTTTCGCGGCAAAGACCTATATTATCGGATAGGTCTCGATGCCCTGAGTCTCTCTAACAGTGTTTGAGTCCTGGTGAGTGGCCATGGTCGATGACGAGCGCGTTGCGCTCGTCATCGACTACTTTTTTATCCATGTTGCGCCTTGCCTGTGGTTTCACCTTTTTTTTATTCGAGCAGCAACAAATGTGCCGCTTTCGCGGCACACGCTTACATCACCGGACAGGTCGGGGTGCCGGGAGTGTCGTGATTACTGTGTAATGCATGGGGAGCGCTCCGCGCTCTGTTTCTTGAGCGCTCCGCGCTCTTTTTGGGACGTGCGCTACGCGCACGTCTTTCGTCAGTGCGCTCCGCGCACTGCCTGTACAATAACAACAGGCCCGGACCCTGTCAGGCTCTCGGGCCTAATAAGAAAAACCCGTACAATAACAATATAGCGCCGCCTTAGGCGGCGCATATTTATATAATCGGAAAGGTCTCACGTCCAGTAATCCACCCATGGGGTTCATTATCAAATACGAGCGCGTTGCGCTCGTCATTTACCTCTTCTTTCTCAATATTTCCCAATGGGTTTTTTTTTTCGTATTTTTGTGCGAGCAGAAGCAAATATGCCGCTTTCGCGGCAAAGACCTATATTATCGGATAGGCCTCGATGCCCTGAGTCACTGTAACAGTGTTTTGAGTGCTGGTGAGTGGCCATGGTCGATGACGAGCACGTTGCGCTCGTCATCGACTGCTTTCTTGTCCATGTTGCGCCTTGCCTGTGGTTTTCACCTTTTTTTATTCGAGCAGCAACAAATGTGCCGCTTTCGCGGCACACGCTTATATCACCGGACAGGTCGGGGTGCCGGGAGTGTCGTTATTACTGTGTAATGCATGGGGAGCGCTCCGCGCTCTGTTTCTTGAGCGCTCCGCGCTCTTTTTGGGACGTGCGCTACGCGCACGTCTTTCGTCACTGCGCTCCGCGCACTGCCTGTACAATAACAACAGGCCCGGACCCTGTCAGGCTCTCGGGCCTAATAAGAAAAACCCGTACAATAACAATATAGCGCCGCCAAAGGCGGCGCATATTTATATATTCGGAAAGGTCTCACGTCCAGTAATCCAACCGTGGGGTTCATTGTCAAATACGAGCGCGTTGCGCTCGTATTTTACCTCTTCTTTCTCAATATTTCCCAATGGATTTTTTTTCCGTATTTTTGTGCGAGCAGAAGCAAATATGCCGCTTTCGCGGCAAAGACCCATATTATTGGATAGGGCTCAATGCCCTGAGTCACTGTATTAGTGTTTTGAGTGCTGGTGAGTGGCCATGGTCGATGACGAGCGCGTTGCGCTCGTCATCGACTGCTTTCTTGTCCATGTTGCGCCTTGCCTGTGGTTTCACCTTTTTTTCTTCGAGCAGCAACAAATGTGCCGCTTTCGCGGCACACGCTTATATCACCGGACAGGTCGGGGTGCCGGGAGTGTCGTTATTACTGTGTAATGCATGGGGAGCGCTCCGCGCTCTGTTTCTTGAGCGCTCCGCGCTCTTTTTGGGACGTGCGCTACGCGCACGTCTTTCGTCAGTGCGCTCCGCGCACTGCTTGTACAATAACAACAGGCCCGGACCCTGTCAGGCTCTCGGCCTAATTAAAGCCGCAAGCGGCATTTAGAGGCCCTCGAGGGTCTCGTTTGGCCGGTTGACGCCGGTGGCCGCACGCCGCCCCAATAACCGGGAGGCGCTACCGCGCCCTACCTGTCACACTAGGTCGAGATTATAAAAGAGCAAAGGCAAGAAATGGCGCCTTCGGCGCCAGATTACTACATTTTTCCCAAAATGGCCGCCCTCCTGTTGGTTGCCTAGCAACCATGCAACGTACTTTTTGTTCGGACTGTATGACGCACGCGTGTACCAATTTTGGTTTGGCTGCGCCAAAGTTGACATCGGGTCGTTGCCATGGCAACACGGTGGGAAAAGGGGCGTGGCCTCAATTACTTTTTTTGTTCGGGGTCACGTGACGGACGTCTGTGCCAAATTTCTTCTGTCTACGACAAAGTTCGATTTTATTCATTTTATTTGGTGCTCTGCAGGAGGCGCTATCGCGCCCATTTTCAAATCTCTTATATCACAACATCCGGGGTCGAGGACTTGACCAACAATTCAAGTTCCGCTTAAATCGGCCACGGTTTGTGCGAGTTATGACTGTTTAAAGGTGACGGCGAGCACCGAAAACGGACGCCGAATCATGGCGTTGCCATGACAACACCGTTAATCCTATTAGAAAGTTTTAATAACTTTTGATGTCCCACTTGTGTAGATGATCTGGAGCGAACGGGGAGTCGCTGCGTTCAACGCCCTACGACGAGTTCGTTCAAATGCGAGGGCACGAAATGGCGCCTTCGGCGCCAGATCACTGGATTTTTCCCAAATGGCCGCCCTCCTGTTGGTTGCCTAGCAACCATGCAATGTACTTTTTTGTTGGGACTGTAGTGACGCACACGTGTACCAATTTTGGTTTGGCTGCGCCAAAGTTGACATCGGGTCGTTGCCATGGCAACACGGTGGGGAAAGGGGCGTGGCCTCAATGACTTTTTTGTTCAGGGTCACGTGACGGATGTCTGTGCCAAATTTCGTTTGTCTACGACAAAGTTCAATTTTTTCCTCATTAATTTTTATTTGTGCTCTGCAGGGGGCGCTATCGCGCCCATTTTAAAATTTCCTATATCACAACATCCGGGTCGACGACTCGACCAACGATTCAAGTTTCGCTCAAATCGGCCACAGTATGTGGGAGTTATGACTGTTTGAACGCGGCGGCGAGCGCTAAAAATGTACGCCGAATTCATGGCGTTGCCATGACAACACCGTTAATCCTATTAGAAAGTTTTTAATAACTTTTGATGTCCCACTTGTGTAGATGATCTGGAGCGAACGGGGAGTCGCTGCGTTCAACGCCCTAGGAGGAGTTCGTTCAAATGCGAGGGCACGAAATGGCGCCTTCGGCGCCAGATCGCTCTTCTGGCCAATATGGCCGCCCTCCTGATGGTTGCCTAGCAACCGCATAATATCTTTTTTTGTTTGGCTTCACGTGACCAATCACTGTGCCGAATTTTGTTCGTCTATGACGAACTAAAATTTTTGGGGATTTCGGGATTTTGAGGGGTCTGGCCATAGGGCGCAATGTTAACGTGGTTTTCCAGGGGGCGCTGACGCGCCATTTTTTGAATTTTTACATTTTGGAGATGTGAAGTTTTTTTTTTTCACCTAATTGAATTTGGGCAAAAATTCAGGACTTTCATCAGTGGGAAGATGCCGAAACTGGCTTTTTAGGGGGAGAGGAAAATAATAATAATAATTAAAGCCGCAAGCGGCATTTAGAGGCCCTCGAGGGTCTCGTTTGGCCGGTTGACGCCGGTGGCCGCATGCCGCCCAATAACCGGGAGGCGCTGCCGCGCCCTACCTGCCACACTAGGTCGAAGAGCAAAGGCAAGAAATGGCGCCTCCGGCGGAAATCCTCCAGAACCATCACACTGAACACGGGGGCTCCCCAAGGCTGTGTGCTGAGCCCCCTCCTGTTCACTCTGCTGACCCATGACTGCGCTCCAAAGTACAACTCAAACCTCTTCATCAAGTTGCAGACGACACAACAGTGGTGGGTCTCATCAGCAACAGAGATGAGTCAAACTACAGGAGTGAGGTGAGCAGTCTGGCCATGTGGTGCACACAGAACAATCTCTCTCTAAATGTGGAGAAGACAAAAGAGATTGTTATGGATTTTCGAAGAGCGCGGGTCCAGCATGCTCCTCTAATAATTATTATAGGAGCATGCTTGAATATAATCAACGGTGCTGCAGTGGAGAGGGTGACCAGCACTAAGCTCCTGGGTGTGCATATCACAGTGAACCTCTCCTGAACCATGCACACTACATCACTGGTCAAGAAAAGTAATCAGTGTCTCTACTTTGTCCGCAAGTTAAGAAGAGCCAGAGTCCCAGCCTCTGTTATGTGCAACTTCTACAGAGGGACTATAGAGAGCATCCTGACCAGCTCCATCACTGTGTGGCTCTTCTACAGAGGGACTATAGAGAGCATCCTGACCAGCTCCATCACTGTGTGGCACTTCTACAGAGGGACTATAGAGAGCATCCTGACCAGCTCCATCACTGTGTGGCTCTTCTACAGAGGGACTATAGAGAGCATCCTGACCAGCTCCATCACTTTGTGGCACTTCTACAGAGGACTATAGAGAGCATCCTGACCAGCTCCATCACTGTGTGGCACGGCGCCAGCACTGCCTCCTGCCGAAAGAGCCTCCAGCACATGGTGAGAGCAGCGGAGATGATCTGTGGAGCCCCTCTCCCCTCTATTAAGGACATGTATTCCACCCGTCTCACCCGCAAAGCCGTCAGAATCACCAGGGACCCTATGCACCCATCACACAGTCTCTTCAAGGTAATACCTTCAGGGAGGAGACTGCGGAATCTACGGGCCAGGTCCAGTCGACTTAAGAACAGTTTCATACACAAGGCCATTGGGAAGGTGAACTCCCTCCCACCCCTCTTCCCCCACCCCCTGCTCCACAATCAAGAATGAGAGAAATCTAATTGCAAATCATTCACATGGTTTGACAAATTAAAAAAAAAAATCTTGAATCTTGAGACAGGTGTTAAGCTTAGCTCAGATTTCTTGGCATCAGCAAGGGGTGAAGGACATGACCAGAACGTGCTGCAAGTTGTGAGAAGGACCGTAAAGAACAGCCCAACTTGCGAAAAGGCAAAGGACATAGCGACTAACTGAAGAATCTACCAAATAACTACCATTGACTTTAAAACATTGCTGAATGTAGAATAAATTTAACTATATTTAACTTTTAAACATTGGATAAATCATTTAGAACAATGTTGAAAACAACATATACTATCTGAATTCATTGCGTTGAAACTATTGTCTCCGATGAGTTGAAACATTTTAAAAGATGTAGCGAATGGTTAATGTTATATAATGAACACTTCTAACACCCGTTGTATAAATGTAGCATCATACTATTGAATATAATCAGATAAAAACTGAGAATTTACTATTGCAATATCTATATACAACTCTGTATGCAATATTATTTAACAAAATGACATAAAATGAAATGGAAATATGCCAAATGGCGAATTTCGATATTTAGACACAATTCAGTTGAATGGTGGACCACCTAAATGTACTTAAACTTCACCAAACTTTGCCATACATTTCTTTTTTTATATATAAAAAACTAGACAAGGGACAAAATGATCCATTGAAGTTAAAAAAAAAATGGGGCGTTTGATGCACCCTAACGCACGTGTGTACCAATTTTGGTTTGACTGCGCCAAAGTTGACACCGGGTCGTTGCCATGGCAACACGATGGGAAAGAGGCGTGGCCATGATTGACTTTTTTTATCGGGATCACGTGACGCACGTCTGTGCCAAATTTCTTTGTCTACGACAAAGTTTGATCTTATTCTGCATTCATTTTTATTTGGTGCTCTGCAGGGGGCGCTATCGCGGCCATTTTCAAATGTCCTAAATCACAACATCCGGGGTCGACGACTCGACCAACGATTAAAGTTACGCTCAAATCGGCTTCAGTTTGTGCGAGTTATGACTCTTTGAACGCGGCAGCGAGCCTGAAAACGGACGCCGAATTCATGGCGCTGCCATGACAACACCGTTAATCCTATTAGAAAGTTTTTAATAACTTTTAATGTCCCACTTGTGTAGATGATCTGGAGCGAACGGGGAGTCGCTGCGTTCAACGCCCTAGGACGAGTTCGTTCAAATGCGAGTGCACGAAATGGCGCCTTCGGCGACAGATTACTAAATTTTTCCCAAAATGGCCGACCTCCTGTTGGTTGACTAGCAACCATGTAATGTACTTTTTTGTTCAGACAGTCATGACGCACGCGTGTACTAATTTTGGTTTGGCTGCGCCAAAGTTGACACCGGGTCGTTACCATGGCAACACGGTGGGAAAAGGGGCGTGGCCATCATTGACTTTTTTGATCGGTATCACGTGACGGATGTCTGTGCCAATTTCATTTGTCTACGACAAAGTTCAATTTTATTCTTCATTTTTATTTGGTAATCTGCAGGGGGCGCTATCGCGCCCATTTTCAAATTTCCTATATCACAACATCCGGGGTCGAGGACTTGACCAACGATTCAAGTTTGGCTCAAATCGGCCACAGTTTGTGCGAGTTATGACTGTATAAAGGTGACGGCGAGCACCGAAAACTGACGCCGACTTCATGGCGTTGCCATGACAACACCGTTAATCCTATTAGAAAGTTTTTAATAACTTTTGATGCCACACTTGTATAGATGATCTGGAGCGAACGGGGAGTCGCTGCGTTCAACGCCCTAGGACGAGTTCGTTCAAATGGGAGTGCACGAAATGACGCCTTTGGCGCCAGATTACTACATTTTTCCCAAAATGGCCGCCCTCCTCTTGGTTGCCTAGCAACCATGTAATGTACTTTTTTGTTCGGACTGTCATGACGCACGCGTGTACCAATTTTGGTTTGGCTGCGCCAAAGTTGACATCGGGTCGTTGCCATGGCAACACGGTTGGGAAAGGGGCGTGGCCTCAATGACTTTTTTGTTCGGGGTCACGTGACGGATGTCTGTGCCAAATTTCTTTTGTCTACGACAACGTTCAAATTTTTTCCCTATTCATTTTATTTGGTGCTCTGCAGGGGGCGCTATCGCGCCCATTTTCATATTCCTATATCAAAACATCCGGGGTCGACAACTTGACCAACGATTCAAGTTTCGCTCAAATCGGCCACAGTTTGTGCGAGTTATGAACTCTTTGAACGGGCGGCGGCGAGGCACTGAAAATGGACGAGCCGAATTCATGGCGTTGCAAAAATACAACACCCGTTAATCCTATTAGAAGTTTTTAAATAACTTTTGATGGTCCCAGCTTGTGTAGATGATGCTGGAGCGAAGGGCAGTCGCTGCGTTGCAACGCCCTAGGAGGAGTTGCGGTCAATGCGAGGGCACGAAAATGGCGCCTTCGCGCGCAGATCGCTCTTCTGGCGCAATATGGCCGCCTCCTGAATGGTTGCCTAGCAACCGCGTAATATGATTTTTTGTTTGGCTTCAGCGTGACGCATCACTGTGCCGAATTTTGTTCGTACATACGACGAACTATAAATTTTCGGGATTCGGAGATATTTGGGGGTCTGGGCCATAGGCGCAATGTTAACGCTGTTTTTCCAGGGGGCGCTGACTGCGCCATTTTTTGGATTTGTTACATTTTGGAGATGTGAAGGTTTTTTTTTATACCTAATTGATTTTGGGCAAAAATCAGGACTTTTCGTCAGTGGGAAGTTGCCGAAACTGGCTCCGGGGGGGGGAGAGAAATTAAATAAGAATAATTAAGCCGTGCAAGCGGCATTTAGAGGCCCATCGAGGGTCTGCGTTTGGCCGTTGACGGCGGTGGCCCGCACGCCGCCCCCCAATAACCGGGAGGCGCTTTTACCGCGCCCTCGTGGTTATGATGTCGCTGCCACCTCTGGTCGATGTTTGTAATAAGAGGGCAAGGCACAGAAATGGGCAGGTCCTTGGCGCCAGATCACTCCATTTTTCCCCCAAATGGCCGACCTCCTCTGTTGGTTGCCTAGCAACCACGTAAAGTACTTTTTTGTTCGGACAGTCATTGACGCAACGAGCGTGTCCCAATTTTGGTTTGGGCCTGCTCCAAAGTTGACATCGTCGTTGTCAGTTTGGATTTATTCTTTCATATGCATTTTGATTTGTGGGCCTGCAGGGGGCGCCCATTTCAAATGTCCTAAATCACAACATCTGGGGTCGACAGCACAGTCGACTAACGATTGAAGTTACGCCAAATCGGCTTCAGTTTGTGAGAGTTATGACTGTTAAAACAGGCGGCGAGTGCTGAAAACGGACGCCGAGCTTCATGGCGTTGCCATGACAACACCGTAATACCTATTAGAAAGTTTTTAATAATTTTGATGTCAGCACTTTGGGTAGATGATATGGAGGCGAATGGGAGGCGCTGCGTTCACGCTAGGAACGAGTTCGTTCAATGAGGAGTGCACGAAATGAACCATTCGCGCAGATTACTAACAATTTTTTGCCCAAAATGGCCGCCCTTCTGTTGGTTGGCCTTATGCAACATGTAATGTAATCTTTTGTTTGCTGTCGTCGACGGCACACGTGTACACAATTTTGGTTTTGGCTGCGCCAAAGTTGACATATTCGGGTCGTTGCCATGGCAACAACGTTGGGGAAAGGGGCGTGCCTCAATGACTTTTTTGTTCGGGGTCACGTGAGCGGATGTCTGTTGTCGCAAATTTCTTTTGTCTACGAAAAGTTCAGTTGTTCGGCCTATTCATTTTTATTTGATGCTCTGGCAGGGGGCGCTATCCGCGGCCATTTTCAATTTCATATGATCAATAACATCCGGGGTCGACGACTCGACCAACGATTCAAGTTTCAGCAAATCAAAAATCGGCCAGAGTATGTGCGAGTTATTGCTGTTTGAAACGTGGCGCGAGCGCTGAAATGGACGCGAATTCAGGGCGTGTGGCCAATGACAACACCGTTAATCCTTATTAGAAAAGTTTTTTAAATAAACTTTTGAATGTCCATCTTGTGTAGATTGACTCTGGAGGCGAAGGGGAGTCCGCTGCGTTGAACGCCCTAGGAGGAGTTCGTTCAAATGCGAGTGCACGAAATGGTGCCTTCGGCGACAGATTACTCAATTTTTCCCAAAATGGCCGACCTCCTGTTGGTTGCCTAGCAACCATGTAATGTATTTTTTGTTCAGACAGTCATGACGCACGCGTGTACTAATTTTGGTTTGGCTGCGCCAAAGTTGACATCGGGTCGTTGCCATGGCAACACGGTGGGAAAAGGGGCGTGGCCTCAATGACTTTTTTGTTCGGGGTCACGTGACGGATGTCTGTGCCAAATTTCTTTTGTCTACGACAAACTTAAATTTTTCCCTATTAATTTTATTTGGTGCTCTGCAGGGGGCGCTATTGCGCCCATTTTCATATTTCAGATATCAAACATCCGGGGTCGACGACTCGACCAACGATTCAAGTTTCGCTCAAATCGGCCACAGTTTGTGCGAGTTATGACTGTTTGAGCGCGGGCGGCGAGCGCTAAAAATGGACGCCGAATTCATGGCGTTGGCCATGACAACACCGTTAATCCTATTAGAAAGTTTTTAATAACTTTTGATGTCCCACTTGTGTAGATGATCTGGAGCGAACGGGGAGTCGCTGCGATCAACGGCCTAGGAACGAGTTCGTTCAAATGCGAGGGCACGAAATGGCGCCTTCGGCGCCAGATCGCTCTTCTGGCCAATATGGCGGCCCTCCTGATGGTTGCCTAGCAACCGCATAATATCTTTTTTTGTTTGGCTTCACGTGACCAATCACTGTGCCGAATTTTGTTCGTCTACGACGAACTAAAATTTTCGGGGATTTCGGGATTTTGAGGGTCTGGCCATAGGGCGCAATGTTAACGTGGTTTTCCAGGGGCGCTGACGCGCCATTTTTTTGAATTTTTTACATTTTGGAGATGTGAAGTTTTTTTTTTTTCACCTAATTGAATTTTGGGCAAAAATTCAGGACTTTTCATCAGTGGGGAAGTTGCCGAAACTGGCTTTTAGGGGGGAGAGGAAAAATAATAATAATAATAAGAAAAACCCGTACAATAATATAGCGCCGAGCTCGCGGGCGCATAATTATATATTCGGAAGGTCTCAGCGTCAGTATTCCAACCGTGGGGTTTATTGTCAAATACGAGCGGGCTTGGCGCTCGTATTTTACCGTCTTCTTTCTGCAATATTCCAATGGGTTTTTTTTTGGTATTTTGTGGCGAGCAGAAGGCAAATATGCCGCTTTCCGCGCAAAGACCTATGTTATCGGATAGGGCTCGATGCCTGAGTCACTCTAGCAGTGTTTTGAGTGGCTGGTGAGTGGCCATGGTCGATGAAGCGAGCGCAACGGGCGCTCGTGCATCGACTGCTTTCTTGTCCATGTTGGCGGCTTGGCTGTGGTTTCAGCCTTTTTTTTTCTTCGAGCAGCACAAATGTGCCGTTTTCCGCGGCACCACGCTTATATCCACCGACAGGTTGGGGGGTGGGGCCGGGAGTGTCGTTATTAGCTGGTGTAATGCATGGGGAGCGCTCCGCGCTCTGTTTCTTGAGCGCTCCCGCGCTCTTAGGGACGTGCGCTATCGCGCACAGTCTTTCGTCAGTGCGTCGCGTCGCACTGCTTGTAGAATAACACAGCAGGACGCCTGTCAGGCTCTCGGGCCTAATTAAAGCCGCAAGCGGCATTTAAGAGGCCTCGAGGGTCTCGTTTGTGCCGGTATGACTGAAGGTGGCCGCACGCCGCGCCCAATAACCGGAGGCGCTGCCCGCCTACCTGCCACGCAGCCGGGATTATAAAAGAGCAAAGGCAAGAAATGGGCGCCGTCGGCGCCAGACGCTCGATTTTCCCACAAATGGACGACGCTCCTGTTGTTGCCTAGCACGCATGTAATGTACTTTTTTGGTTCAGACTGTCGTGACGCACGCGTGTACCAACTTTGGTGTGGCTGCGCCAAAGTTGGCATCGGTTCGTTGCCATGGCAACACGGTGGGGAAAGGGGCGTGGCCTCAATGACTTTTTTGTTCAGGGTCACGTGACGGATGTCTGTGCCAAATTTCGTTTGTCTACGACAAAGTTCAATTTTTTTCCTCATTCATTTTTATTTTTGTGCTCTGCAGGGGGCGCTATCGCGCCCATTTTTAAAATTTCCTATATCACAACATCCGGGGTCGACGACTCGACCAACGATTCAAGTTTCGCTCAAATCGCCACAGTATGTGCGAGTTATACCCTTCGAATGCGGTGGCGAGCGCTGAAAACGGACGCCGAATTCATGGCGTTGCCATGACAACACCGTTAATCCTATTAGAAAGTTTTTAATAACTTTTGATGTCCCACTTGTGTAGATGATCTGGAGCGAACGGGGAGTCCGCTGCGTTCAACGCCCTAGGACGAGTTCGTTCAAATGGGAGAGCATGAAATGGCGCCTTCGGCGCCAGAATTACTACATTTTTCCCAAAATGGCCGACCTCCTGTTGGTTGCCTAGCAACCATGTAATGTACTTTTTTGTTCGGACTGTCATGACGCACGCGTGTACCAATTTTGGTTGGCTGCGCCAAAGTTGACATCGGGTCGTTGCCATGGCAACACGGTTGGGAAAGGGGCGTGGCCTCAATGACTTTTTTGTTCGGGTTCACGTGACGGATGTCTGTGCCAAATTTCTTTTGTCTACGACAAAGTTAAAAAAATTTCCTCATTCATTTTTATTTGGTGCTCTGCAGGGGGCGCTATCGCGCCCATTTTCAAATTTCCTATATCACAACATCCGGGGTCGACGACTCGACCAACGATCAAGTTTCGCTCAAATCGGCCACAGTATGTGGGAGTTATGACTGTTTGAACGCGGCGGCGAGCGCTAAAAATGGACGCCGAATTCATGGCGTTGCCATGACAACACCGTTAATCCTATTAGAAAGTTTTTAATAACTTTTGATGTCCCACTTGTGTAGATGATCTGGAGCGAACGGGGAGTCGCTGCGATCACGGCTAGGACGAGTTCGTTCAAATGCGAGGGGCACGAAATGGCGCCTTCGGCGCCAGATCGCTCTTCTGGCCAATATGGCTGCCCTCCTGATGGTTGCCTAGCAACCGCATGATATCTTTTTTTGTTTGGCTTCACGTGACCAATCACTGTGCCGAATTTTGTTCGTCTACGACGAACTAAAATTTTCGGGGATTTCGGGATTTTGAGGGGTCTGGCCATAGGGCGCAATGTTAACGTGGTTTTTCCAGGGGGCGCTGACGCGCCATTTTTTTTAATTTTTACATTTTGGAGATGTGAAGTTTTTTTTTTCACCTAATTGAATTTGGGCAAAAATTCAGGACTTTTCATCAGTGGGAAGTTGCCGAAACTGGCTTTTTAGGGGGAGAGGAAAAATAATAATAATAAGAAAAACCCGTACAATAACAATATAGCGCCGCTTCGGCGGCGCATATTTATATATTCGGAAAGGTCTCACGTCCAGTAATCCACCGTGGGTTTATAATCAAGTACGAGCGGAGTTGCGCTCGTCTTTTACCTGTTCTTTTTCAATATTTCCAATGGGTTTTTTTTTGGTATTTTTGTGCGAGCAGAAGCAAAATATGCCGGCTTCCTGCGGGCAAAAGACCTATGTTATGCGATAGGCTCGATGCCCTGAGTCACTCTAGGCAGTGTTTTGGAGTGCTGGTGAGTGGCCATGGTCGATGACGAGCGCAACGCGCTCCGTCATCGCCCACTGCTTTCTTGTCCATGTTGCGCCTTGCCTGTGGTTTTCACCTTTTTTCTTCGAGCCAGGCAACAAAATGTGCCGCTTTCGGGCGGCAACAGCGGTTATACACCGGACAGTTCGGGGTGCCGGGAGTGTCGTTATTAACAGTGTAATTGCATGGGGAGCGCTTCGCGCTCTGTTTCTTGAGCGCTGCGCGCATCTTTTTGGGACGTGCGCTAGCGCGCACGTCTTTTCACTTCAGTGGCGCTCCGCGCACTGCTGTAGGCAATAACAACGGCCCGGACTTCCTGTCAGGCTCTCGGCCTAATAAGAAAAACACCGTACAATAATGCAATATAAGGGCGCCGGCCAAAAGGCGGCGCATATTTTATATATTCGGAAGGTCTCACGTCCAAGTATCGCAACCGTGGGGTTTATTATCAAGTAACGAGCGCGTTGCGCTCGTCTTTTACCTGTTCTTTTTCAATATTCCCAATGGGTTTTTTTGTATTTGTGGCGAGCAGAAGCAAATATGCCGCTTTCCGCGGCAAAGACCATATTATGATAGGGCTGCAAATGCCCTGAGTCACTGTATGTGTTTTGAGTGGCTGGTGAGTGCCATGGTCGATGGACGAGCGCGTTGCGGCTCGTCATCGACTGCTTTCTGTCATGTTGCGCTGGCCTGTGGTTTTCACGCTTTTTTTCTTCCGAGCAGCAACAATGTGCGCTTTCCCGGCGGCACATCGCTTATATCACCGGGACAGGTCGGGGTGCCGCGAGGTCGTTATTACTGTGTATGCATGGTGGAGGCCGCTCCGAGCGCCTGTTCTTGGAGGCGCTCCGCGCTCTTTTTGGGACAGTGCGCTACGGCGCAGCGTCTTTCATCAGTTGCGCTCCGCGGCACTGCTGTCAATACAAGCAGCCGCGGACCCTGTCAGGCTCTCGGCCTAATTAAAGCGAAGCTGGGCATTTAGAGGCCCTCGAGGGTCATCGTTTGGCCGGTTGACGCCGGTGGGCCGCACACGCGCCCAATAACCGGGGAAGGGCCGCCTTGCCGCGCCCGTACTGGCCACAGCTAGGTTGAAATGATAAAAGAGGCAGGCAGAAATGGCGGGCCTTGCCGGCGCCAGATGGCTCGATGTTCCCAAAATGGCCGACGCGTCCTGTGGTTGCCTAGCAACCACGTAATGTTACTTTTTTTGTCGGACAGTCATTGACGCAGCGCGTGTACCAATTTGGTTTGGCTGCACCAAAGTTGACATCAGGTCGTTGCCATGGCACACGGTGGGAAAAGGGGCGTGGCCCCAATTACTTTTTTGTTCGGGGTCACGTGACGGATGTCTGTGCCAAATTTCGTTGTCTACGACAAAGTTCAATTTTTTCCTCATTCATTTTTATTTGGTGCTCTGCAGGGGGCGCTATCGCACCCATTTTCAAATTTCCTATATCACAACATCCGGGGTCGAGGACTCAACCAACGATTCAAGTTTTGTTCAAATCGGCCACAGTATGTGCGAGTTACGAGTCTTTGAACGCGATGGCGAGCGCGGAAAATGGACGCCGAATTCATGGCGTTGCCATGACAACACCGTTAATCCTATTAGAAAGTTTTTAATAACTTTTGATGTCCCACTTGTGTAGATGATCTGGAGCGAACGGGGAGTCGCTGCGTTCACGCCCTAGAGGAGTTCGTTCAAATGCGAGGGCACGAAATGGCGCCTTCGGCGCCAGATCGCTTTCTGGCCAATATGGCCGCCCTCCTGATGGTTGCTAGCAACCGCGTAATATGTTTTTTTGTTTGGCTTCATGTGACCAATCACTGTGCCGAATTTTTTTCGTCTACGACGAACTAAAATTTTTGGGCATCTCCATAGGCGCAATGTAATCTTGATTTCCAGGGGGCGCTGGCGCGCCATTTTTTGGAATTTTTTGAATGAAACTTATTGACACTGTGTATCGCCGTGATTTTGAATTTTGGGCAAAAAATGGGGAGTTTTCGTCGACGACTCGTCGAGTTATTCCAAAAAAACACGGATAGAAGAAAAATAATAATAAGAATAAGAAAAACCCGTACAATAACAATATAGCGCCGCCTTAGGCGGCGCATATTTATATAATCGGAAAGGTCTCACGTCCAGTAATCCACCCATGGGGTTCATTATCAAATACGAGCGCGTTGCGCTCGTCATTTAACCTCTTCTTTCTCAATATTTCCCAATGGGTTTTTTTTTCGTATTTTTGTGCGAGCAGAAGCAAATATGCCGCTTTCGCGGCAAAGACCTATATTATCGGATAGGCCTCGATGCCCTGAGTCACTGTAACAGTGTTTTGAGTGCTGGTGAGTGGCCATGGTCGATGACGAGCACGTTGCGCTCGTCATCGACTGCTTTCTTGTCCATGTTGCGCCTTGCCTGTGGTTTTCACCTTTTTTTATTCGAGCAGCAACAAATGTGCCGCTTTCGCGGCACACGCTTATATCACCGGACAGGTCGGGGTGCCGGGAGTGTCGTTATTACTGTGTAATGCATGGGGAGCGCTCCGCGCTCTGTTTCTTGAGCGCTCCGCGCTCTTTTTGGGACGTGCGCTACGCGCACGTCTTTCGTCACTGCGCTCCGCGCACTGCCTGTACAATAACAACAGGCCCGGACCCTGTCAGGCTCTCGGGCCTAATAAGAAAAACCCATACAATAACAATATAGCGCCGCCGAAGGCGGCGCATATTTATATATTCGGAAAGGTCTCACGTCCAGTAATCCAACCGTGGGGTTTATTGTCAAATACGAGCGCGTTGCGCTCGACTTTTACCTCTTCTTTCTCAATATTTCCCAATGGGTTTTTTTTTCCGTATTTTTGTGCGAGCAGAAGCAAATATGGCCGCTTTCGCGGCAAAGACCTATATTATCGGATAGGCCTCGATGCCCTGAGTCACTCTAACAGTATTTTGAGTGCTGGTGAGTGGCCATGGTCGATGACGAGCGCGTTGCGCTCGTCATCGACTGCTTTCTTGTCCATGTTGCGCCTTGCCTGTGGTTTTCACCTTTTTTTATTCGAGCAGCAACAAATGTGCCGCTTTCGCGGCACACGCTTACATCACCGGACAGGTCGTGGTGCCGGGAGTGTCGTTATTACTGTGTAATGCATGGGAGCGCTCCGCGCTCTGTTTCTTGAGCGCTCCGCGCTCTTTTTGGACGTGCGCTACGCGCACGTCTTTCAATCAGTGCGCTCCGCGCACTGCCTGTACAATAAAACAGGGCCCGACCCTGTCAGGCTCTCGGGCCTTAAAAACCCGTACAATAACAAGGTATAGCGCGCCTTTGGCGGCGCATATTTATATATTCGGAAAGGTCTCACGTCCAGTAATCCACCGTGGTTTTTGTCAAATACGAGCGCGTTGCCGCTCTCTTTACCTCTTCTTTCTCAAATTTCCCAATGGGTTTTTTTTTCGTATTTTTTGTGCGAGCAGAAGCAAATATGCCGCTTTCGCGGCAAAAGACCTATATTATGGATAGGCCTCGATGCCCTGAGTCACTCTAACAGTGTTTTGAGTGCTGGTGAGTGGCCATGGTCGATGACGAGCGCGTTAGACCCTCGGGCCTAATAATAAGAATAAGAAAAACCATACAATAACAATATAGCGCCGCCGAAGGCGGCGCATATTTATATATTCGGAAAGGTCTCACGTCCAGTAATCCACCCGTTAGGTTCATTGTCAATACGAGCGCGTTGCGCTCGTATTTACCTCTTCTTTCTCAATATTTCCCAATGGGTTTTTTTTCCGTATTTTTGTGCGAGCAGAAGCAAATATGCCGCTTTCGCGGCAAAGACCTATATTATCGGATAGGTCTCGATGCCCTGAGTCAATCTAACAGTGTTTTGAGTGCTGGTGAGTGGCCATGGTCGATGACGAGCGCAACCGCTCGTCATCGACTACTTTCTTGTCCATGTTGCGCTTGCCTGTGGTTTTCACTTTTTTTTATTCGAGCAGCAACAAATGTTGCCGCTTTCGCGGCACACGCTTATATCACGGACAGGTCGGGGTGCCGGGAGTGTCTGTATTACTGTGTAATGCATGGGGAGCGCTCCGCGCTCTGTTTCTTGAGCGCAAGCGGCATTTAGAGGCCCTCGAGGGTCTCGTTTGGCCGGTTTGACGCCGGTGGCCGCACGCCGCCCCAATAACCGGGAGGCGCTGCCGCGCCCTACCTGCCACACTAGGTGGAGATTATAAAGAGCAAAGGCAAGAAATGGCGCTTCGGCGCCAGATCACTCAATTTTTCCCAAAATAGCCGACCTCCTGTCGGTTGCCTAGCAACCCATGTAATGTACTTTTTTATTCGGACAGTCATGACGCACGCGTGTACCAGTTTTGGTTTGGCTGCGCCAAAGTTGACACCGGGTCGTTGCCATGGCAACACGGTGGGAAAAGGGGCGTGGCCATCAATTACTTTTTTGATCGGGATCACGTGACGGATGTCTGTGCTAAATTTCATTTGTCTACGACAAAGTTCAATTTTATTCTTCATTTTTATTTGGTGCTCTGCAGGGGGCGCTATCGCGCCCATTTTCAAATTTCCTATATCACAACATCCGGGGTCGAGGACTCGACCAACGATTCAAGTTTCGCTCAAATCGGCCACAGTATGTGCGAGTTACGACTCTTTGACGCGGCGGCGAGGGCTGAAAATGGACGCCAAATTCATGGCGTTGCCATGACAACACCGTTAATCCTATTAGAAGTTTTTAATAACTTTTGATGTCCCACTGGTGTAGATGATCTGGAGCGAACGGGGAGTCACTGCGTTAAACGCCCTAGGACGAGTTCGTTCAAATGCGAGGGCACGAATGGCGCCTTTGGCGCCAGATCACTGGATTTTTCCCAAAATGGCCGCCCTCCTGTTGGTTGCCTAGCAACCATGCAATGTACTTTTTTGTTCGGACTGTCATGACGCACGCGTGTACCAATTTTGGTTTGGCTACGCCAAAGTTGACATCGGGTCGTTGCCATGGCAACACGGTGAGAAAAGGGGCGTGGCCCCAATGACTTTTTCGTTCGGGGTCACGTGACGGATGTCTGTGCCAAATTTCTTTTGTCTACGACAAAGTTCAATTTTTTTCCCTATTCATTTTTATTTGGTGCTCTGCAGGGGGCGCTATCGCGCCCATTTTAAAATTTAATATATCACAACATCCGGGGTCGACGACTTGACCAACGATTCAAGTTTCGCTCAAATCGGCCACAGTATTGCGAGTTATGACTGTTTGAAGTCGGTGGCGAGCGCTGAAAATGGACGCCGAATTCATGGCGTTGCCATGACAACACCGTTAATCCTATTAGAAAGTTTTTAATAACTTTTGATGTCCACTTGTGTAGATGATCTGGAGCGAACGGGGAGTCGCTGCGTTCAAGCCCTAGGACGAGTTCGTTAAAATGCGAGGGCACGAAATGGCGCCTTCGCCGCCAGATCGCTCTTCTGGCCAATATGGCCGCCCTCCTGATGGTTGCCTAGCAACCGCGTAATATGTTTTTTTGTTTGGCTTCACATGAACAACCACTGTGCCGAATTTTTTTCGTCTACGACGAAGTCAAGTTTTCGGGCATCTCCATAGGCGCAATGTAATTTTGATTTTCCAGGGGGCGCTGGCGCGCCATTTTTTTGATTTTTTATATTTTCTAAATGTGAAGAATTTTGTTTTCACGTGTTTGAATTTTGTGCAAAAAATCAGGACTTTTCGTCAGTGGGAAAGTGGACTTTGAGGGGGAGAAGAAAAATAATAATAATTAAAGCCGCAAGCGGCATTTAGAGGCCCTCGAGGGTCTCGTTTGGCCGGTTGACGCCGGTGGCCGCACACCGCCCCAATAACCGGGAGGCCTGCCGCGCCTACTGCCACACTAGGTCGAGATTGTAAAAGAGCAAAGGCAAGAAATGGCGCCTTCGGCGCCAGATCACTCGATTTTTCCCAAAATGGCCGACCTCCTGTTGGTTGCCTAGCAACCATGTAATGTACTTTTTGTTCAGACTGTCATGACGCACGCGTGTACCAACTTTGGTGTGGCTGCGCCAAAGTTGACATTGGTTCGTTGCATGGCAACACGGTGGGAAAAGGGCGTGGCCTCATGACTTTTTTGTTGGGGGTCACGTGACGGATGTCTGTGCCAAATTTCTTTTGTCTACGACAAAGTTCAATTTTTTTCCTCATTCATTTTTTGTTGGTGCTCTACAGGGGGCGCTATCGCGCCCATTTTCAAATGTCCTATATCACAACATCCGGGGTCGACGACTCGACCAACGATTCAAGTTTCGCTCAAATCGGCCACAGTATGTGGGAGTTATGACTGTTTGAACGCGGCGGCGAGCGCTAAAAATGGACGCCGAATTCATGGCGTTGCCATGACAACACCGTTAATCCTATTAGAAAGTTTTTAATAACTTTTGATGTCCCACTTGTGTAGATGATCTGGAGCGAACGGGGAGTCGCTGCGATCAACGGCCTAGGACGAGTTCGTTCAAATGCGAGGGCACGAAATGGCGCCTTCGGCGCCAGATCGCTCTTCTGGCCAATATGGCCGCCTCCTGATGGTTGCCTAGCAACCGCATAATATCTTTTTTTGTTTGGCTTCACGTGACCAATCACTGTGCCGAATTTTGTTCGTCTACGACGAACTAAAATTTTCGGGGATTTCGGGATTTTGAGGGGTTCTGGCCATAGGGCGCAATGTTAACGTGGTTTTTCCAGGGGCGCTGACGCGCCATTTTTTTGAATTTTTACATTTTGGAGATGTGAAGTTTTTTTTTTTCACCTAATTGAATTTTGGGCAAAAATTCAGGACTTTTCATCAGTGGGAAGTTGCCGAAACTGGCTTTTTAGGGGAGAGGAAAAATAATAATAATAATTAAAGCCGCAAGCGGCATTTAGAGGCCCTCGAGGGTCTCGTTTGGCCGGTTGACGCCGGTGGCCGCACGCCGCCCAAATAACCGGGAGGCGCTACCGCGCCCTACCTGCCACACTAGGTCGAGATTATAAAAGAGCAAAGGCAAGAAATGGCGCCTTCGGCGCCAGATCACTGGATTTTTCCCAAAATGGCCGACTCCTGTTGGTTGCCTAGCAACCATGTAATGTACTTTTTTATTCGGACAGTCATGACGCACGCGTGTACCATTTTGGTTTGGCTGCGCCAAAGTTGACACCGGGTGGTTGCCATGGCAACACGATAGGAAAAGAGGCGTGGCCATGATTGACTTTTTTTATCGGGATCACGTGACGCACGTCTGTGCCAAATTTCTTTTGTCTACGACAAAGTTTGATCTTATTCTTCATTCATTTTTATTTGGTGCTCTGCAGGGGGCGCTATCGCGCCCATTTCAAATGTCCTAAATCACAACATCCGAGTTGACGACTCGACAACGATTCAAGTTACGCTCAAATCGGCTTCATTTGTGCGAGTTATGAGTCTTTAAACACGGCGGCGAGTCCTGAAACGGACGCCGAATTCATGGCGTTGCCATGACAACACGTTAATCCTATTAGAAAGTTTTTAATAACTTTTGATGTCCACTTGTGTAGATGATCTGGAGCGAACGGGGAGTCGCTGCGTTCAACGCCCTAGGACGAGTTCGTTCAAATGGGAGAGCATGAAATGGCGCCTTCGGCGCCAGATTACTACATTTTTCCCAAAATGGCCGCCCTCCTGTTGGTTGCCTAGCAACCATGCAATGTACTTTTTTGTTCGGACTGTCATGACGCACGCGTGTACCAACTTTGGTGTGGCTGCGCCAAAGTTGGCATCGGTTCGTTGCCATGGAAACACGGTGGGAAAAGGGGCGTGGCCTCAATGACTTTTTTGTTCGGGGTCACGTGACGGATGTCTGTGCCAAATTTCTTTTGTCTACGACAAAGTTCAATTTTTTTCCTCATTCATTTTTTGTTGGTGCTCTGCAGGGGGCGCTATCGCGCCATTTTCAAATGTCCTAAATCACAACATACGGGGTCGAGGACTCGACCAACGATTCAAGTTTCACTCAAATCGGCCACAGTATGTGCGAGTTATGACACTTCGAACGCGGCGGCGAGCGCTGAAAATGGACGCCGAATTCATGGCATTGCCATGACAACACCGTTAATCCTATTAGAAAGTTTTTAATAACTTTTGATGTCCCACTTGTGTAGATGATCTGGAGCGAACGGGAAGTCGCTGCGTTCAACGCCCTAGGAGGAGTTCGTTCAAATGCGAGGGCACGAAATGGCGCCTTTGGCGCCAGATTACTAATTTTTCCCAAAATGGCCGCCCTCCTGTTGGTTGTCTAGCAACCCATGTAATGTACTTTTTGTTCGGACTGTCATGATGCACGCGTGTACCAATTTGGTTTGGCTGCGCCAAAGTTGACATCGGGTCGTTGCCATGGCAACACGGTGAGAAAAGGGGCGTGGCCTCAATTACTTTTTTGTTCGGGGTCACGTGACGGATTCTACGACAAACTTAATTTTTTTCCCTATTAATTTTTATTGGTGCTCTGCAGGGGCGCTATTGCGCCCATTTTCATATTTCAGATATCAAAACATCCGGGGTCAACGACTCGACCAACGATTCAAGTTTCGCTCAAATCGGCCACAGTTTGTGCGAGTTATGACTGTTTGAGCGCGGCGGCGAGCGCTAAAATGGACGCCGAATTCATGGCGTTGCCATGACAACACCGTTAATCCTATTAGAAAGTTTTTAATAACTTTTGATGTCCCACTTGTGTAGATGATCTGGAGCGAACGGGGAGTCGCTGCGTTCAACGCCCTAGGAGGAGTTCGTTCAAATGCGAGCGCACGAAATGGCGCCTTCGGCGACAGATCGCTTTTCTGGCCAATATGGCCGCCCTCCTGATGGTTGCCTAGCAACCGCGTAATATGTTTTTTTGTTTGGCTTTACGTGACCAATGACTGTGCCGAATTTTTTTCGTCTATGACGAAGTAAAATTTTCGGGGATTTGGGGATTTTGGGGGGTCTGGCCATAGGGCGCAATGTTAACGCTGTTTTTCCAGGGGGCGCTGACGCGCCATTTTTTTGATTGTTTACATTTTGGAGATGTGAAGGTTTTTTTTTCACCTAATTGAATTTTGGGCAAAATTCAGGACTTTTCGTCGGTGGGAAGTTGCCGAAACTGGCTTTTTAGGGGGAGAAGAAAAAAAATAATAATAATAATAATAAGAAAAACCCATACAATAACAATATAGCGCCGCCGAAGGCGGCGCATATTTATATATTCGGAAAGGTCTCACGTCCAGTAATCCAACCGTGGGGTTTATTGTCAAATACGAGCGCGTTGCGCTCGACTTTTACCTCTTCTTTCTCAATATTTCCCAATGGGTTTTTTTTTCCGTATTTTTGTGCGAGCAGAAGCAAATATGCCGCTTTCGCGGCAAAGACCTATGTTATCGGATAGGCCTCGATGCCCTGAGTCACTGTAACAGTATTTTGAGTGCTGGTGAGTGGCCATGGTCGATGACGAGCGCGTTGCGCTCGTCATCGACTGCTTTCTTGTCCATGTTGCGCCTTGCCTGTGGTTTTCACCTTTTTTTCTTCGAGCAGCAACAAATGTGCCGCTTTCGCGGCACACGCTTATATCACCGGACAGGTCGGGGTGCCGGGAGTGTCGTTATTACTGTGTAATGCGTGGGGAGCGCTCCGCGCTCTGTTTCTTGAGCGCTCCGCGCTCTTTTTGGGACGTGCGCTACGCGCACGTCTTTCGTCAGTGCGCTCTGCGCACTGCTTGTACAATAACAACAGGCCCGGACCCTGTCAGGCTCTCGGGCCTAATAATAAGAAAAACCCGTACAATAACAATATAGCGCCGCCTTCGGCGGCGCATATTTATATATTCGGAAAGGTCTCACGTCCAGTAATCCAACCAAGGGGTTTATAATCAAGTACGAGCGCGTTGCGCTCGTCTTTTACCTGTTCTTTTTCAATATTTCCCAATGGGTTTTTTTTTTGGTATTTTTGTGCGAGCAGAAGCAAATATGCCGCTTTCGCGGCAAAGACCTATGTTATCGGATAGGGCTCGATGCCCTGAGTCACTCTAACAGTGTTTTGAGTGCTGGTGAGTGGCCATGGTCGATGACGAGCGCGTTGCGCTCGTCATCGACTGCTTTCTTGTCCATGTTGCGCCTTGCCTGTGGTTTTCACCTTTTTTTATTCGAGCAGCAACAAATGTGCCGCTTTCGCGGCACACGCTTACATCACCGGACAGGTCGTGGTGCCGGGAGTGTCGTTATTACTGTGTAATGCATGGGGAGCGCTCCGCGCTCTGTTTCTTGAGCGCTCCGCGCTCTTTTTGGGACGTGCGCTACGCGCACGTCTTTCGTCAGTGCGCTCCGCGCACTGCTTGTAGAATAACAACAGGCCCGGACCCTGTCAGGCTCTCGGGCCTAATAATAATAAGAAAACCCGTACAATAACAATATAGCGCCGCCTTCGGCGGCGCATATTTATATATTCGGAAAGGTCTCACGTCCAGTAATCCAACCGTGGGGTTTATAATCAAGTACGAGCGCGTTGCGCTCGTCTTTTACCTGTTCTTTTTCAATATTTCCCAATGGTTTTTTTTTTTGGTATTTTTGTGCGAGCAGAAGCAAATATGCCGCTTTCGCGGCAAAGACCTATGTTATCGGATAGGCCTTGATGCCCTGAGTCACTCTAGCAGTGTTTTGAGTGCTGGTGAGTGGCCATGGTCGATGACGAGCGCGTTGCGCTCGTCATCGACTGCTTTCTTGTCCATGTTGCGCCTTGCCTGTGGTTTTCACCTTTTTTCTTCGAGCAGCAACAAATGTGCCGCTTTCGCGGCACACGCTTATATCACCGGACAGGTCGGAGTGCCGGGAGTGTCGTTATTACTGTGTAATGCATGGGGAGCGCTCCGCGCTCTGTTTCTTGAGCGCTCCGCGCTCTTTTAGGGACGTGCGCTACGCGCACGTCTTTCATCAGTGCGCTCCGCGCACTGCTTGTAGAATAACAACAGGCCCGGACCCTGTCAGGCTCTCGGGCCTAATAATAATAAGAAAAACCCGTACAATAACAATATAGCGCCGCCTTCGGCGGCGCATATTTATATATTCGGAAAGGTCTCACGTCCAGTAATCCAACCGTGGGGTTTATAATCAAGTACGAGCGCGTTGCGCTCGTCTTTACCTATTCTTTTCAATATTTCCCAATGGGTTTTTTTTTTTGGTATTTTTGTGCGAGCAGAAGCAAATATGCCGCTTTCGCGGCAAAGACCCATATTATTGGATAGGGCTCAATGCCCTGAGTCACTGTATTAGTGTTTTGAGTGCTGGTGAGTGGCCATGGTCGATGACGAGCGCGTTGCGCTCGTCATCGACTGCTTTCTTGTCCATGTTGCGCCTTGCCTGTGGTTTTCACCTTTTTTCTTCGAGCAGCAACAAATGTGCCGCTTTCGCGGCACACGCTTATATCACCGGACAGGTCGGTGTGCCGGGAGTCTCGTTATTACTGTGTGATGCATAGGGAGCGCTCCGCGCTCTGTTTCTTGAGCGCTCCGCGCTCTTTTTGGGACGTGCGCTATGCGCACGTCTTTCGTCAGTGCGCTCCGCGCACTGCTTGTACAATAACAACAGGCCCGGACCCTGTCAGGCTCTCGGGCCTAATAATTTTTTGGTGAGGATTTAAGGATTTCTCTTTGTCTTTATATTGATGACTTTGAGGTGTGCAATCCATTGGGGACCTCACGCAAGAAACACAAACTTTGTGCAGTGTACTGGGTTTTGGGGAACTTGCCTCCTGGTTGCAGTTCATCCCTCAATCTACTTGGCACTGTTATGCAAAAGTGATCACGTTAAAACCTTTGGATATGAAAAGTTATTCGAACCTCTGTTGCATGATTTAGTGACTCTGGAGAAGAAATCATGGAGTTTTTGTCAGGGGAACAGTGCAGTGTGTTGCTGCAGACAACCTGGGAGCTCATGGGCTTGCTGGATTTGTCGAGCGTTTTTCATCAAGATATTTCTGTCGATTTTGTACAGCTCAGCTCTCTGACATCCAGACACAAGAAGTGAAAACAGGAGTTTTCGAGCGGAGAACAAGGAAGTTCACCAGCTTCACGTCAAAACAGCTCAAGAAGAGGGGAAAAGCTGCTATGGGGTAAAAAGTCTTGCATTTTATCTTGCAGCCTCTCTCACTTTAATGTGACAACAGGTTATCCACCAGATATTGTCCACGACCTCTTTGAGGGCATAATTCCTGTCGAGCTAGCACGGTGCATTGAGGTGCTTATATCGAAAAAGTTGTTCACTCTTGATCACCTCAATAGTTTAATCCATTCTTTCAAAGAAGGCGATAAAACTAACCGGCCTCATTTGATACCAAAAAAAAAGTCACTCAGTAGAAAATTGGTGCCTTCTTCTGTTTCTCCCTTTTATTGTAGGAAAACTTGTTCCCGAGGAGGAACCTGCTTGGCAGGTGATTTTGGATTTAAAGGACATTGCAGAGTTGGTTGCAGCACCTGTTTATAGTGTAGAATCAATTGCATATTTGGAGTGCAAAATATCTGAGCATCGAACACGTTATAAGGAACTGTTTCCCGATCAAAGATTGTTGCCCAAACATCATTTTCTCGAACACTATCCAGAAATGATAAAATGTTTTGGTCCTCTTGTGTCATTATGGACCATGCGATTCGAGGCCAAACACAGCTTTTTTAAGCAGGTGGCTAGGCATATCAATAACTTCAGAAATGTAACTCTGTCTTTGGCAACAAAGCATCAGTTAATGATTTCCCATTATATGCTTTGTCCTGACAATGAAAACCTCTCCTTGGATGTTGGTCAAATCTCAGAGGTTCCCATTGATGTCCTCAAGGATGATGTTGCAAACACAATAACCCAAAAACACCCTGAATTAACTACTGTAAGGCTCGAAGTGTCACTGTTAATGGCATAAAGTACAAAAAAGACAAGATAGTTGTGCATGGATCATCTGGTGGTTTGCCAGAATTTTCAGATATAATTCAGCTATGCATTGTAGAAAAAGATTTGAGTCTCATCATTAGAAAACTGGCATCATGGTACAGAGACAACTTTTGAATTGCATCCAACTACCCAATTTGCATTGGTTCAGTTAAAGGAGCTTGCTGATCAGTATCCTCTGGTTGACTACAGAATTGGATCCTTACGGATGGTAATTTCGTGCAATGAAATATACTTTGTGATTGTTCTGTCGTCCGGGTGGTATTCATCGTAGTGAAGCTTGAAATTTTGTTGTGAGAATGTTTTGCTTCAAATCACTGAAGCGCCGTCAACTGCGTGGCCTTCAAATGGACAGCTTGGACTGAGTACACTGGCAATTTAAGTAGACCAAACTCCTCTTGTTGTCTCCTCACTTTAAAGAGACCATAACCTTTTGTAGTTGTCAGCAGACCTAATGATGAAGGGTTAATTAGAATGCAAACAAGTACTGTCTTTGCTGTCGTGGCCCCTTCTCTTAGAAGAGTTTGAACCACTTAAATTGCAAGCTGTCCATTAGAAGACCACTGGCACTGACGACTCTAGTGTTGTGAAGAAAAATGTTCTCTACACCATCAACTCAGTCTATTCGACAATTCAAATTTCACTACAATGAAATATACTGTAAATTCCGGACTATAAGCCGCTACTTTTTTCCAACACATTGAACACTGCGGCTTCCAGACAGGTACAGCCTACCGTATTTTCCGGGCTATAAGTTGCACTTTTTTTTCATAGTTTGGCTGGCTGGGTCTGTCGTATTACCCGGAGCGACTTGTGTACGTTTTCTTTGTCATTATGCATTTTTTGGCTGGGGCGTCTTATACTCCGGAGCAACTTATAGTCAGTCTGGAAAATATGGTATATTTCTACAAAATCTTTTATTTATTTATTTTCTTAAATTAGTGGGTGTGGCTGATACTCGGGTGCGCTCTATAGCCCGGAATTTACAGTTAGACAGTTATTAAAACTCAGTCACTCCAAAATGCATTGTTGTTATTATGAAATTAATTCTTCAAAGGCTGAAGTTAAATATTTTTTAAATATTTTGTTTTGTTTTATAGAATGAACACATGATGGCTGCATCACTGAGAGTTGTACTGGGGGTGGACAACGCATCAAAACTGACTCTGCCCTGCGGGATGCCAGATTCGTTGAGGCGCTCAAAGAAGAGATTAAAAGACAATTCAGCTTGCCTGACAATTTCAGACTGCAGTACAGAGACATTGACTTTGATCATGAGTTTATAAACTTGACACACATGTCAGAAATCAAAGACAAGAGCACTGTGACAGTCATTAACTTAACAACTGAATCAGTCATATGCCAACCTGTTTCACAGTGCTTGGATGACAGTTCTTGTACCACCGGATCAGACACAGATATTCTATCCTCCTCTGAAACTACAAGTTCAGGTTCCAGCCTTAGGTCACAGCCATGGCCCCAAAATCTCCAGATACCTCAGTTTAATTATGAGGTACAGATTCAGTTGGAAAGGGCTAATTTCATTTCATTTCATTTCAGGCATCAAACATAAAGATATAAAACTGTAATTTTTGTGAAGAATCAACAACAAGTGGGACACAATCATGAAGTGGAACGAAATTTATTAGATATTTCAAACTTTTTAACAAATAAAAAACTGAAAAATTGGGCGTGCAAAATGATTCAGCCCCTTTACCTTCAGTGCAGCAAACTCTCTCCAGAAGTTCAGTGAGGATCTCTGAATGATCCAATGTTGACCTAAATGACTAATGATGATACATAGAATCCACCTGTGTGTAAGCAAGTCTCCGTATAAATGCACCTGCTCTGTGATAGTCTCAGAGGTCAGTTTTAAAGCGCAGAGAGCATCATGAAGAACAAGGAACACACCAGGCAGGTCCGAGATACTGTTGTGGAGAAGTTTAAAGCCGGATTTGGATACAAAAAGATTTCCCAAGCTTTAAACATCCCAAGGAGCACTGTGCAAGCGATTATATTGAAATGGAAGGAGTATCAGACTACTGCAAATCTACAAAGACCCGGCCGTCCCTCTAAACTTTCAGCTCATACAAGGAGAAAACTGATCAGAGATGCTGCCAAGAGGCCCATGATCACTCTGGATGAACTGCAGAAATGTACAGCTGAGGTGGGAGACTCTGTCCATAGGACAACAATCAGTCGTATACTGCACAACTCTGGCCTTTATGGAAGAGTGGCAAGAAGAAAGCCATTTCTTAAAGATATCCATAAAAAGTGTCATTTAAAGTTTGCCACAAGCCACCTGGGAGACACACCAAACATGTGGAAGAAGGTGCTCTGGTCAGATGAAACCAAAATCGAACTTTTTGGCAACAATGCAAAACGTTATGTTTGGCGTAAAAGCAACACAGCTCATCACCCTGAACACACCATCCCCACTGTCAACATGGTGGTGGCAGCATCATGGTTTGGGCCTGCTTTTCTTCAGCAGGGACAGGGAAGATGGTTAAAATTGATGGGAAGATGGATGGAGCCAAATACAGGACCATTCTGGAAGAAAACCTGATGGAGTCTGCAAAAGACCTGAGACTGGGACGGAGATTTGTCTTCCAACAAGACAATGATCCAAAACATAAAGCAAAATCTACAATGGAGTGGTTCACAAATAAACATATCCCGGTGTTAGAATGGCCAAGTCAAAGTCCAGACCTGAATCCAATCGAGAATCTGTGGAAAGAACTGAAAACTGCTGTTCACAAACGCTGTCCATCCAAATTCACTGAGCTCCAGCTGTTTTGCAAGGAGGAATGGGCAAATATTTCAGTCTCTCAATGTGCAAAACTGAGACATACCCCAAGCGACTTACAGTAATCGCAGCAAAAGGTGGCGCTACAAAGTATTAACTTAAGGGGGCTGAATAATTTTGCACGCCCAATTTTTCAGTTTTTTATTTGTTAAAAAAGTTTGAAATATCCAATAAATTTCGTTTCACTTCATGATTGTGTCCCACTTGTTGATTCTTCACAAAAAATGACAGTTTTATATCTTTATGTTTGAAGCCTGAAATGTGGCAAAAGGTCGAAAAGTTCAAGGGGGCCGAATACTTTCACAAGGCACTGTACTGGCTTCTATGGATGGATAATTAGTTTAAAGTACAAAATGGCAAACTACCGCACAAAACTTAGGAACATTGGCTGCCCAGAGCTGAGCATCAATGGACTCAAACAAAGGCGAGGTGCTGTTGGAAAAGGCCCAAACCAGGTGAAGAAGCCAAAGAAAGCGGAGGTCAACTTCTGCCCTGCTTACCCAGTAAACGAAACCAAAGAAAGCCTTGAAAAGGAAAGGGAAGAACTTACATTAGAAGTGAAGAAGAACAACAACCAGCTAATCAGCAGGAAAATGGAGAAACCTTGCCCTTAGGAGACGAGGAGTAATTGAAGACATGCCCTTCATAGCTGAATTTAAAAACTGGTTGTTTTCTGAGAATCAGGTAGTGTTCCTGTTTTCTGTGGTTATATATTTATTAAAGAGTCAGCCTTTCATATTGAAAAAATAAAATAAAAAACAACACTGGTCATGTATGTAACCAGTTGAAACTGATGGGATATTGTAAGTTTCATGTAGGATTGTTTTATAATCTGTTTCAGATAAATGCAGAGTTTAACCGTATTACCACCGTCCCCTGCTGTCAACCTTTATGGCTCAACTGGATCATTACTCTAGCAAACTGATGAAGGCCTTCAAAAGGAAGGGAGGTGCAGCAGGACGCAGAATTAACTTGATCATGGCAGCCATGGACCAGGTGAGTGCTCCTCACTGAAACCCTGACTCAGGGGTTGAACTCTTGACATAATTGCTTGTCTGATGTTTTATTTAAATGTATAACCTCAACCTTTTTTAGCTTGTTGAATTTCAATCAAGTCTAAATATGATTGATAGCCATATCATAAACATAGTATAAAACAATGAACTTATGACCATCATTAACACAATTTCGAATTCTATTGTTTTATTCAATATTGTAAAACTAAACTAAAAAAACTAAAGCCATTGCTGAAATTGTATGTTTGATCTCCCACAGAGTCCGAGTATTGAAGCAAGACGTGAATGCATTCTGAAAGCATTATGTGTTTACTTAAATGAGGTTAGAAATCAGGTTAGAAATCTAGGAGGAAATCTAGGAGAAATCAGGTTAGAAATCTAGGAGTAATCATGGACTCAGACCTGAACTTAAACAGCCACATCAAAGCAATAACGTCATCAGCTTTTTACCATCTGAAGAACATTGCTAAGATCAGAGGAATAGTGTCAAAACCAGACTTAGAGAGACTCATCCATGCATTTGTCTCCAGCAGGTTAGACTACTGTAACGGCCTGCTCACTGGCCTTTCTAAACGAGCTGTTAGAGCTGCAGAACATCCAGAACGCTGCTGCTCGAGTCCTGACAAGAACAAGGAAATACGACCACATTAGTCCAGTGCTCCGGTCTCTGCACTGGCTTCCTGTCACTCAGAGAATAGAATTTAAAACAGCTCTGCTTGTGTACAAGTCTTTTCATGGTTTAGCACCAAAGTACATCTCTGACATGTTAGAGCCGTATGAACCATCTCGGGCCCTGAGAACTTCAGGGAGGGGTCTCCTGGTGGTTCCAGAGTCAATAATAAACACGGTGAGGCTGCGTTTCAGTTTCATGCAGCTAAAATCTGGAACAGTCTTCATGAGGATGTGAGACAGGCCTCAACTCTGACAATGTTCAAATCCAGGCTGAAAACAGCTCTTTTTACCCGTGCATATGAAAACTGAAAGTATTTTATCTGCACTCTTGCCTTTTACTGTCATTGATTAACTTTATGTTGATGTTTTATTGATTGATTTTATCTGTTTTCTTGTAATTTTCTGCAACTGTGAAGCACTTTGAATTGCCTTGTGTATGAATTGTGCTCTACAAATAAACTTGCCTTGCCTTGCCATGAAGAACCTGACGACCTGGTTAAGACATACATGGTGGGTTATGATATTGCTCAACAACAGTGTTCAACACGGCTAATTGATTTAAACAATTCAGCTTTTGAATACTGCTTTCATGTTTATAGCTCAGAAACTAGTCTAGATGGCTCGCACTTGTATTCATGATGTAATTTTCAATCATCACAATTCACCATAAACATTTCCAAAGATTGCAGACATTTAAAAGATACATTTGAAATGATCAAAATATGGTCAAAAGTGTAAGAGTTAGAAGTTAGCTCATTGTTCATCAAACACAATTACCGGTCATTCTTTAAAACACTGGCACATATTGACGATACGCATTAATAACATGATAAATTAATATGGTTTCTTTCTGCCATTTTGAGGATGTTGATGTTGGTGCAGAGAAGGAAATGGAGAAAGTTGATTTGGCTGTCGGGAGCAGAGAGAGCAGATCCACTCGAGGATGTTGGCATCGTCATAGAGGGATGTACAGTGCTTCAAGATCTGAGAGATGTGGCAAATGGCTGTGCAACCCTATTTGGCTTGATCTACTGCTTAAACTTGAGCTATCGCAGGACCTTCGACCTTGGATGGGAAAAAGCTCTCAAACAAGGTACAAGTTCTCAAAATCAAGAGACTAGAACTGGATTTGGTTTGAATTTGTTGCCTCTTGCTGAAAAGAAAGCAAGAGCTTGGGACTGTTGACTGATTCTGGACTACACTGGTTAAAGACTTTTTGGTCTGTAATTGTTGTTTTGACTTATTCAACTGTGAAAAGATTTGAAAATGCTAGTAATATTCAAGTAATGGACTTGAAATTGAAGAAGATAGAGTTTAATGTAAAATGGCCTGGAGTAAATCTTGATACTCCAACTGAAGCATCAGAGACACTCATACAAATATTATTTTGGAGATGCAAACAGTGCTCTGAGACTATCTATAGGGGAAATTTTCTGCAAAAAGATGACTGACTAAAAACGTGCCTTTGCACGCACTCAGACACATTTTATCAGTGTATTCATTTGACTTTTTTGCAAGCCACACTCACCATCTACTGCCCACCATTCCCAAGCTCTTCACTACCAACAACATCAAAGCCCAACTATCCCTGCATGCAAGCGAGCGCACACACACACATGATGGGCCTCCCCTCACCAATGCCTTTGCAGTCATTGGTGAGCAATGACTGCTCGCCACTGAGAGAAGATTTACTTGCCTGTCACCTGTTGCATCCTGGGCTATTATAGATTGTTTCAATGTGCCAACCAGGCAAACACTTTGGACTGTTAGATTATTGACTATTGGCATTTGGTTCTTTTTTTTTTTTCTCCGATGCAGACCTTGCATGTTAGTTGCCACAATTGCTGCGCAGTTTGCACGCTCCATTGTCTATTGTCTATTGGCTGTTCCTATTTGTTGTACATCCGCATTTCGTGCATATCCAATTATGCAACTATTTTCTATTGAGGGATGATGTTGTGTTAAACATCTTTGTATTTTTTTTATTTTTTTACTTCTCCCAGAAGGTTGCAATATTGGGGCTTTTTTTTTTTTTTTTTACATTTGTGCTAGCCTGGTTTTACCATACCCTCGTACTCATTTCGTTTCGTACAGAGGGTCTGGATCTTCACAATTGAGCTCCGTTATCAGGTGGGAGGGGTGAACTCCTTTGAAACGATTGGATCTGATTTTCGCTAGCGTGTGGTCGTGACGTATGTAGTGCGCCCGTGTTGAGTGAAGCGAGCTATCATAACTCTTGGAGCATTCCTTGCGTATTCCAAGGCTTCAGTTATAATTTCTGGATATTTGGGAGCCGAGCCAGAACGGATTGAAGAGCTTCCTTTACGTTCGTATCCGCCGCCATTACCGAACTACAACCAGCAAATGCGGCGCAAATGCTTGACGTCACCGACAACACCCGCCTCCCCCGCTCGCTGAATGGTTGAAATTCAACCGATGAAACGCGGCCACTGAGATCAAACCCAGACGTACATGCAGGGAAAATATAATTGACCGGAGTTTACGGATGGCTAAGGCCAGGCTACATTTGTGCTACCGTGAAGCACAACCTTCAGGTTTACCAGTTCATAGTTAACCAAAAGTTATCTTTAAAGCTCAGCAAATGTGGGTTTAAATAGGTGTGGCTTTTTTAACAGAGTAATGCAAAGTATTTTTTGCTCTGCATTTTGTTGTATTTATTTTTATTTAAATTATTTTCAGTTTTTGTGAAATGTGGTTCTTTTATTACTCCCACTGCCACTGTAATAAAAGCTTGTGTGAAATTAAGCACTTAAAGCTGTATTTATTTAACCTAATGATTTAGCCTGTACAACCAGGGTGTTGTATGAACATAAACATATCACGTTAATGATGTTAATTTGTGTTAGGTTGATCAAATTCAGTCATATTAAGTTAACTTAATGTGGTGCCAATAAATCCAACATAATGTATTTATGGTTATTAAATATAACAATGTAATTTAGTTTCAAAATAAGAATATTAGGTTACATTTAATGAACACATGTTGTTCACATTATTAGTGATTTTCATTTCCTATTTAAACAACAAAGTTTTGTGGGACCGGTTGACATAACTTTGTTAAGTATAATCAACATTTCATTTCTTAGAGTGTATAAGGTCCGGGTTCGATTCCCACCTGGACGGGGCCTTTCTGTGTGGAGTTTGCATGTTCTCCATGTGTTTGCGTAGGTTTCCTCCGGGTACTCTGGTTTCCCCTACCACTAAAAACATGTACAATAGGCCAGGATGAATGTGAGTGTGTTTGAGAGTGCGCATGGGGGACGACAGATGGAAATTAGCCCAAGGCTACAATCCGGTGTGGCTTGTTTACATGCATGAGACCCATGTATGTTCATTAACATGCTGTCCCAACCAAATAAACCAATAACTAACTAACTACCTAACCGGTCTTTCACCAGTTGTATGTTTAAATTGGGATTTAATCCGACAGCAAAACATAAAATAAAAAATTATTATGTAGATAAAAATTTGCTCAATAGGAAAACAGCTTTTTCCAAAGAATAAACTGTGAAGTAGATGATAATATAAGAAACAAAAAAGTGACATTTACATGTCATGTTAAATAAGCCTTTTGTCACTTATTAACTCAAGTGAGAGTAGCCTATTGATACTTAACGTGGTTATTAAAGTAGCAGTGAAATGGCGTGGTTTACTCACAGTGCAGTTACTTGATGTACATGTGGTGCAGTGTAGTGTGAATATAACTGAGAACAACATGCCTCTGAATCTCGCAGCTCCCATTGTATATCTTTCCTGTGTACGAGCACAGGCCTGAGGCCGCTGGACAACTGCAGCCAGAGGATGGATGAATGGGCACTAAAGCTCCAGTTCATTCAGCTGCACTGACTGAGGGAAAACACCAATGTTGTTATCAGAATGCCTGAACTACCTGTGTCACGATGGTATATTGGGATACATTTCAGTCAGGGTTCGAATTACAAAGTGGCTTTCGGGGGAGCCCTATTTTCCGATCCTCCCTGACTAACTTTAACGCTTTTGGTGCGTGTGAGAAGTTCAAGTGTTGACGTAAACGTAGTAATTTCAGTGCAGCGCCGCCACGCATGGATTGTCACAGCAGGAGACACAGCATTGCATTTATTAGCGGAGACAGATGTTCGGAAATAGAAAAAAAAAAAAAACAGATGTTCGGAAATAGTAATGTAATGAGCGAATAAACACACAGCATTGACACATTTTTTATATCATTTCAGGAACCTTAATGTACAGAAAATCAAAATCTATATGCGACACAAAAAATGGACAGTGTTTTAGAGCTCCCCCTAAAAGTCTCAAAGTAGGCTTTCAGGGGAGCCCAGGTCCTTTTCAGGGGGGGGGGCGAGCTCCCCTTAGCTCCCCCGTAATTCGAACACTGATTTCAGTCCGACTAAAGTTTGTCAGAGCAGCTGTCCCGCGGTGGGGCAGACACGTACCTGTCATTAGGGAGTAGTAGTTTGGGTAGGACAGCGTGGGGAAGTCCGCTGTCATGTAGTCCACGGTGACCCCGCGGCGCAGGAGTTCCCTGAAGCCCGGCAGAGCGTCCAGTCCGTCCATATAGTCCGCACGGAAGCCGTCAATAAGGAAGGCGAGCAGCGGCCGTGACATGACGCACTGACCGCTCCAGAGTAGCATTAACAGCGGGAGCAGTAAGCAGGACAAGGCCGACGACATGGTGGTGCATGCAGGCTGAGGTGCGTGTGGAGAGAGGACCTCTGGCACGGGCTCCCTGAGGCGAGCGACCGCGGTCAACTGGCTTCACGTTCACCGTTGGAGATTCACGTATAAAAGACGGGAGCTTAAATTTGTCCCGCCTGCGGATGGTTTGGGAGGAACACGCTGATGACACCGCTATCAACTGGTTGTTCGAATTTGGGGACCGTCTGTCAATGACTGTCTTTGTGAAAGGCGTTGGTTTAAAAAATGTAGTTTCAAAATCAAAGAAAATCCAATAGCTTTGGGGTCATGTGACCCAGTGACTTCGATCCAATTTAAAATAGTAGCACTGGAGGTAATAGTCAAAATAACACAGTAATGAAGTATTTTCTAGATTTAGATTTTTTTTTAAAGAATTAATTAATTAATAAGCTCCTGTTAAAGGTCCCGTAACATCCCGCTCCACTCTTACCGTAAAATACCCAAAAAGACCGGCATTGAGACAAGTTGTCATTTTGGTACATTTATTTGAAGAAATGTCAACAGGTAATGCATTCTGCAGCCACGGCCGTGCTGCCCCCTGTGAAGTGTGTACAGAAAAGGACTTCTTGCTATCTAAATACAAAGTAGGATGGGCTCAATAGGGAAAACATTGTTATCATTAGCTCATCATCATGTGTTTCAAAGAGGAATGTGTGAAGAGTGTTGCCGGAGCACTTTGTGTTCTGGCCTTGGCCTGATTAGAGCACCTTTCAGATACAACCGAAACAATGCCACTGTGTTTTCTGGAAGCAGCCTGTTACGTTACAATATCCCAGGCGCTTCATTTCCTTACATATTTAAACTACGTGAAAGTGACCATTACAATACCCCCCCAACAAACCCCGGAAGTGTAACATTATATTAATATCCGGTCGCCATGGAGACAGATACCAGACCACTATGTTGCCCCTTTAGCGGTTATGTGTAAGCAGCAGTGGTGTGGCGTAGCAGCACAAAGTAAGAATGTGTCATAACAATGGGTGTTAAAAAAAATGCCCTAAAACTATGTGTAAACTACTCTCAAAATCGGCCCCCTCCTTAACGGCAAGAAAGCTTCAGATGTGCCGGTACCAGGCATAAATTTGCGACGAATACCAGGAGATTCAAAGCCTCACTGTCCCTGCCTCGTCGTCTGTCCCTGGGCCGTAACTAGTGGTGTACCTGATTAAAACCTATTTGTTAGCTCCAGCGCTACGTGTGTGCACGAACCTCGAGTTTGTTCCAGGAGAACTGAGAACAGTAATATAGAATTTTTTCACTGTAAGTTTTTGTCTAGTAGGATAATGCAATAACTTAAAGTTATATTGTAAAAATCAACAATGCACATGAAATATAATGATCATAAACACATGAGTATAATGTAAATATGGTAACAGAATATATATTTTTCTGTCCCAGTATAAAAAAATAATCCAAATTAGAAAATGTTCACACAATGGCTAGTACACTGTAAGTTGTGATTAGTAAAGGTTGCTCAAAAAATTGCAGACACAAATTGCCACAATTTAATTGAGTAACAGTTCCGTCACAATTAAAGCGTACTCTAAATGATTAAAGAAACCTTACTCATTACAAAGTAAAGTTTGTTTTGAAAAGAGTAAGGTTTCATTAATGACTTAGAGTAAAGTTTATTCTAAATCAGTAGCCCCTAAAATACCTGAGCCCTTAGAGGACCTGCTGTTATGGGCCGGGCTTTTTCAGAGTTAGACTTCTGTCAGAAACCATGAGTGACAGTAACAGGACACTAAATACATTGTGACCATTATATCCAGTAAAAAGGCCGAGGCCTCACTGTTCTTCAGTCTGTCACAGATCGACAGGTGAAGAAGGAAGTCATGGAGCTTCTGCTTTAGACTGAACTTTACACATGTGCTGTCAATTCTGAAACTAAAGTAAGTAGTGAATAAATCAAGAGTAAAATTGGAATTATTGTTATTATTTTCACGGAGCAGCAGAACAGATGAGGACAGGCTCATGTTACAGAAGCTTATGAGGTTCATTTCTTTGACACCAGTTACTTTAGTAACTGTTGACTGCACAGTAAAAGTAGATCTATCACAGTCTTGTCCACATCTGTCATGGTCCATCATGACCCACCATGGCTCAGAGGAACCGGGACTAAATGACCCTACATTAGATAATACATATGGATTTTTTTTTTTACCTCTATCTGCATCAATTTTGTGATTTTTGTTTTGTTTTAAGTGTTTAATCATTTCCATTTCATGTTTAATTTATTCACTACTTACTTTAGTTTCAGAATTGACAGCACATGTGTAAAGTTCAGTCTAAAGCAGAAGCTCCATGACTTCCTTCTTCACCTGTCGGTCTGTGACAGACTGAAGAACAGTGAGGCCTCGGCCTTTTACTGAATATAATGGTCACAATGTATTTAGTGTCCTGTTACTGTCACTCATGGTTTCTGACAGAAGTCTAACTCTGAAAAAAGCCCGGCCCATAACAGCAGGTCCTATAAGGGCTCAGGTATTTTAGGGGCTACTGATTTAGAGTAAACTTTACTCCAAGTCATTAATGAAACCTTACTCTTTTCAAAGCAAACTTTACTTTGTAATGAGTAAGGTTTCATTAATCATTTAGAGTACGCTTTAATTGTTCTAATGACAGAACTGTTACTCAATTAAATTGTGGCAATTTGTGTCTGCAATTTTTTGAGCAACCTTTACTAATCACAACTTACAGTGTGCAGCCAGGTTGATCAGGTCTGTCCACGTTCCACAGTCCGGTCTCTAGAACGGCTTTTCCCCCACTTACTGTTCAGGGGTCCGTTTCAAGTGTCCCCTCATTATTACTATATTTCCCCGTCACGATCGTCTCCTCAAAACTGGACTCTTTCTCCACCTGGAAAGGTCCTCGCCACCGGGGTGTTCCAATCAGTCTCTCCAGGTACCTGAGAAGATAAACACTGCACCGCATTGTTTAGCGTATGGACTTAGTTTGGTAGACTGTCAGATGTCGTCATATTTCATTTCATGTCCTTCATTATTTTTATTCATTTCATTTCGAGGTGCCATTAAAATGTTAATACTTAAACTGCTAAGTCAATACAGTTTGAATGGAAGGGATCAGAAGATCAATCTAAAGATCTGCCCCTCAATGCCCGCAGGTAGTTCACATCAGGTCCGTCAGTTTGTCTTTGTTGAATAATATTTACAATTATCAGTCAGACAATAGGCAGTCAGTGTCCGATACTCAAATATTTACAGTTATTTTTTTGCATCTTCTGCACAGTATGTACAAATATTCAAAATACAAAACCATCATATTTGTTCATATAAAAAAACAGATTTTTCATATTTCATTAGAATTGTAGCTCATATGCATTGTTTGTCCAGCCCTTTAAGATTTAAGTAACTTAATGTTTTTTCAAGCTTGTCTTGGTTGTTCCTGGACAATATGCCAATAGTTTATCCTAAAGTCGCTTTAACTCTATAACTTTATATAGTTCCCGACCCATGTCAGTGTTTCCCTTATAGGTTTACTGGTTTGACTTAGAGGTTAAGGCCAATTCAACCTGGATAGACTCACACCGGCAAAAGCAGTGATTAGGGAGATTTATTGACATGTGTATTGGTTTTGGCGATCAGACCCCGGCGGTAGACATCGATGTATAGTCAGTGTAGATGAACAGCTTGGAGTTAGGGATGTCTTCCCCGGAGCCTGGACACTGGTGGTGGTATGAAGACCCGGATGATGCAGTAGGTAGAAGCCGTTGACGAAGAGGCGGAGATGGGGTGGAGGTGGGTCGCAGCGCAGCTGGGAAGCGAACGGACCATGCTTGCTGGGGCTTAAAAGCGGGACCGAGGGCGATGATTGGCTGCTACGAAGGTGCGGCTCTTACGCTGATGGCTGGGGTGGAGGTGTGGCCCTCTCAGGATCGATCATTGGCTGGAGGTTGATGACGCTGTGGTTTGTCTACCAGTTTAAATTAACGCCTAGGCTTCATATGCATGTGCGCAGTATGTGTACACAGCTGGGGCAAGTATCTAGGCTGTAGATAATTGCAACAATTTATTTTTGGAATTCCTGCGTAATACATTTTCAATTACTAACAGTGACTTTTACATAAATTATAATCTAATAGTACACATCTAATAGGCCTGTGGTTTGCATAAAACAAGAGGAGCCAAATCAGCATTTAAGGCTACGTTCACTTGGCTTTCTATAGTCCCAGCAGAGCTCACTTTAGTGACTGATGTGAGACAAATAAACAATTTTTCCTAAACTAAACAATTTACGGCAACTCACTTCTCTTTGGCCTCCCAACAAATCCCTCCAGAAACTGTAGCTCCTCCAATACCATACAGCACACATCATCACACGGACCCCTACCGATCACCACATCACCCCCGTCCTACAACAACTCCACTGGCTTCCCACAAAACAAAGAATCAATTCCAAAATATTCCTCCTTACATTCAAAGCACTTCAAACCTGGCCCCTCCATACATATCTGACCTCCTGCTCCTCCTCCACTCTCCAGCTCTGTCACCATGGGGCACAGAGCATTCAGCCGCTCTGGAACTCTCTCCCCCCTGAACTCCGTACCATAGACTCCCTGCCACTCTTCAAATCCAGACTGTCCTACACCGCCTAGTCACACACACGCACCATCTCTCACCAATGTTTGACTCTATTTATTTTGTTCTACCTGTAAAATAATGGTAGGGGAAACACTGCATGTTGCTACAATGTGATTTTGTTTTTAAAAGTAAAATTTAAACTGACGCTATCTCAATAAGAAGTCCCTGACTTTAATTCCCTACGGGGATTAAAGTTTAACTTAACTCAACTTCCATGGGACTATCCTTCTGTTATTAATTCTAAATTTTAAATACAAATAACTTTTCTTCCCACTTTTTCTTTATTAAACTGCTGCTTCACTGGAATAAAACTATAATTATAACATGTAACACATCATATCTCTCTAATTACAAAAGAAAAATGAAAACCTCTCATAAGCACTTTAAGTACGAACATTTGAGTCCACAACCTAAAGCAAAGTCCTTTCTCTTTTGGAACCGAACGGACGCATTTACAAGGATGGACTACACCTGAACTATTACGGAGTGCGTTTACTCTCTGCAAATATACACCTTAATCTATCTCTGCGGCACTCCCCCCTGCGTGCTACTCAGTCACGCTCCACAACCCAGTCTCCAGATGGACTGACTTTTCCATCAGACTTAGGTACTCTTGTACACTCTATCCCTGTCCGTATCACACACAAAACCAAAGAAAAGAAAACCAAAGGAAAGAAAAGCTTCCTAAGAGCTCTGTTAGGAAGAGCTCTGTTAGGAAGAGCTCTGTTAGGAAGAGCTCTGTTAGGAAGAGCTCTGTTAGGCACTCGGATCACACAAATCTGGTGCACATCCCCTGTCAGAATGTGGCATCAAACTACATTCTGACAGGGGATGTGCACAGGGGAAATGTGCAGCTTTTATCAGACATTTAAACATGCTGCACTTAATGCCAGATCATTAAATAACAAATCGCTTTTAATTTGTGATCTTATTTCCTTTCATAAACTTGATTTTATGTTTTTAACGTGGTTAGATAAAAACACAGAGAATGCTGTCCTGATTGAGTGTGCCCCCCTAATTTTAGCTTTATGTCTGAAATAAGACAAAATCAGAGGGGTGGGGGTGTCTGTTCCCTACTTAAGGACAACCTGTCTTACCACAAACTAACATTTGGGGAGTTTTCATCGTTTGAGTATGTGTCATTTAAAATGTATTTATTTATTTATTTCTTCTTTATTTTGAACATGTGAGCAACACAAGGCACCTTTACAAAATTTTAGACATAAAGGCTGTTACAAATTAAAAAAAGACAAACGCAAAAAAATGAAGATACAACAATCTGCTATACTCTATATTGTTATTTATAAACCGCCCCAAAATGTTTCTTTTATTGATGATTTTATTGGATTGATTTCAATTGTGGCCACTTTTTGATAATTACGGGAGATCTGAATGTGCATGTGGATGTCCTGAATGACCGGCACTCAAAAGAACTTAATGCTGCCCTTGAAACATTTGGTTTATGTGTCTGAGCCCACCCATAACAGAGGACACACATTGGACATCCTTATTACAAAAGGTGTTAGTATTTCTAATGTGAATGTTGTTGACGTTGCATTATCTGATCATTATTGTGTTTTCTTTGAACTTTCTGTTGTACCCAAACCAGCAGTTAGGTCTGCAGTGGTTCAGAAGACTCATAAATGATTAAACAAGGTCACAGTTTATGGATATGATATGCCAAAAGATGAGATACAGACCACAGATGTTAAGACACAAAAGCTCCTAACCATGCATGGAAATCCAGCACCCTGAGACTGTACACTAGCCGTAAGGAAGGAGGCCGAGGACTAGTGAGCGTGAGAGCCACTATCCAGGATGAAACATCCAAGATCCACAAGTACATCAAGGACAAGGCTCCAACAGATGACGTGCTCAGTGAATGTCTCAGACAATGGGGAACAGAAGATGAGGCGCTGGAGGTCCCGTCATGGGAGGACAAGCCCCTACACGGCATGTACCACCGAATCCTACCAATGGCTAGACAGAGCTGGCCTGAAGGACAGCACAGAGGCACTCATCATGGCTGCACAGGAGCAGGCCTTGAGCACCAGAGCAATAGAGGCCCAGATCTATCACACCAGACAAGACCCCAGGTGTAGACTGTGCAAAGAGGCCAATGAGACAATCCAGCACATAACTGCAGGGTGTAAGATGCTGGCAGGGAAAGCTTACATGGAGCGCCATAACCAAGTGGCTGGCATAGTGTACAGGAACATCTGTGCAGAGTATGGGCTGGAAACCCCAAGGTCAAAGTGGGAAACACCTCCTAAGGCGGTAGAGAATGACCAAGCCAAGATCCTGTGGGACTTCCAGATACAGACGGACAGAATGGTAATGAACCAACCGGACATCGTGGTGGTGGACAAAGAGCAGAGGAAAGCCGTGGTGGTTGACATAGCAACACCAAGCGACTTCAACATCAGGAAAAAGGAACACGAGAAACTAGAGAAATACCAGGGGCTCAGAGAAGAGCTAGAGAAGGCCTGGAGAGTGAAGGCTTCAGTGGTGCCCGTGGTCGTTGGGACACTCGGGGCAGTGACCCCCAAACTGGAGGAGTGGCTCCAGCAGATACATGTATATATATATATATATATATATATATATATATATAAAACTCTTCCTCACCCTCCGCGGGCGGTCTCTTTTTCCTCCAAGCTCGGGTCCTCTACCAGAGGCCTGGGAGCTTGAGGGTTCTACGCAGTATCTTTGCAGTTCCTAGAACTGCATTTTTCTGGACCGAGATGTCTGATGTATTTCCTGGGATCTGCTGGAGCCACTCCTCCAGTTTGGGGGTCACTGCCCGAGTGCCCCAACGACCACAGGCACCACTGATGCTTTCACTCTCCAGGCCTTCTCTAGCTCTTCTCTGAGCCCCTGGTATTTCTCTAGTTTGTCATGTTCCTTTTTCCTGATGTTGAAATCACTTGGTATTGCTATGTCAACCACAACAAATTATTAAAGTATTGTGTCATTGCCGGAGACTCAGCACACAGAGTGCACCACAGTCAGTGGCAGCTAACGTGCACCTCAAAGTAGAGGGTATCCACCGTCATTTAGATGAAATAATGACATTAACTGTCCACACCAATCAAAGATTGGTCAAATACTCACAGAGATATGGTCATTAGGCGATCACAGCGTAGGCAGGATCAATATGTTGCAACTTGCCCTTTCGTCTCGTATTTGATCTCTGGGACAGTGCAAGTCTAAATCTAATCTTATACAAAATACAAATCTAAACTTTCATGGCAAACTGCTGCTGTTTAATGACAGTACACATCGGGAGCAACATTAAAGAAGGGCTACAGTAGAGCGAGAGGAGGCGAGCACCCGGGCAGACACACAAGAGCGGTAAGAACCCTGAACTTTAGCCTCTAGTTTAAAACTTGATGAAATAGTGCTAAATGATCTGCAGTCACATGGACTGTCAATGATCTTATCAGTGACAGTCCATGTAGGTCCATGTACACTGGTCCATGTAGGGCAGAGAGGAAGGAGTGAGCACCGGAGAGAGGTGCAGGGGCTTAAAGCCCTGCTTTGAACCAAAACATGGACCTCCTGATCTTTATCAGTGGTTAAGTTTGTTTTATTCTTTCAAATGGTGTAGTCCACCAATCTCTTTTATTGAAGGTGTTCACTCTTTGAAGTGCTAAAGTTTTTGCAAGTATTTTCGATTTACATTGAAGCTACTTTTTTTTTTAATCAACACATTTCACAAAGCCAGTAATTGTAACACGGTCCCTAAATTCAAACAGCCAGAGTTTATAGCGATATCCCCACCCCCACCCCAGCCCCCCCAAAAGAAAGAAAGAAAAATAGAAGCATGACCGAGCAGGACAAAGTTATGGAAAGCTACAGCAGAAGATGTTGATGTTGGATAACCAACGTCCCACTGAAACCAACTCCACGCTCTGGCCAATCAGCGCTGTGTGCTCTGTCCTCACACTAACTCACACAGTGGTCTGAGGGGCCCAGGCACGGGGTCTGGAGGATGTGTGTGTGAAGGTGTCAAACACCGACATCTTGTGGGTGCTTATTAAATCACATTCAAACAGTCCTTGTAGCTCACCTACAGCTGTTCCCTCTTTCAAGCCATCCAAAGCCATGGTGTCAGTCGTGACAGAACCGGGGCCCCTGGTGGCCCTTCAACACATCCTCCACTATCACACGTGTGACATCACAGCACAGGTGTTCTAAAGCACGCACACATCACACAAGAAATGTGCAGCCTTTATCACACAATTGTCAGAAATTCGATTCATTATCCAAATCCTCTTACTTAGGTCTAAGGCCTGTGTGAAGTTAGGCTCTATAGTGATGTCATCTGTTTTTGAGTTATTGATCATTGATGACGGGGCCTTCAGCTGGATTCCTATGTGTCCAAACAGGCGTCAAAGCCACACTGTCAGTGCATTTATGGTCACACATTGGTGCCTTTTTAACAAACATGGCAAAGTGCTGTTCGCAGTAATATCACATGAGGGAACAGTGACAGTATAGTGCAATCAGATGAGTGCAAAAAAATATATAGTAAAATGTTCAAGGGGGTCGTGGATGTAGATCAGACTGCAGTTCATGAGGCCCATAGTCAGGTTGAGTCCAGGGGATTTCACTTAAACAAGAATACAGTTTCATGGCTTTCGGTCCTTTCATTCGTTCCAGGGAATTAATGTACAATTTAAAATCTTTTTTTTTTTTTTTTTTTAAAGGTGGGCATTTTTGACATTTGCTTTTGTGTATACAGAATTTAGCAAGACATAAAATCACATTAATACAGAGTTCTACTTTTCTGTTGTCTGTTAGCACACCAAACGTTACTTTGTAAATCTTTCCAAAACAATTGAACAGTCAATAAAAAACAGATGGTCAGTTGTCTCCACATTAATATTGCAGAATGTACATAGAGTTTCTTGTATGTTAAAACGTAATCGAAGTAGTTCTTTATGGGTAAATATTGTTCATAATTTTGAAGTGTGTTTCTTTAGCCTTAGGAGCTATAGGGAAGTATATTCTTGTGTACTGTCTTTTTATCAAATTTATTTAGGATATCATTTTAATTGTAAACCAGGGAATAACTCATCTGTCAAGCTTTTCCTAATTAAAAAATGATTACATTTTGTGTCTAAGATTGATATCCCGTGTATCATTGGAGGGTAAATGTGTTTGTGTTATCTGATGAGCTAATGAGTTTTTGGATAGAAAATAAATGAAGTCTAAAAGTGAGGGGTTAAAACTGTGTTTAAAGCAGAATTGTTCATAATCTAATACATTTCCTTCGTTGTCCATAAGGTGTGACACTGACCAAATATTGTTTTTAAAGGAATCTTCATAAAATCATGATTTGTTGCGATGTAGTACATATCTGTTGTTCCAAATGACTGTTCGGTGTGGAGAAAAGTTATGGACATACTGTATAGCATTTTCCAGTAAAGTACAATTTGTTTGTGGAACTCTGATAAGGGTATACAGGAATCTTATTGATATCAAAGATTGATGATTTTTAATCCAAGATTTTAGCCAGTTTATCTTTAAGGCTCCGTTAAGACACTAGATCTATTGCCTTCAGGCCTCCTTCATTAGTGTGTTTGACCATATGACTTTTCTTTATATAATGTGGTTTATTTTGCCATATGAAATTGAAATTAATTTGATTTATTAATTTGGACAAATTGGTAGGAACAGCATTTGAATAAAGGGGGTATATACATCTAGATAAGCACTCCATTTTGGTTAAATATATACGACCCAAAATCGATAAGTCTCTTTGGAGCCATATATTCAATTTTGTTTTACATTCTTTAAGTTTGTTCTCTATATTAACTGTTTGACAAACCTTTTTGTCTTTACAGAGAAGGACACCTAGATATTTGATCTCAGATTTTATAGGTATATTATATATTTCTTTTAGAGAAGTATCATGCAGAGATAAGATTTCACACTTTTTAAAGTTTAAGCATAGCCCTGACGCTTTGGATAATTGTTCAATTTTATGTATACCTTTTGGGATTTGATGTTCATCTTTTAAGAATAAAGTTGAATCATCAGCTAATTGGCTGATAACAATTTCTGTACCTAGAACATTAAGTTTTTGAATATCGTTACTATTTTTTATATAAATGGACAAATGTTCAGTGACCAAAATAAATAAGTAAGGGGATATGGGGCACCCTTGTGGAAAACCAACATCCACATTAAAGCTTGGAGTAGAACCCTTAGAAAGGAGAACACAGCTATTTATGTTTTTATACAGACCACAGATTAGTTTTCTAAATTTAACACCAAACCCAAAATGTTCAAGTGTAGCAAAAATAAATGGATGTTCAACGGAATCAAAAGCTTTAAAAAAGTCCAAAAATAAATAAAGCCATTGTCCTGAATTAAATACTGTAGCTATAATCAATCAATCAATCAATCAATCAATCTTTATTTATATAGCACTTTTCATACATTTCATGTAACACAAAGTGCTTTACAGATTTAAAAACATTCTCTCACACCCACCTCCTCCCACAAATACAAACACATTGTCGCATTCACACTCTCCCCACCCACCTTCCCAGAGACACACCACACAAGCACAACACACACACTCAAGGTAAAACAATGGACGCAATGGACATAAGGCTGAGGTAAGCTCCTAATCGCCAGTGAGTTAGCATCAGAGGTCCCTATGCTAAAGTGGCTATGATAGTTAGCATACAGGCCACTTTCCTTCCTAACTGAAAGCCCAATTCGGACGCATCTTATCATGGCGGACGCTGACGCACATCCGGTTTGGCGTAAGACCTCTTACCAATTTACTGGTTTCGGATGGAGCAAATGTGTCCCTACTAGTGTTCTGGCTTATGGATGTTCACTGGAGAATAAAAAGATTACCGTAAATCCTCTAATACTGGCCTGTATTCCATTAGCGGCCGGGTCTCTAACAGTGGCCGGGCTCGCTGCTGGCGGAGACAATTAAAAGCCAGTCTCTAATTTAGGGCTATTATTAGAAACTGGGGTTGGGTGATAATTTAACTTTATAGGAATTTGTCTCATACTAGTGTAAACGATAACTCACGTGCAGGAAGTAAACAAACTGGAACCCAGGCCGAGAGAGGGAACACTGCGGAGTGGAGCTGATCCAAGCGTAACTTTGAGACAGATTTAGCCACTTTTCAAACCTTCTGTGACTATTTTTGGAAACAGGGCAAACAACAAAATTGTTGTGTGACCCTCCAGGGTTTTAATAAAGTCACCACCGCGTCCTCAAAGCACATCCAGCGGCTCTGTGTGCAGGTAAGTTCCACGCCTCAAAATAACTCCTCCGATCGGCGCGAGCGTCTCGTCTTCTCTCGAGTCTGTTTTATGATCGATCACAAACACAAACGCTCCGTCTAAACTCGCCTTTACACCAGATAACAACAAATAATCTGGTCCGCGGTAAAAAAAAAAAAAAAAAAAAAAAAAAAGAAAGAGACCTGGCGTGACATTGATGTCAATGTTCCGCTAACAGCAGCGAAACGCTTCCTGTTGTTCCTACAAAATAAAAAGCATCAATGTTCCAGCCGCTGGGAGAGTGTTTGCAATGTTAATTAATAAATGAACCTAATAATTTAGGTTCAAATGGACACAAATCTCGTTTTTCTTCATTCTACTGGTAGTCCTTTTTGGTCAAATAAAAATAAAGGCCTGTCTCTAATTTTGGCCTGGTTCCAATAAAGGCCTGGTCCTAGATGTGCTTGAGTAAATAAAGGCCCTGGCCTATATTAGAGAATTTACGGTAACTGCTAAACTCTTCCCAGAAGATGCTGAAAGTATGTTGTGGAGCGGAGGGAGCTGCACAGGAGGAAGAGGAAAGAGGTGGAGGAGCTGACCAGTGCAGGACACCACCCTTGTTAGAAAACTGGAAATTTCAGGCTTTCAGACGACCCCTCTCTTGTCCTTCTACACCACCGGGGAGCTGTGTAACATTCCGGTGAATATTCGTAAAATTTTCGTAATTTAAAATTTACTTCAGTAGAGGTGTGCACATGTGCACGTTTCAGGATTGCACATGTTCCAATTTTTTATTTTTATGAATAGATAAATCATAATGTAATATAACAATGATAATCATTATAAAATAAAACAATGCTGATACGAAACACTTGATCCCGGAGCATCCTAGAGGCCACTGGGATGGAAAGTAAAGGCGCCAAGTTAACCACCCATACAGCCAGTGGGTCATTGAAAGGTTTTCTTTCACGCAATAAAAGTTGCATAGTGCACTTTTTTCCTCCTCAACTGGGCTTCTCTCAGAGGAGGGGATGGATAGTTTGGAGGCCTTGGTCTTCTCCTGTGTCGGGACATGGTGGAGTACTTCATTCTGAGCAGGAAGGACAGTGTGAATGAATTTCATACACTCTCTTGGTAAAGAATTTATGAGTACTTGTCACCCAGCAGCCTCTTTACAACTACTACCAAACTCCTGTCAGCAAGGTGCATGATGCTTTTAAAGATCTATTTGTTTGATGTGCACTGTCCAACCAAACAATGAACACACATGAGGCACTCAAATGTAAAGACGCCTCACTGGATTGTGGCCCCAGACCTATTTCCAGCCATGGTCCCACACTCTCACTTACCCTCGTGTTTTTAGAGGTCCATAGAAACCAGGGGTTTTTATAAAATGAATTTTCACCCCCCACCGTTTTAAAGAGCCCAGTCCCTTTACATCGGGTGTTTCCAACCAGTATCTCGGGAGTTACCAGTAGCCAGGTCATGGTAGCTCACCAAAGGCTTTCTACATTTCTGCATAAGCTTGATGAATCGCATCGTAAATGCATTTTCTTGTTGTTCTGAACATGTTGAACACAATCTGCAAACATATAGGAAAATAAGCTAAAGTATAAGGACAAAACTAAATTTACTTACACTGCCATTCAAAAGTTTGGGGTAACTTAAAATGTCCTTATTTTTGAAAGAAAGGCTTCTTTTTTTCCAATGAGGATAACTTTAAATGAATGAAATCAAGGAAATACAGTCTAGTAAAAGACTATTCTATCTTATTTCTAATGGAATACCATAGGTGCTCAGAGTGCATTTTCAGCAACCATCACTCCAGTGTTCGATAAAAGGCTCATTGATGATTAGTCTATTCTTGTACTGAGCAATCAAAGCTTTCATGGAAAACATGAAATTATCTGAGAGACCCCAAACATTTGAGTGGTAGTGTATATTGACATACCATGTTGGATATTAGCCCTCCAGAGTGAAGTCTTCCAGAGACGCACTGATTCAATGAAACTGCAGCACCAAGGTGTAGCCAAACATTATTTTATTATCTTAAAAAGTACACAGTTCCCATAGGGCATCACGTACACTACGACAGTAACACCAGTACTACACATCGAAGGGACTCTCAGATATTATAGACAGTTAAAAATCCCTATTCTGATTTTTTAAAGTATTTAACTAGGCATGACATAAACATCATTTACAGTATGACAGAGCGTCACCGTCAGAAACAATGCTATTGTCCAACCTCCAATGTTAAACCACTGCCAATGGGCAGGGAAGACATCCGAGCGGCTGTAACAGGACGGGCAGGTCTTAGGGCGGGGCGTTTGGACAGCCAGGTGTTGGGTCGGCGCGTTTGGACAGCCAGGTGTTAGGGGCGGGGCTTTTGGACAGCCAGGTATTAGGGGCGGGGCTTTTGGACAGCCAGGTGTTAGGGACAGAGTTATCAGACATGTAGCATTAGGGACGGAGTTATCTGACAGGTAGAGTTGGGGACAGAGTTATCGGACAGGTAGAGTTGGGGACGGAGTTATCGGACAGGTAGAGTTGGGGACAGAGTTATCAGACAGGTAGAGTTGGACAGAGTTATCTGATAGGTAGAGTGGGACAGAGTTATCGGACAGGTAGAGTTGGGAACGGAGTTATCGACAGGTAGAGTTGGGACAGAGTTATCGGACAGGTAGAGTTGGGGACGGAGTTATCGGACAGGTAGAGTTGGGGACGAGTTATCGGACAGGTAGAGTTGGGGACAGAGTTATCGGACAGGTAGAGTTGGGGACGGAGTTATCGGACAGTAGAGTTGGGACAGAGTTATCGGACAGGTAGAGTTGGGACAGAGTTATCGGACAGGTAGAGTTGGGGACAGAGTTATCGGACAGGTAGAGTTGGGGACAGAGTTATCGGACAGGTAGAGTTGGGAACAGAGTTATCGGACAGGTAGAGTTGGGACAGAGTTATCGGACAGGTAGAGTTGGGGACAGAGTTATCGGACAGGTAGAGTTGGGAACAGAGTTATCGGACAGGTAGAGTTGGGAACAGAGTTATCGGACAGGTAGAGTTGGGACAGAGTTATCGGACAGGTAGAGTTGGGGACAGAGTTATCGGACAGGTAGAGTTGGGGACAGAGTTATCGGACAGGTAGAGTTGGGGACAGAGTTATCGGACAGGTAGAGTTGGGGACGGAGTTATCGGACAGGTAGAGTTGGGGACGGAGTTATCGGACAGGTAGAGTTGGGGGACGGAGTTATCGGACAGGTAGAGTTGGGGACGGAGTTATCGGACAGGTAGAGTTGGGGACAGAGTTATCGGACAGGTAGAGTTGGGGACAGAGTTATCGGACAGGTAGAGTTGGGGACAGAGTTATCGACAGGTAGAGTTGGGGACGGAGTTATCGGACAGGTAGAGTTGGGACGGAGTTATCGGACAGGTAGAGTGGGGACGGAGTTATCGGACAGGTAGAGTTGGGGACGGAGTTATCGGACAGGTAGAGTTGGGGACAGAGTTATCGGACAGGTAGAGTTGGGGACAGAGTTATCGGACAGGTAGAGTTGGGGACAGAGTTATCGGACAGGTAGAGTTGGGGACAGAGTTATCGGACAGGTAGAGTTGGGGACAGAGTTATCGGACAGGTAGAGTTGGGGACGGAGTTATCGGACAGGTAGAGTTGGGGACGGAGTTATCGGACAGGTAGAGTTGGGGATGGAGTTATCGGACAGGTAGAGTTGGGGACACAGTTATCGGACTGGGATGGGAACATCAAATGGACACGTGTCTTGGGGTCACAGATCTATAATAAACCTCTAGAAATCTCTGGTAATGTACAAAGAGGGGCACAAATCATCATTTCCCATAATTCACAAAAACGTGCACTGGACTCTGTTTTATACAGAGTTACAGTCTCTTTGTGTCACCACACTGTATGGACACAGCCATCAATAATTCTTGCTCCAGTTATTAAAAATGAGTAATTCAATAAGCAATTTTCAAAATGATTGCAAATGACTCTGACTCATGAATTTGTGGGGAACACGCATATAAAAGTCCGATTATCAAAGTTAGTCCCTTATTCGTTTTTAAGAGCTCCAGAGTAGAACGGACCATCGCAATATGGCTGCCAGAGCTGGACATTAGTTCCAATGGATTGCTAATGTCCTATCTAGAGTTTTATTATAAATCAGTGGATGGAGGCGTGAATGTGGAAGGGTTAATATTGGGGGCAGGGCGGGTGTGCTTTGGTTTGGGGGTAGACGGTACAGTATTGGGGCGCAGGGATGTAGGACAGTCTGGGGTGGGGAGGCTGTAGTTTGGTTACTGTTCAACTGTTGGGGGGGGGTCTAAGAGTGGAAGGGTCGGGTTGGACGGGGGTATGGGTTATGGGAGTAATGAGGTCAGACCGGGGCCAGGGCTTGAGGACGGGTAGTGTCGGAGATGACAGAAACACGTTTCTACATAAAGGCACTCTTCAGCTCGATGAATTTACTTTTGTTTTGAATCTGACTTTGCCAGAGTGCCAGTTGCAACCAGACCACAATCATTTTTAAATTTTAATTCTTCTTGCTGATGTTATTATACTATTACAGATAGCGTTTTATTGTGTTGCTCGAACAGAACAAGGCCAGCTATGAACTGAAAAGCACCACTTTGTAGAAAGTGGTTCTGAAATGCAGCAGGACTAGTGGAGTGGCACACCCTATGATAGTGGTTCAAATGTAAACTTAATGTAAACACTTTTCTAAAATAATACAACTTTACAAATATCTCTTTTAGTACCGGCAGCATCGGAAAAGGCTCAACACACTCCAATCCTTATGTAGAGGTAGTACTGAGACAAAAAGGACTACATCCGGGGTTGTGAGCTCTATAGTACAACGAGCCAGAAGATATTTCACACCTTTACCTTTTGAGTACGGACATTGAGTGCAAGTGAGAGCATGAGCATTCAGTCCAAAGAGCTGAAAATAAATATTACACAGACTTGAAGACAAAAGCCAGTCTGTCCTGCTGTGAGCACGTCCGTCTCACTGAGCTGTGCTGGGGGAGGGGGGGTAACCACGGGGACTTATTGCAAGGCTCAGGCCAATTCAACCAGGTCTACCACGACAGTGCTTCACACACGGTCCTGACTTTCGGGTCGCTTCACATGTTGCGTTTGTTTTACAGGTGAAGACAATATGCCAGGGTCTCCGTGTGATAAAAGAATGAGTTAATGAAGGCAAAGTGGAACTGCTCTGTAGTGAAACTAGGGGCAGCCTTGCTCCTCACTGCTGGACGGCTCAGCAGGCTCAGGGTGGTGGTATAGGCTGTATGTGCTGGGACATTCACAGGCTGAGGCTGAGAACAGCGTGCTTTTTGCAGGTGTAGAGGTAGTTACAGTGTATGGACGCATAGAGAACTCCTCACACACACACACACACACACACACACACACACACACACACACACACACACACACACACACACACACACACACACACACACACACAGACGCACACACACACACACACACACAGACGCGCGCGCACACCGCCCCTGTGCCGTCCGTCTGCTCTAACATGTTTACTATCACATTTCACTTCCATAACAAGGGAAAGGCCAGTAGTGCACTCTCCGGGGCCTGACTGTCGACCTTTTCTGTGGAGCGGTTCACAAACGACAAAACGCTTCTTTGAGCAGCTGGTGACACTAACGCGCAGTCAATCTAACGTCCTTTAAGGCCAGACGCTGCAGGTGAACATTTCATTTAGACATGTCAATTTGAATCTTTTGCTCAACATTACTGATATAAGTATAAAACGAAAATCTATCGCAAAAATAAGAGATAAAAAAGAGAGATATTTAATATATTTTCAGCGACTGAATCTAAATAATGGAAAGACCCAATATTTTTCAGAGGGGATTTTCGATCTGGATTGGAAATTAAAATTGTATCTTGTTTTTTTGGGGGGTTCAAATCTTCATAAATCAGGCAGGAATTAGATATTCAAAAAAATCCCTCTGAAAATCCCTCTGAATAAACCTTCCAAACGGCCCTAATGTTTTTCAACGTCTTTCTCCCACAACGAAGCGTCATGTCAGTTTCCTTCCGCAGCACACGTGGATATAAAACATGTCAATATTTGTGAATGAATACGAGTGGAAAGACGGCTTTTGCGGCGCGATGTTGTCTATTGTCATTTTACTGTAGCACTTTGGGATTTGTAAAGTGCATTATGAATGAAATGTATTATCATTATTATTAATATTAGTTATTCCCTTGAAATCTCCAGCTCCCTCCTGGACAAAATGTCATAAAATAAGCATCGTAAAGGGCAAGTTTTGTCTTTTTTATACTCTGACATGAAAACTAAGATGCTAAGGGCGAAAGCGAGCAAATAATCTCCACATTGACCAAATCAATGTTTTCACGTGCAGCATCTCACCTTAATGCAGTTTCTCAGTGAGCGGCATGTTTCAGATTTAAACAATTAAGACAACCATATCATACAAATAGAACCAGCATGGTGCTTCTGATTAGATAACATTACTTGGTTAATCCATATTTATTGCGTATTTGTTTGAAGTGGATCCTTTCTGCTGCTGTATACATCCCCACACCTGTCCCTGTACACACTGCTGCTTCCTGAACTCAAGGGTAAGGGACTGAGGACAGGGGAACAACGGAATGAACTAGCGCTGCCAATGAAACACACGGCGAGCCACGACATGACAGCCCTTTTTTCCCCTTTCATGCCATCTGAATGTGTCGAGTCTGAGGAAGCTCAAAACGTTACCATCAAAATGATAAAACAGCGGTTGCTAGGTAGTTTAGTGAGCAAAGCCTCCTCACTCTAGTGACACCAGCCGAGAAGTGAACCAGCGGAAAGGGAAGGACAATTGACCTGAGACTATGTGGACACACATGGCCCAAACGCACTCACACAGACTGCAGAGAACACTACGCACTGTGCACAGGTGAGTGTGCTGAGTGACCGGAGGCCTGACCCTAGCACGTGTGAGGGGGGGGTGGGGGGATGGGGCCGTGCTCTGGAGATCTAACAGTCCTGGCTGTGGGGCGGTCAGACGCTGGTGATGGAGGCCAGGCAGGCACTGGGCTTTTGAAGCTTGTCGGACGGGGTTCCTGCAGATTCAGAGATGGTCCGGAAGGAGAAGGGGGCCCCCGCGGTTGTCAGGCCCAGGTGCCCAGGGCTCAGAGCCAGGTTCTGTCGGCGGTTACTCTCCACGATGGAAGAAGTGTTGGACGCCAGGCTCTCCCGGGTTCTGTTCAACAAGAGAAAAATGTGCATCAGTTCAAATGAGAACACGTCTTTGAAGATTTTGGTCTGGATTTTCCGCCTTTTATAAACTTTTCACATCAAGTGCCACCTCATAAGATAATTGACCTAACAGCCCTAGACCCAATCCGGACTGAAAGGATCCAAAAAGGCCCTAAAACAAGACTCATTGGCCCTCATTATTAACATAGAATGTTTTTGGACGTATTTTGATCATACGCTGGAGGGCGCATGGCATTTATGAACCTGTGCGTACTGCTCCAATCCTGCTGGGCACACGAACTGCTGATGTGAATGTGGCAGATGAAAAAAAGCCCCAAAATATTTATGTATCAAGAGGCCTCACCCACGGGTTTTAAGGCATGAACGCACCAACCACGGCAAAAGAGAACATTACTCTAACCAGGAAATGATCAAACAAAAGCTACACTTTTGCATATTGGGAAGATTATAGAATCTTTCACTAACCCACTTTAACCTTATAGCCTATTCAAGATAATATGTGAAAATTAAAATAGCCTAATTTGACTAAGAAAAAGTGATTTATATTAAACAGGCTGTAAATATAAAAAGCTGATCAAATTTGACCATTTAAAAACATGTTTGTTTTGAGGAGAGTGGAGAGCGCGTTCAGCAGACCCTATGCCTACCGCTCAAAGCAGGATTTGCTGAAGCGGTCCAGACTGAAGAATGCTGTGGTGCTGTAGAAGGTTTTGTTTTACCCCTGGGCCACTCAGGACCATGGAATATTGTCCACACACGGCGCTCAAACAGGACACAGAGCAGACCTTGAGTCCCAGACCCTCCTTGCCTCTGGTGTCTGACACTGTGTATGAATGAGTGTCAGTGGGTGAGTGGTTCCTTGATGTTAAGCCTAATGTTGGCAGACAAGCGTGATATAAATGTGATCATTTAATATGGAATAGATCCATATTGTAAAGTGTTACTGATATGTTAATAGCTTAACCATAGAAATCATAAATGTTTCTACAAATGCGTACATTTCTATCACCATACAAATGAATGGTGAAGCCAGGCGCAATACTAAAGTACATTGCGGTATGTTATGTCCGTTTCATGGCACTTATATCATTTCTGTAGTTTCTTTATCATTGACATCTTATAAGATGGTGTTTAGTGGCCATTGGATGTGTATCCGACCCCACAAGATGCAGAAACTTAACTGAATTTGATTTAGCTCAGAGGACACTTTTACGCTAATGTGTATCTAAAGTAAAATCTCCAAAGGTCATTCATTGATGATTTCTAAAGAGGCTATGACCTAAATGTGGTCAATGGTTGACAACAGCTAAAAACATCTCAATTGTTCAGAATTTGCAATACTTGATGGCTAATGCTAGCAGGCTAATGAACTCTGAAAATGAACTTTAACTGTATGCATGTTAGGATCGGACGGCACTTCTCCTTTTTTATTTCTATGAGCCTAACATTCAAAGAACAAATATTTAATTTAGGACATATCGTATATGTGCAAATGTCTTTCACATAAGCCTATGTTGCTATTTGATTTCCTAAAGATGGAACTAAACCTTCAAGCTGCTCATGGTTTGGGTGCATATTGATGGATAAAACACAGAGTCACATGTGTTTTTACGAATGTAAATGTACTTTTTTTAATGGAATTAAAATCAACCGGTAAGAAATGCTTTGTTACCTGTTGATTCTTGTGAAAAAACAATATGAATGTTCAAACCAGGCTTGTTACAGTCTGTGTTTGGAGAAAGTCAAAGGCACTTATACAATAATAAAACAAGACATTATCCCTTCAAAATGTCAGATGAAATCTATAATATGCACCTGTGAAAGAATAAGCAATTTTCTAAATGAAATATTTATTCTTCAAATGTTAATCTATAAACATATGTGTAACGTTTGATGATATGGATAAATCTATGTTCAAATAATAGTAAATTTTATAAACAAAGTACCAGTTTTGCGTGCTCCCTGTGCTGGGTTCAGTTGTTATATTGTTGTCCAAACAGCAGATGGCAGTGTGATGTCATAGATCTGCATGCTGCTGTTGTAGCTCTGACAGCTCACATGTGTTACATGCTTCTGACTTTACATCCTGAAAGTGTACAATTCATTTATGCCTACAATCAACATCAACTCTCTTGTTACAGAGGTGAGGCTTTTCTTTCCGTGTTTGGTAACAAAGGCTGGACCTGCTGTCTGCACTGGGCAATTTGATCTTAGACAACATACACTAGTATGTTGTGTATAATATATTGTTTAGTTCAAGTGGTGGTGCTATTTTAAAGCAGTACTAAGTAACTCATGCCCTAGAGGTCATAAGCGCCACTGCAGGTGTCGTAGCATGTTGCAGTTTTTTACTCATTAATTGTCCGTGAGAGTAAATACTACGCTGACAGAAAAGACAAAGGGACAGAGGGATATTGTTCATTGTGCCACAACTCAATGACACAATGGAGATCATTTGTTTCATTCAAACTTGGCTGTAAATACTGCTAAAGTGGCGCTAGCCCACAGTTAGCTTTACCCATTAGTCTGTTAGCTTCTTCTTTGTGAAGTGTGTATAGGTGCCTCCGACCCGGTGCAGGGAAGTTGCAAAGGTGTTTTTTCTGGCCAGAGACACCAGGGGGAGATGAAAGACCCCACAATCATCCCATTAACACTTGTATTACCCCGAGGGACAACAGAAAAGATTTATTACGGTAAACAAGTTACTTAGTTCTTCTTTAATATTTGTTAGCGTCAAATTTAGAGGCCGACCAATATATCGGCCTCAGAGGAGGTGAGAAACATCGCAATGAAAATTGGTTAGCTTCAAGTTTGTTAAACACAAGTTACACTAAACCTCAGTGTCAATATGACCTCCACAATGCACAATGCCACGACTAGTAACAATATACTAATGCTAACGACAACTAATGAAAGCTTGGACAGAAACTATGATCGGATCACCTAAAGTAATCAAATAAAATCGGCCAGTGCTGGAGTGGCCAAGTATTTGTTTATTATAGACCAGACATTTGGAAAAATCAACCAAAAATATCGGTCAAAAATATCAGCCGAGCATATTGGCATCGGCCAATTAACATCCCAAAATATCGGCATCGGCCTTAGAAAAACCCATATCGGTCGGCCTCTAGTCAAATTAGCTGTGACCCTTAGGTTCAGTCTCCTCTGGTGAAGTACTTACATCCTGAGAAAAGTTGTGAATATGTTTTAACTTTTAAGTGATTATCTAACAACTGTAGGTTTTCTGGAATGTACTGTTAAAAATATAAATTCCGACAAGACGGCTAAAGGCCCTTTTATACTTCAGCAACAACTCCTCGCTTACGTGCTGAACGCACGTGGGAGCCAGTCAGTGAGTTCACGACAGCTGCAGCTCCGTGGACGAGCCACAGACATGCACCTGCTGCAAAAAGTGTCTCCGCGTCAAAGTTCTGCAGGACGATTGGTTGATCCTTTCCGCAAAACGAGGAAACACACAACAAATTCCTTTAGTTTCCCTCTACCAAATTATTTTCATTAATATACAGTATTGTTACTATGATTTAGTGCTTTTGTGTTTTCACTTTTTATGTTATTAAAAGAAAACAAGTTCACATTGGTTGTGCTCAATCAGATCCATTTTTAGTCCTCGGCCAAATGTTGCTGAATTTCTTCTGTCCTGGTGCCTCTGTCCAGTTAGGGGCAGACTGGGGTTGGATTTGCATTTCAGGGATTTGTATTTCAAATGAAAATTACCGGTACTAAAATAAACACCCAATGTTAAAAAAAAAATGTATCCGATTTCCACTTAACACAAAACCCTTCAGATTATGCGTTGCAAAAATGTTCAAAATCAGTTAAAAAATGTTGACAATTCACAAAAGTAATTTTGTAACCTCTTAAAAGCACAACATGAAGCTTTCACCCAGGCACGAGTGAAGGTCATTAAGCAAGTGACCTGCGGCATCTACCCCTCAAAAACACAAGGTATAGGGCCTTTAATGAGTCTTACCGCGGGGAGTTGAATCCGCTGTCCACAGTCACTGAGCTGGAGTCCATGCTGTCCAGCCTGGCAGAGTGCGCAGACTGCTGGTTGGGACTAGGTTCTTCTAAGTTGTCTTTAGCACCAGGGAAGGTAAGAGTTCGTTCAAATCTCCTCTGAAGGTCTCGCTCCTTCTCTCTGTCCAGGAGCCACTGCATGGTCCCTGTGCCCCCACCTTACTCACACCTCCCTTCCCAGGTTTGTCTGCCTCTCCCCGGCCTTTAGCTCCGCTCTCCTCCAGCTCATCATCATCCGACACATTGTAGTAGTCAAAGGAAGCTTCAGCGGCACTGGGGTTGCTCTCAGGTCCTGGTGGGGAGCAGAGGGGGTCGCCACCAGGGGCTTGGGGCATCAAATGTCCCCTGTGAGTCCAGAGCATCACATGATGATGACAGAGTGGTGGAGGCCGTCGCTGTGGGCTTCCTCAGTGAACTATATCCAGGTAAAGGCAGACTGGGAGGGGGCTTAAAAAGAGTGTCTTTACTAAAGATCTCTTTCCGTTTCTCTGGACCAGAAGAGGCACTGTGGGAGAGTCTTCCATTTGGAAGAGGGGACTCGGGGATTGACAAAGGTATTGGTGGCAAGCTGCCACCTTTAGGTCCAACCTTTGCAAAATCTTCTTTATTTTCTGGTGGGTGTGGTGTCTGTCTCTCCACCTGCCTATCTATTTTCAAACCATCGTGGCTGCTTTTGCCAAGAGTTCCCAGATGGTTGACTGACGTGAGAGGATCAGATGTGCCGGAACACTGGAAATAGTCATCTGGAGCCACCGAGGTAGCCAGTGTCTTGGGCGAGTAAGCTGGCAGACTGTCTCTACTCTTACTCTTCTCTAAGCTTCGGCTTATGTCCATCGCCAGAGCATCAACAGAGGGCTTGGTTGAAGAAGGTGTGGTCCGGGAGTAGTGTGAGGAGCTCTGATTGGCTCTCAAGGTGCCATCATCAGTGTAGTAGCGACTCCTGTCATCGAAATAGTTTGGCGGTCCCATCAGCCCGCACCTAGGGGACCTTTGGAGTTGTCCATGGATCGTGAACGCTCCTTGGCTTTGTCGCTGCGCTCGTTCCGGGATTTCCTCTCCTGGGTGTGAGAGTGTGAGCGGTGGACTTTGGAGTGATGTGCTGATGGACCATGACTTGGCTCTGGAAAAGGCATCTCAGTTCTTCGTTTGGCCAGCTCTCCAGACACGTCCCATTCGGGTGTGACGGGCATATGAGAGGCCTCCAAAATGTTGGGGTTACTGTGGGCCAGGTGAAGACGAGCCCGCTGGCGCTCCATGGCCAGGGCATGCTCTCGCGGTGAACGGGCCAAAGATGAGGAGTACGCCCGATAGTCCCTGTCAACCAGCTCCAGGTGTGAGCCGTCGGTGGGCTCTCGAGAGCCCCTGGTCTTGCTGTGGGAACGACTGGCTTTGGTTTGAGCTTGTTTACGGTGCCGGCCGCCGCTGCGACGGCTCCGTGAGCTGTGATTGGCTGAAGACACTTTACTCCTCTGAGCACGCTCTTCTTCCAACCGCTTCATGACAGCCGTGTGGCGGGCCAGGTTTCTCCACAGTTAGGTCCGGATTGATTCTCCGAATAATCTCCATCTCCACGTGGCGGGGCAGCTGGCTGGGCACCTCCTCGTCCCGCAGCGGCCATTCCTCTGGCGGGAACTGTGCAGAGAAAGTAGCCAGCTGCTTTGTTTTATCCTTCTTAAAGCTCAGACGAAACAATTTCAAACCAAACTTGCGACTCCCCATGCTCCCTCCTGTTCCCTGTGACTTGTCAGAGTCACCCAGCGTGGCGCTCGCCGTGCCCCCTCCACTCCCGGCCCTGTGTTTGGTCAGCGTGTCGGTCTTGAAGGGAAAGCTTAAGGTGGCCCTGCTCTTGTCAGAGGTGGATGGCTGTTGGGGTGGGGTCTGTGGGGAGTGTGGCGAGTGAGGAGAGGGGTAGTCGCGGTGCTCTTTGGGGGAACGGCGCTGCAGAGTGTTGTGGTGACTGGGGGGTCGTCTGCTTTGTTGTTGTAGAAAGCGTCGCTGTGGTTCTGGCCTGATTTGGCGTGAGTGCGCTCTCTGATGCCCCTGATGTGGACGGGGTGATTGTGCCCGACAGTGGGGAAGTACACTGGGTCTGCTGGTGCTGCTGATGGCTCTGCAGCTGCTGGGCCTGGTGCTGGGCCTGGTGTCGCTCAGAGCGCTCGTCTAAGTGGTACCACTTGGAACTGGTCCGGATTAAGCTGGGCGTGATGAAGTAAGTTTGAGGAGTCACAATGAAATATCCATCATGTGTTGGGTAGATCTTCCGGTCACGGACCAGTAAGCTCAGCGTATGGTGCAGCACCTCCTCGGTTGGAGTGGGAACCCCTGGGGAAACAAAAGGGAAGCTTTAGAGGTAGGAATAAAACCCAAGAGTTTAGTGTCACAGTCTTGACATGAAGCATAGCCTGCAATTGTGGAAAGCTTTCCAATGCTACAGTCACAATGTGATATCAGCTAAATTGAAAATAGGGATGCACCAATACCGATATCAGTATCATATATCGGCCCGATACCACATGCTTGTACTCATGCTCGTACTCATTAATTTGGTCCAATAGCAGAAACCAATAGCACTTGAAGCACACCTCTCCACTAAGCAGAACAATAAAAACAAACAGGAGAATTCGAGAGTGGAAATACAAATCCACATGGAGTTGTAGTAAGCTGCTAATGCGAAACTAGGCCAATCTAGTAGTAGTAGAAATAAGTAACCGTCTAAATCCGGGGTGGGGAACCTCAGACCTCAGGGCCATATATGGCCCACAAGATCATTGTCCAGGTCCCCCCAAGGCATTTTTCATATTTAATATAGTATAGATAACGGTCATGTGATTATACGTGACATATCGCGTGGCAGTGACTGACTTGATTGACAAGTGCTGTATCATGGTCACCGCTAAGAAAAAGAAGGTGGATCTTGAATATTCCAGGAAAAACAGACAAATGATGTCTTCTTTGTCAAAGTGACAATGTGGCGAGGGGCTGACAGTGATGAAGAAGGCAAATCTCTAGTGCCATTACACATCGAAACATGCTTAACTCTACGAGTTGAAAAGACAACTCGTAGAGTTAATTTTGGATGAAATTAATGCTCTTTGTCGGAGTTTGGGGGCCCAGCAAGCAGCTTTCACAAGACTGACCCAAACTTGGAAAACCAGCTTCGATTAGGATCATCGTCACTGCCAGCTGACATCAGACGCCTCAACAGAGATAAATTGCTCCAGCCATCGCATTAGGTGAGTCTGACATGTTTCGAAATGATAATCCTCCATACCGTCAGTCCTAGTGTTGTATGAACTCTAGAATGTAGCTAAATTGTAAGGCCCTTGTAGAACTTTATAAAAATTTATTTAGCCCTTGATGTGAAAAGGGTTCCCCAGCCCCGGTCTAAATACTATTATAAAAATAATAAGTACAAAACAGGGATCGAGTAACTTTTGGACATGGACTGTTCTGTCTGTAATGTTCACTGTGGACTTAACCATCTCTTATAATTTTCATCTTTTTAATTCAAGTGAGACCAGGAAACAAATGATAAATTAAGCCTTGGAAAACAATGATAAAATTATATTGATTATTTTTCCATAAAAAATTATATTAATGAAAAATAAATACAATAAAATAGCACGTATGTAAAATTCTGATATAACTTTACTCTCAGGTAAAGTTATATCAGAAAATGAGTAACTAATTACTAACCAATGTGCTATGAAAAAGTCAATCTAAACCAGAGGTCACTAAACAGTGGACCTTGGTCCAGATCCGGACCCATGCGCCAGCTCATCCGGACCAGAACCTTGGATCCGAACTTTGGACCCGACCCTGAATCCTCTCAGACAAGCGGCTGCGTGTGCTCTCTTTCTCCCTCTCTGACTGCAGAGCCGTAACTACAGCCCAGATGAACAGAAAGAGAAAGTCCCACCTCTGAGCTCCGTGATACTTTTTACATTTTTAGATTTTGAATTACTGAAATACGGCTCGCTAAAAAAAAAAAAAAAGCAAACGATGCTCTAATTAAATATGCATGTGTGATCATAAGGGGCAAATGGTGCAGCGGTTTCCTGATCGGCAGCAAGGAGGACTAAACCAGGACTAACCAGGACTAAACCTGACAAACCTGGACTAACCTGAAACCTGGACTAAACCTGGACTAAGCAGGGCTCAGTGTGTTGAACTGTCATGTGCACATTGTGTATAATAGAGGCGATAAGCATTCTGCTATTTAGGAGCCAAAACATATTTTTAGAGTAAAAAAACAATAACAGGATTCAATTAACTACATTATTTTCAAATCACAGTAATAGATTTAATAAAGGCTTAAATCCCCATATAACTGAATTAACCCCGTATGTTCCAGACCTTTCCTCGACAATTTTTGTTCAATTTGGACCTTGATGAAATTTAATTTGTGACCCCTGAGCTAAACCATCTATACACCTCAAAAAGCATATTTGAAGAAAATGCCTTGTACCCGTGTCTGTCTTCGGTATCAGCAAGAACTCAAGTTAAAGTACTGGTATCGGTTTTAGACAAAGCGGTATCGGTGCATCCCTATCTGAAAACATCTGCCCAATATCTGAGATTTCTTGAAATATGCCAATATGGAGAGGAACTGCCACATTATGGACATTGGACATCATACTCTAGTGACAATACCAACAGAAATCTAAAGCATCACATTAATACAACTTGAATCTGATAGAAACATAGAAATGGGTTTTCCCCTTTTAAAAGCCTGGGCGAGACTGAGTTCTTTGATTTGTAGTTTGATGCGAGTTCTCTGCTCCTCTTCAAGAGCTGCTCTAAAGTCTTGCTGCCAGTTACATCATAGATGCCTCTCAGCCTCAGCGGAGTGATGCAAGCACATGCCAGGCCACTCTGACGGAGGAGAACCACACACATGTCCAGCACTGCACTGCATGCTTTAAACTACTGTGGATTCCAAACACTGTAATCCACATCCATTTGACAGAGTCAGGGGAACAGGTGAATGTGTCTGTAAACTGTAGTACTGACACACTTGGAGTCACACGGTCAAGAGGCATTCCCCAAGGGAAAGCAACAACTGGGACTGGTCTAATTCAATACATTCAATGTTGCTAGCCGCGGCATTTTGCACTGCGATCAAAAATACATTTGCAGAGGATAAAACAAACTCAGCGACTGAATTCTCCAGGTGCCCTTCAAAATGCCCATATTAACTATTTAGTTGGTGTAAGTTGTGCTTTTAAAAATAGTGAGAGTAAAAACAGGTTCAGTGTCTGACATTTGTAGCCAATACCCGATATTGTATTTTTTCCAATATCGGCTCCGATATCCGATACCAGTATCAGATTGGTGCATCCCTACTAAATATTAACAAAAATATGTTTTCTGCTGTGGGTGTGAGCTTTAGCAGTAAATTGGTTTCACTAAAAACATGCACAATAGGCCAGAATTGATTATGTCAGTAACACTTTATTTTGCACTACCCTTGATACAAAGTTAGTACAATGTAATGTGCTGTAACAATGTGTAATAACGTGTACCTACGAGTTAGATGCATGATGGCATAATGTGTATTTGTAGTTTGGAGGAACATAATGTAATAAGACTCTAATGTATGTATATATATATATATATATATATATGTACCTAACACATTATTACTACTTGGGTACAAGTTATTACAGATTGTTACAAAGCAGATTACATTGGACTAAATTTACCCTATTTTCCGGACTATAAGTCGCACTTTTTTTCATAGTTTGGCACCTTCTTATACTCCGAAGCGACTAATATGGGATTTTTTAAAATTCAAATATATACTTTAACATGCCGTTAGATGGCACTGCAGGGTAATCGAGCAGCAGAAAGAAAGTTGGAGTGAGCAAGAGAGCGGAGGTTACTGCAATGAAGTAAACAAAACAAGCTAATCACGGGCTAAAATTATAATAATAATAATTATTAGAATTATTATTATATTATTATTATTATTAATAATAAATTGGTTTTATATGGCGCTTTTTTGGACACTCAAAGACGCTTTACATTGCACTATTCATTCACTCCATACTCGGTGGTGGTAAGCTACTATTATAGCCACGGCTGTCCAGGGGTAGACTGACAGAAGCGAGGCAACCAGTCTGTGCCATCTCTCACTACATTCACTAGGCTTCCTGGTGTTCCCAAACGGTCTCCCATCCAAGTACCGACCAGGCCCTTCCCTGCTTAGCTTCCAAGGTCTGACGGGATTGGGCAGAGCAAAGGTGGTATGGCCACAGCTAGAGGAACGAGTTCACAGATGAGAGCTTGAAAACATGCTGTCGGGAGAGGCTTGTCAACGGTGCAGTTACATCTCCATGCCCAGGTAGTTGCCAAGGCGATTGATTTGGAGTGAGATCAAGAGTTAGGTATGTTCTTTATGCTATAGTTATTTGAACTGTTTATGTGACGTTAACATACCAGACACCTATTTAGTTCATTGTTTATGCTTCATGTAACCATCAATGTGTTACGTTAGCATACCGTACGCCTATTCAGCCTGTTGTTTTTTCTTCATTAGGCAATGTTTGACTAGTGCGTCTTATACTCGGGAGCGACTTATAGTCCGGAAAATACGGTAGTTAGGTACAATGTATCAAGGTAGTGTCAAATAAAGTGTAACCATGATTCTCTCTCTCTGTGTGTGTGTGTGTGTGTGTGTGTGTGTGTGTGTGTGTGTGTGTGTGTGTGTGTGTGTGTGTGTGTGTGTGTGTGTGTGTGTGTGTGTGTGTGTGTGTGTGTGTGTGTGTGTGTTGTGTGTGTGTGTGTGTGTGTGTGTGTGTGTGTGTGTGTGTGTGCTTGTAATTACAACATTGTGAGGACCAGTTTGAGTTTTTAATCAACAGAGTGAGGACATTTTTGGAAGGTTTGGAGGTTTAGATTAGGGTTAGGATTAAGGTCAGGGTTAGGTGCTTAGGGTTCAGGGTTAGGGTCTGGGTAATACATTATGTCTATGAGTGTCCTCACTAAGAGAGTTACAAGGATGTGTGTGTGTGGTCATATCGCACTTCTGTCAGTCTGCCCCAGGGGAAACTGTAATTACATACGTAGCTTACCACCACCGTGTGTGGAGTGAATGAAGAACAAACCCCTTACACAGTGTGAAGCACTTTGGGCGACTTGTGTCATGTGAGAAGCACTATACAAATAAGCTTCCATTCCATTCCATTCCATTAATAAGCATATCGGCATAACGTTATCGCATCGTGCCGCAAAATACTGCGACATATTACAATATCAATATATTGTCGCACCCATATTGATGACTATGCGCACCGTTTCCGGTTCACCATTTCCTTGCACAAGTTCGAGATGAAAAGTGTAATAAACTATGAATTCAACAAATCACAGCTCAGTGTGTGGTCATTTTAAAGGCCGCTTTATAAATAGCTAATGGTTGTATGGACTTATTTGATCGATTGGAGCTAGCTGTAGCTTTCTCCAATGGGAATTTGGTTTGTCTCATGGCACAACACACATTCACCGCTGTTCCTAAGAGCGTCTGAATGCAGCCTATGGAGAGTCACATGGTTAGTGGAGCTCCACAGGAAATGACGTGACCTCCACTTTTTTCCATGACATTTATTTCAGTGAATCTCAATGAGACGCCTTTAGTAAACTTTACTATCCTTAAAGTTAGTTTTGACTAGTTTAAGCTAGTGTTGTGCCGTGGAGGTGATGTCATTTCCTGTGGAGGTGTGGAGATCCACTAATCACGTGTCCCTCCATCAGCTGTATTCAGACCCTTCTTCAGACCCCACTCAAGTTAGCTCCCGTCATCCCTGTTTGAGTAGTCGAGTGCGACAGCGGCGTCTTTGAAGTAGCTAATACGATGTTGTGTTGGGTTCCTCTCAGCAGTCTGACATTTCGCTTCTGGGACAGTTACTTTGGGCCAATTGAACTTCCTGTTCCTGTTCGAGTAGACACTGCAGGAGACTCTGTGTGTGACGGTAGTGCATGAGAGTGAGTGAGCGTCAGCGGGTGCGTACCTGGGAAGCATGTCTGCAGGTGTTCAGTCAGGGCCTCCTGCGTCACAGGCTTATGGGCCGAGTTCATAGCAGAGATAGCCAATAACAGTACCTCCCCCAAAGGGATGAACTGTGATTGGCTGATGGGGACATGCTAATGGGAGACACATCACCTGTGAGAGAAGAGAGACGAGAAGTGGTTAAGAGAGTGACACGCAGAGAATGTAGAAACGTACAGACACAAAATAGAAAAATACATCTACATCCATATTACGTCTGACATCACACAAAGGTAGTGCAGTTCAAAGCAATCTAAAAATGATTGTGTATTTGGTTCCTCTTTGGCTCATTATTAAAAGCCCCAGATCTCCGCCCTCTTTCAGCTCAGTAGACGAGGAGTCCCACGGTGGAGTGCCTGGAAAGTTACAGTTTTTCTCCATGGTTGGCTCATTGAAACAGAAATTACATTCTCAAAACTCTAAGATCATTTGGCAAAACAGTCTTACAGTTCAGCACAACACTATAGCTCACTTGCAAAAGATCATATCTCTCCCAAAACAGTTCACTCATGCTTCAAAACTAAATTTCCTTCTCATTTAAATAGTCAGTGCCCCCAAAATGGCAAAGATCCTTCTCAATTGCTTTGGCTCATTTCTTGAAACAGACTGGACGTTCTCAACGCTCTTGGTGCTTTTGCCAAAATAACGTGGATGGTTCGGCACAACACCATGGTTCACCTGCAAAAGCTCAGACCTCTCCCAAAAGAGTTCACTCATGTGTCAAAACTACATTTCCTTCTCATTTAAACAGTCAGTGACCCCAAAATGCTTTGTCCCTTTGGCACTGTGTAAGCACTGCAAGTCTAAATGTTTAGATGTTTTGTCACTATGGCAGAGGACCATTGAAATGTCCCTTTCAACCTTTCAGTCTTACCCCAGTCCTTCATTGACAATGGTCAATTGTGCATGTGATGACTTATACAATTAAATGACGCTGACACGTTTTGGAGCGAACAACCATTAGACTGAGAATCAACAATCAGTTTAGATCAACAAGATCTATTCACTTGGAATTGTGATAATTGTAGGCTACATGTACTTAATCATTTGCAAAAATGTACTGAGACATGGACTTAGACATTTGCAATTTGATGAAATTAATGAGAAATTCAATTCTGTTGTGAACAATTGCCAAGTGGTTTGGAGATTCGTTCATGTTGTTTTGAGAATGTAATTTCTGTTTCAAGAAATGAACCAAACCAATGGAGAAAACGAAGTAAAGGCCGACTGTACAAAGGTTGTTCTGAATCTTTCACATTTCCATTGGAGGCTCCTCGCGTAATGGAACGCACTGTTCTGAGCTGTCGGAGAGGTTCTTATTACAAATTACAAAACATTATAACATGTCAATATATGACCTCTGCAATCAGTGGCGGACTGGCACCAAAAAGAGGCCCTGGCAATTTTAGCAGAGAGGCCACATTGTCTTCAAAAGGCGCCGCATCTCCGCTTATTTATTATTTAGCCTTTTTATATGGTTGTGCGCCACAAGTTGTGATGAGCGGCGAGCGAGCCGCTGGTGGTGCTGCTGCTTGCAGCCATTGCGCCAATAGGCGGCCACTTCCTCGCTTATTTAGCCTATTATTTGTTTGTGATGCGGCCACAACAAGTGATGAACCAGGCGGCCGCAGTGGCATTTGCCCCATTGCCCAATGGCCAGTCCGTCACTGTCTGCAATACTCCACAATGCTGAGTGAGACCCAAAGGTAGTTAGCCGAGAAGCTGATATGGTTTCATTCTGTGCCAGCCCTACATCCTGAAGGAAAGAAGAGGAGAAGGCTTCACCGAGAATCAACCAGCCTCTAAAGTTGAGCTATAAGAACAAAAAACCCCTACTCCTATTATTCTGTTATAACAGAATTGAGGATTGTGGTGACCAGTGTGTCAAAATGAGATTTCAAAGGTGGAATAAGATCCCCGCAAAATGCTTTTTTCTAGGCTTATTTCCTTTATACAGCAGGAACCAGATGTTTACACACACTTTATAAAAAGACACATGTGCATTATTTTCTCACTGTCTGTCTGACATGAAACCAGAACGTTTTCTTTTTTTGGGTCAATTAGAATTTAAAAAATATTTATATTCACTAAATGCCAGAAGAATGAGAGATACAATTTTCTACACGGTTATATATTACTTTTTACAAAACCAAAAGTTTACATACATTTCATTAATATTTGGTAGCATTGCCTTTAAACTGTATATTTTGGGTTAAATGTTTTGCATTTCCTTCCACAAGCTTCTCACAATAGTTGGCAGGAGTTTTGGTCCATTCCTCCAAACAGAACTGGTGTAACAGACACATTTGTAGGCCACCTTGCGTGCATATATCTTTTCAGCTCTGCCCATACATCTTCAACTGCATTGAGATCAGGACTTTGTGATGACCTCTTCAAAACATTGACTTTGTTATCCTTAAGCCACTTTGTAGCCAGTTTGGCAGTTTGCTTTGGGAATTGTCCATTTGGAAGATCCATCTGAGCCCAAGCTTTAACTTCCTGGCTGATGTCTTGAGATGTTGCTCCAATATTCCACATAGTGTTCTTTCTTCATGATGTCATCTATTTTGTGAAGTGCACCAGTCCCTCCCACAGCAAAACAACCCCACAGCATGATGCTGCCACCCCGTATTTCACAGGTAGGATCGTGTTTGGATCAGGCTTGCAAGATTCCCCATTTTTCCTCCAAACGTGATGATGGTTATTACGGCCAAACCATTCTTTTTTTCTTTTTTTTTTGTCAGACCACAGGAAATGTCTCCAGAAATTAAGGTCTTTATCCTTTGTTTATTTGCAAACTCCCATCTGTCTTTTTATGTTTCTTTTGGAGTAAGAGCTTCTTCTCAGCCCATGTCCACAGGACTTGTTTCACTCTGGATAATGACAAACTCTTACCAGTTTCAGCATCTTCACCAGGGGTCTCATTTATAAAGCCCACGTACGGACAAAATGAGGCCAAAACCTTCCGTACGAACTGTTCTGCGCCAAAGGTGGTATTATAGAAATCAAACTGAACGTGAAACATTACGCACCGCCACACTAGGTTTGTACCTGGCGTACGCAGTCCGCACTTTTCAGAAACGCTGCAAACACACGAGGAGAGGCGAGGGAAAGCAGCAAGGGGAGGTCGGATTGAGGAAATGAAGTCTGGTGCACATTTTAAACTGCTCATTTCTTTATTTTCTACAGAAATGATTTAGATCATTAAAAATAAAATCTAGGAAATCAACAGTTGGCTTTGTGTAGTGTTTCAATCTTTCGTTTAAATACTTAATAAAAATATTGTAGTCATGTGTGACACGCAAAGACGTGCACGCTCATGTACGCTCATGCACAGACACTGGAGCGCACTGCCGCCGGCTGAGAGCGAGAAGCAGGAAGGATCCGAGCCGCTCTGTGCTTTTAACCAAAGTCCAACCTCCCTCTTTCTCATACCACCCAGACTCTGCTCCTCATTCACGCCCAAAGTGAACCGGTGCCTCATCCCCGACTGCACGTACAGCGAGCTCAAAAAACAATAGACTATCTGAGTGATTCAAAGCCCACCGAGCTTATTCTGTAGTTTCAGGAAATTTGAGCTCCGTGAACAGCACTGGGAAATATCACAATCAGCGTCTAAAAGGCTCTTCTTTACGTTCTAAAAGTGTATTTCTAAAAGTGTTATTGATGAGACACTGCACTCTGCCAGTAGGTTATACTTGTGATCAGAGAAACAGCGGTAACATGTCAGTAAAGATCCACCTCGGCCTTTGCTGTCACTGCTGAGGCGTGTGGCCCCTCCCTCTCTGCTCCCGGGGTCTCGGTAAAACCCTCTCATTATTGCCTCATGTTTAGGTAAATCTCATTCATAAGTTACTTTGCATATCCTTATATGGAGAAATGGAGGCGTGCAGGGGCGTGACGTGAGGAGGGGTCATGTGCGCACATTTCTGCTCCAGGTGGAATTGTGAAGGGGAGTTTACGTGGTGCTGCGCGTACGGAGGGTTTCATAAATCCCAAATTTTTTCTCCGTACGTGAAGTTTGGGTTTGCTCGTACGGACTCTTATAGGCAGATTCTCACGGACAGTTTTGTAAATGAGACCCCAGGTCTTTTGCATTTGTTCTTGGGTTGATATTCACATTTCAGAACACAGGACGTTCATCTCTGGGACACAGAACCCGCCTTCTTTCTGATCTGTACTGGCTGGACATTTCTATCTCTTTAATCCTTGCGTACAGTTGTTTGAACCAATGAAAGTGGCACCTTCAGGCGTCTTGAAATTGCAGCCGAGGATGAATCAGACTTGTGCTTCCAAGTTATGACATCTGGGCTTGCCCAAATTGTTTGAAGGTAGGCAAGGCAAGGCAACTTTATTTATACCGCGCATTTCGTACACAAGGCAATTCAATGCGCCTATAGTCTTGTGTATGTACATTTCTGACTTTGTAGAAAGTAACAAAAATAATCAAAAAATGTCATCTCTCATTCTTCTGGAATGAGGAAGTTTCCTAAAAAAGGAAACTTTAATTCTGTTTTCATGTCAAACAGTGAGATAAATATGCATGTGTGTATTTTTATATATTGTATTTAAAACATCTGGTTCCAACTGTATTGATATTGCTTGCAATGTGCAAACTATCCACCAGGGGCACCAGCAGCACCCTTACCTCCCGCGGCTTTGATGCAAAATATGCAATTTTAGGATCATTAATAACCAAACAAAGGAGGTGTCAGGAGTCGGTGGAACTGTTGTGTGTAGTGAAGGAGGATCCCCAGCGAAAGCACACGTTTTCATGTGTCACCCAGGGAGGACGTGTTCCCCAGCGCGCTGCCCGCTCGTGTTCCATCGACAGATCAGGTATAGGGCCTTTAAATAAACTTCAAACTACTAATGTGTGCCCAATTTCCTTGTCCAGGCTTTAGCTCCACGCCTGGAGGAATGTCTGTTCTTGTACTTTAGGTTCAAAGTGCACGGTAAAAACGGAAAGATAGAAGTAGAATCTAAAAAGTGCAAATTAGTGCTTCACTTTGCCAAAGCTCAAGGCAGCCCCACTTTATACAGATTTGTTGAGCCATTGATTAAAGGGTATTTCACAACTCTCATTACATATCACTGGCAATGGTTATAAATGGGCCAATGTATTGAATGTTGTTAATTAAAAGGCCCTATGGAATGATATTAAGTTTAATTTTCCTTACTCATGAAGAATTTTGAAAAATCTTACCGGATAAGTTCTCATGCTGCTATCTTTTAGTTTACATCTATACAATCCTTGCCTATAAAGTGTGAGAAAATAAAACAAGCTACAAACGTTCATTCAACAGTTTTTTGATCAATTCATTTAATACATCCATTGTCGACTGCGGAAAGTGCTCTGCGACACCCTCTCAGATCATTGCTTTGTCAATAAAACCCTCGCTCAATTTGCCAGGGACAAAGGTTTGACATTTTGCACCCTCCTTGTATCATGTAGCTGTGAAGCCGACCCCCCCTTTAAAATCAGATTTATAGAACAAATTGATGTTGATCGTTTGTGCTACATTTGTGAGGTACAAAATGTTTGTTTGTGCTGTTATAGTTTTTGAGATGTTGATGATTCCTTTATTGATCGGATATTGAGTTAATGAAATTATTCAGTGGTGCTAAGCCAAAAACTAGTGGAAAAAAGCAGCTCAAACATAAGAAGGTAAGCTAATAAGCTAACTGGTTACATGTTATACACTAGGGATGGCCGATATATCGGCGCCGCTGATATTATTGGCCGATATTTGTATTTTTTCCCACATATCGGTATCGGTCCGATATTTTTTCTTCTTCTTTGAATTATTTACTGCGCCGTCATATAGCGCACTTGAATGCAGCAGCAGTGTAGACGGGCTGCACTGACCTGACTGGGACAACAGTTTATTCAAATTATCTGAAATAAACAGTGGCTCCTTAAAATAAAGAACTCCAGCATAAATTCACACGTCTCCAAAAGAACGTATGTTTTTACTAAGTTTAAACAAAGTGGAGCGGACACTTGGACACCACAGAGATACAGAGACACAAGTTGCTGCTGTTACAAACTGACTAAAACTGCCTCCATGACATTATTTTGACTCAGGATTAACCTGAATCTTTTCTGATGGATTGTCGCTACATCTGAGTGGTGAGTGTTGCTAAAGTTTCTTCGTCCTGACGCCAGATTTATAACTTTGTTTGTTAGCATAGCATAGCTTCTAACAGGCTAAAGGCTACAACACGTAACATTGGCTTTCTGTCATCATGTAGGTTTACTACATGATGGTTTTTGATGATAATGGCTGTATTCACGTTTACTGTGCCCACTTTTGTCATGTTAATGACCCGTGAAAACGAGGAGTTATGTCCACATTTTCGTGCATATTTAATTAGCAATCGCATTTACAATCGCATTTTACACAATGCAGTTCAAAGCTCATGCTAATCTTGTAAACTGTTTGCCTTTGGCCTGCTCTAAACCAACTCTAAATCTTCACATTCTGGCCTCATAAGTTCACCATACGATGCTGTTAAAGTGACATGATGCCATTTTTTGCAATTCCAAAGAACAGAGCTGTCCTCAGAGAAGTCCATCAGCTTTGTTTAAAGTTAAAAATGTAACTTAAACAATATGGTAGGCTACATGTTTAGTAGCCTACCATATTCCCTGTGTCACTGTTTCCCATTAATAGAGGAGATGGGTGAAAGTATAATAATAAGTAGGTCTCACTAAATATTTAGCCAAAAACAAAATGACATTTCACTCCAACATTGCATTGGTCTTTTTAATATTTTTCTAATAAAAAGGATTGTTTGTTTCATCATAGTGTGTGAGACAGTGTGTCCCAGGCATAAGCATACGACATTCCAATAATGGAACAACAATTTGCAAACTTTACAACATTTGAGTGAGCCTTTCTATTGATTTTTAATGTCTAAATAAATATCGGCAAACATCGGATATCGGCCACAGCAGCGAGGCAAATATCGGATATCGATAGGCAGAAAATTTTCATATCAGACCATTCGTATTATACACTGTACTAACAGCGGCTAAATGCTATCATCAGCATCAAGAGGCCAGCAGGCTGTATTGTAACGAATTGTATCGCTCCAAAAAATAACGATCATCGTTTTACATTGAATCCTTTGGCCTCAATTTGATGTGTGTCTATCGTATTGTTACACCCCTAGTAAACATAGAACAAGATAGCAACTGACAAGTGGATACGTTTTGAAGATGAAAAGTCTAGTTTTAAATTTGGCAGCCAGACTATATCGCTCTGGGTTGGTATTATGGGTGTGACGGTACAAGAAAATGACATTTCGATTGGGTTCAACTATTTGGAGGGCACGGTTTGGTATTTATTTGGTATGACCGGTCCCTGTATCACTAGAATATAGACGAGTAAACAGCGGCGCGATTGAGGGCAAAAGTTTTACTGTCAAGATAAGTTGTTTGTGAGTGGTTCTTCCCGATGTCCTGGTGGAAATCTCGTGGCGGCTTCTGTCCCGCATAGCTCCGGTAAGTCCAAACTTTGAAGTGTTTAAATCCTTTGGATACTTCAAATATCGATTAGTATAATTACTGCCACCACTTAAAAGGCAGCTCTGATGAATAATACACCAAAATATGCCCAAGGAGAGGTCCGTTACTCAATTGAGAATGAGGAGTTGACGGCCAAGTCCTGCACCCAGCCACAGCAGAAAGTCTCGTAACTTTCCAAAGACTTGTGGCTTTTAAACTCCTGCATCGTGTAGTAACTTACACCAAATACAAGGTAGTTTACTATGTCCATGTATGTGCACGGAGGTAAATGGTCCAGGTCTCCGCTGCAGGGAGCTCATATGGGTCGATGTTTTGAATGTCCGCAAGCTTCTCCAAATACCGCTGTTTTGCGCTTGGTATGAGCTTGTTCCTGTAAGGCCCCTTATCTTTCGCCTTATCTCTTTGCATTGCTTTACTTTCTTCCTTTTCTTTGTTGTATTCGTAGATCTGCCTCTGTCTCACCGTAAGTGCGCAAAATTTAAAGTGCTCTGGAATATGAGGAATGCGTGAAATTCTGGGGACATGCCCCTAATCGGCTTTCAACATGGCCGACAGGCTCAGAGCCCCCCCCAATACTAGGCACGTGACTCCTCATTCTCACAGCGTCCATGTGAAATGTGTGAAATGTTAGTTTCGCTGCACTTCAAACTCGCGCTGCAAATAAATGCACCGAAATTGTACTGAAACGGTGACCGAACCGAACGCGCTGAACCGTACTGTTACACTCCTAATGCATATATTTTTGAAGCTGGCCATCGCAATGACATTCTGGGCAAACTGTTCAGAAGTGTTCTGATTGTTGATTTCTGTGGACAGTCAATGTACATTTTTACGGTCTGATCTTGTTTGCAGCATTGACACAATCTATCTGGGGGTTGTCCTATTCTCACCAGATCCCACATAATCCAGTGCCTGGTCAAATAACAGTGTGTTTTCTAACTTTCCCTGTGTACATTTGTGTACAGCTGAATTCACAAACACACAGCCAGACTATTCGATGTGTACAACAAATACTACATCGGTAAGTACTTCAAACTGGAACCACTGCATTGCTATTTCTATTACCACTGCCACTATTACCAAAACAAATGCTATTGCCAGTGCTGCTGCTGCTAAACAAAGTGTTGGGCAGAAGCTGCAGCCATGAGCAGTGTTGGCCCCGTGTCACCTCGGAGCAGTCCACAGCATACACACATACACACACGCACGCACGCACACACAGCAGATGGGTCGGAGCTCTCACACTGCAGTGGTCGTAAACAATCAGCCCAGTCCCCTTTGTCCACACACTAACCACACCCCTCCTTTTTGTCATGCCTCCTCTCTTCTCCTCCATGTTGCTGGCCTGCTCTAAACTCTAGTGTGGAACTTTTATTGCATATCTCCCCAAATGCAGGCTCCAATCAAATCTAACTCTCTACTACACGACTATGCAGCCCAGAATCGTGTCTGGACAGTGACTTAGTGCTGTACGCGCTGGGCTGCTAATGCTAACTAGCTGCTTGCTAACAAGCTATGGGTCCCTTAAAGTGAAAAGGCAGAGAGGCAGGGGGACAGCAGAGCTGTGTACATTGGCTGACAGTTACTCTGTTGTAAGACAAAGTGTAATCCGGCTTTGATCCGGCTGGCTTCTGGTTTTTGGTCCGGTATAGTCCGATGTGCAAGTTTTTCTGTAGCTCTGCTCCTCAGTTCTTTCCTCTCACTCTCTCAGGGCGTAAGTGCTCCTCCGTTCACACACACACAATGAGCCTCGCCAAGGCTTCCACAATCCCTTGCAGCACACAAAGACAAGGGTGGTGACCAATCCCCGGCTTTGGGCTTTGTGCTTGTTGCCCCACCTTCTGGAGTAATGCCACAGCAGATCCTAGTGGCACACTGCCTGAGGGGTTGCCATGAACGATGTAGTGCTCATATATATGTTCCTGTGCTGAGTGGAGTGGAATGCTCTATTTAGCTAGTCTGTGGGAGAGGCCAGCGTCACTGAATAGTTTATGTGTGAAATTCTCCTCATCTTCTATGCTGTTGTCAAAGATCTTCAAAAATAGTCTTAAACTCACTTAAATGTGACAGAGCTCGGGATGCATCGTCACTCAAATGCAGAGCAGTAAAAAAATAGATTTTAACATGTAAATTCTGATTTCAGTCACATAAAAGCACATGCACACTGATGTTAAATTAACTGTATCAGTTGTGACCAGATAGTTGTTCCGTGCTCTTTCTTCTCCAATTTTTATATGATCTTTTAGCTTTTGCCAATCTTATTGGACTGTGCATGCAAAGTTCCATCAAAATGTTGTTATTATTTTTTAGGATCTTTGGCTTTATTGACTAGACAGTTCAGAGTGAAAGGGGACGAAGACGAATGACATCACAAATTGTCAAAGTCAGACTTGGGGATTGTAGCAGTGTTTCTGTGCCTGGCCTGCAACGACATGGCCTTTTCATAGATATTTCAAAGACTATAGTCTGGGAGCGAGGTGATCTCAACAGATTTCCCGTGGGGCGTAATTGAACAGAACGGCATCAACAATTAGAGCAAAACGCTAGATACGTTGCAGTAACAAGCGGCCGAAAGCTTTCCAAAAACGTCCCTTTTTTAACGAGATGCTCGACGCGGTTTTAGGATTTTTCATATTTTTCAATGATTAAACAGACGAAAGAGCCGAAGAAAACGTGGTATCGGCCGCCATCTTTAATGTTTTGGAAGAGTGCGTGTTTGTTGACAGGTGACGGCTTCCCGTCTTCTTGGGGTGGGTGAAATTGGCGATGTGGGTCAAATCGTGATGATTGCTGCGAGCAGCTGCCCACACGGTTCTTTTGAACAGAAAGGAGAGTGTTGCAGGCCAGGCAAAGTGTTCTGTTGTACAGGGCCATAGAGGTGGATCATGCGTTGATAATGGCTTCACGATAAACGATAACCTTACGTGTGTTAATACTGCATTCCTATAATTGAGAGCACTATCACACTGTTGTGTGATAGTGCTCTGTTTGTGTGATTAGTGCTCTGTTTGTGTGATAATTGCTCTGTTTGTGGATAAGTGTGATAGTGCTGCTGTTGTGTGATGTGTCTCTGTTTGTGTGGATAGTGCTCTGTTGTGTGATAGTGTGGATAGTGTGATAAGTGCTGTTGTGTGATAGTGTCTTTTGTGTGATAGTGCTTCTGTTGTGTGATAAGTGCTCTGTTGTGTGATAGTGTGATAGTGTCTGTTTGTGTGATAGTGCTTCTGTTTGTGTGATAGTGCTCTGTTTGTGTGATAGTGCTCTTTGTGTGATAGTGCTCTGTTGTGTGATAGTAATGTTGTGTTGAAAGTGCTCTGTTGTGTGTGATAGTGTCTGTTGTGTTGATAGTGCTCTGTTTGGTGTGATAGTATGTTGTGTGATAGTGCCCTGTGTGTTGATAGTGCTCTGTTGTGTGATGTGTGATAGTGCTCTGTTGTGTGATAGTGTCTTTTGTGTGATATGCTCTGTTGGTGTGATCAGTGGCTCTGTTGTGTGATAGTTGATAGTGCTCGTTGTGTGATAGTGCTCTGTTGTGTGATGTGCTCTGTTGTGTGATAGTGCTCTGTTGTGTGATAGTGGCTCTGTTGTGTGATAGTAATGTTGTGTGATAGTGCTCTGTTTGTGTGATATGCTCTGTTGTGTGATAGTGTGATACGTGCTCTTGTTGTGTGATATGCTCTTTGTGTGCTAGTGCTCTGTTGTGTGATAGTGCTCTTTTGTGTGATAGTGGTGATAGTGCTCTGTTGTGTGATAGTGCTCTGTTGTGTGATAAGTGTCTGTTGTTTAAGTGGTGGCTTTTGTGTGATAGTGCTCTGTTGTGTGATAGTGTGATAGTGCTCTGTTGTGTAATAGTGGCTCTGTTGTGTGATAGTGTTATGTGCCTGTATTGTTGATAGTGCTCTTTTGTGGTGATTAGTGCTCTGTTGTGTGTGTGCTCTGTTGTGTGATAGTGTGATAGTGCTCGTTGTGTGATAGTGCTCTGTTGTGTTTTGATAGTGGCTCTTGTTGTGTGATAGTGCTCTGCTTGTTGATAGTGCTCTGTTGTGTGATAGTGCTCTGTTGTGTGATAGTGCTCTGTTTGTTGATAGTGCTCTGTTGTGTGATAGTGTTGTGTGTGATAGTGCTCTGTTGTGTGATTATGCTCTCTTGGTGTGATAGTGCTCTGTTGTGTGTATAGTGCTCTGTTGTGTGATAGTGTATAAGTGCTCTGTTGTGTGTAGTGTTGTTTGTGTGATAGTGGCTCTGTTGTGTGATAGGTGCTCTGTTGATGTGATAGTGCTTGTTGTTCGTTGATAGTAGATGTTTGTGTGATAGTGCTCTGTTTGTGTATAGTGCTTGTTTGTGATAGTGCCTCTGTTGTGTGATAGTAATGTTGTGTAATAGTGGCTCTGTGTGTGATCAGTGCTCTTTGTGTGATAGTGTGATAGTGTCTGTGTGTGATAGTGCTCTTTGTGTGATAGTGCTCTGTTGTGTGATAGTGCTCTTTGTGTGATAGTGTGATAGTGCTCTGTTGTGTGATAGTGCTCTGTTGTGTGATAGTCTGTTGTGTGATAGTGCTCTGTTGTGTGATAGTGCTCTGTTGTGTGATAGTGTGATAGTGTCTCGTTGTGATAGTGTCTTTTGTGTGATCGTGCTCTGTTTGTGATAGTGCCTCTGTTGTGTGATAGTGTGATAGTGCTCTGTTGTGTGATAGTGCTCTGTTTGTGTGATAGTGCCTGTTTTTAATTGGTGCTTTTGTGTGATAAGTGCTCTGTTGTGTGATAGTGTGATAGTGCTCTGGTTGTTGAGATAGTGCTCTTGTGTGATAGTGCTCTGTTGTGTGATAGTGTGATAGTGCCTCTGTTGTGTGATAGTGGCTCTGTTTGTGTGAATAGTGTGATAGTGCTCTGTTGTTGTGATAGTGCCTCTGTTGTGTGATAGTGCTCTGCTGTGTGATAGTGCTCTGTTGTGTGATGTGCTCTGTTGTGTGATGTGCTCTGTTTGTGTGATGTAATGTTGTGTGATAGTGCCTTGTTTGTGATAGTGCTCCTTGTTGTGTGTAGTGCTCTGTTGTGTGATAGTAATTTTTGATAGTGCTCTGTTGTGTGATAGTGCTCTGTTGTGTGATAGTGTGATAGTGCTCTGTTGTGTGATAGTGCTTCTTTGTGTGGATAGCTAATGTTGTGGTATAGTGCTTCCTGTTGTTGATCAGTGTGATAGTGCTCTGTTGTGTGATAGTGCTCTGTTGTGTGATAGTGTCTGTTGTGTGATCGAGTAATGTTGGTGTGATAGTGCTCTGTTGTGTGATAGTGCTCTTTTGTGTGTAGTGTGATAGTGCCTGTTGTGTGATAGGTGATAGTGCTCTGTGTGTGATAGTAATGTTGTGTGATAGTGCTTGTTGTGGAATAGTGCTCTGTTGTGTGATCAGTGTGATAGTGCTCTGTTGTGTGAGATAGTGCTCTGTTGTTTAATGGTTGCTTTCTGTGTGATAGTGCTTGTTGGTGTGATAGTGGTGTAGTGCCTCTGTTGTGTGATAGTGCTCCGTTTTGTGTGATAGTGCTTCTGTTGTGTGATAGTACTGTTGTTGATATGTGATAGTGGCTCTGTTGTGTGATAGTGCTCTTTTGTGTGATAGTGCTCTGTTGTGTGATAAGTGCTCTGTTGTGTGATAGTGCTCTGTTGCTGTGATAGTAATGTTGTTGATAGTGTGATAGTGCTCTGTTGTGTATAGTGCTCTGTTGTGTGATAGTGCTCTGTTTGGTGTGATAGTTAATGTTGTTGTGATAGTGTGATTAGTGCTCTGTTGTGTGATAGTGTCTGTTTGTGTGATAGTGCTCTGTTGTGGTGATAGTGCTCTGTTGTGGTGATAGTAATGTTGTGTGATAGTGTGATAGTGGCTACTGTTGTGTGATAGTGGCTCTTTTTGTGTGAATAGTGCTCTGTTGTTTGTGATAGTGTCGTTGTGTGATAGTAATGTTGTGATAGTGCTCTCGTTGTGTGATAGTCTCTGTTGTTGTGATAGTGCTCGTGTTTGTGATAGTGCTCTGTTGTGTGATAGTGCTCTTTGTGTGATAGTAATGTTGTGTGATAGTGTGATAGTGCTCTGTGTTGATAGTGTCTTTTGTGTGATAGTGCCTGTTGTTGATTAAGGCTCTGTTTGGTGATAGTAATGTTGTGTGATAGTGCTCTGTTGATGTGATCGTGCTCTGTTGTGTGATAGTGTTGATAGTGCTCTGTTGTGTGATAGTGCTCTGTTGTTTAATAGTGCTTTGTGTGAAGTGCTCTGTTGTGTGATAGTGTGATAGTGTCTGTTGTGTGATAGTGCTCTGTTTGTGTGATAGTGCTTGTTGTGTGATAGTGCTCTGTTGGTGATAGTGCGTTGTTGTGTGACAGTGACTTTGGGTGATATTGCTTGTGTGTGATAGTGCTCTGTTGTGTGGATAGTGTTCTGTTGTGGTGATAGTGCTCTTTGTGCTGTTAGTGATCTGTGTGTGATAGTGTCTGTTGTGTGATAGTGCCTGTTGTGTGATAGTGCTCTGTTTGTGTGATAGAATTTTGTGTGAATAGTGTGTTGTGTGAATAGTGCTTTTTGGTGTGATAATGCTCTGTTGTGTGATAGTGCTCTGTTTGTGTGATAGTCTCTGTTGTGTGATAGTGCCTGTTGTGTGATATGCTCTTTTGTGTGATAGTGCTCTGTTTGTGTGATAGTGCTCTGTCTGTGTGAATAGTGTGGTTGTGTGATAAGTGCTCTTTGTGTGATAGTGCTCTGTTGTGTGATAGTGCTCTGTTGTGTGATAAGTGCTCTTTTGGTTGATAGTGCTCTGTTGTGTGGAAAGTGCTCTGTTTGTGTGATAGTAATGTTGTGTGATAGTGCTGTTGTGTGATAGTGCTCTGTTTGTGTGATAGTGCTCTGTTTTCGTGATAAGTGGCCTGTTGTTGAATAGTGTGATACGTGCTCTGTTTGTGATAGTGCTCTGTTGTGTGAATAGTGCTCTGTTTTGTGATAAGTGCTCTGTTGTGTGATAGTGCTCTGTTGTGTGATAGTGCTCTGTTGTGTGATAGTGCTCTGTTGTGTGATAGTTGTGTTAGTGCCCTTTGTGGTGATAGTGGCTGTTAATTGATAGTGGCTGTTTGTTGTGATAGTTGCTTGTTGTGTGGATAGTGCTTTTGTGTGATGGTGCTTTGTGTGATACGTGCTCTTGTTTGTGATAGGCTGTTCGTATGATAGTGCTCTGTGTGTGATAGTGCTGTTATGTGATAGTGCTGTTGTGTGATAGTGCTCTGTTGTGTGATAGTCTCTGTTGTGTGATACGTGGTCTGTGTGTGATAGTGCTCTGTTGTGTATAGTGCTTTTGTGTGATAGTGCTGTTGTGTGATAGTGCTCCTGTTGTGTGATAGTGCTGTTGTGTGATAGTTTGCTTATTGTGTGATAGTGACTTCTGTTGTGTGATAGTGCCTTGTTGTGTGATAGTGCTCTGTTGTGTGATAGTGCTCTGTTGTGTGATAGTGCTCTGTTTGTTGATAGTGCTCTGTTGTGTGATAGTGTTGTGTGTGATAGTGCTCTGTTGTGTGAAAGTGGCTGTTGTGTGATAAGTGCTGTTGTGTGATAGTGCTCTGTTGTGTGATACGTCTCGTTGTGTGATAGTGCTGTTGTGTGATAGTGCTGTTGGTGTGATAGTGTTGTTGAGTGATAGTGTTTGTTGAGTGATAGTGCGTTGTTGTGTGATAGTGCCTGTTTGTGTGATAGTGTTGTTGAGTGTGATAGTGCGCTTGTTGTAATGATAGTGCGTTGTTGTGTGAATATGCGTTGTTGTGTGATGTGTGTTGTTGTATGATAGTGTGTTGTTTGTGTGATAAGTGCTGTTGTTGAATAGTCGTGGTGTTGTGTGATAGCGCTCTGTTGTGTGATAGTGTGTTGTTTGTGTGAATAGTGTGTTGTTGTGTGATAGTGCGTTGCTTGTGTGATAGGTGTTGTTGTATGGTGTGGATAGCGTCTTGTGTGTGATAGTGTGTTGTTGGTGATAGTGCGTTGTGTGTGATAGTGCGTTTGTTTTAATGATAAGTTGCTGTTGTTGATAGTTGCTGTTGTGTGCATAGTGTGTTGTGTGATAGTGTGTTGGTTTGAGTGATTAGTGCGTTGTTGTGTATAGTGTCGTTGTGGTGATAGTGCTCGTTGTGTATAGTCTGTTGTGTGATAGTGTGTTGTTGTGGATAGTTCTTTTTGTGATAGTGTTGTTGATGATTAGGCGTTGTTGTGTGATCGTGTGGTCGTTGTGTGATAGTCGTTGTTGTGTGTAGTGTGTTGTTGTTGATAGTGCTTCTGTTGTGTGATAGTGCTGTTGTGTGTAGTGCTCTGTGGTGTGATAGTGCTGTTTAGTTGCCTTTTTGTTGTGTAGTGCTTCTGTTGTGTGAAGTGCTCTGTTGTGTGATAGTGCTCTGTTGTGTGATAGTGCTGTAGTGCCTTTTGTGTGATATGCTGTTGTGTGATAATGCTCTGTTGTGTATAGTGCTCTGTTTGGTGATAGTGCTCTGGTTTGTGTGATAGTGCTCTGTTGTGTGATAGTGCTTGTGTGTGATAGTGCTGTTGTGTTGATAGTGCTGGTTGTGTGATATGTGCTGTTGTGTGATAGTGCTGCTGTTGTGTGATAGTGCTGTTAGTGTGATAGTGTGATAGTGCTCTGTTGTGTGATAGTGCTCTGGTTGTGTGATAGTGCCTGTTGTGTGATAGTGCTGTCTGTTGTGTGATAGTGCGTCTGTTGTGTGCTAGTGCTGTTGTGTGAAGTGCTCACCTGTTGTGTGATAGTGGCCTGTTTGTGTTGATAGTGCTTTTTGTTGTGATAGTGCTCCAGCTCCGTCGTGATAATGCTTTCTGTTGTGTGATTAGTTGCTCTGTTGTTGTGATAGTGCTCCTGTTGTGGATGTGCCTCTGTTTGTGTGATAGTGCTTTTGTGGTGATAGGCTGTTGTAGTGATAGTGCGCTGTTGTGTGATAGTGCTACCCTGTTTTTGTGATAGTGCTCTGTTGCTGTTGATAGTGCCTGTTGGTGTAGTGCTCTGTTGCTGTGATAGTAATGTTGTTGATAGTGTGATAGTGCTCTGTTGTGTATAGTGCTCTGTTGTGTGATAGTGCTCTGTTTGGTGTGATAGTTAATGTTGTTGTGATATGCTGTGTGTGAAATATTGCTCTGTTTGTGATAGTGCTTTTGTGTGATATGTGCTGTTGTGTGATAATTTGCCGTGTCTGTTGTGTGATAGTGCTCTGTTGTTGTTGATAGTAATGTTCGTGTGATAGTTGCTCTGTTGTGTGATAGTGCTCTGTTGTGTGGATAGTGTGATAGTGCCTGTGCTGTGTGTGATAGTGCTCTGTTTGTGATAGTGCTCCTTCTTGTTTGATAGTGCTTCTTTTTGTTTGAATAGTGCTTCTTTGTGTGTAGTGCCCTTTTGGTGAATAGTGCTCTGTTTGTGATAGTGCTCTTATTGTTTGATAGTGCTTCTTTTGTGTGATAGTGCTCTTTTGGTGTGATAGTGGCTTGTTGTGTGATATGCTGTGTGGTGTGATAGTGCTCTGTGTGTGATATAGTGTTCTTACTCTGTTGTGTGATAGTGCTCTGTTGTGTGATGTGGCTGTTGTGTGATAGTGCTCATTTGGTGTGATAGTGCGTTGTTGTGTGATAGCGCGTTGTTGTGTGATTAGCGTGTTGTGTGATAGTGCAACTCTGCTTTTGTGATAGTGCTGTTGGTGATAGTGCGTTTTTGTGTGATAGTGTGTTGGTTGTGTGCTAGTGTGTTGTTGTGTGATAGTGCGTTGTTTGATGTGTATTGTTGCTTGTTTGTGATAGTGGCTCTGTTGTGTGATAGTGCTCTGTTGTGTGATAAAGTAATGTTGTGTGATAGTGTATAGTGCTCTGTTGTGTGATAGTTGCTGCTGTTGTGTGATAGTGCTGTCACACTGTTGTGTGATAGTGTGTGTGTGATAGTGTGTTTGTGTCGATGAGTGCTGGTGTGTGATGTGCTACGTTGTGGTGATAGTGCGTTTGTGTGATAGTGCTTCTTGTGGTGTGCATAGTGCTCTGTTGGTGATAGTAATGTTGTGTGATAGTGCTCTTGTTGTGTGATAGTGCTCATGTTGTGTGATAGTGCATGTTGTTGTTGATAGTGCGTGTGGATAGTGCTGCTGTTGTGTTAAGTGCTTGTTGTGTGAATAGTGTGTTGTGGTGATAAATCCTGTTGGTGATAGTGCCTCTGTTGTGTGATAGTGCTCTGTTGTGTGGTATGTGCTCTGTTGTGTGATAAGTGCTTGTTGTGGAGTAGTGCCCTGTTGTGTGATAGTGCTCTGTTGTGTGATAGTGCTCTGTTGTAGTGATAGTGGCTCTGTTGTGCTGATAGTGCTGTTGTGTGATAGTGCTTTCTGGTTGTGTGCTGTTGTGTGATAGTGCTGTTTGTGTGATAGTGCTGTTGTGTGTAGTGCATGTGTGTGATAGGTGCTTCTGTTGTGTGATAGTGCTCTGTTGTGTGATAGTGCTCTGTTGTGTGATACGTGCTCTGTGTGTGATAGTGCTTGTTTGTGGTGATAGTGCTCTGTTGTGTGAGTAGTGCTCTGTTGTGTCGATATGTTGCTGTTGTGTGATAGTGCTGTTGTGTGATAGTGGCTCTTGTTGTGTGAGTAGTCTCTTTTGTTTGGATAGTGCTGCTTTTTGTGTGATAGGCTCTTTTGGTGTGATAGTGCTCTGTTGTGGTGATAGTAATGTTGTGTGATAGTGTGATAGTGGCTACTGTTGTGTGATAGTGGCTCTTTTTGTGTGAATAGTGCTCTGTTGTTTGTGATAGTGTCGATTGTGTGATAAGGTGCTTCTTTTGTGATGATAGTGCTCTGTTGTGTGATTAGTGCTCTGTGTGTAACGTAGGGCTCTGTTGTGGATGAGTAGTGCTGGTCTGTTGTGTGATAGTGGCTGCTAGTGCCCTATGTTGTGATGATAGTGGCTGGTATGTGATAGTTGCTGTGTTGATGAGTGCTCTGTTGTTTGATAGTGCGATTGTGTGATAGTGCTGTTTGTGTGATAGTGCTTTTTGTGAGGTAAGTGCTTTTGTGGTGATAGTGCTTTTGTGTGATAGTGCTGTTTGTGTGATAGTGCTTCTGTTGTGTGATAGTGCGTTGTTGTGTGATAGTGCTCTGTTTGTGTGATAGTGCGTTGTTGTGTGATAGTGCGTTGTTGTGTGATAGTGCGTTTGTTGTGTGATAGGTGCTCTGTGCGTGATAGTGTCTGTTGTGTGTAGTGCTGTTTGTGTGATATGTGCTGGTTGTGTGGAATAGTGCTCTGTTGTGTGATAGGCTTGTTGTGTGATAGTGCCTTTTGTGTGATATGCCTGTTTGTGCTGATAAGTGTCGTGTTCGTGTGAATAGTGCTCTGTTGTGTGAAAGTGCTTCTGTTGTGTGATAGTTGTTGTGTGATAGTGTGATAGTGGCTACTGTTGTGTGATAGTGGCTCTTTTTGTGTGAATAGTGCTCTGTTGTTTGTGATAGTGTCGATTGTGTGATAGTAATGTTTGTGTGATAGTGCTTTGTGGTGATAGTGCTGTTGTGTGATAGTGTTGTTGACGTGGATCAGTGCGTGTTGTGTGATATGCTCTTGTTGTGGTGATAGTGTTGTTGAGTGCATAGTGCGTTGTGTATGATAGTGGTGTTGTTGTATAGTGCGTTTGTTGTGTGCATAGTGTGTTGTTGTGTGATAGTGTGTTTGTTGTGTGAAGTGCTTCTTGTGGTGTGCATAGTGCTCTGTTGGTGATAGTAATGTTGTGTGATAGTGCTCTTGTTGTGTGATAGTGCTCATGTTGTGTGATAGGCTCTGTGTCTGATAGTGTGTTGTTGTGTGCATAGTGCTTTCTGTTGTGTGATAGTGCTGTTTGTGGGATAGTGCTGTTGTGTGATAGTGCTTGTTGTAGTGATAGTGCGTTGTTGCTGTGATAGTGCGTTGTTGTGTGATAGGGCTCTGTTGTGTGATAGTCTCTGTTGTGTGATAGTGCGTTGTGGTGTGATAGTGCGTTGTTGTGGATATGTGCGTTGTTGTGTGATAGCTGTGTTGTGGTGTGAAGTTCTGTTGTGTGATATGCTGTTGTGTGAGTAGTGCTCTGTTGTTGTGATAGTGCTGTTGATAGTGCTGTTGTGTGATAGTGCTCCTGTTGTGTGATAGTGCTGTTGTGTGATAGTTTGCTTATTGTGTGATAGTGACTTCTGTTGTGTGATAGTGCTTTTGTGTGATAGTGCGTGTTGTGTGATAGATGCCTCTGTTGTGTGTAGTGCTCGTTGTGTGGATGAGTGCTTCTGTTGTGTGATAGTGCTCTGTTGTTGTGATAGTGCTCTGTTGTGTGATAGTGCTCTGTTGTGTGAAGTGCCTCTGTTGTGTGATAGTGCTCTGTTTGTGTGATAGTGCTCTGTTGTGTGATACTGCTGTTAGTGCCTTCTGTGTGTTGATTAGTGCTCTGTTGTGTGATGTAGTGCTCGTTGTGTGAGTCAGGTGCTTCTGTTGTTGTGATAGTGCTCTTTTGTGTGATAAGGTGTGTTGTTGTGTGATAGTCTCTGTTGTGTGATATGTGCTCTTCTTGTGTGATAGTGCTCTGTTTGTGTGATATAGCTCTGTTGTGTGATAGTGCTCTGTTGTGTGTAGTGTGCTGTTGTGTATAGGCTCTGTTTGTGATAGTGGCGTTGTGGTGATACGTGCCTGTTGTTGTAGTGCTAGTTGTGTGATAGGGCTGGCTGTTGTGGTGCATAGTGTGTTGTGTGATAGTGTGTTGGTTTGAGTGATTAGTGCGTTGTTGTGTATAGTGTCGTTGTTGAGTGATAGTGCGTTGTTGTGTGATAGTGTGTTGTGTGTGATAGGTGCTGGTGTGATAAGTGCTGTGGTTGATAGTGCTCTGTGTGTGATAGTGCTGCTTTTTGTGTGTAGTGCTGTTGGTTGATAGTGCTCTGTTGTGTGATAAGTGCTGTTGTGTGATAGTGCTCTGTTGTGTGGATAGTGCTGTTAGTGCCCTTTTGTGTGCATAGTGCTCTGTTGTGTGATAGTGCTTCTGTTGTGTGATATGTGCTTTTGTGTGATAGTGCTTTTGTGTGGATATGCTCTTGTTGTGTAAGTCTCTGTTGTGTGATTGTGCTCGTGTGTGAATAGTGCTCTTTGTGTGATAGTGCTCTGTTGTGTGGATAGTGCTGTTTTAGTGCCCTTTTGTGTGGATAGTGCTCTGTTGTGTGATAGTGCTCTGTTGTGTGATAGTGCGTCTGTTGTGTGATAGTGCGTTGTGTGATAGTGCTGGTTGTGGTATAGTGCTTTTGTGTGATGTGCTGTTGTGTGATAGTGCTGTTGTGTATAGTTGCTCTGTTTGTGTGAATAGTCTGGTTGTGGATAGTGCTCTGTTGTGTTGATAGTGTTCTGTTGTGTGGATAGTGCTGTTGTGTGATAGTGCTCTGTTGTGTGATAGTGCTCTGTTGTGTGATAGTGCGTTGTGGTGATAGGTGCTGTTTGTGTGATAGTGGCTCTCTTGTGTGATAGTGCTCTTTTGTTTGATAGTGCTCTTTTGTGGTTGATAGCGCGTTGTTGTGTGATTAGCGTGTTGTGTGATAGTGCAACTCTGCTTTTGTGATAGTGCTGTTGTGTGATAGTGCGTTGTTGTGTGATAGTGCTTTTGTGTGATAGTGCTCTTTGGTGTGGATAGTGCTCTTTTGTGTGATAGGCGCTGTTGGTGTGAATAGTTGTTTGTTGATAGTGCTGTTGTGCTGATAGTGCTCTGTTGTGTGAAAGTGCGTCTGTTGTGTGATAGTGCTCCTTTTGTGTGATATGTGCTCTTTGTGTGATAGCGCTGGTGTGTGGTGTATAGTGCTTGTTAGTGTGGATAGTGCTCTTTGTGTGATAGTATGTTTGTGTGATAGTGTGATAGTGCTCATGTTGTGTGATAGCTGCTCTGTGTGTGATAGTGCTCTGTTGTGTGATAGTAATGTTGTTGTGTGTGATAGTGCTTTGTGTGATAGTGCTGTTGTGTGATAGTGCTGTTGTGTGATAGTGCCGATTGTTGTGTGGATAGTGCTCTTTGTGTGAGTAGTGCTTTTGTGGTGATAGTGCTGTTGTGTGATATGGCTCTGTTGTGTGATAGTGCCTCTTTGTTTGATAGTGGCTGCTTTGTTTGATAGGTGCTCTTTTGTGTGATGCGCGTTGTTGTTGATAAGTGGTGTGTTGGTGTGAGTAATGTGGTTGTTGTGTGATAGTGCGGTTGTGTGATAAGTGCGGTTGTTGAGGTGATAGTGTGTTTTGTGTGATAGTGCTTCGTCTGTTGATAGTGCTGTTTGTGGTGATAGTGCTGTTGTGTGATAGTGCTGTTGTGTGATAGTGTGTTGTGTGATAGTGGCTCTGTTGTGTGATAGTGCTCTGTTGTGTGATAGTGCTTCGTTGTGTGATAGTGCTGTTAGTGCCCCTTTTGTGTAATAGTGCTCCTGTGTGTGATAGTGCGTTGTGTATGAGTAGTGTGTTGTGGGTATATGTGGCTTCTGTTGTGTGATAGTGTGTTGTGTATGATAGTGTGTTTGTGTGGTGTGAAGGTACGTTGTTGTTGTATGATAGTGGCATTGTTGTGTGATAGAGTGTTGTTGTTGTGTAGTGGGTTGTTGAGTGATTAGTGTGTTGTTGTGTTGATAGTGCTCTGTTTGTGGTAGTCGTGTCTGTTGTGTGATTAGTGTTGTGTGTGTTGTATAGTGCTGCTGTTTGTGTGATCGTGCTGTGTGTGATAGTGCTGGTTGTGTGATAGTGCTGTTGGTTGTGATAGTGCTTCTGTGTTGTGTGATAGTGCTCTGGTTGTGTGATAGTGCTCTGTGTGTGATTAGGTTGCTGTTGTGTTATAGTGCTGTGTTTGTTTGGATAGTGCTTTTGTGTGATAGCGCTTTGTGTGATAGTGCTCTGTTGTGTGATAGTGCTCTGTTGCTGTGATAGTGCTCTGTTGTGTTGATAGTGTGTTGTGTGATAGTGTTGTTTGTACGATAGTGGTGTTGTTGTGTGATAGTGCGTGTGTTGAGTGATAGTGTGTTGTGTGATAGTGCTCTGGTTAGTGTGATAGTGCTCTGTTTGTGTGATAGTGCTCTGTTGTTATAGTGCTCTGTTGTGTGATAGTGCTGCTGTGTGTGATAGTGGCTCTTTGTGTGAAGTGCCTTGTGTGTGACTAGTGTTTGTTTGTGTGTGATAGTCTCTGTTTGTGATTAGTGCGCTGTTGTGTGGATAGTGTTGTTGAGTGAAGTGCGTTGGTTGTATGATATGGCTCTGTTGTGTGATAGTCGTTATTTGCTGATAGTGCGTTTTTGTGTGATAGTGTTTGTTGTGTGATAGTGTGCTTGGTGTGATAGTGTGTGTTGTAGTGTGAGTATGGTGTTTGTTTGTGGTGATAGTGCTCTTGTTTTATGATAGTGTGTTGTGTGGTGATAGGTGCTCTGTTGTTGATAACGTGTGATTAGTGTCTGTTGCTGTGATAGTTGTGTTGTTGTGTGTTGTGCTTTTGTGTATGTGTTTGTTGGTGAATATCCAATTCCAATCCCTTTTATTATTTATTATGCACATCTTAAACAACAAAAGCTATTCAAAGTGCTAACATGCCAACCACGAACAATAAAAACTAAAACAATACACGAAATGAGGCTCTAACACTTAAATGAGTGATAAAAGAAAATAGAAAATAAAAACACATTAAAAACTATAAGAAGATTAAAACTTAAATAAAATAGATAAAAAGACACAGGGGACCTACGACAACTTACATGGTGCTAAAAGCCCAGAGAATAAAAGTGACGTCTTAAGACGAGATTTAAAACATTCGCGCGGTGGGGGCCGTACGGATCGTGAGGGGGCAGAGCGTTCCAACACTGTAACGGACGACGAATGGAGAACCCCTCCTGTGTTTACGGTTCGTCTTCGAACACGAGGCTGGAACTGGCCCTCAGACGTCAAAGCGCGGGCAGGGCCGAGTAAATTTGGATGAGGTTCTGTGATATACTGAGGGGCCAGTCTCATTCAAAGCTTTAAACAACAAACCAATAGAAGATTCTTGAAATAATTCAATTCTAAAAATTCGAACAGGGAGCCAGTGCAAAGACGCAAGAATCGGTGTATATGTTCAACGTTTTTGGTCCTGTAAAATTCGTGCCGCAGGTTCTGGACTAACTGCAGAGCGAGAGAGTGCTTTCTGGCTGATGCCGAGTAAAGTGCGTTGCAAGTGTCCATGACGGCTTGAAATAAAGGTGCCACGACTTGCTCAGAAAAGATTAAAAGATAAAAAAGGGCTTAACTTGGATAAAAGACGACAGATGATAAAAACCGATTTTAAAACGCTTGATCTGTTTATCAAAAAAATTTAAAAATCAACTTGGTCTAGTGACGCCAAAGGGCTGGTGACTATGGGAATCGCAAAAGTATATTGTTTTGTATGCTGATGCCCAATCTGGTGAGGGTACAGTCCAATATGCCTTATTCCATTTTCTCGCCGTCATTCAGTTTTGTAAAAAATTCTGGCTACACCAAGCATTGAACGTCACCTAGACAGTCCGAGCAGGGGTGTCAGGGCTGTGGTCATTCTTGCCATGGGCATGTACATTGACAGTCATCTGCATAGAAGGTGATAAGACATCCATGCTCTTAAAATCTCTCCAAGCTGCGGAGGAGATATATACGAAAAACGAATGGTCCCAGGATACGATCCCTGGGGGACTCCACAGTGAAGCGTTGCAGGAAGATGCAAGTGGAGTCCCCCAGCCTGACAAGAGAATACCTCCCGACAGGTAGGAACGCTAAAACCACTCTAACGCGGTCGCCCCTGACACCAACGCGCGATCTCTAGAGTGGGTCAAAAGAATTGTGTGGTCTGACTGGTGTCAAAGCAGCCGTCAGATCTAAAAGCACTAAAATGCAAGAGCCTCCAGAATCAAGTCAGTCAAATACAGGCTCATAAAAACCTTAAATAGTGCCAGATGTAGCGTACTGTGCAACACGCCTTGTACCCAGACCTGATACTGGATCTAAAGTCATTTTTCATCAAAAAAGGCCTGCACACTGTGCCACCAAACGCATTTTCTCTAACAATTTTCCGACTACCAAGGCTAGTTTGGAAGATTGGCCGATAATTTGCCTAAATTTTCAGGGTCAAGGCCAGGTTGTTTTAAATCAACAGGCTCAACTACAAGCTTCTTACAAAAAGAGGGCACTATCACGAAGCCAGCTGCTGTTGATGATCTCGCTGAACAGAAGACCAATGGTGTCCTCAAACCTCTTACAAAAGCGAGGAGGGACGGGCTGGGAACAGGAGGAGGGTTTTAAGTGTTTTACCTATCACCTTCGAGGACAACAATGACACGGACTGCAAACGACAAAAACACGCTGGTGCATTGGGTGGGATACCGAACTCCACAAATGAATCGAGGGAGATAATGTTGGCCCTAATAGCATCGCAACCCTTCTACATAAAGAAGAGAAAGGAATTTTCACAAGTTCCACTTGTCATCTCCATGGAGTGGTAAGCGGACTCGGATTAAAATACAGGAACCAATCGGTTTAAAAAGGACGTCGAGGCTTAGCTGCATATTATTGCAAAATCAAGTTTTGAGAAATATCCGAGTTTTTTCGAGTTTTAACAGCACTTGGTAATGTTCTTCCAAGCACGTCTCTTAGAATCCTGGTGCGAAGACTCGTCAAAATGGTCGCTTCTTGCCACCTACGCTCCGCTCTCCGAACACTCACACCGCCGACTGTGCGCGTAGTGTCATTGAGGCCACGGTTCCTGCTTTGGCTTAGGACATATGGCTCTGAGGGGACAACACTGTCGCAGGACTCAGAGCAGGTGGACAATAAAAGAGTTCATCAATTGCTCCGTGTCCATAAATGCAGCGGAGGTTAGATGATCCAGAGGCGATGCAATAAAAAGAGGAGGAGAAAAAGCACGCGGGGGCCGTGTCGGGCTAATAACACGACCATGGCGCAACGCAAGACAAGCTCACCTCCAAGTCCAAAGTTAAAATCAACATGACAGGGCTGTGGTCAGAAAAAACACGGCATCTCCACAAACGGACATTGTTGACAGGAAAAAAACCACACGGACAACAAATGTCTAGCGTGGGGGCCCGTGCACTTGTGTTGGCCAGAGACATGTTGCCGTCAAATTATAAAGCTTCCACCAAGTCCAAAAACTTCCTCTTGGCCATGGGTTAAAGGAACAAATACATGCACATTAAAATCTCCCGACAATTAAAACCCCTGTCATAACGCGTGATCCACACAAGCAACAAATTCAAAAAAAATCCTAATAAAACCTTGGTGTGCGTCGGTGGTCTGTTAAATGACAGCGCAACAGTACTGCGGTCAGCCTGTTGCAGCTCAAAACCAGCTCGAGTCAAATGAAGAAAAAGACCACTCAGATACCACTTTGTGATAAACACAGTTCTTTAAAACAGTAGCTATACCTCCGCCACGCACCGGTGCGTTCTCGTTGCTTTGATAAAATGTACAGTCTGGAGGTATAACTCTGAAAAAGCAGTAGACTCCGCGCTGTTGATCCAAGTTCTCTGTTAAAAAACAGTACATCCAAAACGCGCGATGTAAAGAATCTTGCAGGATGAAGTTTTATTCGCCACCAGACCTCGCGTCTCACGATGCGCACCTCGTAGACGCTGTAGTAGCACCTGAGCTGCCCGGCTCAGCGGCCTGCAGGCTTTAGCCGCGGGACACACCACCAGAAACCCGGAAAGAAGAGCCGGCCGAAGGGCGCAGCGCGCAGAGAACCTTCCGTTGTCCCGGGTAATGGTACCAACAAGCAACCACTGGAGCGATGGTGCGTCACGAGACATAGCGGTAAAACACAGTCTTCTGTAATCCCGTGGAAAGATCGAGGACCGCACCGCGGTGGGAGAAAGAGCCAACAGGCTTTCAGCTCTCACGAGCCGGCCGGATCGGACTCCTCTGCGTTTACGCTTCCTGGCCAGCGGGCCGCATTCACCCTGAGGAGGGTGCCTCAGGCAGGTCGGCCAGGTAGAAATGGAACCTGCACTTGTTGTTTTGCATCACGAATAGTACACGATTGCATAAGTTTCTTTTATTTTTAGCAATTCTTGAACGATTATACCACCAGCCAGTGAGTCGATTGGCCTTGTGACAGATGCTTAAAAAATCAACATAAAACAAATAAAACTGAGCAGAGCCAACGGCGGCAACACAAGACACAGCCCGCGCCATCTTGCTAACAGAAGCACTTACAAGAAGCACAGATAGTGTGTTGTTGTGTGATAGTGCTCTGTTGTTGTGATAGTGTGTTGTTGTATGATAGTGTGTTGTTTGTGGGTAGTGCGTTGTTGTATGATTAGTGTGTTGTTGTGTGATAGTGCTCTGTTGTGTGAGTAGGTGCTCTTCTTGTGTGATAGTGCTCTGTTTGTGTGATATAGCTCTGTTGTGTGATAGTGCTCTGTTGTGTGATAGTGCTGTTGTGTGATAGGTGCTTTTGTGTGATAGTGCTCTGTTGGTGTGATAGTGCTGTTCAGGCCCTTTGTGTGATAGTGCTGTTGTGTGATAGTGCTCTGTTGTTGTTTGAATAGTGCTCTGTTGTGTGATAGTGCTGTTGTGCTGATTATGCTGTTGTGTGATAGTGCTCTGTTGCTGTGATAGTGCTGTTGTGTATAGTGCTCTTGTTTGTGTGATAGTGCTTGCTTGTGTAATAGTTGTCTGTTGTAGTGATAGTGCTCTGTTGTGCTGCATAGTGCTTGTTAGCTGCCCTTTTGTGTGATAGTGCTGTTGTGTGATAGTGCTCTGTGTTGTGATGTGCTTTTGTGTGATAGTGCTCTGTTGTTGATAGTGCTCTGTTGTGTTGATAGTGCTCTTTGTGTGAATAGTGCTGTTGTGTAGTAGTGGCCTCTGTTGTGGATAGTGCTCTGTTGTGTGATAGTGCTGTCTGATGTGATAGTGCTTTTGTGTGATAGTCTTGTGTGATAGCTGCTAGTTGTGTGTAGTGTTGTTGTGTGATTGAGTGGCTGTTGTTGTTATAGTGCTCTGTTTGTTGATAGTGCTGTTGTGTGATATCTTTTGTTGATAGTGCTTTTGATGTGATTAGTGCTTTTTGTGTGATTAGTGCTGTTGTGTGATAGTGCTCTTTTGTGTGATAGCGCTTTGTGTGATAGTGCTGTTGTGCTTGATAGTGCTTCTGTTTTGATAGTGTTGTGTTGATTAAGTGCGTTGTTGTTTGATAGTGCTCTGTTGTGTGATAGTGCTCTGTTGTGTGATAGTGCGTTGTTGTGTGATAGTGCTCTGTTTGTGTGATAGTGCGTTGTTGTGTGATAGTGCGTTGTTGTGTGATAGTGCGTTTGTTGTGTGATAGCGTGTTGTGTGATAGTGCCTCGTGTTGTTGTGTGATAAATGTGTTGTTGTGTGATAGTGCTCTGTTGTGTGATAGGTGTTGTTGAGTGATAGTGCGTTGCTTGTTATGATAGTTGTGTTGTTGGTGGTGATAGGCGTTTGTTGTATGATAGTGTGTTGTTGTGTGATAGTGCTCTGTTGTGTGATTATGCTTTAGTGCCCTTTTGTGTTGATAGTGCTGTTGTGTGACTAAGTGCTCTGTGTGTGATGTGCTTTTGGTGTATTAGTGCTCTGTTGTGTGATAGCTGCTCTGTTGTGTGATAGTGCTCTGTTGGGTGATAGTGCTGTGGTGATATTGCTCTGTTGTGTGATAGTGCTCTGTTGTGTGATAGTGCCTGTTTGGTTGATAGTGCTTTTGTGTGATAGTGCTTTGTGTGATAGTGCTGTTGTGTGATAGTGCTTTTGCGTGTATAGTGCTTTTGTGTTGATAGTGCTGTTGTGTGATAGTGTTGTTGTGTGATAGTGCTGTTGTGTGATAGTTGCTCTGTTGTGTGATAGTGCTGTTAGTGTGATACTGCTTTTGCTGTGATAGTGCTTTTGTGTGATAGTGCTGTTGTGGTATAGTGCCTTTTGTTGTGTTTTTTATAGCGCTGTTGTGTGATAGCTGCTGTTGACTGTGATAGTGCTCTGTTGTGTGAATAAGTGTTTGTTCAGTGATAGTGCGTTGTTGCTGTGATAGTGCGTTGTTGTGTGATAGGGCTCTGTTGTGTGATAGTCTCTGTTGTGTGATAGTGCGTTGTGGTGTGATAGTGCGTTGTTGTGTGATAGCGTGTTGTGTGATAGTGCTCTGTTGTGTGATCTTAGTGTGTTGTGGTGATAGTGCTTGTGTGTGATAGTTGCTTGTGAGAACATGTGAATAGTTGCGTTGCTTATGATAGTGTGTTGTTGGTGTGATAGTCCGTTGTTAGTGATAGTTGTTGTTGTGTTATAGTGCTGCTTTGTGTGATAGTGCTCTGTTGGTGATAGTGCGTTGTTGTGTGACTAGTGCGTTGTGTGTGATAAGTGCGTTGTGTGTGATAGCGTGTTGTGTGATAGTTGCTCTGTTGTGTGATAGTGTGTTGTTGTGTGATAGTGCTCTGTTGTGTGATAGTGTTTGTTGAGTGATTAGTGCGTGCTGTATGAGTGGTGTTGTTGTGTGAGAGTGCGTTGTTGTATGATAGTGTGTTGTTGTGTGATAGTGCTCTGTTGTGTGATTATTGCTCTGTTGTGTGATAGTGCGTTGTTGAGTTGATAGTGCTCTGTGTGTGATAGTGTGTTGTTGTGTGATAGTCTCTGTTGTGTGATATGTGCTCTTCTTGTGTGATAGTGCTCTGTTTGTGTGATATAGCTCTGTTGTGTGATAGTGCTCTGTTGTGTGATAGTGCTGTTGTGTGATAGGTGCTTTTGTGTGATATGCTCTGTTGTGTGATTAGTGCTTATTGATGTGATAGTGCATTTTTGTGTGATAGTGTTGTGTTGGTGATAGTGTGTTGTTGTGTGATAGTGCGTTGTTGAGTATAGTGCTCTGTTGTGTGATAAGTTGATGTTGCTCTGTTGTGTGATAGTGCTCTGTTGTGGTGATAGTGCTCTGTTTGTTTAGGATTAGTGCTGTTGTGTGATAGTGCTCTGTTTGTGTGATTAAGGTTGCTCTGTTGTGTGAAGCTGCTCTTTGTGTGATAGTGCCTCTGTTGTGTGATAGTGCTCTGTTGTTGTGATAGTGCTCTGTTGTGTGATAGTGCTCTATGTGATGTGATAGTTGCTGTTGTGTGATAGTGCGTTATTGTTGTGATAGTGCGTTTTGTGTGATAGTGTGTTGTTGTGTGATAGTGTGTTTTGTGTGATTGTGTGTTGTTGTGTGATAGTGCTTTTGTTGCTAATGATAGGTGTTGTTGTGTGATAGTGCTCTGTTGTGTGATAGATGTGTTGTTGTTGTGATAGGTGTGTTTTGTTGATAGTGCTTTTGTTGTGATAGTGCTGTGTGTGATTAGTGCTCTGTTGTGTGATAGTGCTCTGTTGTGCTGATAGTTGCTCTGTTGTGTGATAGTGTGTTGTGTGATAGTGCGTTGTTGTATATATGCGTTGTGTGATAGCGTGTTGTGCTGATAGTGCTCTGTTTGTGTGATAGTGTGTTGTTGTTGCATAGTGCGTTGTTGTATGATACGTGTGGTTGTTGTATTTGATAGTGTGTTGTTGTATATAGTGTGTTGTTGTGTGATAGTGCTCTGTTGTGTGATAGTGCTCTGGTGTGATAGTGCGTTGTTGTGTGATAGTGCGTTGTTGTGTGATAGCGCGTTGTTGTGTGATAGCGTGTTGTGTGATAGTGCTCTGTTTTGTGATAGTGCTGTTGTGTGATAGTGCGTTGTTGTGTGATAGTGCGTTGTTGTATGATAGCGTGTTGTTGTGTGATAGCGTGTTGTTGTGTGATAGTGCTCTGTTGTGTGATAGTGCTCTGTTGTGTGATAGTGCTCTGTTGTGTGATAGTGTTGTTGAGTGATAGTGCATTGTTGTGTGATAGTGCGTTTTTGTGTGATAGTGTGTTGTTGTGTGATAGTGTGTTGTTGTGTGATAGTGCGTTGTTGAGTGATAGTGCGTTGTTTTGTGATAGTGCTTGTTGTGTGATAGTGTGTTGTTGTGTGATAGTGTGTTGTTGTGTGATAGTGCGTTGTTGTATGATAGTGCGTTGTATGATAGTGTGTTGTTGTGTGATAGTGTGTTGTGTGATAGTGCTGTTGTGTGATAGTGCTGTTGTGTGATAGTGCTCTGTTGTGTGATAGTGCTGTTGTGTGATAGTGCTGTTGTGTGATAGTGCTGTTGTGTGATAGTGCTGTGGGTGATAGTGCTGTGGTGTGATAGTGCGTTGTGTGATAGTGCTGTTGTGTGATAGTGTTGTTGAGTGATAGTGCGTTGTTGTGTGATAGCGTGTTGTGTGATAGTGCTCTGTTGGTGTGATAGTGTGTTGTTGTGTGATAGTGCGTGTTGTTATGATAGTGCGTTGTTGTATGATAGTGTGTTGTTGTATGATAGGTGTGTTGTTGTATGATAGTGCTCTGTTGTGTGATAGTGCTCTGTTGTGTGATAGTGTGCGTTGTTGTGTGATAGTGCGTTGTTGTGTGATAGTGCTTGTTGTGTGATAGCGTGTTGTGTGATAGTGCTCTGTTGTGTGATAGTGTGTTGTTGTGTGATAGTGGTTGTTGTATGATAGTGCGTTGTTGTGTGATAGCGTGTTGTTGTATGATAGCGTTTGTTGTGTGATAGTGCTTGTTGTGTGATAGTGCTCTGTTGAGTGATAGTGTTGTTGAGTGATAGTGCATTGTGTGTGGATAGTGCGTTTTGTGTGATAGTGTGTTGTTGTGTGATAGTGCTCTGTTGGTGATAGTGCGTATTGTGTGATAGTGCGTTTTGTGTGATAGTGTGTTGTTGTGTGATAGTGTGTTGTGTGATAGTGTGTTGTTGTGTGATAGTGCGTTGTTGTGTGATAGTGCTCTGTTGTGTGATAGTGTGTTGTTGTGTGTGTTGTTGTGATTAGTGTGTTGTTGATAGTGGTGTGTATAGTGCGTTGTTGTATGATAGTGTGTTGTTGTGTGATAGTGCTCGTGTTGTGTGTTGATATGTGTTGTGATAGTTGTCTGTTGGTGATAGTGCTGTTGTTTAGTGTGATAGTGCTTTTGTGTGATAGTGCTGTTGTGTGATAGTGCTCTGTTGTGTGATAGTGCTCTGTTGTTGATAGTGCTCTGTTGTGTGATAGTGCTCTTTGTGTGATATGCTGTTGTTGATAGTGTGTGTTGAGTGATAGTGCGTTGTTGTGTGATAGTGTGTTGTTGTGTGATAGTGCGTTGTTGTGTGATAGTGTGTTGTTGTATGATAGTGTGTTGTTGTGTGATAGTGCGTTGTTGTATGATAGTGTGTTGTTGTGTGATAGTGCTCTGTTGTGTGATAGTGCGTTATTGTGTGATAGTGCGTTTTTGTGTGATAGTGTTGTTGTGTGATAGTGTGTTGTGTGATAGTGTGTTGTTGTGTGATAGTGCGTGTTGTGTGATAGTGCTCTGTTGTGTGAAGTGTGTTGTTGGTGATGTGTTGTTGTGTGATAGTGCGTTGTTGTATGATAGTGTGTTGTTGTGTTATAGTGCTCTGTTGTGTGATAGTGTGTTGTTGTGTGATAGTGTGTTGTTGTGTGATAGTGCTTTTGTGTGATAGTGCTGTTGTGTGATAGTGCTCTGTTGTGTGATAGTGCTCTGTTGTGTGATAGTGCTCTGTTGTGTGATAGTGCTGTTGTGTGATAGCGCTGTTGTGTGATAGTGCTGTTGTGTGATAGTGCGTTTGTGTGATAGTGCTGTTGTGTGATAGTGCTCTGTTGTGTGATAGTGTTGTCGAGTGATAGTGCGTTGTTGTGTGATAGTGCGTTGTTGTGTGATAGTGCGTTGTTGAGTGATAGTGCGTTGTTGAGTGATAGTGCGTTGTTGTGTGATAGTGCTCTGTTGTGTGATAGTGCGTTGTTGTATGATAGTGCGTTGTTGTGTGATAGCGTGTGTGTGATAGTGCTCTGTTGTGTGATAGTGTGTTGTTGTATGATAGTGTGTTGTTGTGTGATAGTGCTCTGTTGTGTGATAGTGCTCTGTTGTGTGATAGTGCTCTGTGTGTGATAGTGTTGTTGAGTGATAGTGCATTGTTGTGTGATAGTGCGTTATTGTGTGATAGTGCGTTTTTGTGTGATAGTGTGTTGTTGTGTGATAGTGCGTTGTTGTATGATAGTGCGTTGTTGTATGATAGTGCTCTGTTGTGTGATAGTGTGTTGTTGCGTGATAGTGTGTTGTGTGATAGTGCTGTTGTGTGATAGTGCTGTTGTGTGATAGTGCTCTGTTGTGTGATAGTGCTCTGTTGTGTGATAGTGTGTTGTTGTGTGATAGTGCTGTTGTGTGATAGTGCTGTGTGTGAAGGCTGTTGTGATAGTGCTGTTGTGTGATAGTGTGTTGTGTGATAGTGTGTTGTTGAGTAAGTGCGTTGTTGTGTGATAGTGTGTTGTTGAGTGATAGTGCGTTGTTGTGTGATAGTGTGTTGTTGTGTGATAGTGCGTTGTTGTATGATAGTGTGTTGTTGTGTGATAGTGCTCTGTTGTGTGATAGTGCTCTGTTGTGTGATAGTGCTCTGTTGTGTGATAGTGCTCTGTTGTGTGATAGTGTGTTGTTGTATGATAGTGTGTTGTTGTGTGATAGTGCGTTGTTGTATGATAGTGTGTTGTTGTGTGATAGTGCTTTTGTGTAATAGTGCTGTTGTGTGATAGTGCTCTGTTGTGTGATAGTGCTCTGTTGTGTGATAGTGCTCTTTGTGTGATAGTGCTGTTGTGTGATAGTGCTCTGTTGTGTGATAGTGCGTTGTTGAGTGATAGTGTGTTGTTGTGTGATAGTGCTGTTGTGTGATAGTGCTTTTGTGTGATAGTGCTGTTGTGTGATAGTGCTCTGTTGTGTGATACTGCTCTGTTGTGTGATAGTGCGTTGTTGTGTGATAGTGTGTTGTTGTGTGATAGTGTGTTGTTGTGATAGTGTGTTGTTGTGTGATAGTGCTCTGTTGTGTGATAGTGCTGTTGTGTGATAGTGCTCTGTTGTGTGATAGTGCTCTGTTGTGTGATAGTGCTGTTGTGTGATAGTGCTCTGTTGTGTGATAGTGGTTGTTGATGATAGTGTGTTGTTGTGTGATAGTGCTTTGTGTGATAGTGCTGTTGTGTGATAGTGCTCTGTTGTGTGATAGTGCTCTGTTGTGTGATAGTGCTCTGTTGTGTGATAGTGCGTTGTTGTGTGATAGTGCGTTGTGTGATAGTGTGTTGTTGTGTGATAGTGTGTTGTTGTGTGATAGTGTGTTGTTGTATGATAGTGTGTTGTTGTGTGATAGTGCGTTGTTGTGTGATAGTGTGTTGTTGTATGATAGTGCGTTGTTGTGTGATAGTGTGTTGTTGTATGATAGTGCGTTGTGTGTGATAGTGTGTTGTTGTGTGATAGTGCTCTGTTGTGTGATAGTGCGTTGTTGAGTGATAGTGTGTTGTTGTATGATAGTGCATTGTTGTGTGATAGTGTTGTTGTGGATAGTGGTTGTTGATGATAGTGTGTTGTTGTGTGATAGTGCTCTGTTGTGTGATAGTGTGTTGTGTATGATAGAGCGTTTTGTGTGATAGTGCTCTGTTGTGTGATAGTGCCTGTTGTATGATAGAGCGTTGTGTGTGATAGTGCTCTGTTGTGTGATAGTGCTCTGTTGTGTGATAGTGTGTTATTGTATGATAGTGCGTTGTTGTGTGATAGTGTGTTGTTGTGTCACAGTACTACACCTGCTTCTGCTCTGACCCACTTAGCGTGCACATGAATGTAGGACACAGATACATGAGTACTACAGAACTACAGCACAAGTACCATACACGGAGTTATTTCACCAGCATTAAGAACTTTGTGTATAACACGAGTACAATAGCACATGTAGCCCAAGTATAACAGCAGTACAAGTACTACAGCATATAGTAAAAGCATTAGTACTACAGTAACACATATACAACCGCATGTATTGGAAGCCACAGTGCGCAGCAGTTGGTACAAATGCTAGCAATGACTAATTCTCCAGATAGAACTTTTCTGATTAACAATCAGATTAATAGGATTAACAGAAAGGAGGACAGAAGTGCACTAATTTAAATAAGTTCCACTTAAAGATAGAGTTGTTCCCATACTTGATTTTTTCTTTCAATTTGACATCAGCACTTCGGTTCTTAGTGTTAGCTACCTGTACTGAATACCAGTCTGATACCAAGGCCTGTGAATAAAACCCACAGCAAGGCCTGCAAAAAAGAATTTCAAGCCCAAAAGCACATGGCTATTCAAAATAAACAGGCAACAGTTCATTAAGTCACTAAGTGACTAAGTCAAGGCATCAAAAAGATAACAAGAATACTTTCTTTATCATTAGCAGACCTTAGATCCTGCAGAGCCTCCACCATAGACCGTTAAAAGAATAAACAACTCCTCCTCACTCCTCCCCGTTTACCATCTTGACCACGTTCGAGGGGGAAATCATGGCGGATTTACAGACTCCTCCTCCCCAGCTCTGATGAAGCATGTTCCTAATAAGGGCATAAGGGCGGGATCTTCACTGTAGACTCGGCCCTTGTGTGACGTGTAGCTCGCGCAGCTCCAATGCTAACAGTCCGACCTCATTAGTACGAGATTCAAAAAAATGTTCTTTCGAAAACCAGCCTAGTTTCTTTTTTTGTGACTAACCCAGCGTTATCTCAGGAGGAATATGTAGCCATAGAAACCAGCCGTTAAAGTTGTTTTAACGTGTCTAATGTCCAATGCTTTTCTATGGGAGACTTGCGGCTATATGGAGGTACTACAGCAATGGCGGAGCAATGGCGGCCTCCAGTGTTGCGGTCGTAAAGCAGAGCAGCCAGCGGCCAATATTGAATCTGTGTATGGATAAGCATCCACACACAGCGGCAGCTCACACCTGAGGGTAAGGAAAATGCAGTTTGGTGATTGGGTTATAGGTACTCTCTGCACTGATACGGTACAGATTAGGGATGCTCTGACACTAATGCCAGTATCGGGCATCGGCTCAACACCACATGCTTGTACTCACGAGCATTAAAGTGATTCTGAGAGCAAGGCTGACAGCAAACAGCGGACTAGTGTAGGTGGTTAGCCCGATGTTCTCAGGAGCTGCCGAGGACCATGAGGTGAGGACCACTGTAGTCTCCTCTATTAATGTGAAAAGGTGGGAATACACTCTTTGTTGTGCTTTTATTTCATTTTTGAATGATGATGTTTAAACATGTAGTCTACTGTACATGTTTTAACTGTTCCAGATCTGATGGGCTATTCTCTGTATGAAGCTTATGGAATAGCAAAAAATAGCATCATCTCACTTTAATACTTTAGCATCTTAAACCAAATTTGAGTTAGTTTTAACAGGCAACGGGCAGTAGGTTTTTAAGATTAGCAGGCCTTTAGGACAGCATTGTTCAATCAATCACCTCATTCAAAAATGCACAAATGCATGTATTAACCCTTGTGACCTGTTAAGAAACACTACCCTTATGGTCCGTTAACCACTCTTTTGACTGCTGTAAAAATATTGTAGAATTTTTTCATACTTTTTTTTACATAATTCGGTTATATTATTTCTGACGGGATCATTTGTCCAACAGTTTACACAAGTTTAAGCCTGTAGATAGGAAAGTAGGGCCCTGTCCCAATTCAAACCCTAGCCCTAGATTTGAGCCCTTCCCCTAGATTTTGCGCGTTCCCGCGGAGGGGTACAGTGTCCAATACTTTAGGGAGCAAGAGGAAGTGGCTATCTCCCTTGAAAAGGCCTCTCCGCAGCAAGTCAGCTCGGGAGCACCAATTCATTTTCTCGTAGGAGAGGTGTGGTTTACGATTGTCCATAGCCGTTTATTGGGCGCTACGAATGTCTATCATGCGTCTGCACGTAGCCATAGCCAATCGTATCATGGTATCAGATGACGTATGACGTACCTGCTGTAAACTTTTGAGCTAAACTATTTAGAACACGGTCTAAAGCTTGATCGAAAGATGGGGTCGTGTCTGCTGCTGTCATGTTGGATCCGTAAATATATATATATATACAGTGAGGAAAATAAGTATTTGAACACCCTGCTATTTTGCAAGTTCTCCCACTTAGAAATCATGGAGGGGTCTGAAATTGTCATCGTAGGTGCATGTCCACTGTGAGAGAAAAAATCCAGGAAATCGCAATGTATGATTTTTAACTATTATTTGTAGGATACAGCTGCAAATAAGTATTTGAACACCTGTCTATCAGCTAGAATTCTGACCCTCAAAGACCTGTTAGTCTGCCTTTAAATGTCCACCTCCACTCCATTATTATCCTACATTTAGATGCACCTGTTTGAGGTCTTAGCTGCATAAAGACGCCTGTCCACCCCATACAATCAGTAAGAATTCAACTACTGACATGGCCAAGACCAAAGAGCTGTCCAAAGACACTAGAGACAAAATTGTACACCTCCACAAGGTTGGAAAGGGCTACGGGGAAATTGCCAAGCAGCTTGGTGAAAAAAGGTCCACTGTGGAGCAATCATTAGAAAATGGAAGAAGCTAAACATGACTGTCAATCTCCCTCGGACTGGGGCTCCATGCAAGATCTCACCTCGTGGGTCTCAATGATCCTAAGAAAGAAATCAGCCCAGAACTACACGGGGGAGCTGGTCAATGACCTGAAAAGAGCTGGGACCACCGTTTCCAAGGTTACTGTTGGTAATACACTAAGACGTCATGGTTTGAAATCATGCATGGCACGGAAGGTTCCCCTGCTTAAACCAGCACATGTCAAGGCCCGTCTTAAGTTTGCCAATGACCATTTGGATGATCCAGAGGAGTCATGGGAGAAAGTCATGTGGTCAGATGAGACCAAAATGGAACGTTTGGCCATAATTCCACTAAACGTGTTTGGAGGAAGGAGAATGATGAGTACCATCCCAAGACACCATCCCTACTGTGAAGCATGGGGGTGGTAGCATCATGCTTTGGGGGTTTTTCTGCACATGGACAGGGCGACTGCACTGTATTAAGGAGAGGATGACCGGGGCCATGTATTGCGAGATTTTGGGGAACAACCTCCTTCCCTCAGTTAGAGCATTGAAGATGGGTCGAGGCTGGGTCTTCCAACATGACAATGACCCGAAGCGCACAGCCAGGATAACCAAGAAGTGGCTCTGTAAGAAGCATATCAAGGTTCTGGCGTGGCCTAGCCAGTCTCCAGACCTAAACCCAATAGAGAATCTTTGGAGGGAGCTCAAACTCCGTGTTTCTCAGCGACAGCCCAGAAACCTGACTGATCTAGAGAAGATCTGTGTGGAGGAGTGGGCCAAAATCCCTCCTGCAGTGTGTGCAAACCTGGTGAAAAACTACAGGAAACGTTTGACCTCTGTAATTGCAAACAAAGGCTACTGTACCAAATATTAACATTGATTTTCTCAAGTGTTCAAATACTTATTTGCAGCTGTATCATACAAATAAATAGTTAAAAAATCATACATTGTGATTTCTGGATTTTTTTTTTAGATTATGTCTCTCACAGTGGACATGCACCTACGATGACAATTTCAGACCCCTCCATGATTTCTAAGTGGGAGAACTTGCAAAATAGCAGGGTGTTCAAATACTTATTTTCCTCACTGTATATTTTTTTTTTATCCCTAAACAAACTACAAGCTTCCGTATGTCAAATAGCACATCATCGTCTTACTGTCCCTCCTCGTTCTGTGATTGGTGCCCAAATCCATGCGAAAATTTCGGCCATGGTCCCCAGGCTGTTGTGAAGTTCGAAAAGATTCGAGCGCACACAGCAGTCTGGCGTTAGCCAGGCTAGCTATCTACTAAACGGGGTGACATTAGACACGTCGATGTTGCGCATGACGTAAGGAACACGTTCTCTGCGCCAATTTCCATACTAGTGTTGTCCCATTTCTTAGGGAAATTCTTCACTTGCACTTCCCTCATTGAGGGGACTCTACTGTGGAGGGAACTCATAGCGAGTGTTCTCAGAGCAAGTGAGAGAAATGGGACTGGGCCTTGGTATAGGCCACCCACAGAAACACCTCAACAATAAACTGGACTGGTCCCACAACACCAACGCCCTGTACAAGAAGGGCCAAAGTCGCCTCCACCTTCTGAGGAGACTGAGGTCCTTCGGAGTGAGCAGGCCTCTGCTCAGGACTTTTTATGACTCTGTGGTAGCTTCTGCTATCCACTACGCTGCCGTGTGCTGGGCCCCGGGCAGCACAGAGCGGGACAAGAACAGACTGAACAAGCTGGACAGTAGGGCCAGCTCCATCCTGGGCTGCCCCCTGGACTCTGTGGAGGAGGTGAGGGACAGGAGGGTATTAGCCAAGCTCACTTCCATCATGGACAACACCTTCCACCCACTGCACGGGGCTGTAGAGGAGCTGAGCAGCTCTTTCAGTGGAACACTGAGGCACCCTCAGTGCAAGAAGGAGTGATACTGCAAGTCCTTCATCCCCACTGCTGTCTGACTGTACAACAAGACTGTAAAGTAACATGTGCAATAACCCACCTTTGCAAAACTACATGCAATAATCTCTGTATTTACGTCACTTTATAAACCACTTGCACTATGACTGTAAACCTGCACTGCTAATGCTGACATTTTTATTATAGTCTGTTTATTTTTATTTTTTACTTTTTGTTGCCCCTTGAAGTTTTTGGTAGTCATTGTATATAGGATACCTATACTTACTATGTAATTGTTTGCACATTTCCTGTCTATCCTGCACACTCTGAGTGTTTCTGAGAGCTGAATGTAACAAGTGAATTCTCCACTGTGAGATCAATAAAGGCTTATCTTATCTTGTAAGGGGCATTGAGTTGCCTTGTGTACGAAATACATGGTATACAGTGCCTTGCAAAAGTACTAATACACCTTGAACTTTTGCACATTTTGTCATGTATACAACTCTAAACATAAAGATTTTATTTTACATTTTTTACTGAAAGTTCACACACAAGTAACAGACACCTGTGAAGTGAAAGCAAAATGATACATGATTCTGTTATTTTACAAAAAATAGAAAAGTGAAAAGTGGGGCGTGCACAAGTATTTATACAACATGACTTAAAGGACTATACATAAGTTTAACCACAAATAAATGTATACAAATTTAACATTTCTTTCTCATACATGCTCCAGCAATGCCCTGGTGAGTAGAATGAGCCCTGGCCTTTTCACCTCGATTGCCTCTATATGCCTGTAAAGTCACTTAAATAGTTTATGCTCGGGTCAAACAAACAGTGTAATGCGTAATAACGTCATGCGCGTTCACGCTCACGCGTCAGCTGTAGCGTTAGCTGTAGCCTTAGCTGTAGCCTTAGCTGTAGCCTTAGCTGTATCTCCTCTATACTGACGCTGCAGCGCGAGTGGTAACTTCAGAAGGATGGATTTAGTGGAGAATAAGAGGAGACCGGCTTCAAGCACCATCGAAACTCCAGCCCAGACCCCAAATAACAAAAAGAAACTAAGTGTTTATTCGAGTGTGACAAAAAAGGCAAAAGTGGAGTCTGATCTGCGTAGGCAAAGAACCAGAGTAAACATCGGAAAATGTTGAGAGAATCTCTCAAAAGACCCGCAGCTTATTTTGCTTGAAAGGTAAGAAATGATTAGAAAATACGTGGGAGAAAAGTGTTGTTGATGCTTCAAAACAACGGTGTCCGACTGTCCGTGCATGTTGTACAAACTTCACTGAAACAAGCCATAAATAGTTTTATACCTACAGAGAAGTTGTGTAGTATTAGTAGCAGACTAGTAGTGTCAGTAATAACAGTAATTGTGCTGTACCTACAAAACATTTGAGTAGTAACAGTGGTAATGGTGCTGTATTTACAATGGCAAAATAATGCTGCTAATGATAGCTTTTCTTGGCCACAAAATAAGCCTGACTGTTCACGGATTTATAAGTAGTGAAACAACTACAAAAAGTGACATGTGCCGTTTACAATATAGTTTACGAGTTAGCTACGCTAACTTTGGGCCCAGGGAATTGAAGAGAGGATTTAGGCTTTTCCTAGTAGCATTTCTACCAGTGGAATTATTTTATTATTTCAATTAGGCCTGCGTTTATGCATACAAAGTATACAAGGTTTTTTTTTTTTTTCCTCCTTCAAACGTCAAATATTCGTTTATCTGTATTATTGGCTTCTTCACTCGATTCACTTTGCTGCATTTGCTCAAGTATTTTATCTTGGAAACATTCACTCAAATTGATTTGGTCTGAATATCTTACAAAATAGTAACGTTTCTTACCTCAGTTGAAGTCATGCCTGCAAATCTGTAAATGGACCAGGACGGGACTGTTATTTCCGGAGCTCGTAAAGCCTGAGCGCCTCATGCACGAGCTTATCATCGAGGCTGCAGTTACGCGTTTGGCCTGAGGGGCAATTGCGAGTACAAAACTGCTAAACTCCACACAGTCCCTTTAATACTTGTCACATGTAAATGTCTGGAGGCTTAGCTTCAGTACTTTTTATTATATTTATTTGTATTGTCTTTTTATCCTTATTGCTACTGAATGACAACTGAATTTCCCCTTGCTGGGATTAATAAAGTATCTATCTATCTATCCATCCATCTATCTACTTTGTGGAACCCCCTTTTGCTGCAATAACAGCAGCAAGTCTTTGGGGTATGACTCACAAGTTCACATCTAGGACTGACATCCATTCCTCTTTACAAAACAACTCAAGCTCTGTCAGATTAGAAGGAGAGCGTTTGTGAACAGCAGTTTTCAGGTCTTTCCACAGATTTTCAATAGGATTTAGGTCAGGACTTTGACTGGGCCATCTAACACATTAATATGTTTGTTTTTAAACCATTCCATTGTAGATTTAACTTTGTGTTTAGGGTCATTGTCCTGCTGGAAGGTGAATCTCCGCCCCAGCCTCAATTCTCTTGCTGACTCCAGCAGGTTTTCCTCCAAAATGTCCCTGTATTTGGCTCCATCCATCTTCCCAACCAATGGCCGCTGACTGCTCTGCTTTGTGACTACGACACTGGAGGCCGCCATTGCTCCGCTATTGCTGTAGTACCTCCATATGGCCGCTATTCCCCCATTGGAATGCATTGGACTTTAGACACGTTAAAAACAGCTTTAATGCCCGGTGCCTAATGTTTTAGAAGTGGCTAGAGCTAGATATTCCTCCTGTGATTACGCTGGGTTAAAAACAATCTGGGGCACCGGGCTGGTTATGGTAGCAAAATTTTTTAGAAATCTCCTACTTAACGGGGGTCTGACTGTTGGCATTGGAGCTGCGCGAGCTACACGTCACGCAAGGGCTGAGTCTACAGTGAAGCTCCCCCCCTTATGCCCTTATTAGGAACATGCTTCGTCAGAGCTGAGGAGGAGGAGCCTGTAAATCCGCCATGATTCCCCCTCGAACGTGGTCATTGTGGTAAACGGGGAGGAGTGAGGAATGACGGTCTATTAATATGTCTATGTTCCCAACTATTCTTACAATCTTCCCAGTCCTCACTGAGGAAAAGCAGCCCCATAGCATGATGCTCCCCCCACTCAGGACTATGAGCAGTTTAGGTTTGCTCCATACATAACGTTTTGCATTTGGGCCAAAACGTTCAATTTTTGTCTCATCTGACCAAAGCACCTTCTTCCACATGGTAGCTGTGTCCTCCATATGACTTCTAGCAAACTTCAAACAGGATGTCTTATGGCCTCCTTTCAATAATGACTTTCTTCTTGCCACTCGTCCATGAAGGCCAGATTTGTGTAGAGAACGACTTATAGTTGTCCCATGTACAGATTCCCCCAGCTCAGCGGCAGTACGTCGCTGCTCCTCCAGAGTTATATTGGGCACTTGGTTGCATTTCTGACCAGTGCTCTCCTTGTTCGGTCTGTTAGTTTAGGTGGACGGCGTGTCTTGGTAAGTTCACAGTGGTGCTATACTCTTTCCATTTCTGAATGATGGATTGAACAGTGCTCCGTGAGATGTTCAAATCTTGGGAAATCTTTGTATAACTTAACGCTGCTTTAAACTTCTCCACAGCTTTACCCTGACCTCTCTGGTGAGCTCCTTGGCCTTCATGATGTTGTTTAGTGACCAATACACTCTGACCATAGCTCTGAGGCCCTCACAGAACAGCTGGAATTATACTGAGAGTAGATTACACACATGTGGCTCTATTTAATGGTTAGGGCAAGGTGTGAACATTCTGCAGTCATTAGGAATGTTATAAAGGCAATTTAATGCACTCAGAAAATGCTGTATGAATACTTATGCACGCCCCACTTTTCACTTTTCTATTTTTTGTAAAATAACAGAATCATGTATCATTTTGCTTTCACTTCACAGTTGTCTGTTACTTGTGTGTGAACTTTCAGTAAAAAATTCAAAATAAAATCTTTATGTTTAGGGTTGTAAACATGACAAAATGTGCAAAAGTTCAAGGTGTATTAGTACTTTCGCAAGGCACTGTAAATAAACTTGCCTTATCTTATCTTACAAGGGTTTTCCTAGTCTGAGATGGATGTTCTCAGACTTGTTTGTCAATGACCATCCGCTGTGCAGTGCCTAGAGATCTATCCAGATCTAGAGCTAGTTTTGGTCTGGACAATGGACAATTGCGCTACAATCTGCGTACATTTGGCTTCCCCAAGTTGCCCATAATTTGCAAAGTAAATTTTCAGTCAGATTCGGACCACATAAACATGGGTTGGTTGCACCAGGGCCAACGTTTGTTTTGTTTTTTTTCATTTAGGCTCAAGTTCAACAAGAACATAATTTAGGCACATCACTTTCGGCTGTAGGAAAAACACATTGAACACTATGTGCTCCAGCATGTGCTTTTGTTTATTTCTCAGTCCAGTTAAGGTGCATAGTAGATGGTGGATGTACAGTGAAACTATCAGCGTTTATAATGGAGCCAACGCATTGAGTTAGCCACCGCTAATCATTCCATTCAGAGTCCCGGGCAGTGCTGCACTGATCACTGATGCTCCTGTCAAGTCAATAAATTCACCTCCGACTGGATTCACATGTTTCTGCCTCCACAGAGATGAAGATGCTGCTTGTAAAGAGTAAAGACTCAAAGAGTCGTTTGCAGCTCAGTTGGGATCTATTAGGACCTCTGGGTCTTAAAATGAGGCTTATGTTTGGGATTGTTTTAGATAAAGATAAGCACTAAAACACAATTAAGAGCAAATGGCAAGAAATGATTTAGGCTATTCACAAAACATATTTCAGTATAAACTTATATTTAAAAGGATTATAAAGGACTAAAAGCTGGTTGTTTTAAATATTTAAATATGAGCAATAACATTGTTCCTGCTTAGGCTGTATTTAGTTATTTGCAACAAAAAGTTATTTATTGGTAAGTGGGGGAAAAATAGAAATAAACTTGACATCGCAATATTGATTGGAAAAAAAATCTTAATTGTTCAGCCCCAGTGGCGGACCGAGGTAGAAGCTTGGAGATCATAGCCCCAACAGTGCTCGCCGGAACATTCAGAAGATTAAGAATCCTTTGTAACCAGTGCAGAGAGGACTTCAGCACCTTCCTTCCTTTATGTCATAAATATTTTACTTTGATCATTTTACACTTTTACACGTCATATAATAAATAAATAAAAACGTCATTATGGTTTGGTTTTATTTACATGAGTAGATTCCACAGGTTGTTACCAAAGAATTACAGGGAAAAATCACGGTCAGAGTTGAGAGGACGAGGTCCTAATGGCAAACTTTTGTCATGTTACATGTACACATCATTTTCAGTTCCAAATTATCTTTGTACCAGAGTGTATAGCCTACTGCCTACTTATAGGTTTAGACTAAAAATTAACAGATAATTCAGCTAAACAACAGTTTAGTTACAGCTTACTACAACATTACAGACCACTGATGAAAATAGACCGTTTTATAGAACTAGGAAATAAAATAATGGGCTTGGCATGAACACAGAAAATTCAAATACTTACAGTGAAATGCACCTGACAGACAGTTTAACCGGTGGACTCTGATCATGTCAGATACGGTTTGCGTTAGAATCAGACCGATTATGTATTGACACTGACAGAAATTCTCTTGGCCTATATTTGCTTGATTTGTTCTATTAAATTGTGTAGACCTTTTCAAGACAGAACATGACTTTTCAATTAGGCCTAACAATAACTAGGCCTACTAAGGGTTTGGAACCAGGCTGCATGCAGGACTGACAGTGAGTATAACCAGACTAATGCCCACTAAACCCGGGGATTACTAGTTTGCTTTGAAAGATCACCTGAGCCAACACTACCCAGCTCGAGTGCGTGCCGCGGCGGCGGAGGCACAGGCCTTACCCAGGTACTTGATGGTGAATCCCCGCGGGGGGTTGAGGGACCTCCGCATCCAGCCCTCCCTCAGGACCTCCAGGTGGTCCTCCTTCCCCTGGATCAGCAGCACATGCTCGTCTATCCATCCCAGGAAGAAGGTCTCGGAGACGGCCTCGGTGATGCGCTGGTTCCACACACGCTGCTGCGCGTTCTCCGCTTTGAAATCAGCGAAGATCTCATATCCAGTGTGATGTCTGGGCAGCTCCTCGCTCTCAGACACTCGACTGGTCCCCACACCCCCTTCACAGCCGTTTCTGCTCAATACTATAGCCAGGGAGTGCGGGGCTATCTGTAGAAAGGACTCCATCGATACTCGTCCTCCTAGCTACTCATACATTCCATTGTCTTCATGTGAAAACATCTTAGACCGGGAAAAGGCAGATGCTGCTCTGATCCGTGAAGCTAGCCCGCTAGCTTCAGCTAGCCTCTCCGCTTTTCCTCAAACACATCTCCCGGTGCCCCCGTCTCCTACGAACGGAGCCTGGAGGAATCCGCTCTTAAAAGCGACTCCAGGGTTTCCACATGGTCCAGCGGGCCCGGTCCGTCCAGGCGGCCCGCTGACAGACGCGCGGTGCGATAAAGGTCGTTGTTAGATGCAGCACCCTTCGATTAGCTGGATGCTAACAGGTTCACAAATGGATTGATCCGCTGAGCTGTCGTGTCCGTGCGTACGCGGTGATAGGCCGGTACGGGACCGTGGCACCTGTTTGTTTGTGTCAGAATGTGTCCTCGGAGTGGTCCTGGCTCAGCGGCACAGCGGCAGGACGCAGCTGGGTCTGCCTGCTCCAGGTGCGGTGATGACAGCAGCACATCTGGCTCTAAGCATCAGCACCTCACCGCCTCCCTCCCTCCCGACGCACGCTCCACTGTCACTACACCGCACTGCACACGCAGCGACACTGGAGCGATACTAGAGCGATACTCGAGTGACACGCGCATAATGTATGGCCTGACCTGAGATAAATAGCCTACAAATCTGCAATAGCATGAATTAATAAGTAGCGTAAGTAAGGAGAAAAGAAGGAAGCAAGGAAAAAGACAGAGGAAAAAGATCAATCAAATTAAATTCACTCAACACCGCCTAACCAACCACATCATTTACGTGAAGAGATGGCTGTTAATGAAAATGACAGAAATGACACTGAATCCACATTTTTGCAAAGAGTTGGCCTTTTAAAGGCATGTGGTCCTAAACTTTTGATCAGCTGCAAAATAGACTGCTCCACATCACACACAGATTTTATTCATGGACATCTCATCGGCTTTTAATACTGTTCACACAGGACTGCTGCACTGCCTTTCAGAATTCAGCTCCACCCCTCACTGCTTTTGTGGATTTACAACTTTTTAAAGAACAGACCTCAATGAGTACTTTTTAATGGTTTTAAATCATCCACACAACTTTTTAAGACTGGGCATCCACAAGGCTGTGTTTTATCGCCTATTCTCTTTTCCATGTACACAAACAACATCTTGTGCAACACTCGGGGAATGAGCCGTTTTAATTATGCAGATGACATGGCACTGGTGGTGTCAGTGGAGAACCTCGAGCAACTGAGGTACCAACAGACAGTCAGCGACTCGGTCTGGAGCTGAATATTGCTAAAACTAAGGAGTTGTGCTGTGCGAGCATGGCGAACAGGGAGGTACCAACACCCCTGTTTGAGCCTCTCAGGATCAATGGCCAACTGGTGGAGCAGGTGTCCTCATTTAAATATCTGGGCACAGAGACCGACACCTGCCTGTCCTTTGCCCAGCACAGGGATGCCATCTACAAGAAGGCCCAGCAAAGAGTTCACCTGCTCATGAAGCTTAGGAGTTTTAATGTGAACAAAGACATTTTAACAGTTGTCTACAGGTCATTCATCGAATCCATTCTCACCATCAATATCACATCCTGGTACAATTTTCTTACAGTTAAAAACAAAAGTCTCCCGGATCGTAAAACAGGCCACCAAAATCACAGGTTCACCACAGACCCCTCTCTCTGACCTCTACCAGCAGGTGGTGACCAGGAAAGCCACCCTCATCACTGCCAACCCCGGGCCATCCTCTGCATTCACAATTCCAACTGTTCCCCTCAGGCAGAAGATACAAGGTCCAATGCAATAATGAACAAGCAGCATCAACATTAGTACAGCAGCCTATATTTGTATGTATTTGCATTGTGTGTAAATTGCTTGTTTGTTTGTTTGTTTGTTTGTTTTTTGTTTTTTAATGATTGAATGCCCCCTCCTGGAACTGCCACCTTAACGTGGTGGAGGGGTTTGACCTGAATGATCCTGGAGCTCTGTTGTCGGGGGCTTGGTGCCCCTGGTAGGGTCTCCCATGGCAAACAGGTCCTAGGTGACGGGTCAGACAAAGAGCGGTTCAGAAGCCCCTTATGAGAGACCAACAGGCCCGGTTAGAACCATGAGGCCGTCCTTCTGTGGACCCACCACCTGCAGGAGGAGCCAAAGGGGCTGGTGCAGCTCCAACAGCTGCCCCCACGACCCGGCAACGGACAAGTGGAAGAAAATGGATGGATGGATGGATGGATGGACGATCGTGCAACATGAAACATAAAACATGTAACATATAACTTAAGATAAATAATAAACTATAAAGACTTTAAACTATAAGACTATAAGACTACTAAATATTGGGACATCAACTGAATTCTTATGTTTTTGGCTCTATAAACCACAACAATCGATTTCAAATGAAACAACAAATAGGTGCTTAAACTGCAGACTTTCAGCTTTCATTTGAGAGTATTTACATCCAGATCTGATGAACAGTGTAGGAATTACAAGCGTCTGTATGTGAGCCTCCCACTTTTCAAGGAACCAAAAGTAATGGGACAAGTGGCTGCAGCTGTTCCATGGCCCGGTGTCTACTCTTCCCTCATTATCCCATTTATAAGGAACAGGTGAGACGTCCAGAGTTGATTTCAAGTGTGATATTTGCATTTTGGATACTGTTGCTGTTAATTATCAATATGAGATCCAAAGAGCTATCACTATCAGTAATGCAAGCCATTATTAGGCTGGAAAACAGGAGGCTGAGTAGTTTGCCAAAAAACATCTAAAAAAGCCTTTACAGTTCTGAAACAACATCTTAGGATAGATGAGACAAAGATCAACTTGTACCAGAGGAAAACGTTTGATTTCATAATTGTTGCTTTGTCCCATTACTTTTGGTCCCTTAAAGAGTGGGAGGCACACACCGTTGTAATTCCTACACCGTTCATCCGATTTGGATGTAAATAGCCTCACTTTACGCATATCATTATTGTTTCATTACAAATCGATTGTGGTGGGATTTTTTAGAGCCAAAAACATATGAAGTGAGTCGATGTCCCAATATTTATGGACCTGACTGTATTTACCAGCAGTAACTCAGCAGCTAACTGAGTTGTTCCACAGCTTTTTTTCTCCACTTTTTATACTGTTTTTAGCTAATGTTAGTCTATGGAAAATGTATGCTAACAGCTGCAAACATGGCGGATCTCAGTGGTAATTGTGGATTTTCCCAAACTCTATAGGCCAGGAGGAATGATGTGTGTGAGTGAATAAATGGTGGTGGTCAGAGAGACCATTGGCGCAGATGTGTGCAGTTGAGCTTCTGTCAGTCTACCACAGGGGAAACTGTAGCTACACACGCATCACCACTGTGTGTGGAGTGAATGAAGAACAAAATCTCTGACACTATGTGAAGTGCTTTGGGTTACTTGTGTCATGTGAAAAGCGCTATACAAATAAACTTCCATTCCATTCTAAAATCATTCAGCCCTTTGTGCATAATAATTAGCCATGTGCTCCTAGTGTTTATGTCTTTTACTGGTCCTAAACATAATGCAATAGACCTGAATGGCCTTTAGAAACAGATAGAGCTGAAGCTTTATCTCCTGCTTTGCTGTTGTTCTGTGAATGGGATTCAAATGCTATAAAACTGTTTTTGTTTAAATGAAAAATGTCCATGTGTATGGAAGTGTCAAAATATCGGATCAGGACATCCCTACTTCAGATCCCACTGTGTCTGGTTGAGATATCACGTTCATATCAAGTTTATCATGAATTAAACTCATTTAAAGCCCCTGTGCTGTTTCCTTTAGACTCCAACCTACCCCAGGGCAGCTGTGGCTACAATAGTTTGAATAGTGTGAATGAATAGCCTAATGACTGCAGTGTGTAGGCCTTAGAGAAGCTTGTAAACTGCTGTACGCCACGATTTGAATTCTGCATAGTTGGCTTATAGTATTGTTTGACAATGACGACAGGAGTGCACATGAGCATGCAGTGGTTTATTTCATATCCAAACAGAGATATCCTGTTGGTTCAGTCTTGCATAAACAGCTCCTGTCACACGCATGGGCCCTGCCTCGCCACCTTCACATTTTTCTTATGTTTTCTATGAAAAAGAATAAAAACAATTTCACATATAGTTATAGTGCATTTCAGAAATACATAAACAGGCAAAACAGGACAGCCTCATCACTAGTAAAAATTATGTAGATTTGATACATTCAGGAAATGTGACAGCTATAGTGATTACTCTATAGTTTTGGGTCCAAAAGTGATCATACAGTCCCAATCGAAAGTTTAAGGCCACTTGAAAAAGGGCAACTTCAATATGCAACAAGAAAAAAATGGGTGTGAGACAAAAAAATGAATAAGGCTTTTATTGAAAACATCAATTAAACAGAAATAGGCTGCTTTGCAGCTGATCAAAAGTTTAATCAAAAGTTAAATCTGTGCAAACATGTGCATTTAGTGTCAGTTTCTGTGAACATGTTTGGGTTGTTGAGCTGCATAAGCAGAGCCTCTTGCAGCACGCCAACGCTGCTGAGGTGGGACGCAGTAAGACAGTCGTTTTGAATATCCTAAAACAGGGGTGGGAACCTCTGGCCTCAGAGCCGGTTATGGCCCGTGAGACCATTAGACCAGACCAATGTTCATTTGCACCAACATGTCAACACTTCTCCAGTCCGAGTTCATTAATAGGAGAGACGGGGCGGGCACAATTCAACTTCTGGAGTAAGGTGAATAGTATAGATAACGGTCATGTGATTTCACATGACGTATCGCGCGGCAGTGACTGGCTTGATTGACAAGTGCTGCATCATGGTGACCGCTAAGAAAAGGAAGGTGGATCTTGAATTCCAGGAAAAATTGACAAATGATGTCTTCTTTGTTGAAGTGAAAGGCAAGCCAGTGTGCCTACAGTAGTATGTGGGGAGGGGCTGGCTCTCGAGCAATATTACACATCGAAACATGCTAAACTCCACTCCAGATGAAAGGACAAATGCGTTTGGATAAAATTAATGCTCTTTGTCGGAGTTTGGGGGCCAGCAGGCAGCTTTCACAAGACTGACCCACACTTGGAAAACCAGCTTCGAGTGGCAACCCCCTCACTGCCAGCTGACATCAGACGCCTCGCAAAAGATAAATAGTTCCAGCCATCACATTAGGTGAGTCTGACATGTATAGAAATGATGATCCTCCATCCCGTCAGTCCTACCTCAGTGTTGTATAAACTTTAGAATGTATGTCGCTAAATTGGAGAACTTTACAAAAAGTTCCATTGTTCCCTTTCATTCATTCATTCTTTTATTCATTTATTTCAGGCAATGGCACCATTAAAGGTCATTATGGCGCCCTCTCTCTGCAGGTAGAAAACATCTCAGGTTGATCTGCTTGTGATGCCAGTAACATTGGAAACCATCAGCACCATCAAGGTCAAAGTTTTTCTCATTAGAGAATAAAACTTTCTTCCAGCTTTCAAAGCCCTTCAGTCGCAGACACCTCTGAAGGTTATTGGGCTGCAGTCGGCTGCAGTAACAGCCTTAATGTGGGCCAAGGATCATCCAGTGCTTTGACGGACAGCCAATTGAATCCTCCGGCTCAGTGCTGGGGACATGTTTTTGAGTCTTCCACTTGACTGTCTTACTGCGTCCTGCCTCAGCTGCGATGGCTCGCTGTGAGAGGCTCTGCTTATGCAGCTCAACAACCCGACGACGTTCAAAATAAGAATTTGTTTTTACCTTTGCCATCAGGATGTCATGATCGTGTGAATACCTGACAGAAAATGACACTAAATCTACATTTTTGCACAGATTTGGCCTTTTAAAGGCACGTGGTCTTATATTTTTGATCAGCTGCAAAACAGTTGCCTATTTCCATCTCATTGTTTTCAGTAAAAGCTTTACTAAATTTTTTTGTGTCATTCCCATTTCTTTTTGTTGCATATTGAAGTTCTACGTGAAACCTTATGATCCAACCATGCAAAATCGGAATTTTTGCCAAATTTCAAGAACTCTTAAACTTTTGGTCACTATTACAGCACTATCTGGCCAAAAGTACTGACACCCATTCAAGTAACCTCAATCAGGGGTTTCAGGAGCCGAGCTAGAGGGGGGGCATGGGGTGGCACTTGCTCCCCACTGGAATAGGATTGGCCATCCCATGTAACAGCCCCCCAGTTGTACAAAATCAAGCACAGAGGCATGTTAGAGAAACTAACAAAGATGCTCGAGAGGATTGATGAAGAATAGGCAGCAGTCAGGATGTCTTATGCAGGAGAAGTTTATTTACCATCGTTACGGGACCTGGAGACATGAACTCGAGACATTGTGCTAGTCCTAACATTCAATTCTGTCTATGCTTCCACAGAAGAGGGATAAATACCGTCTAAGAGCGTCATACTGATACGCAAGCAAAACATTCAGTGGCTGCTAGCCGGCGCCTGAGCACCACAGTCAAGGCTATGACAGAGATAGTACGACTGTACAGCTTGACCCAGTATGATAAATAGCGATTTAATGTTATCTCTAACAGGCATGTATACTGTTTCTACAAATATCTGTGAAAGAATGGGTTGCTCCACCTGAGCAACAGGACTCGTGAAAGTTCTTCACTCCTAAATATTCTAAAGTCAACTGTTGGGAACATCAACTTAGCCACGAAGTGGTAGACCATGTAAAATGATGGTGCAGGGAGCCATGGATGCCGAGACGCATAGAGGTCGGCAACTTTCTGCAGAGTTAATTGCTACACATCTCCGAAATTCATGTGTTTTTTAGATTGGCCACATTAGCCGAGAGCTTCATAGAAAGGGATAGTAGAGTTGTGTAAAGCACTGGACTCTAAAGCAGTGGACACATGTTCTCTGGAGTGACCAATCACACCTCTCCATCTGGCTCTGATGGACCAGTCTGGGTTGGGCGGTACTTGTCTGACTGCATTGAGCCAAGTGTAAAGTTTGGTGGAGGGGAGATTATGGTGTGGGGTTGTTTTTCAGGAGCTGGGCTTGGCCCCTTAAGTCTGAATGCTTCAGCCCACTAAGATATTTGGACAATTCTATGCTCCCAACTTTGTATGAACAGTTTGGGGATGATACTTTCCTGCTCCAACATGTCCAAGGTCCATAAAAGACATAGATGAGAGAGTTTTGTGTGGATGAACCAGATTGGCCTGCACAGAGTCCTGACCTCAACCCCATTGAACACCTTTTGGATGAATGAGAGCACAGACGGAGCCAGACCTTCTCGTCCGAGATTAGTGTGTGATCTCACAAATGTGCTTCTGTAAGAACAGTGAAAAATCCCCATAAACACACTCCTAAACCTTGTGGACAGCCTTCCCAGCAGAGTTGAAACTGGTATAGCTACAAAGGGTGGACGAAAGTTAACATTCAACCCAGTGGATTAAAAAAGGTTAATGTGAGTCAAGGCAGGTGAATACTTTTGGCAACATAGTGTACTGTATATCCCATCGCAATCATATTTACCAACCAATCAAATAGCACATGACTGAATGGTGCAGTAGGTGTACTTGTCGGCAGTAACCCACCTGTTGTATTGGCAGAGCAGACACTCAGTGCTGTACGTCTCTCCGTCAGAGCCACACACAGGGTTATACTCTTTGGTGCAGCCGCTGTCCTCAAACCTGCCACATGAGGGCTAAAACAGAACAGGATCACTGTCAGACACTACAGTACGAGCATGGTCTGTGTTTTTACAGAGCTAACTAACAGAAACATGGCTGCCAACAGACTGTCCAACTGCCACCAGTCAGTGACTCACAGTCAGAGGAGTCCGAGCTAACCATCCAATTATGAGGCCTCCACACAGACGTCTAAATTAGTGACACAGACAAAAGGTGCCTACACACCTAACGCAGATCCCGCGGCAGGTGCGGAAGAGCGGTGTTGATCAGTAGCTACGCGCATCAGCTGTTCAGAGCGGTGTGAACACGGCGTGAAGAGGTAGGAGGAGTCGAAACAGGGAGAGGGAGAATGGAAGAAGTGTCAGAGAAAGATAGGATAGTAAAACTGTTCCACTGTCACCAAAGCACAAGCAAAGAATCAAGAAACTATTTTCTTTCACATCTTAGTGCTTAGCAGCCACAGAGTAGAGTTTTTGTTTTTTGTTTTTTACAGCAGTGGCTCGGCCTGAAGTGAACACATGCGACCGTCTGATTGCAAGCCTTTCAAGCGACCAAATAGAAGCGACAGTGCGATTCGTCGTGTTAGGTATGTAGGCACCTAACGCCTTAAGTATATTAAGTATGTTCCTAAGAATATTAAGTATGTTCTTAATATTCAAGAACATACTGTGGGGTTGCATCTGTCCCCACAGATGTTATTTACAATATGCAAAGCTTGCAGTCCAAAAAGAGACAGCACCTCTGGTCTAAATGAGTGATTCCTAATCTTGGGGTCACTAGAGGTCAACACTAGCCAGAGCTTTAATAAAGGCATTTTGATATGGATTTTTGATATGGATTTTTGATATGGATTAATGATCTTATCTGGACAATTAAAATAATTATAAATGACTTTATTGCCTGAATGGAGAAGGGTTTGGGGCAGCTGGTCTATAGAGGTCTCTTAATGTGTGACGGCTTTGGTGACATTATCAGAGTGTTTTGAGCTCTTGAGCAGACAGACTTTGGAAGTTTAGGACAGATCAAAATCACAAGTGTTTTAGAAGAGAAACAGCATAGTTGATCCAAGAAGAAAACCCCAGTGTAGGACGTTTAAGAAGGTACTGAAGTGAACAGCAGAGGGAGCTGCTGAGATCAAAACAAAATCTCTGCAAGCAAAAGGCTAGCTTATTTTGCCACCGACCTCTTTAAACCTGGCATGTCCCTAAAGCATGTCTGCAGATGTGTTTCCTTTAAAAGAGTGAAGTGAACAAACATGTTAGAAATGCAGCCTCACCTCTCGCGGCTGAGCCAGTACGCCTTCGTCTCTGTTGACAGGCTCGTCCTTCACTGCCAAAGCTGAAGACACACAACATACAGTCCAACTCAATACATTACTTTTGTCTTCTGAATATTGCAAGGTCAACACGTTTTTAAAGACTTATGACAGTTTAGTTCAGTTCAGATGGAGAGCATTGGCCACTCATGGGATGGGTATGTTTTTTTTATTTGGTCAGGGATTCATCCACCAAGACACAGAGAAATGGAGCTGACCTAACATTCCTAATGGGATGCCATCAATTTGAAGGGTTTAAACTTTTAGGTTGTCTCTCAAAAAATATGAAGCTTGTTTTCTTCATGTTAAGTGATCATTAATTGGCTTTAAACCACGTAGATCATGTTTCTGGTTCTTCACTTATGTGCGTGTTTGTATCTTTATTTATGGGTTTATTTGGTAGGGACAGTGCATGCAATGAACAAGCCACACCGTATTGTAGCCTTGAGCTAATTTCCATCTGTCGTCCCTCATGTGCACTCTCAAACACACTCTCATTCATCCTGGCCTATTGTACATGTTTTGGTGGTAGGTGGGAATCGAACCCAGTATCTTCTAGCTGTGAAGCGCGAGCGCTAACCACTGAACTACTGTGCCTCCCTATGTTTATGATAACAAAACACACTTGTGTCATCTGCAACCAAAATTTTAGAGAGTTTGACGGAAACATTTGGAAGGTCATTAATATACACTATCAAAAAACAACAACAAAGGGCCCAAAATAGAACCTTGGGGTAAGCCGCATCGAAGAGGAAGAAGAGGAGATTTATGCCTATTATAATTGATAGTTTGGTATGGTATTGGTGCATTAGGTCAGTAAACCACAGCAGTGACTTGTTTTAAATGAAAGCTTTTCTAAAAGAATTGTATGGTTAACAGTGTTGAATGCTTTAGAGAGATTAACAACAACAACAAAAGTGGTTTCTTTTAGATCTTTGGATTTGAAAATTTCAGTCACTAATTGAACAAGAGCCATGTATGTAGAATGTTTTTTTCCTAAAACCATACTGGTGTAAATGTAGAATATTATTTTTTTATCAAGCTATTCAATGAATCTGGAATAGACCAACCTTTCCAGCACTTTAGATAAGATAAGGTAATAGGTGTTAAAAACTGCAGGATCGTCCTCTTTGTGAACAGGGGTGTTTTTGCTTTTTTAATTCAGTTGGAACTACTCCTTTGTCAAGGGAAAGATTGAATATATGAACAAGAAGTGTAGCAATATATGGGTGCACTGACTTGAGCAGTTTACTATCAATATTATCATATTCTGATGAAATTGTCTTTTAACCTAATTTCTTTATCAGTGACTGACAGAAGGTTAAACTCATCAGTAATTGAGTAATTCATGAACTTCAATGATCCACAGGCCTGAGGGTCAGACACAAGACAATCATCAATCTTAAATGGCTATTACTTCAGAGGAAGACTCAAAAATCTCCTCAATGTAATTTATTTTTGTATATGTTGTGTATGTTCATAATTTATTAGGTTGAAGTTACTTGCATTGTTGTCAGTTAACCGTGTTTAAGTTAACCCAATCACATCAAAATAAAAATCTATGTTTTTTAGAGCAGTTTGAATGACATCATAGTTTTTAGCAATATGTACATTAATAAGAGAGAATATTCTTGGAACGTTAACCAGTTTTGCAAATGCAGATGGGCCATTTTGATATAATTGGGAAAGACAGTTTTGATCATTGTCAAGCCAATAGCTTCTCAAGATATTCTCAAGATAGTTGGCTGTCTAGGTGGGGCAGAAATGTTCAAACTCTGTTCGGTGACGTCTGCTGGTGTTGACTGGGTTTATGAGTTTATCATAGCTTCCATTTTCTTGTTTCTTGTTTCATTGCTTGCAAAAGCTCGGCTCGCTTCCTCCTGACAACATCAGAGAAATCTTCATTGACATATAATTATTTTGTAAGCCATTTCTCAAAGAATATGAATGAAAACACAAAAACACTGGGGTGTGTACACTTTTCATCAGGGTCATTTTGGTATTTTATGGTGATTTGAAATGAGTTCACACATTTTTTTTTTCACAATAAATGGCTTCACAACACTAACCATGAGCGGGAAAAAAAGATTTGGTGTTTTCATTCATATTCTTTGAGAAAAGGCCAACAAAAATCCACCAGGGAGTGTAAACTTATTGGCAGAGCTGTGTGCCTGTCTTTTTAGGTGAGCTTTTGCCTTTGCGAGGATAAGTTCTTTGACCTTGTAGCGCAGACGTTTCACCACAATTGGTCTTGGTTTTCCAGCATTTTGTTTTGGATTTTTCAATGTGGTGGGCTCTTTCAATTTCAACTGATTTTGAATCCATTTTCAGCATGTTGGTCATGAATCCCTTGACCTTTTCAGAGTCTGACCATGGTTCAAAAGCATTTTCTTGTTTTGTTGACTCGATTTTCTCAAGAAGTCAACTTGTGTAACAATGTCAGAGATGTCAGAGTTAATGCACCAAGAAGACAACTGTTGCTATTGGGATAAAATGAATCCATCTTCTGCTCCATTCCCCTGAGATCATCAGTTTGACCCTGGGAAACAAGCCTTTAACTCCTGGACATCTTTCATGACACCATCAATGCTAGTATTCACAGTATCCTCAATCATTTCATTAAACTTAGTAGGAAGCACAAACTGTCGCCTAAAGCAGTGGTTCCCTACCTGGAATGGGGGCGCCTGGAATAGGTTGCGTTCACGTTATATAATTCTATTTCAGTTGGAGGGCAGGTGCCAATACAACTCTATGGGAGAGAAACAGTTTTAGAAAGAAATGTCCAAATGTTTTCTCTGATCATCATGTGACAGTGATTGGATTCACAAACCTGTGTGACATGTGAATTTTATGGCTGAAAGTCCTTTCTACTGGCCAACATCAAGCACATGTTTTTGAATATTGTCTCTACTTTTGGACGCCTTTGTGAGGAAATAATTAGACATATGTTCATATGACCTGGAAGGTATGACTTTGAACTTTGTGACAGCTTTTGTTTCATGTGAATTGGCCAGGTAATTACAGAGAAATTAGCAATGATTTAAGACTATAAATCTGCATTTTGAGCGTTACTATGGTTACGGCCATGGAATTTTCAGTTGCCCTCCACCTCAATTTTAAACTATAGGCTCTTTAGAATGTTGTGAGTGATGTCACGTGAATGCTACCTATTGCAGGAGGGTCAGAGCTTTGCTTGGTCAGAGGGTCGGGTTATAACTGATATTATTTGAGCAAATGATATGGTTTAAAATCATCAACTATGATGAGAAAGGACTACAGCACTCCAATAGGTAGCGTTCATGTGACATCACAACATTCTAAAGAGCCCATAGTTTAAAATTGAGGTGGAGGTCAACTGAAAATTCCATTGCGGCAACCATGGTAACGCTCAAAATGCAGATTACTACTCTTATTTAATTTCTAATTTCTCTGTAATTTTTGAGCCAAATCACATGGAAGAAAAACTGTCACAAAGTTTGAAGTCCTCTCTTTCAGCTAATATGAACTATGGTCTAATTATTTCCTCATAAAGGCGTCCAAAAGTGGAGACAATATTCAAAAACATATTTGTGATTTTGGCTGGTAGAAAGGACTTTCAGCCATAAAAAAATATACGGCGGGTTTGTGAATCAAATCACTATAAGTGATGATCAGGGAAAACATTTGGACATTTTCATCTTGGAAATTTCTTTCAAAAACTGTTTTGCTCCCATAGAGTTGTATCGGCAGCTGCCCTTCAACTGAAATAGAATCCCAAAACGTGAACTCAACCTATTCCAGTTTACTTGTTTGAAATAAGTAGTTATTTGCAACTGTTTTCATGTTTTGATAACATTTGTGGGAGCCACAGTTTTTTGGACTGGTTGGGGGTGACTGGGAGGAGACCGGGAAACATTTAGCAGCTAATTCTCTCTTGTGTTGGCGTCTGTGTGTGGACTATAGACCCTTTAACTGCCCGTGGCGTGGAGGAGCATGTCGATGCAGCGCAACATGGAATCAAAGTCTGTTCATACATTAACTCTGTAGCCTTGTTTCATGTTTAAATCACTAATGAGGATTATATTCGATGTGGCAATGCAATTCATGCTGTTAAAAACTGTTTTTCTGCTGTTTAGTGTTTAGTTAAAATTGGTGTATCATGTACACCACCTCCTGACTTGGTATAGGATCTGAGCGCACTGTATGCCAGGTGTACGGTGCGCTCAGATTGATAAATGCCAAAACAGGCTGTAATTTTTCGTACACCCCACATACGCTCTGATTTCACCATATAAATTTGATAAATGAGGGCCACTGTGTCTAAACGATTCTGATTCTGAAAAGACTCGACAAACATGTTCTAAAGCGTGGGATTCCTTGTAAGTCCAGCAGCTCATATTTCAGTCTCTGAAGTCTTATTGCTCCTGGACATGTTTAAAATGTACACTGTGAACCGACTATTGATTTGAAAACATGAATTGTACAATTATTCCCGATTGTAAAACCTCTCAGATAAATAGCTCTTATTGCTCTGAAACGGACATCAACGTTTGATATTTTCACCTGATCATTTGCACAGACAGAGGAAATGATCAGATTTGTTGCTTGCTTTTGTTTCAAGATAGACCCCGTCAATACAGAAATCTTACCAACAACAGGACACAACAACACTGGAAATGTTCTGTTGGCTGCAATGTCATTTATGGACAAACAACGTATCCTTTCAAACTGAAATGGGGTCATATTTCCATCATCATATAAAATGCTCTTTTCATTTGTCTTGGTGTGAGGCTAAGAGTTTACTTTACTTTATTTATTTAAAAGGGACCATGTACAATTATAACATAAATGTTGCCATATGATGCAGTTGAAATGATTTTGACGATGTGCAATTACTGAGTGAATGAAGCCAAACCTAGCAAAAGGTTCCAAGTCGTCTGTGTCACTGCAAGTGCATTAAATTGCCATACTGTATTGTCTTTAGTACAATATAAAACCAAATAGACTTCAGGTGAAGCACTTGTTTGTTCTATCTGACTATTTCTTTAAAAGTATATATAGCCTCACCCAAAGATCGACCTTTCCCATCAATCTAAAAACTGGACATAACTAAACAGCAGCAGATGTAAATGGTGGTGACTTACCAGTGAGAGCCAGGAGCAGCACAGAGCAGAGCAGCACAGTCAGCTTCATCTTCATCTTCATCTCACACACTGAGCGTCTGACTGGATGTGTGCCTGTTTGTGCTTGGAACAGCTGGGTCTTTCCCACCAGTTCTCCCAGTGTCAAGGTTAGGCAGAGGTGTACACAGCTCTCGGCCTTCCCCACATGCAAACACTATACTAAAACACCATGTTAGGCTCCTCTACGGTCAAGGCATTCATTCATTTATTCTATGATTATTTTAGTATAAGAAATGTTTAAAATGTTTGGGCTTATGTTACAGCTGACGTGGCAGAGATGGGAGCGTTTTTAATCCTGCACGAATGATAAACAACATTCTTGCTCTAGGCCAGTTTCCTGATAACGGTTGCAAAAACATCTACGCATCAAGGACGTTGGACAATCTGGCAGTTTGTGACCCGGCACACGAGACAAGAAAAGGAGATTGTAATGAAGGGAGTCAGAGAGTTTGAAGTTTAATAATATGTTTGAATATGTTTAACATGTTTGTGCTCTTATTTACAGTGAATAATGATAAGGGGAGGTTCAGGACATACAGGCACACGCTGCTCAAAACCTCATTCTTGCTCTTTGCTCTTTTCATAAGTGTTAACCCAAATCACAGGAAGGTATGAAAAGTCTCGAGGAGACCGTCTTATCAACGGTCAGTGAAGCTGGACCTTATCAATGAGGAGGCGTACCCGCTCGAGGACATCCTAACAAAACATCACACGTGGAGAATGGAAGAAGACCACATGGCTCATTGATAATATTAATGATTGTGTTTTATGTGCTGGGTGCTGGGACATGGGCAGAGCAGACCGCCTGTCGTAAGCCCCGCTTAGATGTAGGCCGCAGGGAGAATTAGATATGCACCCAGGCTCTGTATTAGAATTGTAAACAACAGGGAATAAATCTTTCTTGAATTTAACTGATTGAATCTTGGTTTTCCTTCCAACAGACGAACATGCCCAACAACGGTCTCCTCTGAAGGAGCCGTTCCACTTGTTCTTGTTATCCTTAGAGATTTATCCCACAGTAGACCCACTTTTTACTTCTGCTTGAGTAATTGACCATTATTTTGAAGTATCAATACTCTTACCCGAGTAAAGCATTTTCAACTGTTAGCTCAACACTGTATTATCCACTTCATACTGTATATCCTTTGGAAATATCAACATTTCAACATTATTTGGGTTTTGTTTGATGGATTACATTACTTTGGAAAAACAGCTCAGACTGTTACAGATACTGTAGTAATTAAAGGGCCTGTACATTTGTTTTTGTTTACAAACACTGAGAGGGAGTGTGTGGGACAGCTGTGGTCCAAACTGTGATTTTATAAGCACGTTCCACAACCTTTACGGAGCAACACTGTCATAGTAATGTAAAGTTTAAGGCAAGGAAAGGCAAGGCAAGTTTATTTGTAGAGCACAATTCATACACAAGGCAATTCAAAGTGCTTCACAGTTGCATAAAATTACAAGAAAACAGATAAAAATCAATCAATAAAACATCAACATAAAGTTAATCAGTTACAGTAAAAGGCAAGAGTGCAGATAAAATACTTTCAGTTTTCATATGCACGGGTAAAAAGAGCTGTTTTCAGCCTGGATTTGAACATTGTCAGAGTTGAGGCCTGTCTCACATCCTCATGAAGACTGTTCCAGATTTTAGCTGCATGAAACTGAAACGCAGCCTCACCGTGTTTATTATTGACTCTGGAACCACCAGGAGACCCCTCCCTGAAGTTCTCAGGGCCCGAGATGGTTCATACGGCTCTAACATGTCAGAGATGTACTTTGGTGCTAAACTTGTACACAAGTTGAGCTGTTTTAAATTCTATTCTCTGAGTGACAGGAAGCCAGTGCAGAGACCGGAGCACTGGACTAATGTGGTCGTATTTCCTGGTTCTTGTCAGGACTCGAGCAGCAGCGTTCTGGATGTTCTGCAGCTGTCTAACAGCTCGTTTAGAAAGGCCAGTGAGCAGCCGTTACAGTAGTCTAACCTGCTGGAGACAAATGCATGGATGAGTCTCTCTAAGTCTGGTTTTCACACTATTCCTCTGATCTTAGCAATGTTCTTCAGATGGTAAAAAGCTGATGACGTTATTGCTTTGATGTGGCTGTTTAAGTTCAGGTCTGAGTCCATGATTACTCCTAGATTTAGTTAGTTTATTGGGTAGGGACAATGCAAGTTAATGAACAAGCCACACCGGATTGTAGCCTTGGGCTAATTTCCATCCATCGTCCCCCATGCACACTCTCAAACACACTCTCATTCATCCTGGCCTATTGTACATGTTTTTAGTGGTAGGGGAAACCAGAGTACCCGGAGGAAACCTACGCAGACACGGGGAGAACATGCAAACTCCACACAGAAAGACCCCGGCCTTGGTGGGAATCGAACCCGGACCTTCTAGCTGTGAAACACAAGCGCTAACCACTGTACTACCGTGCCGCCCATTTCTAACCTGATTTTTTGGTTTCAGAGCGAGAGACTCAAGGTGACTGATAACACTTTGTCTTTGTGTCTGTGGGCCAAAGACAATGATCTCAGTTTTGTCTGAATTTAGTTGGAGAAAGTTGTTTTGCATCCACAAACTGATCTGTTCGATGCAGTGACAGAGAGTATCTACAGGCCCATGTTCACCTGCCGTCAGTGACACATAGATCTGAGTGTCATCTGCATAGTTGTGGTACGACACATTGTTGCTGTTTATTAGCTGACCCAATTGAAGCATGTACAGGTTGAATAAGAGGGGTCCCAAGATTGACCCCTGGGGGACTCCACAGGTCATGGAAATTTTGTCTGAGACACAGTTGCCAATTTCGACAAAGTACGTCTTATCCTCGAGATAGGACTTGAACCAGTTTAGAGCAGTACCAGAGATTCCCACCCAGTTTTCAAACCTGTGAAGTAATTTTCCCTTAGTTTAAACTAATTGCTTCTGCTTGTTTTCAATATGCTGAAGGACAAAACTATTTTCACTCTACTAGGAAAAAACAACATCAAGTAAAAGGCCTGGAAGTAGTATTTCATTTTATAGCAGAGGTGGGCAAGCTGTACGGCCCGCAGGCCAGATCCAGCCCGGCAAGCAATTTAATCAGACCCACGGCTCACGTTCCATTGAAATATCATTTTTGAATCTTTTTTTATAGAGCCTCCGTGACCCCCTGTCAAACAGCGTTAGCGGGCTGAACTAAGAAAGCGGGAGGCTTACAGTAGGACGGAATAATGCACATAGTGGCAAGTTTTGGTCAGTATAGGCTAAGTGTTAAGCGCACACATCTGTACTTACCTGCAGACATACAACCAATGGCCGCTGGCTGCTCTGCCTTGCGACAACGACACTGGAGGCCGCCATTGCTCCGCCATTGCTGTAGTACCGCCATATAGCCGCTAGTCCCCCATTGGAATGCAATGCACTTTAGACACGTTAAAAACAACTTTAATGCCCAGTGCCTCATTTTTTGGAACTGTCTACAGCTAGATATTCCTCCTGTGATTACGCTGGGTTAGACACAATCAGAGGCACCGGGCTGGTTATCGTAGGACACATTTTAGAAATCTCGTACTTCATGAGGGTCGGACTGTTAGCATTGGACAATGGCCGCTAGCTGCTCTGCTTTATGACCGCAACACTGGAGGCCGCCATTGCTCCTCCATTGCTGTAGTACCTCCATATCGCCACTAGGCCCCCATTGAAAAGCATTGGACTTTAGACACGTTAAAAACAACTTTAACGCCTGGTTTCTATTTTTTTAACACTTTCTACGGCTACATATTCCTCCTGAGATAACGCTGGGTTAGTCACAAAAAAGAAACCAGGCTGGATTTCCAAAGAAATATTTTTGAAATCTTGTACTAATGAGGGTCTGACTGTTAGCATTGGAGCTGCACAGCTACACGTCACGCAAGGGCCGAGTCTACAGTGAAGATCCCGCCCTTATGCCCTTATTAGGAACATGCTTCGTCAGAGCTGGGGAGGAGGAGTCTGTAAATCCACCATGATTTCCCCCTCGAACGTGGTCATTATGGTACATGGGGAGGAATGAGGAGGAGTTGTCTATTATTTGTACAGTCTATGCATACAACATTGTATGAATTCTTTCTACATGTTATTCCGATTTGTTTAATGTTTAATTGTTCATGTCACCATTTATCTGTGTTATCGATTTCATGTTTGGTAGCCTATATTTATCATGCTTATTTACTTTTAATTTAATTGATCTTACTTTAACCTACAAGCATATAACACCAAATAAATCAATAAAAAAATATTGGCTATACAGATTACCAGTAGGCTACCAGCTATGCAAAATATATAATTTAGTGCAATTTACGACAAAAAGGAGTTTAGGAACTCCATGTTTGAGCGGCATCAATAAATCACTAAAGAGTACCCTACAAGCTGTTTTTTTTTTTTATCTCTACTTTTCCATAGAGTTTTAAATCTGTAATTATTACTTGAAATCCATCCATCCATCCATCCATTTTCTTCCGCTTTATCCGGGGCCGGGTCGCGGAGGCAGCAGTCTCAGCAGAGATGCCCAGACTTCCCGATCCACGCACACCTCCTCCAGCTGTTCTGGGGGGACCCCGAGGCGACACCAGGCCAGCTCGGAGACATAGTCCCACCAGCGTGTCCTGGGCCTTCCACGAGGCCTCCTCCCAATAGGACATGCCTGGAACACCTCCCGAGGGAGGCGACCAGGAGGCATCCGGAACAGATGCCCTAGCCACCTCAGCTGGCTCCTTTCGACGTGAAGGAGTAGCGACTCTACCCCGAGCTCCTCCCGGGTAACTGAGCTCCTCACCCGATCTCGGAGGGTGCGCCCAGCCACCCTGCGAAGGAAACTCATTTCGGCCGCTTGTATTCGCGATCTTGTCCTTTCGGTCATTACCCAGATCTCATGACCATAGGTGAGGGTGGGAACGTAGATCGATCGGTAAATCGAGAGCTTTGCCCCCTGACTCAGCTCTCTCTTCACCACAACAGTCCGATACAGCGACCGCATCACTGCTGACGCTGCACCGATCCGTCTATCGATCTCACGCTCCATCCGTCCCTCACTCGTGAACAAGACCCCGAGATACTTGAACTCCTCCACTTGAGGTAAGGACTCCCCACCGACCTGAAGCGGGGAAGCCACCTTTTTCCGGTGGAGAACCATGGCCTCAGATTTGGAGGTGCTGATCCTCATCCCGGCCGCTTCACACTCGGCTGCAAACCGCCCCAGTGCGCGCTGGAGGTCCTGATTTGATGAAGCCAACAGAACAACATCATCTGCAAACAGCAGAGATGAGATCCTGAGGTTCCCAAACCGGACACCCTCCGGCCCCTGGCTGCGCCTAGAAATTCTGTCCATAAAGATAATGAACAGAACCGGTGACATAGGGCAGCCCTGGCGGAGACCAACACGCACCGGAAACAAGTCTGACTTACTGCCGGCAATGCGAACCAAGCTCCTGCTGCGGTCATACAGGGAACGGACAGCCCTTAGCAGAGGGCCCCGCACCCCATACTCCCGGAGCACCCCCCACAGGGCACCACGAGGACACGGTCGAACGCTTTCTCCAAATCCACAAAGCACATGTGGACTGGTTGGGCGAACTCCCACGAACCCTCGAACACCCGATGTAGGGTATAGAGCTGGTCCAGTGTGCCACGACCGGGACGAAAACCGCATTGTTCCTCCTGAATCTGAGGTTCGACTATCGGCCGGATTCTCCTCTCCAGCACCCTGGAGTAGACCTTACCGGGAGGCTGAGAAGTGTGATCCCCTGTAATTGGAGCACACCCTCCGATCCCCCTTCTTAAAGAGAGGACCACCACCCCGGTCTGCCAATCCAGAGGCACTGTCCCCAACCGCCACGCGACGCCGCAGAGACGTGTCAACCAAGACAGCCCTACAACATCCAGAGACTTAAGGTACTCGGGACGAATCTCATCCACCCCGGGCCTTGCCACCGAGGAGCTTCTAACCACCTCAGTGACTTCAGCCTGGGTGATGGACGAACCCCCCTCCGAGTCCCCAGCCTCTGCCTCCTCATCGGAAGACGTGACAGTGGGATTGAGGAGATCCTCGAAGTACTCCTTCCACCGCCCGACCACATCCCCAGTCGAGGTCAACAGCTCCCCGCCCGCACTGTAAACAGTGTTGGTGAAGCACTGCTTCCCCCTCCTGAGGCGCCGGATGGTTTGCCAGAATCTCTTCGAGGCCGACCGATAGTCCTCCTCCATGGCTTCTCCGAACTCCTCCCAGACCCGAGTTTTGCCTCTGTGACAGCACGAGCTGCAGCACGCTTGGCCTGCCGGTACCTCTCAGCTGCCTCCGGAGTCCCACAAGCCAACAAGGCCAGGTAGGACTCTTTCTTCAGCTTGACGGCATCTCTTACTTCCGGGCGCCACCACCGGGTTCGGGGATGCCGCCGCGACAGGCACAGAGACCTTACGGCCACAACTGCGAGCAGCCGCATCGACAATGGAGGAGGAGAACATGGTCCACTCGGACTCCATGTCTCCAACCTCCCTCGGAATCTGGGTGAAGCTCTTCCGGAGGTGGGAGTTGAAGACCCTACTGACAGAAGGATCCACCAAACGTTCCCAACAGACCCTCACAACACGTTTGGCCTGCCAGGTCTGACCGGCTTCCTCCCCCCTGCCAGCGGATCCAGCTCACCACCAGGTGGTGATCGGTTGACAGCTCAGCCCCTCTCTTCACCCGAGTGTCCGAGACACGCGGCCGGAGATCAGATGACACAACTACAAAGTCGATCATCGACCTCCTGCCTAGGGTATCCTGGTGCCACGTGCACTTATGGACACCCTTGTGCTCGAACATGGTGTTCGTTATGGACAAACTGTAACTAGCACAGAAGTCCAATAACAGAACACCACTCGGGTTCAGATCGGGGAGGCCGTTCTTCCCCATCACCCCCGTCCAGGTCTCACTGTCGTTACCCACGTGGGCGTTGAAGTCCCCCAGTAGAACAATGGAGTCCCCAGTCGGAGCACTATCTAGTACCCCTCCCAGGGACTCCAAGAAGGCCGGGTACTCTGCACCGATGTTGGGCCCGTAGGCCGAGACAACGGTGAGAGACCTGTCCCCAACCCGAAGGCGTAGGGACGCGACCCTCTCGTTCACCGGGGTAAACTCCAACACGTGGCGGCTGAGCTGGGGGGCTATGAGCAAACCCACCCCAGCCCGCCGTCTCTCCCCGCGGGCAACTCCAGAAAAATGGAGAGTCCAGCCTCTCTCCAGGAGTTGGGATCCGGAACCCAGGCTGTGCGTGGAGGTGAGCCCGACTATATCTAGCCGGTATCTCTCAACCTCCCGCACAAGCTCAGGCTCCTTCCCCCCCAGCGAAGTGACGTTCCATGTCCCGAACGCCAGAAGCTGCGCACGCGGACCAGGTCGTCGAGGCACCCGCCTTTGACTGCCACCTAGTCCTCTCTGCACCCGACCCCTACGGATCCCTCTGCGGGTGGTGAGTCCACAGGAGGGCGGGCCCACGTCATCCCTTCGGGCTGTGCCCGGCCGGGCCCCGTGGGCAAAGGCCCGACCACCAGGCGCTCGCATTCGAGCCCCAACCCAGGCCTGGCTCCAGGGTGGGGCCCGGCTGCGCCATACCGGGCGACGTCACGGTCCTTGAATGTTGTACGTCCATATGAGTCTTCTGAACTGCTCTTAGTCTGACCCGTCACCTAAGACCTGTTTGCCATGGGAGACCCTACCAGGGGCATGAAGCCCCAGACAACATAGCTCCAAGGATCACTGGGTGCAAGGCAGGTGACGTGTCTTGCCCAAGGACACAACGACAATGTGCCCCTGCATGATTCGAACTGCCGATCCTCCAGTCACAAGATGACCCGCTCTACTATCTGTGCCACTGTCAATAGACTGAAGCAGAGCTCATGTTAAGCAGTGTCCATGCTGGACAAGGCGTCTGAAATCAATCTGTGTGCATGGAGAAAGATTAACCAATGACCTTACAGCAGCGGCATCCAGACCCACCCCATGATTTGCATACATTAAGAGAAATACAGAAATAAATAAATACAGAAATAAATAAATTAATACAAAAATAAATTAATACAAAAATAAATAAATACATAAATACAAAAATAAATAAATACATAAATAAATAAATAATACAGAAAAAAATACAGAAAAAATAAATACAAAATAAAAAATAAATAATTAAATAATTAAATAAATAAATGCACTTCTTATAATAAATGCATGCATTTCTATGCAAATTTGATCTTCGTTTTATTTATTTATTTTATTTATATATATATATATATATATATATATATATATGTATATATATATATATATATATATATATATATATATATATATATATATACATATATATAATGTGTGTGTGTATGGTTTTGGCAGCCACGGTCCTCCATAAATCCTAACTATAAAGCAGCAGAAGGGGCTGGGCCTGTGACGTATCTCTGTAATCGCGTCCAGCGGAAACCAGCGACACAGGGCAGAGAAGACAAGATGGCGGAGTGAATGGGTTGCGCCGTACTTTTCGCAGCGACCCTTTATTTCACTAAGAACGGCGTGTAAGGGGCATAAAGACCGAAAATCTGCCACACTATCGGAGAGAAGGAGATAGGGCGCAGAGAAGGGCCAGACTTTTTTGTACACTGGGCCCTGCGACAGCGTTAGCTCGATGCTAACGTCGGCTAACGCTCCCACTGATTAGCTGCTGCTTCTCCGAGCTGTTGTTGGGTGGTTTCACAGGGCCTCGAGTTTTGTCAGACCTGGCATTTGTCGTATTTAACCCAAGAAGAAAGTAATCCGTTTAATATGTACAGCAATAATAAGAAGTAACGCGAAGTCAAAGGCGGTTACTCATTTGAAAGCTCGGTTGTTAAGGTTGGCCCTCAGAAAAGTGTCTGGGTGTCATCGGGCTGGAGTTTGGGGAAGCAGCTGTTCTATGTCTGACCGACACTTGGGATCGCTCGGAAAGGCCTTTCTAGCGTGAATCCGGTGGAGGTGAACATTACTGGAGGACATTATGGCGAGTAGCAGTGGCTCTAAAGCCGAGTTCATCGTCGGTGGAAAATACAAGCTTGTGAGGAAAATTGGATCGGGATCTTTCGGTGACATATATCTGGCCATCAACATCACAAATGGAGAGGTAATGTACCAACTTCATAATCGTTGGCTGTCATTGCTAACTCAGGTTTTGTCATTGATGGCATGGTCTCTAAACCATACCAGATTACGGTGTTTCAGTTATACATGGGCTTTATATTGCCTATGCCGCATGTTAACGCGACACTTATTTCACTTATCGTTGCAGGAGGTAGCAGTAAAGTTGGAATCACAGAAAGCCAGGCATCCACAGTTGCTATACGAAAGCAAACTGTACAAAATCTTACAAGGAGGTGTCGGGATCCCACACATAAGGTAAACAAACATGTGCTTCAGCAAATAGTACACTTATTCTTGTTTAAAAACACCATTGAGGAAGGTACTCCAGAGAGTAAACCGAGGCAACAGCCTCTGGCCTGAGGCCTAATCGGGCCGACCTATCCAGGTCCGCAAACGGCGTCGTCGTCAAGTTCCACATGAAATGGCACACCAGAGTAGATTATGACCGTGTCAAATATCGTCTTCGACTAATATGCCATGTTGTCAAGTGCATGGAATATTAAGGCCAAGAAAAGGCGACTAAAGGTTGGAAATGGCCGTTCGTCTTTTGTTTGTGTTAGCTCCCAATATGTCTTCCGCTAGTGTTGTAAAATGGCGGCGAGGCACAGAGGTAAAAACAACTATCAGCCGCTGTGCTGCTATTCTTCACTACATTTGCCCATTTTTCCTTAATCGGAGGTCCCTATCGTCGGCAGCATCTATTAATCATATACATATTTGGGTCCCTCAATGGGAAAAGTCCCGCTTGTGTCGCGTTTCACGTAGCCCTTGTTAAACTGTAGCTGCTTCATGCAGACTCTTGATCTGATCGCCGGCAGATTATGTGGAAGAACTTTGTTTGCTTTATGTTTGAAACGTTATTGTTAGGGCTCTCTGGAAATTTAGCTGAATTGTAAAGACGTGTCACTGTTGCTGAAGGATTTGGGGCAAATTTGTGCTAGCAATTCTTCATTATATCATTAGCAAGTTTAAAAACATTATTTGAGACCGAAACGACTACTGTTGAACCAAAATCTTCACTTAGTAGAGCCATCATATCATTTCTACTGTAATGCCGGGTCACACAATATACAGTAACCATTTCCGGTGCTGTTGATTTCGGGAGACTACCATAGGGCTGCTCAATTACAGGAATCATGATAACTTTAGTCATAAGTAAAATCTTCTTTGTAAACACAAACACTTATGTTTTTCAAAACAATGTAAAATATATATTTAAATGAATATTGTGCAAATGATATCAAGTCGAAATGTTCATGTGAGAGCTTGCTTGGACAAGAATTAAACTCATTGCAAAGTTGGGTTAGAAATACTTTTTTTTTTTTTTTCCCTCTCGATTGTGTTATCTTTTGAATTGAAGTAATCATAGTTTTATGACTGGGGAAATGATGGTGTTAATGCATTGTGTCAAAGTATTTCCCCTGCTCTCCAGCAGCCGCTCCTTGAAATGACTGTGTTCTTTGCTGAGCTGTGGGCTGCTGTAGTGACGCGGCAAAGCAAACCACTCTAGAGAAGTTTGAGCTTGACTTGCAGCTCCTCGAGTACAGGGAAGAGCTGTGCAGGCAAACTCCACACAGAAAAGCCCCATCAAGCGTACAGTCAAGAGACAAACTGCAGTGTGAGGAACCTGCTGCCATGTGATGAGCCTGGAGCGTTGAGGAGTCAGTGAAACTGTGTCTGAGCCTGTCCAACCTGCTCTTCCCGTCACCACACCTTGGAACTGTTCCGGCTTGTCTCTGCTGAGTCAGCCACCAGGAGCTTTCAAACACAAGTCATTACTATAGTCAAGTTAACTTTCAAATCAGGAATGAACTGGAAAGATGGGCCCTGTCAGATTGCTTCAGTACCATTGACTGTATCCAGCCTGAATGAAGTGGCTCTAACCAGGGCTGAAACAACTAATCAATGAATTGACAACTAATAGATTATTGTAATAGGGTGATAACTATTTTAGTAATCGATTAATCGTTTTCTAGTAAACACACTCAAATAAAAAACACTATAATTTCATGAAACTCAAAAAAGGGGATATATCAACACAACTGGACTTACTTTTAAAAAGAGCTGATGGTTTCTCTGTCCATCCAGACAGCTTCCTCAGAGCTGTTGTCCGTGGTGACCACACCCACCAGATGTAGATGTGGTGGGCGTGGATGGTGAATACCCATTGACGGTTAATGACGTCACTGGTGGAGGCCCCAGACATGGACCGGGTCCAAGCCGTGATTGTAATTTCATGTAATTTTTGCTCTGATAGAAACCTACTTGACTTTTAAAGTTAGGGTCTGTAGTGTTCATTTAAAATGTCATATCTGTGTGTCTCATCCAATCATAAAGCAGAATTAGCACTTGGCCTCCAAAGACACTCACTTTAAGTTTACTTCATCAACATGTCCTAACTTTAGCTCCACTTTAGCTTTATGTGATTTAAAAAAAGAATATGAAACAATACCATTTCTATACACCATTCACAGCCAAGCGATTAATCGTAAAAATCTGTAGATTAATCGATTGCCAAAATAATCGTTCGTTGCAGCCCTAGTTCTAACTTTACCACTGGTGGTACTTTGGCTTCTTCAGGTGGTCCTCAGGGTCATCTGCAATTATAGACTAAATGTGAATGGAGCAAACCTTAACTGGCGTGAAATCCATGTGCTCCACAGCAGGCTTTTGTTTCACTAAAGCCCAAGGCTACAACCCGGTGTGGCTGTCATTAACATGCACTGTCCCTACCAAATTAACTAAACTCTTCTCATCGAGCTTACGGTATCTACCTAATAATTCTGCCTCCATCAAGTTGAAAAGTGATTCTTCCTTAGTTTTACGTTGCCTCTAAGAATTACTGGTCATATTATAATTGAATGAAGCTGTTATGTTATCAGGGCTGTTATAGTAGTGCTGGTGCCACCAACTTTTTCATTTGGTCGCACAGACAATATTTTGGTTACATAGACTCGAGACACAATATCCAGATTCATCATTTTCATTAATTAAAACAAGGACAGTTATAAACATGCTCAAAAGCACTAATACTTGATCTTAATAATGATCTGAATGTTATCTTTTAATTATTTTCAAACCTGCAACATCACTGTCACTTGCTGGATATTCTCTTAGAAAATTATATTTTACTGCCAAGTCATTTCTTAATCTCAGACAAAAAGTAGCCTAAAGCCTAAATAAACCCCAGGGGCGGAATCTGCTGAGGGCGGGTCATAACTCTGACAGCAGCTGTTAGCTTTACGTTAGCTTTACGTTAGCTCTAAAAACTACTTTCAGACCATGAGGAAATCAGAGCAAACTCTGGTAGGAAGAGACATCCCAAAACTGTTTTCTGCTCCTGTCTCCCCCTCCCGAGTCTCTCTCGCTCCTCGTGCGTCTCTCTGACCTGCACTCGTGCGCTCGGCTGCCGCAACATAAATGTGAAAATAAATACTTCTGTGTGGAATAAACTGTCAGAAAGTGAGTATTGGCAGGAAATAATAGATTATAATTTGGATTGACCTCTGCATCTACCGCATATATGCGCTCCCGTAGGAAGTAGCCTACAGATGCGAGTATATAAACACTATGCTACAGAGACAGGGATCTGTGAAGAAGACACAACTTTATTTATATAACACCTTTCCCTGATAAAATCACTAAGTGCTTCACAGGGGCACAAAAATAACAAAGGTTACAGAGAAATGTATTAAAACAATCACAGCCTTTTCAACTAAAAGCTTGTCCAAATAGCCATGTCTTCAGCTGTTTTTTTTAAAGGAATCGACAGTCGCTCTCACGTAGCGACAGAGGAAGGTCATTCCACAGTGAAGCCTGTCTCTTATTTTGCAGAGAAAGTCAGTCAATGGTTGCGAGTCAAAGAGAAAGTAAACCGTGGCTGTGTTTGGCACCTCATGTCTCCGTCCCTTGCGTCACTGTTCTTCTCTTTCTTCATATTGTCCAAAGTTACATCCCAAAACCAAAATGCTGCTCCTAATTCCACTGTGTTTTGGCGTGTGCTCCATCTGGCCTCTCCGTGTCCATCAATAACACGCATCTGAAGCAACTACGAGTCGCAGCTCAGACCGGGATTTGATTGGCCGAAATAATAAATAATCAATAGTTTATTTTGTATTAATTGGGAGTTTGATTTCCTAAAACTTTTCCAACTAGTTAAAGCAGACGTTTGTTCTTACTTTTCCTGCACTTTAGTATGGGTGATGTTACTGACTGGATCAGTGACTTTTATCTTTTTTTTTTATATCTATATAATTTCTTTTTCATTTATTTATAGACTGTACTGTTTTTAAGAAGTGCGCTCCACATGTTCACAAATTTTGAATAGGTCAGGCAACAATTTTGTTTGCTTTATTGTTGCAATTTTCACTTCAAATAATCTAATATTGTTATGAAACAGACTGATTTATTGCTTGTGTTGGGTGAAAAATACATGAGAAGAGGACCTTGCAACAATAATCACATATTTAATCGCAATATTGAAGAAAAAAATCGCAATTAGATTATTTTCCAAAATGGTTCAGCCCTAATACCACTCTGGTCTTGGCTGTGTGCTCCGCCTGGCCTCCTCATAACCATGCATAATGCACATCTGAAGCAACGTCTGAGTCACAGAGTCATGCTGGGAGTTGACTGGCTGAAATAACATGTACTATAAAAATTTACTATACCAATAAAGACTAACAGAACTCATTCAAGTTACCCACGTGGCCCCTTATAAAATCAGTTGCTCAACCCTGGTCTAAGTTCATGAATCAATACATGGTCCAGCCCTAGTTTGACCCACTCTACCACCCATAACCCATTCACTATATTGAGGACCTTGTAATATTGGTTCTGTGTGCTTCAAACTCTGCTTATGGGTGACTATGGGCCGGTGATTTTGTTTAACTTTTGTGTCAGGGGAATGCAGATAATGCCAGTAATGCACTAATACATATCCACTGAGATGCAACAATGTGTGCTCCTTAACTCGATACGCAATGTTCAATATCAATCAATGAAAGGTTGTAGTATTTTCCAACGTTTCCCGTGTGCATTCTCATTGAGCCAGCTCTGAGCTTGCTGCCTGTGAGAAACTCTTCTCCGTTAGCACCCCCTCCTCTTCTTGAGCTGCCTGTGAGGCGGAGAGTAGCACAGTGCAGCAAGTAGAGGAATTCTGTTTTGACTTATTTTTGCTTGTTAGCAAGATGAATTTTAAAAAAAAAGGTTAAGTTTGAACTTTTTTCTTGTTTAGCACATCACTGAATCAAATTGATTTGAGAGTGAACTCGGCCACGGCGGCTCTGAACACTCAAGACAGTCTGCACAGAGAACCGTGAAGTCCAAATTCTTTGCTGTTTTACACTAAAACATATAGAGCAAACATTGGTATTTTACTTTTGATATCATCTCCCTCACGATCCTCCGGTGTCCCGACTCTTACTTTGGAAATCTCTGACAAAGGGCTGTTCTTCAAATAACCACAGGAGTTTCAAAGATTACTAAAACCGTACCGGTCAAAAGTTTGGAAATATTTTGTTTTGGTCGTGTTCGTTTCCCCCCCCTCAAGATGATGTAATTGTACATTCTCACTGAAAGGCATTCATTTATGAATAAACTTGTATGGAATTATATTTTAAATGAAAAAAGGTGAAATGGATTCTTCGAAATGGCCGCTTTTTGCTGTGATTACTGCTTATTTTCTCAGTGAGCTTCATGATGTCGTCACCGAAATGTTTTAGACTTCAGACTGTTAACCCTTTCTTGTCTAGGGCCCTTTTCCCAAAAATGCTATACATGCGTTTATTGGGGTTTAAATCAACTTCTACAAGGGGTACATGGCTAATCTTGGTACCAAAATAAAGTTTATCCTTGGGGGTTTTTGTTGAAGTGAACCTTTTAAAAAAAAAAATACAGTATGTAAGTAAAAATTAGTTTGAAATAGAAAAATCTAAATTCCGCCTGAGTAAAAAAACACATATTTGCACCTAAAAATGCTCTTTCTCTGTCTGTGCTGAAGCAAATAAGACCAAAAATGTAACAATCAACATAATATGTGGTCCCTGTAGTCAACAAAATACCAGTAGGTCAAAATACTATAATGTTTTACATGCTTTATTATAAAAAAGTCCAGGCGGAATCTAACTGTGCCAAATTGTGCCAAATTGTGCCAAATTTGGCACAATTTGGCACAACATTGTAAATATGGAATTTTTTACAGAAAATAAATATTTTAGCTTTAGGGACATATTGGGTCACAAAACTGTATTCCCTGTCTAAAAATAAACACAATTTTTTTCAAAACATTACACAACATCATTTATTTGTTAATGACCATAAAATATGTACAACCAATTATGAAAGAATTAAAAACAAACAGTAGCTTACTCTAAATAAACCAGGACAAACATTGAACTGAACCAACAAAAAAGTAAAAGCTGTTACTCCCAGGTGTGGTCAATATGACCGTTTGACTTTCTACTAAAGTAGAAACGCCTTTGTCTCTGATGGTATTTTTTCCTGAGGAAAAAGTACCATCAACAGAGACGAAGGCACTTTTATCTTTGCGCATACATGAGGCGCACTCCTCCAAACACCACCACACTGCAGCAGGCGTGGCCAACCTGACAGAAATCATAAAACTGTCAGGATGGTCACGCCTGCCGCCGTGTGGTGGTGTTTGGAGGAGTGCGCCTCATGTATGCGCAAAGATAAAAGTGCCTTCGTCTCTGTTGATGGTACTTTTTCCCCGCTTCAGCGAGGAACAAGTACCATGAACAGAGACGAAGGCGCTTTTACTTTAGTGCACACACGGGGCACACTCCTCCAAACACCACCACACGGCGGCAGGCGTGGCCAACCTGACAGAAGTCATAAAACTGTCAGGTTGGCCACGCCTGCTGTCATGTGGTGGTGTTTGGAGGAGTGTGCCTCATGTGTGCGCAAAGGTAAAAGCGCCTTTATAAGTACTTTTCCCCCGTTTCCTGACCTTGAAATCTCAAGGTCAGGAAGCGGGGGAAAAGTTCCGTCAACAGAGACGAAGGCGACACATATTAGAGACACCTCTGGAGAAGAGTAAAGCATCTCCATTGAAACACGTCAGGTAATAAGCTAACATCTTAACATCTAAAATACCAAGTCTCATATCCAGAACCTCAAATAAGAATATTTTAACAAGACATACTGAACATTGTAAACAATCAAACATCAGATAAAAGGGTCCTACTTGAGTCATGCCAAGCTGTAAAGCATTTTTTTTTGGGCAGAAATACACAGTGGGACAAATCATTAGCGGCAATACATCACAGTGCTAACGTTGGAGCACCACAAGTACCATCAACAGAGACGAAGGCACTTCTACTTTAGTGCACACACGGGGCACACTCCTCCAAACGCCACCACACGGCGGCAGGCGTGGCCAACCTGACAGAAGTCATCAAACTGTCAGGTTGGCCACGCCTGCTGTCATGTGGTGGTGTTTGGAGAAGTGCGCCTCATGTGTGCGCAAAGGTAAAAGCGCCCCCGCGGGGGAAAAGTACCATCAACAGAGACAAAGGCACCACATATTAGAGACACCCTCTGGAGAAGAGTAAAGCATCTCCGTTGAAACACGTCAGGTAATAAGCTAACATCTTGCTAAAATACACAGTCTCATACACAGAATCTCAAATAAGAATATTTGAACAAGACATACTGAACATTGTAAACAATCCATCAGATAAAAGGGTCCTATTTTGAGTCATGCCAAGCTGTAAAGCAATTTTTTTGGCAGAAATACACAGTGGACAAGGCATTTGCGGCAATATACTGGAGTCCTCACTTTTTCAGGCCAGAGTCCGAGCACCTCTGGCAGAATCTCCTCTTTTCTGCATAAAACACGGGCATACACGTGGTTGCCGCTTCAGAGGTGGAGGGTAAGAAGTCTGTAGCGTGCATGAGCATTTCTTTCACCAGCTGCTCCCTGAACTCTTTCTGGGTGAGTGCTTTGGTCCCATCTGCTTTGCCCTTCACCAGCTTCTTGTGTATGATGTAGCTGTTTACAATGGCAACATCCACAAAATGATAGAAAAATGTTTTGTACCATTTCATGGTTTTTTGTTGCACACGATAATATTTCAAAAGGGCGTCAGACAGATCGACTCCGCCCATCCACTTATTATAGTCGACAACTGCATCAGGACATGGGACTTGTGTCGTCTGCCACACACCTTGCTCTTTCACCTTGCGCTTTATGGTTTTGCCACTGTACGCTTTGTGCATCGAGGAGCACAGAGTCACTTCTCTTTTGTCCATCCACTCAGGAACAGCAGTTTGTCCTCTCTCAGCCACCGCACTTCACCCCTTTGGGCTTTTTTGGGCAAGTCATTCTGGACCGTCAATGGAAGCCTGAGCGGGTTTTTCTAATTGTCCCACACGCTCCAGTGTTCTTGGCAGACAAGTCCAAGAACAACAAAGGACTAGTATAAAAGTTGTCCACATAAAGTTTATAACCTCTACCAAGGAGACCAAAGGGCATGAGGTCCATCACTGAGCTGTAACTGAGCCCATGTTCAGAAGGAGTAACAGTCTTACCAGAGTAAACAAAAAAGTTCCAAGTGTAGCCTGTGGAGGAGTCAGCCAGAACATAGAGCTTGTACCCCACTTGGTGGGCTTATCTCTGTGGTACTGCTTAATGCTAATACGGGCCTTGGATGAAACCATACGCTCATCAATACTTATATTTTGGTATGGCTGGAAAAAGGCCTTGCAAGCTGTTACAATTTGGAGGTAGAGAGGTTTGATTTTGAAGAGCCGATCGTAGTCTTGTGTGTTTCTTTTTTTGTCATTCTCTTCATCCTCTGCTGGGTCACTGAGGTGGAGTGTCCACACAATTGTTTCAAACCTAACCCTGGTCATGGTGTTTCCAGGGAAAGGGTGGCCGTAAGGAAAGCTTCTTTTCCAGTAGTCAGAGCGCTCATGCATTGAAACAAGTCCCGTGTATATCAAATGGCTAAAAAAACATAAAACTCTTTAATATTAAGTGGGTTCCATGGGTATTTTTTCCCGGCCCGTTTCTGATTATCTGCATTCAAATTTGTGTTTTTTACAATTGTGTTTATAACAGTTGGGCTAAAGAAAAGCTGAAATAGCTCCAACACCGACCAGGACTTGGTTTTGTCCAGTACAGGTCCAGGCTCTCTGGCTGGGACAAAGTGCGGACAGTTGGTGGCGTGTCCTCCTCTTCCTGGTCTTTCCAGCCATCCACCCCAGTTGAAGTGTTTCTGTTTTGAGCAGTGGCTTTCCTTTTTCTGGATGCTTCCTTCTGCGACGGTCTGGATGACTGAAGAACAAAAAGCAGACAGTTACTAATTTGATTACTTTAGATAGGCTTTAGATAGCAATTACTGTTCTAACCTTTGCTTTCTGGAGGATGAAACCCTCGGCCGTCTTGATGCCTTTCCAGATGTCAATCCCTTTGAGGCCAATGCTGACTTCTGCAGAGGTGGTTGGTAGTCTTCCTCATCATCTTCATCTTCCTCTCCACTCGTGCAGTACATAGCCTTTGCTGATGCTGATGCACGTGTGGGCCTTTTAGGAAGAGGTCCTTGCTGGTAGTGACTCTCTTCTTCCCTACACACACAAACACAGAAAAAAATAAAAATAAATATATATATATATATATATATATATATATAAATATATAACACATACATTAAAGTTTAGACCATTACCTTAGCATACTTTGTGATGAAGGGTATGGAGCCAGCTCAAACTCTTCATCACTGCAGTCCTCTTGGGCATCACTACAAAGACCAAGGCAAACAATAAGCATACTACATCACAACAAATGTATGGTTACTTATGTTTGACAGTAATTCAACCCAAAACCTACTTTTGCCTGCTCGTTAAGCAATGCCAACCAGATGGGGTGGCTTGAGAAGAGGATCCAGGGGAAGGCCCTTTTTCTTCACCAGCTCTATTGAACAAGAGAACATTTCGTTCAGATGTAGAAATGAAACCATCTACTCACAAAAATACATAAAAAACCTTACTGATACATACAAATTTATATCCATATAGATTTACCTTCATCCACTTGTACACACAACTTTATTTTTACCGTGTAAAACTGCACTTTTTCACGTCTTGCCTACATACTAATGCTGTTCGTTTTACGTGGACTAAAACTGTTATGACCATGACAATGGCGTAGACAATGAACACATAAGTAACCTAAACATAGCTAAATTATACACGGAGATCATATGGTAAGGTAAATAAATACCATTCAACACAAAAGGAATAGGGTGTTGATCCACTTTAGTTAGCGCTTTTTCTCTCTTTTTTCATGCTACATGCTAATGCTACTTGTTTTTCACACAGACTAAAGCTTTCTAAATGACCCCCTTTGTATTTGCACAAACAACGGATACATAAGCCTAATCAAGATGGCTAAATGATACACACATACTCTATTAATATTGTATGGTAAGGTAAAATACCCGTTTTGATCAGCGTCGCTGTCCTCCTCCGCCGCCGCCGCCGCCGCCTCCTCCTCCGTGTCTCTCTCAGGCAAAAACAGATCACTGTCATCAGAAGATGACTCGTCCATAAACACCTTTGCCCCCGCGTCCGTCGCAAGCATATCTGCAACCTCCTGTGCTGTATATCTGATTGCCATTGTCTCTCCAAAATCCTCCAAAAGCTTTAAAAAGTAGCAAAATGCTGGACCTTCGTGAGCGTAACTCTCCCCCTGTATGCGTTACGCGCCAGCGGGAAAATAGACCCTCGCGTTGCTACGTCCTTGGCCCTCTGCGTAACTACGCGAGGTTTTGACTTATCAGAGCTTGTCACACCATTTTGGAAAGATAAGAATCAGAGCCAGCCAGATATGTAGTCATCTCACTGATGGGCAATACCTCTGGCCATTCACAGAGGGGAAACACGAAGATGCACAACATTACGCACAAGCGAAGCCAATTGAGAAGCACGCGGTTGGGCTGTAAGGATTTTTTTTTTTTCGCTGCTGGATTTGTGTCAGTGTCGGACCGAGATGAAATACAAGATTTAATGGACTTTTATTCACATGGATATCACTTGGGGTGGGAAATCAGCAAAGGTAAGACTATTTTTACTACTATGCTCGTGTTTTACTACTGCCTTTTTTTTGCATTCTTAGCTGCTTGGTCAGTGAGTTTTAGTGCTAGAAAAATGAGCCTGTAACCTATATTTTGCTATTGGTGTGTTCTTTCAAATGGGCAGTGACTGTTCGGCTAATGCTTTTTATTGTGGACGGTAGTCACGCGAAACAAAGTTTTGACGAGATAAGAGTTTTTTGACGAATTGACATATTGTGGCCTGCTGTTTGAGCTAGGATCTGTTGATTTGAAATTGGAGTGGATGGATTTGTTGCTGAGAGTCCACTGAACACGGAGAGGTGAAACATGTAAGTGTCAATATTGTATGCGGAAGTTATGGTCCCGGAGATGCAGACACAAGGGGGCGCGGAGCCAAATTTGGCTCTTTAGAGCTTAAAGGGTTAAATCATTTTAGGAACAACCTTATGAAGCTCATGGAGAAAATGCAGAGAATAAAGAATTAAAAATATAAACCACAGGGCTCAAAATTAACTTTTTTTTGGTCACATGCCACTTCCAGACTTCTGTTGCATTTTAGATGCATTATTTTAGCTGTTTGCAATGATTCAGCCATCTGCAAAACTCATTAGGCTTAATTTTAACATTATAAATGGGACACCAGATTTTCTGCCTCCCAATCACCCCCAAACCCCGACTTGCTCCGCCCCTGCTTCACCACACTTCATCATCTCCTCTCTCTGCACCTTCACTCTCCTCACTCTGTGCTGCGGGAGAAAGCTACAACTGGCACACTCCTTTGCCAGAGCCTTAGACGTGTTTACGTTTTGTATTTTGCGAGAGCGGTGATGATTCGCTTTCAGCGCTGCACGAGGGGGCGAGCGGGTTGGATTGAAGTTTGCGCTGCTTCTCCGCCCGACATCGATTCGAGCGACATTTGAGAGATCGTTCCCAGTCCCAATGAGTTTATGAATATTTTTTAATATATCTTATCTATCTAAAAAGACTACAGTTGCGTAAATACATTGGCTCATTCAATGAACGCGGCAGATGAACGAGAGTGTTGCACAGGCACTTATACGCAGAGAACACGCACTGGGCTGGTGCAGGACGGCCCAGTGTGTGTGACCGGGAGGAGTGACAGCGGCGCTGAGCCAAAACGAGAGGACAGATCGTAGTTTACTATATGCTCTCAAACCATTTGGAACAGACAGTTTGCTGTTGCTAACAGGCAGCGTTTGTGAAATCAATGACACAAGCTTTTTTAAGGTAGCACGAGAAGATTTTCTTAAGGTGGACTGGAGCAAACATGCGAGTGATTCTATTTTTAGATTGCAAAGGTGTAATTTTGGGAGCATATGTCACCAAAATGGTCGCAATTTCGAGCCCTGAACCATATTTGGAGTTATACCCTTTACCCTTTTTGTTTCCTCCATAATCCAAAGTGTTCATCTGTAGTGTAACGTTTTCAGTAAGAATCACACAATGGAAATGGTGTTAAATAAAAAGCTGATACATAAAAAGTGTTTCCAAACTTTTGACCGTACTGTATATGAGGGAACAACATGGTAAAAGGTGTGTTTTGCGTTAAGTGCTTCAGCGGCTCGCTGTAGTCCGGCCTCCATGTGCTGACCCATGTGTTGTGTTGCTCTCTTCAGGTGGTATGGCCAGGAGAAGGACTATAATGTTCTAGTCATGGACCTACTTGGACCCAGCCTGGAAGACCTTTTCAACTTCTGCTCTCGACGCTTTACTATGAAGACGGTGCTCATGTTGGCAGACCAGGTAACTCTCCCTCTCCCAGAGCTACAGTGTGACCTGACCTTGAAGAGAACACCTAACAATGACCTGTGTGTGTGTGTGTGACCTCGCTCTGTTCAGATGATTAGCAGAATCGAGTACGTCCACACAAAGAACTTCATCCACAGAGATATCAAACCAGACAACTTTCTCATGGGCATCGGCCGCCATTGTAACAAGGTGAGTGTCCCACCAGACAGACCATGTCAGTGCTACATCTGAGCCCACAGAGGCTTTACAATCTGAGAGTCTAGCTATACTGATGAACATATACACTTTTCATAGTGACATAATGCTTACTTCCAGGAGAAAACTGTTTCCTGTCATTTTATTTCAATGAGGAGTTAGTCTCGCTAAAATAAGAAATTCAGCGGTAGACATGCATACATGCTAAAATGGCGATGCTAATACACTGCCCGACCAAATAAAAAACGACCCTCCCCAAAAAGTCACACGCTCTGTTTGGTTGTTCCGCCTTTAGCTTTGATTGCTGCACTGTTCGCTGCTTCAGTAAGTTTCTGCAATGTCCAAAGATCCAATGTGAGAGCTTGTATTAATGATGGGAGAATGTGACCACTGTGCAAAGCTCTCTCCAGCACATCCCAAAGATTCTCAATGCGGAAAAGATCTGGACTCTCATTGTGAAGCACTCTTTCACAATGCGATCCCCATGAATGGTGGCGTTGTCATCTTGGAATATGCCTGTGATGGAATAACCTGGTCAGCAGATCTCATCCACTGGGCACATGGTGTCGCTGAACCTAGACCTGCCCAACTGCATTAGCCGAAGATCAGAACAGTTTGTTACCTACAGGTGGACACTGTTTTTTGGTCAGGCAGTGTATTTTTTTCCGATCACAAACAGTACAGATAACCAATATTTAGATTTGCAACTGTTTTTGTCAGAAGAAATATATAAGTCTACTAAAAGAAATGTACAAGTGTCTGAAAATGGATTCCTTCATATTTTGTTTCCAAGTTTGAGTAGGTTTTATGCTTGCTTTTGTCTTAGCTGGTGATCTGTGTCGGAGTCACTCTGCTCATCTGTCCAATAACTTTAAAAAACTATCCATTTATGATCATCCCTACTTGTTTTTTCTTTTTGTCGTTGTTATAAGTATCAGTTTTTAGAAACCTTTTTGGAATAGAATAGAACCAGAAGTCTAACGTGAGAACAATATCCAGTCAGAGAGAGAGAAGTCAATCTGTGACGATACAGATGAAGTTTGCATTGTACATGAAGGGGACAGTACCGTAGCAAGGCGCTCACTTCTGCATTGGGCTAATTAGGGCGGCTCCGTGTGGCAGAAACAGCTGTGTGTAGTATTTAGTAGTGAGGGAATGATGAGTGCCTCGCATCATCGGGCTATGCGTCTTTATTTACTCCCAAATTCAAAGACAATATACCAATATTGAAGCTGCTCTGTTTGTGAAGCTTTACTTGAGTGCGGTGCAAACTGCCTTGTCTTTTGCACACTGTTGCAGTGGGAACTTTTTTATTTTTTTTACACAACACAAATAAAAAGTATCAGTCAAACGTGGCAGAAGTGTTGCATATGACTAATATTTTTGAACTGAAGTGAAAAACCTTTTTTTAGTAGTTCAACTGTCACCTTTTTGTCAGCAATCATCTGAAGCTATGTGCAAAGTACGCAATTTTAAATCAAAGTGAGATAAAATTAACTTTAAATTAACTTTAAACTCAACGAACCCGAACCACAGACTATAACACACTCTGGTCTAATATACAAACTAATAATTACAGAAAGTATTTGTATAACCTCACAGATGCCATGGTTAGTGTTTAGACTGTAAGCAGAGCTTTGGCAGAGCCACGCTGCAGTAGCTGGACTGATGGTGCTGCAGACAGTGCACTTTGTTTACGGAGCCATATAGCCATGTTGGTTTTTTTTTTATTTTTTGTGACGTTTCCAATTATGAAATGATGCAATAATCAATAGTACCTTTTCATTGTGATTAGCCTTCATAGTGTATATTGCATAGGCATAATAATAATACCTTTATTTTATAATGCACTTTACATACAAATATCTCAAAGTACTACAAAGACGGATTAATTTAAAGATTAATACATTAAAATAAAAATGGGAATAAGTATGTCTTCAGGCCCTTCCTAAAAGACTCCAGGGTTTGTGGGGCCCTCAGATGTGGCGAGGGTGTTACACAATGTCGGGGCGGCATATGCTACAACTTCCTGTAACTGCCATATTTAGGGATGCGGTCATCCGATACCGGTATTGTATATCGGCGCTGATACCGTTAAAAAAAGAAAGAAAAAGAAAACGATATTGGGTATCGGCCACAGATATCTGATACTGAACCAATGACTGTTTTGGCTCTCACCATTTTAAAAACACAACTTTCACCTGAATCATTGGCATGCTGTTGAAGCACAGAACCTGGAGAATTCAGTTGCTGAGTTACTTTTAACCTCCACAAATGTATTTTTGATCGCTGTGCAAAATGCAGCAGCTAGCAACAGTATGCTAATGCTAACGGCAGTGAATCAAGGCTAGGACCGAAACCATGATTGGATCACCTAAAGTAATAAAATAAAATTGCCTCTGCTGGAGTGGCCAAGTATTTGTATTTTAGTTTATGCAATGCTGTTATAAAATAACTTATTTGTAATTATCAGATCACTTTAGGACAGGGGTCATCACCAACGTGGTGCCCTTTTAGGCATGCCCAATAGCCTCAAAGCCTTGAGACTCTTTCTGAGGTGTAAAACACTTAATTTTCTTGGATCTGATTCTTAAAAAGTTATTTCTGTTCTTGTCACTCAGTATTAGTTTAAAATAAGGCTATTTTGATATAGTATGGGGTCAATATCCTATAAGTAAACGGGGTACGTTTAAGTCTTTGGGATTTGTTTTTAACTGGTATCTCTTGAACAACTTAATGCTCTTAAAGTAGCCCTCGGCTGATAAAAGCTTGTTCAACTCTGCTTTAGAGTTGTTAATATGAATGCAGCCTGAAAGCCTGTCATGATGTAGCCAAGGGTATTTAGTGAGTGAGTGCTTCAGTGTTTCAGAAGATGGGTTTAGCTGATAAGCTAGCTGTTTACTTTTGGAAAGCTTCAGGACCATTTTAGACTCTCTGCAGTAAATCGAATTCACTGAACCTCGCAAAGACGTATAAAAGCATCTAGCAAAATAGTGTGGAACACAGAAACCACAAATAGTTTGCAGAAAAAGGCAAAATTCAGCTGTACCAAGAAAGAGGGAAGTTGCTTTTTGTTTACACTACGACCTGACACCATATCTAGTGTAGAAGTGATCCTTGTTTCATGTTTTGACATTCATTTATTAATAAACAATTTTATTCATCGATAACATCTCGTTTGCAAGAACATACTTTCTTCTTCTTGCAATGAAGTAAAGAGGACAATTCACGTTTCACTCACTTTTGGTATCGGTTAATATCAGTTATTGGCAGATACTCAAACCCTAGCGAACACTGTTGGTGACGATTAGCATTGCCTCGTCACGTTTTACTCACTTTTAGAGATCAGGAGGATGTGTGCAGCTAGCTTACAGATTGCATTTTTCGTGTGCCTGGTTTGCACTGGGCAATCTGAACGCTTTGTGCGGGGAGCAGGGGCATTAGAGGGAGGTGGTGCGCACCTGAGTGAAGTGCGGTGGCGTTTGTTGATGCTCTACACAGGCACAGACCAGTTGTGTGGTGCTTTTGCGCACCAGAGTGGTACTCTTTTGGAGAACGATCTGCTTTAACTGCAAACTGGATAGAGATGGTGAACTCGGAGAGTGCCATGAGACAAACTGGTGTTAAAGGCAATTGTCCTCTTGGGCTAATTTAAGAGAGTCTATTGCACTAAATTCTTAGCCTGGTGAGACCAGAATGAATCCCCCTCTATCATTTTTTCTATACAGTAGGGGAATCAGTCTGGAACCCCCGCTCCGTTTGGCGGCATCAGAAAAATCAAAACAAGCCCATTTATTTTCATCACGTGTTCACAAGCAGCGTCACTCACGGGACGCAGAAGTCCCTCAATAACAATCTACGAACGGTACACGAGAGAGCGTGCCGGCAGTAAATGATCAACAACACAACGACAGTAGATGAGTTTCGTGATTTTAATATTCGCACAGGATTATGAACGCAAAACTGCTAATATCAACGGCAGACGCCCACCCTTCACTGATTGGTTTACTCCGCTTCTTGTTTGCTTGTGTATGTACCGCTGTGGGAAATGGAATCGGCGCAGCGGTGACCAGACTCACTCATTGCTACAGCGCTTATTCTGGTTCCCAGGCTACTGAATTCTTTCTGCTGTTTAATTCCATAGTGAAACTGGACACTGAACTGTGAACTCGTAGTCCATTTATTTGGAATAATAAATCATTGTAATTGATAAAGGAAAAAATATATCTAACATTTTATACAGATTATCTGTATAAAATTGCAAATTGAAGCTACAGTGCATCCGGAAAGTATTCACAGCGCTTCACTTTTTTCACATTTTGTCATGTTTACAACCCTAAACGTAAAGATTTTATTTTGAATTTTTTACTGAAAGTTCACACACAAGTAACAGACAACTGTGAAGTGAAAGCAAAATGATACATGATTCTGTTATTTTTCAAAAATAGAAAAGTGAAAAGTGGGGCGTGCATAAGTATTCACACCGCATTTTTGGAGTGCATTAAATTGCCTTTATAACATTCCTAATGACTGCAGAATGTTCACACCTTGCCCTAACCATTAAATAGAGGCCACCTGTGTGTAATCTACTCTCAGTATAATTCAGCTGTTCTGTGAGGGCCTCAGAGCTATGGTCAGAGTGTATTGGTCACTAAACAACATCATGAAGGCCAATAACACACCAGAGAGGTCAGGGATAAAGTTATTGAGAAATATAAAGCTGGGTTAGGTTATAAAAACATTTCCAAAGCTTTGAACATCTCTCAAAGTACAGTTAAATACATCATCCAGGAATAGAAAGAGTGTGGCATCACTGCAAACCTACCAAGACCCGGCTGTTCTCCTAAACTTACTGACCGAACAAGGACCGCACTGACCAGAGCTGTTACCAAGAAGCCTATGATGACCCTGGATGAACTGCAGAGAGCTACAGCTCAGGTGGGGGAAACTGTACACAGGACAACTATTAGTCGTACACTGCACAAATCTGGCCTTATGGCAGAGTGGCAAGAACAAGCGATTTTTGAAAGAAAATCATAAGAAGTCCCGTTTTCTGTTTGCTAGAAGCCACCATGTGGCCTCCATGTGGCTTCTAGCAAACAGAAAACGGTATTTCTTATGGTTTTCTTTCAAAAATGCCACTCTGCCATAAGGCCAGATTTGTGCAGGTTTGCAGTGATGCCACACTCTTTCTATTCCTGGATGATGTATTTAACTGTACTTTGAGAGATGTTCAAAGCTTTGGAAATGTTTTTATAACCTAACCCAGCTTTATATTTCTCAATAACTTTATCTCGGACCCGTCTGATGTGTTATTGGCCTTCATGATGTTTAGTGACCAATACACTCTGACCATAGCTCTGAGGCCCTCACAGAACAGCTGGAATTATACTGAGAGTAGATTACACACAGGTGGCCTCTATTTAATGGTTAGGGCAAGGTGTGAACTTTCTGCAGTCATTAGGAATGTTATAAAGGCAATTTAATGCGCTCCGAAAATGCGGTGTGAATACTTATGCACGCCCCACTTTTCACTTTTATATTTCTTGAAAAATAACAGAATCATGTATCATTTTGCTTTCACATCACAGTTGTCTGTTGTGTGTGAACTTTCAGTAAATTCAAAATAAAATCTTTACGTTTAGGGTTGTAAACGTAACAAAATGTGAAAAAAGTGAAGCGCTGTGAATACTTTCCGGATGCACTGTATATGCAAAAGAAAATTCCTTCATCCCTCAATACTTATTTCCATAACTATTAATACGTAGGCTGCTTGGTCCGTGTATCGTTTGTTCAATCAGTTCTCAATTTGAAAACAACAATGAAATTGCCCAGAAACGTCAGCATTTTTCATTTCATAAAATGAAAAATCACTTAATGGCACGAATTTTAAAATTTCAATATGATACTAAAACAGAAAAATGAAAATTGAAATGGCTCAGAGCGTCATTATTTTTGTTTCATCGATTTGCTTAAAGCCGGAAGTTCGGCTGTACAGCTCATAAAGTCCGACCTGAAAAACAGGGCTCGTCTTTCTAAAAGGGAGAAACTAACACAGAGATTGGAATAGGACACCCTCCGAGATGGATTGGACCTACAGTATGGTGCTTTAGCTACAACTTAGCATGGAGCTAACTACACGGCTGTGCTAGGTGGCCAATACGCCCGTAGCAGGCTGTGTAGGTGGCACGACTTGAGGCGCATAGATCGTGCACTCCCTGGAGATCCTCTCTCCTCCACTAGTCGCATGGAACAACTCCCCAGCTTTGGAAAAAGATGAGAAAAGTTGCAGTCGCACACATTCAAGCATGTCCACATTCATCCATATAATCCAAGTGGTGTTTTTCCTCTTCCATCTTCATTGTCCATGATCTCATATTAATCCCTGGGATCAGACGACTTCTCCATGATATAAAAAGAAACGGGTCCGTGTGCTGCTCCTTTCGCTGCACTTTTACCTTCGATCTTCATCGTCTTTCTCTCACCAAAGTTGCTGGCACACTGGCGTAGAGGCCATTTCAGCGCAGGACCATGTTCTTTGTTGATGAAACAACTCATAACTTGTACATGGCTGTCCTATTGAGAATGAGGAGTCACGTGCCGAGTTGGGGTGATTTGGGGGGGGGCTCTGAGCCTGTCGGACATATTGGCTGCGGATTGGGGGCACGCTCCAGAATTTCACGCATTCCTCATATTCCAGAGCACTTAAATTTTGCGCATTTACGTTTTCGGCGAGACAGAGACGGATCTACAAATACGACAACGAAAATGAGGAAAGTAAAGCAATGCAAGGCGAAAGAAAAGGGACTTACAGGAACAAGCTCATACCAAGCGCAAAACAGCGGTATTTGGAGAAGCTTGCGGACATTCAAAACATCAACACACAAGCTCCCTGCAGCGGAGACCTGGACCATTTACCTCCGTGCACAAACATGGACATAGTAAACTACCTTGTATTTGGTGTAAGTTACTACATGATGCTGGAGTTTAAAAGCCACAAGTCTTTGGAAAGTTACGAGACTTTCTGCTGTGGCTGGGTGTAGGACATGGCTCTACAAGCCTCCCGCTGGTGAAAACAGCGTTGTACTGGCATAAGTAACTTTCTTCACATGCGTTTTAGTGTGTTGTCATTACATTGCATTTAGCGGACACTTCTTGACCAAAATGACAAAGTAATAAAGTGCGTGTTTCGTAAACACTACATTGTTACGGGATGTTCAATGTACACAAACGTTTCCAACATGTTTTGACAGGTCAGACTTGCGCTCTTTGATGCTGTGTCCATTTCTGTAACCTAAAAAACTGTATCCCATTGTTTCTACGTTTTCCATATCTATCGTGTGAGGTATTGGAGCAGTTTTTAACACAGCAGTGACTTCCAGGCGGTAAAACAGTGCGGAATAGCAAGAACCTCCGCTACTACGGCGTTACAAACACGTAAACAATGTGTATTGCCGCTGGAGCGCAGCCAATATGTCGGCGAGGGGGGGATGGGAAGGGGGCTCTGTGCCGTGACGTCAACTCCTCATTCTCAATAGAAGGAAACACCTCGCCAAGACGGAGCTGCAGACCTGAGCTTCTGCTGATGCAGCCAAGCGTTTCTCCACACCCTGGTAGGAGCGGCTCCTGTTCTCAGTTCTTTGTAATGTCTTTGTTAAACATCGAGCAGAGAACCTGAGATGCATCTGGTTTTAGTCTTAAGTAAAAGTACTGCCACATGCCTCTGGTGTTATGTAAACTGCATACATTTATTCGACCAATGAATATCATGGTCATCTAAGACCAGAATGATCACTTACAGAGGTCATCAAGTTTTCCTGCTTGTACAATCAAAGCATATTTATAAACTCTTTATCAAAATCTGAGTGAACTGGATTGGTGAATTGTGAAGTTTGTCAAACGTCCCTTCCGTAATTGGCATGGGTGACATAGAAAAGAGGAAAGGCAAATAGTCTGGGAGCAACTCTGCTGCCACAGACTTTGGCATCGGCCACAATTAGCTTTAGGAAGTTGCTTCGGAGTCTGAGTGATTGTTGAGCTTTCAAAAACAGATTAAATATTATTTTGACTGTCGCGCTATTTACGAGGACTTTCTGCATGTGTTCCAACTAACTGTTGACGGCCTATACCAGGGGGCTAGGCAGGTTTTTTGTTCCAGACACTCCAATTGTAGGCTGAAGTAAAGCATCCCTTTCTACAAATTCCAGTGTTGTACATTGTATACAGCCTAAATGGGTGTTCTGCTAAAGGCCTTTTAAAGGAATTGACAATATTTTTAACATTTCCAGTAGGGCTGGGCGCTTGATAGATAATAGAAATTGCAATCTCTATTTTGGTCAATCGTCATGGTACAGGAATCAATTTTAAAAAGAAATTAATCGCAAAGCTACGGAATTTTAATCGTGAATTATTGCCGTTATGAAATGCCTGAAGTTGCCTGACAAGAATTTACTTTGGCAATGAAAAAGGCAAAAACATCTCTCTGAAGCTCAGTGCTTCCTGTCTGAGCCTTCCCTTGCTGCGTGTGACCAGTTCTTTGACACTGAAAAGTAGGACACTTGAGCTCAAAAGTGAGATAATGTTACATCCAATTGGAATGTACAAAGTATCAATATTGTTGGGTTAGGAATAGAAATATCATTAGCATAACTAAGAATTTACATTGTATCAACTAATGATTGTAAGGTCTACTGTAACTTCAATCTCTTAACATTATGTGGTCACATGCATTTGGTGGTAACGGTCTCTATGGTAACGTTGAGGGGGTCTGACTCGCTCTCATTTGGTTCATGACTTGTGCTTTGTGAAGGACACAGTGATGAATGCGTGATACCCGTCTCTTCCTTACTGTTCAGTGCGCTCTCTCCATGCACGTGCGGTGGATATTGGTTCCCGCAGTGGCGAGTCAAAATGAATGAATGTATAAGTTGTGTGTGACAACCACTGTGGAGTTTACAGACTTACTTTCTGCACCAGGTGGATGGAAGAGTCATTAATATCGCTGAAATGGGTTTCAATCCCCTGTCAGCCCCGCGCTCAGCACATGTTGTGAACAGCGTGTCAGTCGTGGCGTTCACCACATGGAAAGAAATATGAGTCATTTTGCACGAAAGACAGACACCGAGGCGAGCGCAATATGTAGTTTTAGTTTTTACTTTGCTTTGCCGTGTCACTACACAGAGCAGTGGAGATAATAAGCCCCGTCATTTTCACGAAGGAGCAGGGAATTTTCACGCTTCGATTAATTTAATGCGTTAATTGTATAATAACGCAATTCGTTAAAGCGATAATTTACATTTTTTTGATGTGTACCCCTCACGAAGACCACGTTCGAGCTCAAACTGCATCTGCGTGCCTTGTTCTACCTGGATACCTGAAGAGCTAAAACATGTGATTTATTTATTTTTATCATAAAAATAAATGTATGTATCTGATTACAAACGTTCTTTAGGTCAATGGAATCAAAAAGTTTACTTTTTTTTGCCATATCGTCCAGCCCTATTTCTAGAGTACATTAATGAGTGTTTAATCTCTGACTTGTGTAATTAAATAATGCCTCAAAATAATCTCGAGGGCCTGAGGTTTTATGATGGAGGGCTGGTTTACCTCTGGTCGATTCTGTGCACAAAGGAATCAAAGTAGACCCTCCATGAATCCTAAGCACCTCACAGGCCGATTCAAACACCTTGGAGGGCCTAATTTTGCCCACAGGCCCCAGTTCAGGCACTGCTGTTCTAGAAGTTGATTGTCATATGACCAGATGGGTGCAAGAACCGATTTTCCCTATTAATTTCACAGTATTTTCATTGCAAATGTCCTACAGGAAAATTCACAATGGTTGAATCTGATCATTTTAGTGACTTTGGACTTTGTATATTATAATAATTGTTCTGCATATAAACTTTATTTTAAATTTACCTGCCCCTTCTCCATTAAATATTGACACACACTGTTTCCACCTCAGACCCAGCGTCTGCATCCATTTTTATTTTATTTTTTTTATTTATTTTTTACTTTACCTTGACATCTTTGATTTATAGATGGTACAGTGAGTCGTATTCACCTCTCCTTTGGCTTGTATTTTAGGAACGTTTCATTTTGATTGGGCGCTTGTAGCATGGAAGGGACAGATGGAACCTGAGAAGTCCAGCTGGCTTCTGTGCACTTTCCCACATCTATCTGTTGTCTCAGTGATGTTGTCCCGCTCCGTATGAGCCTTTGTGAAGCGGCTTCAGCCCACTGTTGTTGCTCTTCTCTATCAGTAGACAGACTGGGCATCTGTACTCTCAAGTGTACAGATGACTGGTGAGGCTGTATTTGACCCCTGCCCCTCTACTGTCTGTCTAGTGTGTAGACTCGTCAGTGGGGAAGAGGAAAAGAAGCGTGGCTGTTAGCTCTTCTCAGGAGCCATCTTTCTCAGGATTAAACCAGGTGTGACCTTTACCACCACACCAGCTGCCTCTTTGCAGCTGTCGCTTCGCAATCATACCTAACACACTGGCCCAGTGACCATTCTGCACTTATACAGGACAGCTCCTGTCGCTCCATGTGATGTTTGCCCTGAGAGGAGTCACACTCTAGCATTCTTACTTCACACTCCTGTAGAGCGTTAGCATAGCCATGATGTCCCGTCAATGACTTTATCAGAACAGCTTTTGTGTAGTAGCATTAAACCAAATCAGAGGTTTTGACAGGGACAAGTAGAGCATAGGTATCAGTAGTACCCACTCCAAAATCTTTCTCGTTTCTCCAGTGTGTTACATTTAATTCAAGGTCCAGTGTGCTTAAATTGAATGTTAGGAGACTATTCTCAGGCAAATGTCACCAGTCACATGCTTTCCAGGAATTGGCTGCTGCTTTCTGTGCTTGTGCTCCTTCAGTCATTGACTTTAATTTGCTGTGTAAACAGTAGCGTACTAACTGACCTGTGCCTTTTGATTTTGTGGTGCATAATGACACTGACCCCTCTGTTCACTGTCACTGTCAGTCAGTGCTGGTACGGTCACATTTGGTGGTTAAAGGTGGAGTCTCTTCTCTGGCTCCACCTTTAATGGATGTCACTTCTGAATAGCTGTTAAGAAAGCGCACAGTGTCAGTCCATAGCCTCTGTCCCTCCATTTGGAGCTTGTGTATGATGCTGTTCTTGTTTGTCTGGCAGGGTCAGTTCTGAGAGGTCAGGTCTTACGTCTCACTTTATACCTATACTCCAACCCACAACAGCGTAACTCTACACCCACAGAACAGTCTGGCTCATGATGTTAGGGCTCCGATTAGAAAAAATGTCAACGCCCACAAAAATGTCAAAGTAATAAAGTCATTAAGCATTACTGCACGATAAGTGGAGTGTGTGGCTCATACTCACCAATTTCCACTCTCTGCTCTGTTCCCTCAGTTATTCCTCATCGACTTTGGCCTGGCAAAGAAGTACCGAGACAACCGAACGCGGCAGCACATCCATACAGAGAAGACAAGAACCTGACTGGCACGGCCCGTTACGCCTCCATCAATGCACACCTGGGTATCGAGCAGAGGTGCTTAGCACGTTCAGTGTGTGTGTGTGTGCACGGTTTGAAAGGTGGTATGGTGCTTAATTTGTTCCATCTCTTTCCAGCCGGCGTGATGACATGGAGTCTCTAGGATACGTTCTCATGTACTTCAACAGAACCAGCTTGCCCTGGCAAGGCCTGAAGGTAAAGCACTGATGAAGCCCTACCCAGTGTTTCAAAGTATTTAAGTATGTGTACTTGTGTAGTTCACATAATCGCATTCATTGGGGGGTAAATGTAAATGGTGTGCTTATGTACAGGTTGTACAATGACCAGTGTTGCCACAGATTACTTGAAAAAGTAATATATTACTGATTACTCCTTTGAAAAGTAACGTAGTTAGTTTACTGATTACTTAATTTTAAGTTACAAGTTACTTTATTAGTTACATTCAGATGTTGCCGACAACATCACCAAACCCTTTTACCAACACTCACTTTCTTGGAAGTGCATTTTAACAGTAACATCAGCAAAGCTGACGCAGACTCAGGAAAGTGACGTATTTCCATCTCTCTCCCCGACCAGTGTGAGTGTTTTTAGGCTGAAAACGTGACGTTAAGTTACGTCACTCGTCAAGATGCAAAAATAAATGTTTTTTTCAAAGGAAAACAAAATAGTAACTCAGTGATTTGGAAAAGTAACTTAAATCTGATTACTTGTTTGGAAATAGTAACGCGTTAGATTACTAGTTACTGAAAAAAGTAATCAGTTACTAAGTAATTAGTTATTGGCATCACTGACAATGACAAATACTGTAAAGCACTTACTTTCGGCAAAGCTAATGGTGGTAACTAGTGCCTATAATGTATTTGTAAATTGATTTTAATATTGATATTTGTCATCAGGCTGCCACAAAGAAGCAGAAGTATGAGAAGATCTCGGAGAAAAAGATGTCCACACCTGTTGAGGTCCTGTGTAAGGTAAGTGACAAAGCCACACTTTTCGTAGAGCGGTGTTTGCCAACCTTTTTGAGCCGCGGCACATATTTTACTTTAGGAAAGTCACAAGGCACACCACCAGACAAAAAGTACATTAATTGAATTCTAGTTAGTGTAGTCTCAGTTTACTTGCTCAGGGTGAAACCTGAGCCTGTTTAGATGAACTCAAAGCTGATATTCTTGCAGGAGTGAAGGAAAACACACATGACATACAATTGAGTGATATTGGCACACTGGCTGGGAAAGATTGCTGTAAAGAGACCTGTCCATGATGTTTGTTTGTAGGGCTTTCCTGCAGAGTTTGCCATGTACCTGAACTACTGCCGTGGACTGCGCTTTGAAGAGGCACCTGACTACATGTATCTGCGCCAACTCTTCCGCATTCTTTTCAGGTACATAACCAATGAGTATCACCCTGAGTAGAGACAACAGATGGACTTCAGTTCACAAGTAGAATGAGACACATTTTACGTATGCTCAATACAATGGGCCTGAGAATCACAATGATGCTTGATATTTGGACATGCAGCTGTCTTGTTTGTTTTGCGTGTTTATCAGGCTGGCTCTGTGTTTTTGCAGGACTCTGAACCATCAGTATGACTACACGTTTGACTGGACCATGCTGAAACAGAAAGCTGCCCAGCAGGGGGCCTCCTCAGGGGCCATGGCCAGCAGGCACAAACCCCACAGGCAAGCAAACTGACAAACCCAAGCCTAACATGAAAGGTTAGTAGCAAACAGCCAAGCGACGTTTGAGACATCAATTCATCTATTAGCCGCCTTGGTCCGTAGACATTCAGTGTGCCCTTACTACGACTCAGTTTGTTTGAAAACCAAACATAACAAACAATTGGAGATGAAAAGTGCTGCAATAAAAGACAAATTGGCCTGTCTTTTCAAAGTAAAGACGTCCTTGGGGAATTTGACTACTAACTTTACTACAATGCTCTTCTGTTCCTTTGTTTGGGCTGGCCAATAGTGTTTCTCCTCTAGTATTTTCACACTGATCTACCTGTGTTAACATGTCAACAATGTGAACTGTTGTGGACATGTTTATAAGCACTCTCCTCTCTGATTCAACTCTTAAGGTGGAATATGTTGTCACTTCTGTTTCTTCATTCTGAAACTTTGAGTTTGAGCCTCAGGACTGGACAATTTGTGCAAGTGGCTTCCAGTCGCTTTATGTCAAAGATGTGGATGAAAAGCAGTGGTTTGGGTGTTGTAGAAAGTTGACTTTTATTATTACAACCAACTTAAAGCATTGGTATTTTGGTGTTCTAGCAAACTGTTACCAAACAGTAACTTAACCTTTTGCTGTTCTAACCCGCGTCTCATGCTACAGTCTCCCATCCAAGAAGGGTGGAGATGCCGACTGTAGTGTGGACTTCCTGGATGGGAGTCCTTAACAGTAACAGTTAACCTGTTAAATGAGATAGACGTTCTTATCTTGATCTAAAACATTTCCAACATGCCTTCCTTTATGATCCAGCGGTGACTGTTTTAACTTCCCCATCTCAGTGCCAACTGAACGCTGCAATTCACTCTTAACTGTATACAACAGGGGTCACAAATTAAATTCACCAAGGTCCGAATTGAAAAAAAATTGTCAAGCAAAGGTCCGGAACATACAGGGTTAATTCAACGTTATATGGGGATTTTTAAGCCTTTATTAAATCTATTACTGTGATTAGAAAATATTGCAATTAATTGAATCCTGTTATTGTTTTTTGCTCTAAAGATGAGTATTGGCTCCTAAATAGCAGAGTGCATAGGCTACTGTAGCCTCTATTATACACAATGTGCACAGAATATCTGACAGTGATGTGTTTCTTGGCTCAGTTTAACACACTGAGTCCTGCTTAGTCCAAGTCAGACCTGCTCGCTGCCGATCGGGAAACAGCCGCGCTATTTGTGCATTACGACCGCGCGTGCATATTTAATTAGTGCGTCCTCCGCTCTTTTTTTTTTTTTTTTTTTTTTTAGCTAGCCGTATTTCAGTCATTCCGAAACCGTTTCTAAAAATTTAACCTGTGTCATGGAGCTAAGATTTCTGTTCATTTGGGCTGTAGTTTACCACTCTGCAGTCAGAGAGGGAGAGGGGGAGCGCACACGCAGCTGCTCGCTCGAGGGGATTCACGGTCGGGTCCAAAGTGCGGGTCCAAGGTTCGGGTCCGGACAGGCTTGCGCATGGGTCTGGATCCAGACCGAGGTCCGCCGTTTAGTGACCTCTGGTATATAAGCACAGGGCCCATCTTCATCCAGTTGGAGGTTAGGGAGTCGTTTGACCCGATACGAGCTTGTGTGATCTGTGTAGCAGTGCGGCCGGGACTCGCTCGGTGCTAACCGAAAAAAGCTTAGTCCTTCATGGTGGCTGCATTATAAACAATGATATTTTCACTGTATGTGCACGATCTAGCGCGCACCTTAACTAGACTGAGAAAGAAACAAAAGCCCATGGTGGAGTGCATGTCGCCGCCTCTTGCCGTTGCATTCACAAATGGACAGCAGCCATCAGTGACATGGGCCAAAATCACATGCTTCTGGGACTTGGAAATCGTGTTGCGTAATATCACGACAAAATTGCAAATGCGATAGATCGTTCAGCCCTAGTGTGAACCAAGCTGCAGATTGAGTTCATGAAATCAAGAACTCTAGAAACACAAATCAATCCATTTGTTGTCTACTCTTAAGGTTTTTGATAATAATTTGCCTCATACTGTGGTTTTAGAGATGGCGTTTAATGAAGTAAAGAAACTACAGGGGCCTTTCCATAGGAGGGGAACAGGACAGACCAAAACTAAATTGCTCCGTGTCCATACCTCCAAACCCAGACCCCTTCAGTCTGGAGCTTTTGGATGTGATCAGTGTCATGTTTCGTGAGAATGGCAACTTAATGTTACTAGGGTTATTAAAACAAAGCTAGCTTAGCAAGAGCCGTTTTCTGTTTGGCACTGCTCGAGAGAAAAAAAATCATTTAGAAATGATTTATCACTGGTAAAATCCATTAGATCGCCTTAAAATGTAGCTCAAAGGCAGCGAGGCCAAATTAATATAAAAACTTGTCAAAAAGTAGTTCTCACTATGCATTAAGTGACATGAACGCAGCCCCACAGCACCTCCTGTTGGTCAATTCCATAGCAGTCTAGGCTGGTTTCTTCTAAAGGCACTTGAAATGCAAACTTGCGGGGTCTGCCCCACCCTACTGAGAGCAGCAGACTGCTCTCATGTGGCTTGTCCCGTTCCCTCCCATAGAAAAGTGACTTAAGAGATCCCACACAAGGCACGAAGATGCGCCGCAATGTTGACCTTTTCTCTTCTAAAATAAGACCCTTACAAAGTCTTGCCCCCGATTTAGCAGGTCTTACCTTTGAAGGCCGTGTTGTTTTTTTGTCTACTGGTTGAATCGGTATTTTACTAAATGCGCACAAAAACCAACTACCATCGGCTGTTTTATTAGGGTACGTCTTATTATTGAGCAGACATCTCGTATGCTGTGTTCCAATGTCCACACTATTCCCTATAGTGACTATATTGTGGTCACGTCATTTTGTCCTGGTGTCCAAATAAGTAGTGCACTCAACATTCCCTGCAATGCATTCTGAAAAGTAGTGTGCTGCGGTGGTCCCTAGACGGTCAATAGACCACAATGCATTGCAAGAGTCGGAGGAGAACGGCCGACGGCAACAAGTCTTTGAACTTAACACTACACGAATGAAAGACAGTAGTTTTAATCACATGTAGGGTATTTTCCATGAATAAACTACTTGAATATTAATCATTATGGTGAAAAGTTGTTAATGTTAGTTGCTTGCCTGTAGCTCGAGCTGTTAAATGATTGATGGCTTCCTCTCAGGGAAAAGGGCAATAAGGTTTCTGACTAATGTTTATCCATGAATATTCCACTGTCTCTTGAATTTGGTTGGTTTTAATCACAGAAATGCATTGTTCCCGAGTTTAGCGACTTAAAGTAGCTGTAGTCACTCATTCTGCTGGCGTTTCGAACACCGGGCTCATTCGGAGAAAGTAGTTGGCAACATGTCCGAATCGCTAACAGAATCCGTGCATTAGATTAGTCTACTATATAGTGCGGGCCAATATAGTGAAAGAGGCGTTTGGGACTAGAGTGGAAAATTCGGACACGGCCTACAGCATAGGGCAGTGGGCCTGTTAGCATTAGCTAGCTACAGCATCCTCATAGTAGTATCACAACTTTGTTTTAAACGGCTTTATCAGCTTTACACACTGTGTGGCATCGTTTTCTCTCTAGGCGCACATTTGGCCTGGGTGAGACAGAAGTGCATCTATTTGAGCGTCTGTAGCTACGCCATGTTTCCAAAAGGAGTGAACTGATCATACTTTAAACTTAAGCCTGTTCCAGTTTTGATTTTGTAGTGATTGGGCCATAAAGTTGGTAGAAAGAGATAGTTAAAATGTGTAATCAAACACATGCGTCTTACTAACCCTCGATCAACGCCAGCATGATATCTGCTCTTCAGACTCCAGAAAAGTTACTTTAAAATGATCCGCGAGGACGGATTAACTTCCAAAAGTGAAATTAGAATAGAAGAGTGAGAAGCATTGAGGGGCTGTTGAGTGAAAGGCAAGCGTCCTCTGGAGAGATCACTTGTCCGATTTTTAAAGGACTGTAAGAGACATATTGAATATTCCCTGTACTGAGTAATCAAGTAGCTTCAGGTACTGTGCAGTTAGTCTTTTGAAGTCTGAACACAACTGATGGTGTTTTAAAACATTTGAACTTAAGTTTACTCTGTGTCAAATAAAAACAAATCTCCTCAAAAATTGAACTGAATAGAATTATTAATAGAGGTTATACTATCCCTAATGCACACTTAAAGTCCAATGATGAAACAATAGCCTATAATACCATATTTCAAATATCAATTGGTTAAAATCTGTAAAGCAAAAGGCCTCTTCCAGAAACCTACTGAAACAAAACAAGTGTCGTGTAATATTGCAAATAACATGTTCTGTATTTTAGAACATTTATGTAGCTCTTCATCTACTTGAGGCTCTCGGCGCTTTACACCAAGGAACCACTCATCCGTTCACTTTTGTGTCAAACACTGGTGGCAAGGAGGGTGAAGTGTCTTTCCTTTAGAACATAAGATGACCCAGTCTACCACCTGAGCTACTGTCGCCCCTGCACTGACGTCAATGTCAATGTTCCACTAATGGCAGCTAAACACTTCTTATTGCCCTCACAAAATAAAAGCTTCCCTTTTCCTGTAACAGGAGCGACGAAGCAGCAGGATTAGGCTTATTACAGAGTGTAGATCACCTAACTCGTACTGTACAGCAGCTGTCACTCTTCCATAAGAAACATCAGGGAATAACATTGGTAATATCACTACTCTCAGCTTAATCATGTAGGTGACATGGATCTCTTGATTATAATATTTTGAAATGGCTAACATTTTGGACTGTCAAAAACGATATCAATGTAGTATCGATCTCCCCTCTTTGTCTGTCTCTCACCCAACATCTGCAGCAGAGGCGCAGGTTTAACAGGACAAATAAGGAGCAGTGAACAATGTCTCTCTGTTTAAGTAGCCTATTACAAAAAATGAAGGCAGCGTCATGTAGTTTTGTTTTCGCTTCTAAACGAAAAGACCACATGGCTAATTAGCATAATAAACCTCTTTACTAATGTGTCGCTATAATGAACAAAACTGCTACCTCTGAGCTCTTAAACATTCTTTACACTTTTAGAAATGGCTGCAGAATGATTAAAATACGGCTCGCTACAGTTTTAAAACCGAGAAGACACAAATTGCTTAGTGCTTAATTAAATAATGCTCGCGCTATTGTTAAGAGCGGCTGTTTCTCGATCGTTTAAAACAAAAGAGCAGCGACCAGGACCATACCTGGGCTAAACAGGGCTCAGTGTTGAACTGAGCAAAGAGGAGAAACACAGCACTGCATTGGTACATTGTGTAGGCTTATACAGGTGCTCGTCATATAATTAGAATATCATGAAAAAGTTCATTTATTAAACTTAAAATGTGAAACTAATGATATAGACTCATTACATGCAAAGTGACATGTGTCATGCCTTTGTTATCATTTTGATTATGGCTTGCAGTCCATTTTCAAAATATTCCAATTTTGAGATTTTTCATTTGGGTTTTTACAAGCTGAGCCATAATCATCAAAATTATAACAAATAAAGGCTATACGTATCTCACTTTGCATATAATGAGGCTATCATAGTATAGATGTTTCACAGTTTAAGTTGAATCACAGAAGTGAATGCACTTTTTTTTAGTTATTTAGGTACCATAATGTATTGTAAGAGTGTAACAGTGTGTCGTGACCTGTGTATGAGCGGCGCACAGTATGTCGCGATCTGTGTATGAGAGTGCAGTGTGTTGCGACCTGTGTACGAGAGTAGGGCTGAAACAACTAACCGATTAATCGACAACTAATCGATTATTGAAATAGTCGACTCGACAACTATTTTAGTAATCGATTTAATCGTTTTCTGGTTCACACAGACTCAAATAGAGCAAAAATGACATGAAAATGTCATATTTTTGATGAAAACCTACTTTGTTTTTATAGTTAGGGTCTGTAGTGTTTTGTACATTGTAAATTTCATGAATATCTGTCTGCGTCTCATCCAATCAGAAGCAGAATTAGCGCTAAGAGCCTCCAACAAACATTTACTTTACGTTTACTCAAACATATCATCAAGCGAGTCCACTTTAGCTTTGTGATTAAAAACAAAAATTTTAATTACATTTTCCTACACCATTCCCAGCTAAGCGATTAATCGATGAATCGTAAAAATAATCGATAGATTAATCGATTACAAAATAATCGTTAGTTGCAGCCAGCGACCAATGGCCGCTGGCTGCTCTGCTTTACGACCGCAACACTGGAGGCCGCCATTGCTGTAGTACCTCCATATAGCCGCTAGGCCCCCATTGAAAAGCATTGGACTTTAGACACGTTAAAAACAACTTTAACGCCTGGTTTCTATTTTTTTAACGCTTTCTATGGCTACATATTCCTCCTGAGGAATAACGCTGGGTTAGTCACAAAATAGAAACCAGGCTGGTTTTCCAAAGAATTTTTTTTTTAAATCTCGTACTGAGGGTCGGACTGTTAGCATTGGAGCTGCACGAGCTACACGCCACGCAAGGGCCGAGTCTACAGTGAGATCCCGCCCTTATCCCTTATTAGGAACATGCTTAGTCAGAGCTGGGGAGGAGGAGTCTGTAAATCCGCCATGATTTCCCCCTCGAACGTGGTCATTAAACGAGGAGGAGGTCTATGGTCGCGACCTGTGTATGAGAGGCGCGCAGTGTGTCGCGACCTGTGTATGAGAGGCGCGCAGTGTGTCGCGACCTGTGTATGAGAGGCGCGCAGTGTGTCGCGACTGTGTATGAGAGGCGCGCAGTGTGTCGCGACCTGTGTATGAGAGGCGCGCAGTGTGTCGCGACCTGTGTATGAGAGGCGCGCAGTGTGTCGCGACCTGTGTATGAGAGGCGCGCAGTGTGTCGCGACCTGTGTATGAGAGGCGCGCAGTGTGTCGCGACCTGTGTATGAGAGGCGCGCAGTGTGTCGCGACCTGTGTATGAGAGGCGCGCAGTGTGTCGCGACCTGTGTATGAGAGGCGCGCAGTGTGTCGCGACCTGTGTATGAGTGTGTTCTGGGCTGTTTGTAATCTGTACTGTGATCTCTTTTAGGTTTTTAGCTCCAGAGTCGGAGGACCAACGCACCTCTTCTGGACGAGCAACAAACAGAGTCTGTGTCTCCTTCCATATTATCTATGTAAGAGAAATCTATAGATCTCCAGACACAGTGTCCGGTCTCATCTATATATCCATATGTATATATACTGAATCTCTCCAGTCCAGCTGCACAGTGTGGGCAGCCTTTGGACGTGGACCGTAGCCCTGCCCTCGTCTGTTCTTCCGCCTGTCTCTGTCCTGTCATTGTAGACTTTTGTAAGGTTTCTTTTGAAACTCTAATAAGATAGTCAGCTGTTTTTGTTGGGGTTATTTTTATTCTTTATTTTATGGTGAAAACTGCAAATGTTTTGCTCACTCCTAATTTCACTTTTATCAAGCAAATGTAAAAGATGTACAAGTTTGAACCGGTTTCCCTATTGAGATGATTCATCCCTGGATGATATTTGCGAGTTAAAAATCAATTGTTGGACTTTTCTTTTTGTTTTGTGCTGATTAGGAGTTTGCCTGTTGATGAACATTGGTCGAGGTAGAATGACGTTCTGGCTCTCTCCCTTTCTCTTTAGAGTTCTGGATTATTAAATCTGTTGTAAAACCTACGGACTTCTCCAAAAATCTGAATAAAAACATTATACAAGCCAGGTCTTGTGCTTGTCTTATATTTCCGTCACACAATGTTTTGGAGAGTAGTGCTGCCCTTTCAGTATCACCAGAGTTATCAAGAACTCACAGCATCCGGTTGATTGCTCCTCGCCCAGTTTATTTGACGTGACTGCACTTGGGAATCTAAAGAACTTTTAGATAGAACAATTACTATATCGACTTATCGTTCAATAAAAGATGGATAAACAATATATTTTTGTGCTCAATGTTAATTTGTGAGTACATTTATTTGCATTTTTTCAACCAGGTGTCTAATTGAATACTTCATTTCTTAAAGCTGTGGTACCTGACTTAAGTAAGTGTTTTTTCCACCTCAACATAAGTTAACACAGCAAAAAACAGATCTTGTTAAATTGTATTATTTGAGCGATAGAAGTAGAATCTAAATTAGTAGAATTTTGGGGGGGTTAGGTCCCCCTTCGCTTTTCCACTGCTCAAAGCTGTACACGGGCGTGAAACGTGCATATAAACAATTTGGACATGCAGAAGGGATTGTGAGTTCTAGAAACGAGTTTGTGCGGGAAAAATCAGGTACTCCAGCTTTAACCAAAGTTTTGTTTGTCTGTAATTTGTTTGTGGGATTTTATTTAGGATAAAGTATAATTCAAACAGAGTTTAACTGTCATTTTTAAACTTTCTGTGCCATAAGGTCTTAAATGTTTATGTGATAGTTTCTGCATTTGTATTGTGCATCAAACTGCTCCAACCTCTGCTGCTGAGCTCCAGTGCTGGCCAACGGGAAGCTTCAACCGTAGATTGAGAATAAAGATTACTGGAAGAACTTGTTATGCCTGGTTTCATGGATACTAAACGACTACAATGCATTAGACTTATAAACAGAATTGCTTTTTGAAGCTAGGACTGTGCGATCAAACCTCCTGACCCACACCACTTGTCCCTTCCCTTCAAAGTCCAGCTGACATGACACATGGCATATAAAGAAACCCCCTCATTTTTAATGGGGTTTCTGGGTTATGTGTAAAACCAAGACATGCAGAGAACTGCCAAGAGCACACGGGAGCGGATAAATTCATAAGCTGAGACGGGACTTTATTGATCTCACAGTGGAGAAACTCAATTTTTACAACAGCTCTCAAAACACTTGGGTGCAAGTAGACAGGAAAAATGTGCAAACAAGTAATAGTAAATGAAGGTATCTTCTGTACATTGCATTAAAAAAATGTAAATGATCAAATTAGAACAGAATAAAGGACGGGGTCAAAGTTTACAGTGATTGTGACAAAGGGACACTTTTGTAGAGGTTACTGCACATGGTTTTGCATAGGAGTTTTGAGTGTAAGGGATATTTCAGGATTTTTGACATACGGCTTCATTTCCTAGTTATCCAGAGTGTTGTGGATTTCTGGAGATTTTTTTTTATTTTTTATTCATGCAGTCCTTATATTTGCTGAGTCTAGTGGCGCTAGGCTAGTGCTAGGCTAGCACATTTCTACGGTAACGGCTAGCCTGCATTAAAAACAGTCTGACCCACTCCACAGTGCACCTGAGGCAAATCACTTATACTGCCAGACTAACTATATAAATGTCTGTGTTGATAAAATAATAACCATTTTGCATTTAAAAGAACTTATATTTGAGCAGCATCAGCTTCGTGGTTGTAAGCTAACGCAGCGGCGGAGTGATCTGCGAGAAAATAGTCCCTCAAAAAATGCTATAATTAATGTGATGCAAGGTCAGTTTTATTTCTAAAATTATTCTATTAACACAGACATTTATATGGGTGCACTGTGGAGTGGGTCAGACTGTTTTTAACACAGGCTAGCTGGTACCGTAGAAATGGGGCCCTATGTCAGAAATCCTGAAATATCCCTTTAAAGGCCGTCGCTGGCTCTGGTTCTCCAGGATGATCCTCCCTGTCAAAGCCCGTCCAGAGTCCACCTTCGCTTCACCGTTCACCGGCCTCGACTCTTTACTGACTCGTGACAGGTGAACGCCAAACGTCACCGCACTGTCTGAAGCCCCACCCTCAAGAACAGTATTTCCAGGAATCCCCTCTCTGATTGGCTAAGGGATTCCTGGGAAAACTGGACCCCGGGAGTGAGGAGGAGCTGCTGGCTTGGATTTGGGAGTCTTCAGGCACGCGCTGCCCTCTGTCCCGAGCTACAGTGCTTCATCTCAGACTACCAACTGACCAGAGATGCAGCACTGCACCAGGGGCCACAGGGACACTCCAGGGGACGCTCCAGGGGGCCTGTTTGAGGAGAAGTGCAGGTTAGGTTCCACTTTAACTCTCTAAAGCAGGGGTGCTTAAACTTTTTGTCTCCGAGGGCCAAAATGAAAAAGTGCCTGTGGGTGGCGGGCCAAACACGGCGATGTCAAGTGTGAAACACATACTATAACTGCAAATAATAATAGTTACTTTATTTTATTTTTCAGTAGCCTATACATTTGCGTTTGATTCTATCTATGCTACATTAAAACAAATGTAAACTATGGCAAAAGCCTAGTTTTAGTAGAACAAAATCAACAATTGCAGCAATATAGTGCAAAATTTAAACAACACCTGTATCTAGCGTACCTACAGTGAATTTACCTCATTCATTTGTTAACTCAAAGAAAATGCCACATTAGATCATTGTGAAAGTGTCAGTTCAGCATAAAGTCTTAAGTCAATTTTTAACACACACTTTTGTTTATGTCAACAACCTTTGCAATAAAAGTTGGAAAACTGGGAAAGTTGATGCTACAACGCTGTGATTGATAAACAAGACACCACAACAGTGTTTCCTTAAAGAGCAACTAAACACCAAATCAAGTTTTTTTTTACTGATAAACTGTCTCAATGGGTGTCTCATAGTGTTGTCCACTGGTCCCTGACATTATTCTGACATTATAGCGCAAACATGTGTCAAATCCTAACTTTGGCCTGAAAACGAATGGGTTGCGCCCCCTTCAGGGTAAACTCTGCTACTAAATTAGAATTTCCTGATTGGCTGGAGAGGTGTCCACGGCCTCCACAGAACGTCATAAGCCACACCAGCTCCACACATCGTCAGCTGGTGCGGCTTATGACGTTCTGTGGAGGCCTGTGGACACGTCTCCAGCCAATCAGGAAATTCTAATTTAGTAGCAGAGTTTACCCTGAAGGGGGCGCAACCCATTCGTTTTCAGGCCAAAGTTAGGATTTGACACATGTTTGCGCTATAATGTCAGAATAATGTCAGGGACCAGTAGACAACACTATGAGACACCCATTGAGACAGTTTATCAGTAAAAAAAACTTGATTTGGTGTTTAGTTGCTCTTTAACTTTGCGAAGGAGAGAAACAGCGCCCCCAATTTGACGCCAGTGGCCAAACAGTGTACTGCATCCATATTTACCATTGAGAATGAATGGGAGAGAGTTAGTATTAATCATACCGGTGCAAATTTAGCCCGCGGGCCCCACTTTGGGCACCCCTGCTCTAAAGCAAGGGGAGGTTTTATTGAGACCGAGCTGGAATTAAGACTGTAACCTAAAATAAGGATCTGAGGCATAGTTAAACCTTTAACTGATATGTGGCCCTCAATTCTGTGTACACTTCAATATGTGGCCCTTGTAAACAAAAAACAAAAAAGTTTGGACACCCCCTGCTCTTGTGCTCTGTGGAAGGTGTTCCGGTCTCCCACAAAATGTCAGGGTATAGGAGGAAAGGATGTCATCATGGGGATACAGTATGAGGACAGAGTGGTGTTATACCACAAGGGTTCACTAGAGGGAGATGTTGATCACAAAGCACACAATTGCAGGGAACGTATTCATCAGCATCATTTGAAACCAAAAATCCAGATGGACAAACCAATTAGCAGTTTGCTGTCGTTATAGCACTAAAAATTAAAGGCCCTTTACCTGATCAGGTTTTTTTAGAGGAATAAAATGGGTTTAATCAGACATTTGTGAGAAAAACAACACTGTGCTACGTGCGTCTAACCTTTTTGTTAGTGAACTAGCTGCTGGCTGATTACATTACAGTGACAACGTTGCTCTGAAACCTGTAAAACATGCCGATTAACTCGTCCCTGTCGGAAATGTTTGAGGAGAGTTTAGAATGAGTAAGGTAAGGTATACTTTGTTGTCCGTGGGGAAATTTGTCCTCTGCATTTAACCCATCCTTATGCCGCTAGGGGACCCGTAAGGAGCAGTGGGCGACTTCGGAGACCGGTTGAATGAGGGAAATGAGTGGGAACTTCTGCCCACTGTAATAATTGTGAATGTTTTTATTCCTCTTACAAGTTGTCACATCTTGTCTGTCCGTCCTCTTGGTCACTGAGGGACACACGGCAGGCGGTGGCTGGACGCATGCTGGACGTTCTGAAAACACAAGAGACACACGTCACACTCCGTCCCAAGGCCTGTGCAGCGTCCAAACAGCAGGTGGAGAGGCTCGGACTGGTGCGGATCCTTCTTTTCCGGCAGTGGAGACCAGCGAAGCTACACACATCAGCAGGCTCTGTTCAACACAAGAGGAAGCTCCTGAAAACACTGGGTTAGTGAGAGAGGGGGAGAGAGGGAGGAAGGGGAGAGAGGGGGGGCTAGGAGAGAAGCGAGAGAAAGAACGATAGAGAGGTAGGGAGGGAGATGGGGATGGAGAGGAGAGAAGGGGAAGGGGGGGACGAGGAGAAAAAGGGAGATAGAGAGGGGAGGGACAGAGGGAGAGAGGAGAGAAGGGGGGGGGGGGGGGGGGCTAGGAGTGAAACGGGAGAAAGAGCAATAGTGAGGTAGGGAGGGAGATGGGTATGGGGAGACAGGAGAGAAGGGGGAGACAGGAGAGAAGGGGGAGACAGGAGAGAAGGGGGAGAGAGGAGAGAATGGGGAGAGAGATGGGGATGGATAGGATGAAAGGGGGAATGAGAGATAGAGAGCAAGGGAGAGAGGAGAGAGGGGGACAGCGAGAGTAGAGATAGAGAGCGAGGGAGAAGGGGAGAGGAAATGAGAGTGGTGGGAGCGAGGGATGGAGAGGAAAAGAGGGGGGGGGCGGGTGGAGAGGAATGCTCTCCGGCCCAGGCTGACCATATAAGGACACGGCGCACTGTTTATTTTTGGAATCATGGAAAATGGGATCACTACTGCTTTGGATAAACATTCCCTTCTCCTCCTTTTTCTTCTTCTGCAGTCTGTGATGGCTCAGTCTGATAGTCTGTGACCCCCCCCCCTCACACACACACACACACACACACACATTGCCTTTTCTAGTCACACTCCTTCAGCTCCGTCTCCGGCTGAGGGGAGGGGGGTGGGGGTTAAGAGGGCAGCGGTGCAGATCTTTCTTCTTAATATGGAGCTATAGAGCACATGAACATACTACTTTAAGTACCCGCTTTTTAAAGCAGACGGAATGTGCTGCTGATGTCTTCATCATTGTGAGGTTATCCACCGACTGAAGGTCCACCATGAGGACAAACGTCCCAGTACTCATCAGCCCAGGTGAAGCTCGTGACCAGTCCTTTTTTTTACTTTGCTTGTTCCCACCCAAAGCCCCAGACTGGTCCCACGCTCAGGACAGCCACTGGCCCACAGCTCCCACCCCGGCCCTGGTCTCTCCCCGGGACCCTGCATCCTGTTCCCATGCTCCTGGGCTCCTCCGCGGGCTCCTCGTGGCTGCGCGGGGCCCCTGCTGGAGCCTATATAAGGAAGTGTTCACTAGCCTGCTCAGGGGCCCGGCAGAATCTGAGAAAATAAACCACCTGGATGACTGAGACTCTACCCCTTGGTCCATTCATGGACAGTCGGTCTTTGAAATCCAATTGTGATTTTTTTTTTTGTGGTTTCGGTTTGAAATCTAGTGTCAGTTGACTGTGTTGGAAACAGGACAGAGCGGCAGAGAGAAAAAAATGTTAAGTAGTTTATCTCTATCAGTGTCAGGTTTATGATAACTTAGAGTAAAACAGTTTACATGAATACAACATAAATATACCGTATTTTTAAATTCTGTCAGTGAATGTCATCATAAGGCGCACAATTCATTCAGCTACTCAGACAATAGATTGGCTCTTATTGTAAATTCTGCTGACCCTGTCGTTTGGAGCTCTACAAACAGGACCTGACCCTGTCGTTTGGAGCTCTACAAACAGGACCGACCTGCGTGAGCTCTACAACAACCTGACCCTGTGTTGGAGTCTACAAACAGGACCTGACCCTGTCATTTGGAGCTCTACAAACAGGACCTGACCCTGTCGTTTGGAGCTCTACAAACAGGACCTGACCTGTCGTTTGGAGCTCTACAAACAGGACCTGACTCTGTCGTTTGACTCAAACAGACCTACCTGTCGTTTGGAGCTCTACAAACGACTGGACAGTTCACATTCAGTCTTCTCTCGAATGCTCCTGGAGATAACCTGGAGATTCCCAATCCAGAGTATGGACCAAATATGGTGAAGCTTCGTTTGCCCTCTCTGCTTTCCAAATATGGAACTCTACACGTGAAAATGTTCACCATGAGCCTATTTGGAGGTCCACATCTGAGACTCATCTTATGAATAAAGTTTATAACCATCTTCTTCAAACTCATCTATACTTTTACTGTAAAAATAAACTTTGTACTTGAAAGCATGAAAGGTGCTCTAGAAATAAAGTTGAGTTCAGTAATTGCTTTAGATTTAGAACCTGCACCCATGGACACAAAGGTCAAACTGAGGTCTCGGGGGTCTTGTGAGTGTCGTGGCAGTGACGCAGGACTGGACGTCCGGTTTGGGGATACAGGGGACTCGGACACTTGGGCCATGGTTCTTCTCCATGTCCCACAGCCCAGTGTTTAGACAAGACTGATAACACACAGAGCCATCTTCTCTTAGATACAAACACTCCCAAATATGGAGCAGTGTTTCTGTGGGCCCTGCACAGGAAGTCTCTGTCCCGCACACACACACACACACACACACACACACACACACGCCTGTCTGTGTGTCTGCTGGGTCCACACATCTGCAGCCGGTCGTCTACTACTACAGTGGTTCATTAGTGGCGCATTTCAGTTGGGTTTGGGTGAGGTGGTCCCAACCTGATCTGTCCTGTCCATTAAAGGCTAAGGGACAACAATCTTTAAAAAAAGAATGAACAGTCTTTAGTAAGACTTTTAGAAAGTAAAACTGACCAAAAGTCATTAGTTATGTATAGAAATAAGTTTACAGGATGAGGACTGTGTTGGTCGAGATGTGAGATTGTCCTGTCAGTGGGAAGGACAAACATATGTTTCATATAGTATACAAGTCATGAAACTGAGGTCTCTGAGGTTGATCTATGGACACCTCAGTGACTGGAATATTTCAATCTACCACTGGCCCCGGACAGGCCCGAGGCTGACCCTGGACAGGCCAAACACTGGCCCCGGACAGGCCCAACACTGGCCCCGGACAGGCCCGAGGCTGACCCTGGACAGGCCAAACACTGGCCCGGACAGGCCCGAGGCTGACCCTGGACAGGCCAAACACTGGCCCCCGGACAGGCCTGAGGCTGACTCGGGGAAGGACCAGTCTCACTGTCCCATACAGCACAATTCACACCATTCACAGCTGCATGACCCGCTAAACCTCAGGCCCATGTGGATAAACCAGGACTAAACCAGGACTAAACCAGGACTAAACCAGGGCTAAACCAGGACTAACGGGCTAAACAGGACTAAACCGGGCTAAACAGGACTAAACCGGGACTAAACCAGGGCTAAACCAGACTAAAGGACTAACCAGGACTAAACCCAGGACTAAACCAGGGCTAAACCGGACTAAACCGGGGGGGACTAAACCGGCTAAACCGGACTAAACCGGGCTAAACCGGATCACCAGGCTAACCAGGACTATAATCAGGACTAACATCCAGGGCAATCCGGGCTAAATCCGGGGCTTAAAACCTAGCTAAACCTGGGTACAATACCCGGGGACTAATCCAGGTACCTAATACCAGTGACTTATAACCAGACTTAAACAGGCTAACCAGGGCTATAACCTGGGTAAATCCGGGACGAATACCAGGTAATACAGGACTAAATCCAGGACTAATACAGATCTAACCTAGGGTCAAACGGACTAACCAGGACTAAACCCAGGGTCTAAACCAAGACTAAACCAGGACTAAACCAGGTTCTAAACCAGGGACTAAACCAGGTCTAAACCAAGACTAAACAGGAACTAACCAGGTCTAAACGTGACTTAAACCAGGGATAACCTAGTGACTTAACTCTAGGACTAAATCCAGTGGTCTAAACTCAGCTAACTGGGTGGGCGAAACTCTTGGGCTAACCTGGGGCTAAACTGGACTAAACCTGGACTAAACCAGCGGCTAAACCAGGACTAAACCAGACTAACCAGGGCTTAAGCCTGGGCTATTATCCGTGATATCTTATACCAGGGCTAAACCAGGACTAAACCAGGGCTAAACAGGACCTAAAACCCCGGGACTGAAACCGGGACTAAAACGGGCTAAACCCAGAACTAAACAGGACAAACCAGGACTAAACAGGGCTAAACCCAGGACTAAACCAGGACTAACCAGGACCTAAACCAGGGCTAAACAGGCTAAACCGGGACTAACCAAGGGCTAAACCGGGACTAAACCGGATAAACCGGGCTTAAACCGGGACTACGGGACTAACCGGGGCTAAACCGGACTAAAACCGGGGCCTAAACCGGGACTAAACCAGGGCAACCGGGACTAAACCGGGACTCAAACCGGGGCTAACCGGAGAACTAAACGGGACTAAACCGGGACTAAACCTGGACTAAACCGGGACTGAACCAGGGACTAAACCAGGAACTAAACCAGGGCTAAACCAGGACTAAACGGGGATAAACCAGGGCTAAGACCGGGGCTAACCAGGGCTACCGGGACTAAACAGGACTAAACCAGGACTAAACCGGACTAAACCGGGGATAAACCGGGGCTAAACCGGGGCTAAACCTCGGGAACTAAACCGGGACTAAACCAGGAACTAACCAGGACTAAACCCAGGACTAAACCAGAATAAACCCAGGGCTTAAACCGGGACTAACCGGGACTAAACCGGGACTAAACCTGGACTAAAACCGGGACTAAAACCGGGACTAAACCAGACTAAACCAGGGCAAACCAGGACTAAACCGTGGAACTAAACCAGGGCTAAACCGGGACTAAACGGGGCTAAACCGGGACTAAACCAGGACTAAACCAGGACACCAGGAACTAAACCCAGGGCTAAACCAGGGCTAAACCGGGGCTAAAACGGGGCTAAAACCGGACTTTAAACCAGGGATAAACCAGGACTAAACCAAGGACTAAACCAGACTAAACCCAGGGACTAAACCAGGCTAAACCGGGGCTATAAACCGGGACTAAACCAGGGCTAAACCAGACTAAACCAGGGCTAAACCAGGACTAACCGGGACTCAAACCCGGGGACTAAACCAGGGCTAAACCAGGACTAAACCAGAACTAAACCAAGGACTAAACGCTGGACTTAAACAGGGGCTAAGCCTGGGCTAAGCCTGGGACTAACCAGGGCTTAAGCCTGGGCTAAGCCTGGACTAAACCAGGGCTAAACCAGGGCTAACCGGGCTAAACCGGGACTAAACCCGGGACTAAACCGGGGCTAAACCGGGACTACCGGGCTAAACGGGACTAAACCAGGGCTAAACCGGGACAAAACGGGACTAAAGAGGGACTAAGAGGGACCTAAAACCAGGCTAAGAGGGATAAACAGGACTAAAGAGGGACTAAAGAAGGGACTAGAACCAGGACTAACCAGACTAACCGGGGCTAACCAGGCTAAACCGGGGCTAACAGGGCTAAACCGGGATAACCAGGACTAGAACCGGGAATAAAACCGGGACTAAACCGGGACTAAAACCGGGGCTAAACCGGGGCTAAACCGGTGGCTAAACCGGGACTAAACCGGGACTAAAACAGACTAAACCAGGACTAACCAGGCTAAACCGGGATAAACCGGGACTAAACCGGGACTAAACCTGGACTAAACCGGACTAAACCCGGACTAACCAGGACCTAAACAGGGCTAAACCAGCGACTAAACGGGGCAAACCAGGGCTTAAAAACAGGACTCACTCAGGACTTAAACCAGTACTCACTCAGGACTAAACCAGGAACTCACTCAGGGCTAAACCAGGACTTCACTCAGGGACTTAAACGGGACTAAACCTGGGCGGGACTAAACCCGGACTTACCAGGACTAAACCAGGACTAAACCAGGACTAAACCAGGGCTAAACCAGGACTAAACCCAGGACTTAAACCGGGACTAAAACCGGGACTAAACCGAGGCACTAAACACAGGACTAAAACCAGGACTAACAACCAGGGCTAAACCAGGACTAAACCAGGACTAAACCAGGACTAACAACTAACAGACTAAACCAGGACTAAACAGGAGCTCAACCAGGGCTAAACCAGGGCTAAACCAGACTAAACAGGCTAAACCAGGACTAAACCAGGCTAAACCAGGGCTAAACCAGGGCTAAAACAGGAACTAAACCAGGACAAACCAGGGCTAAACGCAGGCTAAACCAGGACTAAACCAGGACTAAAAAACCAGACTAATCCAGGGGCTAAACCGGGGCTAAACCGTGCTCAAACCGGGGCTTAAACCGGGCTAAAACCGGGCTCAAAACCGGGACTAAAACGGGACTAAACCGGACAAACCGGGGCTAAGACGGGGAACTAAACCGGGGCTAAACCGGGGCCTAAACCGGGACTAAACCGGGACTAAAACCGGGACTAAACCGAGGCACTAAACACAGGACTAAAACAAGGGCCTAAACAGGGCTAAACCAGGACAACCAGGGCTAAAGCCAGGACTACAAAGGTGCTAAACCAGGGCTAGAACCAGGACTTCAGGACTAAACCAGGGCAACAGGGCGCTAAACCAGGACTAAACCAGGACTAACGCAGGTACTTAAACCAGGGCTAAACCAGGGCTGAAACCAGCGGCCAGGCAGATCCCGAGAAAAGAAATCACGGGGTGGCAGGGTCAGGGATAATTTCTGGGGTGGCAACACAATTTACAATGTTGAATGTTTATAGTGGTGCAAGTTTTGCTTGATCGCAAGGCAATTTTCCATTCAGATGCAGAATCCCAAATGATATACAAATAGTAGCATTGTCCATAATATAAGTAGGAGGTTCCTAAACTTTTGTTAAAAAAAAAAAATATATATATATATATATATATATATATATATATATATATATATATATATATATATATATATTATATATATATATCATCATCTTGGTAGCCACATGTTCCTTATTTAGCAGTAAAGTTAATTCATAGTTCTTTGTCCTGTCAAAAAAGTATGAACTGAGAGTGAGCCTCTGTGAGCAGCAAGTAGCTTCTAGAGCAGATGCGACATCACATGACATCAGTGGGGTGGCAGCAGCCCTCTCGATCCGCCCCTGATGCAGGACTAAACCGGGACTAAACAGGACTAAACCAGGACTTAAGAGAAACTAACCTGACCTAAGGTGGGTGGCACGGTAGCCGCAGCGGTTAGCGCTCATGCTTCACAGCTAGAAGGTCCTGGGTTTGAAAGGACGGGGCCTTTCTGTGTGGAGTTTGCATGTTCTCCCTCTGTGTAGGTTTCCTCCAGGTACTCCGGTTTCCCCTACCACTAAAACATGTACAATAGGCCAGGATGAATGAGAGTGCACATGCAAATTGGCCCATGGCTACAATCTGACGTGGGGTGTTCATTAACATGCTCTGTCCCTACCAAATAAAGCAATGAATAAATAATAAACCAGGACTAAATATTCACAGACTAAATCAATGAAAAGACGTAGCTAAAATAAAGCGGTAAATTCATTCTTCAGATATATTTGAACATATTTCACAATCCTTAACCAAACTGTTTCCCATGTTCTCCTGACGGTTAAGCATATCGTGTCGGGGAAGGTTTCCTTTAGTTAAAAAAACAGGAGGCGGGCAGCGTAGAGAATTCCTTTGGCTGGTAACCATGGACAGTCAAAACTGAGACATTGGACCTGGTTTAAAACGCTAACCCTTGATTCTGTTATTATTGGACCCATGCCTCAACAACACGCAGCAAGACAACGTCTTCTCTCTCACCTTGTTTGTGGACCAATAACAAATGTAACTCTATTTACGAAGCACTTTAAAAAAACACAGTCAACAAATAATGATCACCGTGAACATTTATACACTTTGAAACTCATCTCCATAGACTTCCACTAGGCCTGCCTGCAGCCAGAGATCTTATACATATAAATACATCAATGGATCCAATAAGGAATGCAGAAGGTCCCTGGAGCCCCCGTGTGAGAGGTCTTTCCCTGACCGTGTGAGAGGATCTTTCGCCTGGCTCCCCGTGTGAAGAGGTCTTTCCGCTAGCCCCGTGTGAGAGGTCTTGTTCCTGAGCCCTGTGAGGGTCTTTCCTGAGCCCCTGTTGAGAGGGTCTTCGTCCCTGAGCCCCTCGTGTGAGAGGTAGGTCTTTCCCTGGTCTGATCCCGCCACGTGTGAGAGGTCTTTCCCTGGTCCCTCTGAGCGCCCGTGGAGAGGTCTGGACCCTGAGGCCCACAGTGTGAGAGGTCCTTGCGTCCGCTGAGCACCAGTGTGAGAGGTCTTTCCCTGAGCCCTGAGCCCGCCGTGTGAGAGGTCTTACCCTGAGCCCCGTGTGAGAGTCTTACCCTGAGCCCCATGTGAGAGGTCTTCCCTGAGCCCTGAGCCCCCGTGTGAGAGGTCTTAACCCTGAGCCCCAGTGGTGAGAGGTCTTACCCTGAGCCCCAGTGTGAGAGGTCTTTACCCTGAGCCCCAGTGTGAGAGGTCTTTCCCTGAGCCCCAGTGTGAGAGGTCTTCCTGAGCCCCAGTGTGAGAGGTCTTTCCCTGAGCCCCAGTGTGAGAGGTCTTTCCCTGAGCCCCAGTGTGAGAGGTCTTACCTGAGCCCCAGTGTGAGAGGTCTTTCCCTGAGCCCTGAGCCCCGTGTGAGAGGTCTTACCCTGAGCCCCAGTGTGAGAGGTCTTACCCTGAAGCCCCCAGTGTGAGAGGTCTTTCCTGAGCCCTGAGCCCCGTGTGAGAGGTCTTACCCTGAGCCCCAGTGTGAGAGGTCTACCCTGAGCCCCAGTGTGAGAGGTCTTTCCCTGAGCCCAGTGTGAGAGGTCTTTCCCTGAGCCCCAGTGTGAGAGGTCTTTCCCTGAGCCCCAGTGTGAGAGGTCTTTCCCTGAGCCCAGTGTGAGAGGTCTTACCCTGAGCCCCAGTGTGAGAGGTCTTTCCCTGAGCCCTGAGCCCCGTGTGAGAGGTCTTACCGCCTGCTGTCCCACGGAGCATCACTCGGCTGCTCCTTCCCCCGGTCGTCCCTGGACCCCGGTCTTCAGCGGTGGCTGCACCTCTGCGCTCGTCTTAAGAATCCCGGGTCCTTCATTTGAATAGAGCACGCTTCTTACGCTTATATGGTCACAAAGGGGCGTGGCCTCAGCACTCACTCCATGTAGAGCCGGGTCTGTGGGCTCCACACGCACCACGACGGTGGAGCTTCACAACTTCACTTTGACTGATATTATGGGAACGGAGGAGGGGAGGCGGGGAGGAGGGGAGGAGAGGGGGATGGTGGGTGAGGGAGAAGAGGAGAGACGAGGGGAGAGGGAGGGGAGGAGGAAGAGGAGAGAAGGAGAGAGAAGAGGAAAGAGGAGGAGGAGAAGAGAGGAGGGGTAGAGAGATAGGAGGGGAGAGAGGCAGGAGGAAGAGAAAGGAGGAGAGACGGAGGGGAAGAAGAGGAGGGGTGAGGGTGAAGAGGAATGGAGAGAGTGAGGAGGAGAGAAGAAGGGGGTGAAGAGGAGGAAAGGGAGAGAGGGAGCGTAAGTGGAGTTGGGGAGAGAAAGCAAAATATTTATTCACTATATCTAAATAATTATACTCACGTAGAAGTAAAAAGTAGAGAGCCAAATAACTCCAGTAAGAGTATTAAAGCGCTTGGAGAAAATGTTACTCGAGTACTGTGAGTACTGTGTGAGTACTGTGAGTACTGTGTGAGTACTGTGAGTACTGTGTGAGTACTGTGAGTACTGTGAGTACTGTGAGTACTGTGAGTACTGTGTGAGTACTGTGAGTACTGTGTGAGTACTGTGTGAGTACTGTGAGTACTGTGAGTACTGTGTGAGTACTGTGAGTACTGTGAGTACTGTGTGAGTACTGTGAGTACTGTGTGAGTACTGTGTGAGTACTGTGAGTACTGTGGTGAGTACTGTGAGTACTGTGAGTACTGTGAGTACTGTGAGTACTGGGTAACAATAAATCATTCGAAGAATAAGGTCGAACACAAACTACATCGATATGAAGCTTTTCCCAGATTTACTCACAGTGGACCCGTGACTATTTTTACTCAACAGATACTTCGTTGTAATATGGCTCAAATAGAAGACAAAAGTACCATATGAATGAACACAAAGAATTACAGTTACTTCAAAAAGTTACTCCAGTATATGTACTTGAGTAAATGTAACTGAGTACTACCCGCCTCTGAGTAACAAGAACATAACTTTAACATCACTTCAGTCCAAGAGTAAAAAGGAGTGATTTAAATTAAGACTGGAATCAGAAACCAAAATGATAGAGTATATATTACTTTAGATTCAAGTGAACTGAATTCTTGATGCCAAATGATGATTTCATTTGTGTGCTGGGAATAAGAAGGAGTCTTGTTTTGGCGTGATGCTTCCCAACATCTAAACACTCCTGTGGGTTGGTGATGCATCATTATAAGGCGTTTGTCTATCAGGAAGTTATAGTTGATCTAATGACAAAGTTCTATTTAAAGTGCACAGATTGATAGATGGCTCGTGCACATTGGCCGGGGTTACACGTTGCCCATTTACAGTCTAAGCAGGGCTCTTCAATGACTTTTTTTCACTGGGCCAGATTTGTTGGAGGTCATTGGCCACTGGGCCGGTCAGTTGTCACCAAACGTATTCATATTTCTGGGATATTTTGAGTATTTCATTATCATCCATGCTTGAATAGAATAGAATTGGGCCTAATAACTACTAATACAACAGTTGTATTATATTCCAGCATTTTAAGGCTTTAAAAACATTGCAATAACGTATTAATACAAAATTATCAAAAAGCCGAATAATAAAGTAGGACTACTCAGAACTAAACCAGGATTAAACAGGGAAAACATGATTAAATCCCATAAACCAGACCAAAGGCCTAATACAGAATAAGAGAAGGGGACATACGCTGACCAAAACACATGAGCCGCTGTTTCTGTCCAGACCTCGCGCTTTATGAAGAAAGTGACAGAAAGTGCTCCTTGGAGATGGTGCGCTCATCCACATATTCAGCCTCTCTTTTACCTGTTAACTTCACAAAGAGCATCTCTGCGCTTGTACATTTCCCACAAAGACATATCGAATGAAGTCAGGGGAGAGAGGAAGAAAAATGCAGCTGTCAGATTAATGATTCCTATGTTATTAGTAAAGTTAGAGCCCAGATAGCGAGGTTTAGCGTGTTGACCGGTTGAACACGAGTGCTGCCGGTGCAGAGCAGTTTTCCAAAACTCACACACCATCAGCTTCATCGTCCGCTTTACAAACATCCACAACTTACCTTAAAGTAGCTGGTCAAGCCCTTTGTAATGATGAAGACCACAGGGAAACATGTTGTCCATCTGCCGCGGACCGCGAAGAGTCCTGCTTCTGCATAGCCTGGTGAGACCAGAATGATTCCCCTCTATATTTTTTTATACAGAGGGGAATCTGTCTGGACCCCCCGTCCCCGGTGGCGGTATCCACAAAATCAACCCATCCCGTGCAATCAGATTCATTTATTTGCGTCACGTGTTGTTCACGAGCAGCGTCACTCACGGGACGCGGAATAACAATCTACGAACGGAGACGAGAGAGAGAGAAAGCATGTCTCCAATCGGCGGTAAATGACCAAAAACACATGGACAGTAGGTGAGTTTCGTGATTCATAATCCTGCGCAAATATTAACGCAAAACTGCTAATAACACCGCATCAATGGCAGACGCCCGCCCTTCACTGATTGGTTTACTCCGCTTCCTGTCTGCTTGTGTATGTACCGCTGTGGGAAATGGAATCTACGCAGCGGTGACCAGACTCACTCACTGCTACAGTGGTGAGTCTGGTTCCCAGGCTAGCTTCTGCATGGGGTAATCCGAACAAAACTCCAAAAACACGATGCACACTGTCCTTATGCTTCGGCTTAGAAATCTGTCAGTCCGTTCAATGGTAAGCCTCCTGTTCTCACTTTACACCATTTTACAGAGTCATGTTTTCATTGAGCCTGCGCTGTAGGAGATGATGCTAGCAAAGCCGCAGGCACACTGCTACAGAAAGAGGTGCGATTCCGCCGCGGGTAATGCCAAAAAAAAAAAAAAAATTCTGGAAAATGAGATTTAATTGTTTGGCGGCCGGAACTGGCCCGCGGGCCGCCTATTGAGTAGGCCCGGTCTACAGCCTTTACTCTCGAGCCAGTTCTGAGGGGTTGAGGAAGGGGAATAGTTCTGATTAAAAATAAGACAGTTAACATAGTCGTTTTGTTTTACTCCTTCAAAAGAAAACTAATGGTGATTCTCTCAACATGTTCCATAAAAACATGGTTACCCTCCCCGAACATTCCGGACCACAACAAGTGATTTCTTGGCTCCTTTGCAGATGGTGTAGAACGTTGGTGTAACAGAACAGAGGAAGGTCAAAATAGAAGGACGAAAAGAATTGAAGTTTAAAGGTGCATTTTGGAACTTTCTCTGGCACCTTTGCATTCCATCTCAGCGATCTCTAAGACGCTCCAGGATCAATTGTTTTTCAGGGTTTCTGTTAGGTTTCCTGGATGGAATGTTTGTGTAACCATGGAGCAGAGAAAAACTACCAAAACCCCCCCCCCAAAAAAAACTATGATCTTGCAGTGCCTTGATGGGAAGTAAAATGTTCCATAATACACCTTTAAATTAGTTTCAACTTTGATTCATGTTGTACCCAAATTACTGGTCCTTCAAAATAATGGTAATAATGTAGAAATCAAATGTACTATGATACAACTACTCCAAGTACTGTTACTTTGAAAAATCATGCAAGTACATACATAGTTTACTTCAATAAGTAATAGACGCCTGAAGGAGAAGCAGCGACCGATCCTAACGTACGCTGACAGTTAGCGAGTCGGCTAGTCCGGGAACATTTTAGAGTCCTGTTAGCCTGCTCAATGCATTTTTCCTGTAGCCGTTAGCATTAGCTATTAATCATGGCAAATTATGGACGATCCAGATGTTTTCAGCTGTTGTCAACCATCGACCACATTTAGGTCAAAGCCTCGTTACAAATCATTAATGAATGTTACAGACCTTTGGAGATTTTACTTTAAACAAAATTAGCATCTAAAAGTGTCCTCTGAGCTAAATGCTAACTCAAATTCAGTTCAGTTTTTATAATTTTATGATTTTTATATTAATGATATAAATGTCGTGAAACGGACATAACACACCTAGTACCGAGCCTGTCTTCCATTTTATAAGGGGATAGAGCGCTCGGATAAGGGATTCGACAAAATGTGGGCATTTGTGGGAACTGGCTCAGATACAGAAAGGCATTTCTGTGGTTTCTATGGTCCCATCCACTTATTAATCCTTTAAATAAGTGCTGGTTTCACCTTCTGTACGGCAACACGTCAGGGACTTACAAAGCTAATATACAGACAAAACAGTACAAATATAGAAACACATATAGAGACAGTGGCAAATGGTTATTTTCCCCACTTAATGGGCCAGTGGGACAAAACACAGCCAACTTTATCCTTATTTAAATATTTTTTTTAGAGAAATGTAGCATAGGATAAAGTATCAGGCTATAGATTTCCCTTTGGAACAGAGTGTTGTAAAAGTAGTAAAATCTCAACATAAGCACGACTGAAACAAAGGACAGAGGAGGACGGCTGAGCGTCTGCCTCGGCTCGCTCTGATCCAGGATGAGGCTGGAGTGGCGCGTGCCTTAAAAAGGTAATGTTTACAGATGTGTCAGGCCGATACTCCACAGCTCCACCGGCTCTGCTCCTGCACCGGGGCGACACAAACAGAACTCCCTCCGGCACCGGGACCACGCAAACATAAGTCCACATTCACAAAGCTGTGGTAATACAGTACAGTGAAATATATCCATCACACTTAAATGATTCTGATCATCAAGAGCATTTTTATATCACACGAAGACTCCCAGTCAGTGCAAAATGCAGTTTCCAAATGAATATACACTTAAAGGAAACAACAAGCCAATCCCTCTGGCCCGGAGTAAAAAAGTAAATTCCTCCTGAACTTAATAACTTGTTGTCCCGCCATTTTGTAGCAATAACTGAAGTCACATCACTGAGGAGAGATTTAGCCCACTCCTCTCCGCCATACTGGAGGGTTTTTGTTCATGAACTGTCTTTTTAAGGTCACACCACAGAATCTCAATTGGATTTAAGTCTGGACTTTGACCAGGCCAGGAAGTGGATTTGCTCGTATGTTTGGGATCCTTGTCTTGGCACAAAAGCGCTTGAGCTTGAGGGCTTGAACTGCTGGTCAGACGTTCTACAGGATTCCCTGGTAGAAAGTAGAATTCATTATTTCATCAATGACAGCAAAGCAGCCCCGTCACACTGACACCTCCATGTTTGACTTTTGGCACAGCAGGTTAATCACAGACGGGCATTTGCTTTTCACACGTGATGTGATATGCATTCGGAAACTGCATTTTGTACTGACTGGGAATGTCTTTGTGTGACATAAGAATCATTTAAGTGTGATAAATATAAACAACAAACAAATGTATGAAATCTGGACGGCACAGCGCTGTAACTTAAAGACTTTGCCCCCATTTTTCTTTACCGACGATTAAGGGCACTCATAAGGTCTAAGTTTAAAGTGTGTTAGTTGTGGTTCAAACTTATTCCCAGCTTTCCTAACACACCACAGTGTTTTTTTTTTTTGGTATCATCATGCCGGATGCCCTTCCAATGGTTCACAGTGACGTCTCCAGGCTGGGACAGAGTTAGTGATGGACATGAGTTTTTTTCTGAAAGTATCAATCCATGTCTCAATATCAATACTTTCATTTCTTTAAACTCAATGCAAGTTTCTCCTGACTCTGGCTAAAGAAAGACATGGGCCCCATATGAGACGAGCAGTTCACCCACGACCTAATGCTGTGAAGACGTCCAGATCATATAGAGCTGCATGAGTGTGGAAAGAGGATACAGTTTAGACGAACACATACAAGCAATATCAAATGACAATAACAAGTGCTTTCGTCCAAATATAAGATTTTTACAATTTCCTTCTGTTTCAAATTCATTTTATACAGAAAATAAGATACCAACACTTACCTTTAAAGGTGAAGTGAATACATTGTTCAAACCGACTAAAGCACTTCTTTGGTCCTCATGCAATACCACCCCTAGTGGCGACTTCTGGATCCAGGCTTTTAAGTTATTGTAAAGTCCCAAGAAGGGACATGAGTCAGATTTATTTTTAAAAGGGGTGAGTCGGGGGCGTGAGATATTCACTTAGGGCCTGAGGCAGTTAAGTCAGGTGTATAAGTTTATTTCAGTTTATTATTAGGATCCCCTGTGCTTAACAGCCAGCTAGTGTTCCTGGGGTCCTCCTTAAAAAGAATACAGATCCAAATGTAAAATAAAACAATTCAATGAAATTAAAATTGCAATTCATACAAAAATACATGACATCACAGATAGTCAACTCCACTGTGTCTCTTCAGTCGTCCTTTAAAGATAGACTTGTGTTCTATTTGGATCTGTTATGATGGAAACACATTCCATTCCTTCATAGCTCTGTCGATAAAAGTGCTTTGAGAAAGTTAGTGTTGGCTTTGGGAATTAGAAACCATCCTTCTCACGCGAGCCTCGTGGCCTATCTGTGTGGATCTCTGTTGCTTTTAAAGGAGCAGGCCACCGTTTTTCCATACTGTGATATGTTCTTACCTGAGCTTAGACGAGTTGATACGTACCTGTCTGGTCTCTGTGCCCGTGGAAGAGCGTGGTAGCTTCCAACTTCACCTCCGTTTGGAGCCATAGGAATATGCAGGGAGAGGCCAAATGCTAACAACATCTTTGGTCGTTTTGCGTGACCAGACAGGTACGCATCAACTCGTCTAAGCTCAGGTAAGAACATATCTCACAATGGAAAAACGCTGGCCTGTTCCTTTAAATGGACTAAATAAAAACTCTGGATTTTTGATTATCAATATTTTCCATATTCTGACAAGCTTGGCCATATCCGCTGGAAGGTACTGACGGCCTCTTCTTACTGCAGCTAAAAATGCTCCCATATTTGTTGTTATAAATGTAATAGGTCTTGATCTTGATAGACATCTAAGAGCTTGGCCTCTGTTACCTGCTCTATGGATGTGTTATACAGTATGTAAACTAATTTAACTTTTATCAGATTAAAGGTGATTCAACCGGTTGTACCCGACCAGCGTCAGAAACGTCCAGCTCAAGCAGCATCAGTGCCAACATGACAATTGATTACTGGACTCCATGGGCCATATGCACAGTGTCGCCACGGGATTTCTGGCTGGACAATAAGATCCTTCCTCTCACCGATCTTTTACATTCACAATTAGCAGGGTCCCACACAAATGAAGAGCCCATCACAAAGACATTTCGAATGGTGTATGGCCTCTTTCAGTTGATTTATGATTTTTTCCCCCCGACTTTATAATTACCTCCTTACTTTTATCTCACCCCTGTCCCTTCCTGGGCTCCGTAAATTCCAGATTACAAAAAGTTAAGTTTTTTTCCTCCTGTGACAGTGAACTCATATTTCTACCCACACCGGTTTTTGTTCTTTGGAACTTTAAGGTTTTAGCTTTTGGTTTTGATTGGTTTTCATATCTGGCTTAGTCTGTGTCCATAAACTCAGTTTATTTGGTTGTCTTTCCTGTCTCACACACCAAGGATAAAGTTACCAATTATTACTGACACTAATGTTTTATTATTAGATCATAGCAACAAGAAATATGGATTTAGTTTACGTGAAATAAAGATTTATTGATGGGCTCATTCATTCTTCCATGAGTGATATGGAATTAACCATTCCAGTTTTCATGAGTATACATTTTGTTTGTATTCTACATTAGGTTTAGACTTTGTTCTTTATGTTAATCCCAAAATCAGATGTATATATATCCAACACGTGCAGCACTTTAATACTCTATGATGGTAAAAACCTGCGTGTCGGCGAGCAGAGTGGTGCTGTTAGAAGTTAACGTTTGTCCCAGGGCCGCTGCATGCCATTTTGGTGCCCTAAGCGGAAGAGTTTGATGGTCACACTTCTATAACTCTTCTTTTCATCGTTCTCATTGAATTCTTTTGTCAGCTGCATTAACAGAGCAGCGGTCCAAATACTGTACAATGCCATGTGATCAGTGCGGTGCCCCTCGGAGACTCGGTGCCCGACGCACAGCGCATTAGGAGCGTATACATGCCTCTCAGTCATGTGACCCTTGTTGTTGTGGTGGCCATTTCAATACCGTAAAAACACGGCCCCAGAGAGACGCACGTTTATTTAAAATAACCAGTGAGTCAGTGTTTAAGATGTTAGCATGCTACCGGTTAGCATTTAGCTTCAACAGCTCAGCTCTTACTGTAGTATTTCCTCAGTGTTCATAGATTTGAGCCACACATGTGTTTATTGTGTTGAAGCCATTGTCAATGGCTGACAGGTGCTAACCGGTAGCATGCTAACATCTTGAGCAGCTTACTGTTGACATGACAAACTGTAAATAAAAAAATCAGAGAAAGGTTTTGTGTTTCCTCTTTGATGAGTTAATTTAGTCTTCAGAGTGAAGCAGATCTTTAGTAAATCCTGCTGTAGCTCGACAGACAGAGCTGCTACGTCTGTGCCACATTTGTTGGTTATATCACATAAACGTGCGTCTGGGGCCGTGTTTTAACTGTTATCTTCTTGAGCAATGATTAAGAGTACATTAAAGGCCACTGTCAATCAGTTGTCTTTCATTTTCATCCTGAGAGATATTGTTACATGTTGTAGTACTGCATAATTCTACTTCGGTATTCAAAATGGCCGCTGGAACTATTCGTGATGCCATTGGAAACGCATGCATAGGGAGCGGCAGCACTGGTTTGCCCATTGGTTTGTGTCATTGCTCTCCTTCCGTCTCAATCGAAGGAACATGTTCTGTCTATTAAACACTATATGGGCCTATTACCACCCATGGGCCGTCATTTACCTCCTGCAGATTATTCCTATGGTCCAAACTCAACACATCTCTAACATCCCAGTTCTTCACAGGGATGAGTTTATAGATCACGGTCACAAAAGAGTAGACAAAAATAGTGTACTGATTATTTATTTTTGGGGCAAAAATAAATCATCCGTTTTCGGGCCTTTAACCTATAAACCCCAACCTAGCTCATTTTCTCCAGTTTGGCTTTACCCAAATCTAATAGCCTCTTGAGAAAAGTGTCAAAATAGCAACAAAAACGAGACATAAAAATGATGAAAACATAACTAAAGAGCGACCAAAAAAAGTGACAAATACACGATAAATTGACAAAAATGCGCTGAGGAAAAAGATCCGTTTTGTAGGTCTTAGCTTTTAGATTTGGGTAAAGCCATAGTTAATGCTCATCCAGATCCAGACTAAAGATAAGAATATGACGGACAAGCTTATGCATTTGAATTTAAACTAAGAGTTGAAATTGGATTGGATAAGATGGAAATCTCTGCACTGCGTCACTGCTGCTCCACCACTTGGATGAATAATGTCAACTCCACACAAATGACTCATTTTTATTTGGATTCTCTTTATACAGGTGTACAGGTTCACCGACCGCGGCACAGTGAGGCGAGGAGGGTCATATAAAACATGGCCCCCGCCTCGTGGTAAACACATTCAAATGTTGAATATAATAACGGTCGCCCTGGAGAGCACAGAACAACACCTGCACAGGTATCAGGGTATGCGAGTAACTATGGGACTTTAGTTTCCCCTCAATACTCTGTAGTGACGAGCTAAACCAGTGTGTCGACGTGACAAACGCGACGGTCATTTTGTATCGTGTCGTATCGCTCAAATCAAGGCACCAGTGGGAGGAGCTGCGTCAGGCACATGTTATTCCATATACGAGGCTCCAACGCTCATTCATCACTTCACAACCAAACATCTGACATGTGGAGCCAGGCCATATGTCGTCTACAGCATAATGTCGGAATTGCTGTTGTTGGAAGATATGCAAATGCACAATGTCGAGTTCATCTTCAAAGTCGAGAAATGGGGAAAAAGTGGGGGAAATTATGACAAAATATAAAAAAAAAAAGAAAGGAGAAAAGAAAGAAAAATATATATATGACAAAAAATATTCGAATTAGGAAATAAAATGAGGGAAAAAATGTATAAAAACAAAGTAATGGGGTAAAGTGGGGAAAATATTGGGGTAAAATGAGGAAGAAATTGTAAGAAAAAAAGATAAATTGGGAAAATATATTAAAGAAATAGGAAAAATGAGGAAAAAAATGTATCAAAACTTGGGGGGGGAAAATTATATATATTTCAAATATTAGGGGAAAAAAGAGAAAAAAGTATGGGGGGGGAAAGTGTAATGAGGAAAAATTTGGGAAAGATGTGGAAACATTTTATTTTTTTTGCCCTTTTGTCGCCTGTTTGGGACAATTATCTTTTTGAGAGACAAAGCGAAAATTAAGATGTTTGCTGCACATTCCTGATGGTTTACAAAAATATCGCTTCATCATGGTTATGGAGAAAGTCCCAAGACTCTCATTGGTCTCTGTTCACACAATGGTCATTGCAGTTGCCTCTTTTCCCCCCACAAGCTGGCATCTGCAGTGACTTTCAAACCTCCACAGGTCTCCCTTTTACACCATTTACCAGTGTCACACGCTCCGCTCTTTACCTTACAGTGGGCGGAGTGCTAATGTGGCGCGATACAGGGAGCTCGTGTATAAGTGTCGAGCCTTTTGAGGAGCTCCCGGTGGAAACAGACACAACAGTCCCAGAGTCTTTGATGCCAATGATCCACCAGCGTTTACTGAGCGACTGGAATATACAACATATCCACCAGAGGGCACATGCGGTCAAGTCTGAACGCTCCAGGATTGTCCTCACAGTGTGGGCACACAGAGGTCTCCAGGACTTTAGGGCTGGGCACCTTTCAGGGTCTTTTTCACAACCAGTACTTAAAACGGGAGCGACACCTTCAGTGATTCTAGACCTAAGCTGAATTATCAATCCTAGTCAAGTCTCTTTATTTGAGTAAAACAACTTTGTTTTTCTAATTTGGCGAGCGGCAACAACAAAAGCCCTTTACAAACAGTGCACACGGATGATCATTGGTTATTTTGCATATGAACAACAGAGGGTGGCTCCGTGTTCGGTGAGGGAGTAAGAGAAGTGGGTCGTGATGATTTAGTAGAGAGGAAGCTCATTTCTCAAAGAAAAGTGGGAGCGTTCATTTCCAATCGAACGCTCCACACCGCGTTGGACAAAGTAATTCATTGCAGTCAAACATTACACCACTTCAAGTCAAATAAATAAGGCATACACTATATACTTATTGAAAGTACAAATCAGTTTAAACAAAAGTCATCATAACTTTTCAAAAGCTTTAATGACATAAACATCACGCTCCACGTCCCCGACTGTACGGCAACACCACGGGGACAAACCTGCATTTATCGCCCGACTTCACGCTTTTTATTTAGGAGCTTTTGCACAAATGTGGAGGATCTTGTTTTAATGTAGCGGAGTGAGTGATGAACAAAAACAGTCGTCAAAGTGAAGTCCAGATGCTCCAAACCTCCTCTTTAGTGGATTCATGTCGTCACTGACCCACCTCTGCTCCGGGCCCTGGAAGGATCCCTATGGGTGGGGAAAAAAGCGGAGTCCGTCTGCATGTTTGTAAAAGGCCAAGTACCATACGTTACTGCGGCCTCAAAAAGCCTCTTTCTGCAGCAGTTTTTGGGCGTCTCCCACAGGTGCCTGGCCCCCAGCCTGAATGTCCCCTCGCGGACTCTCCTCCCGCCGCCTCAGATGAAGTCGTCCTCCACAGGTTCTCCCGGAGTGTCGCAGTGATGGAGGAAGAGGACCACCACGCGCTGGAACAGGCCTTTGCGACTCTGCCTCCGCTCGGAGATCTCCTCCCCGATGGTCTCCATGCAGATGTCGGCTGAGAGCTGGCCCTTCCTGCGCGGGGCGTAGATGGTGCCTGACGGAGGAGACACAAACCCAGAGGTGGTTAGCCTTGTCACTAGAGGTCGACCGATATGGGTTTTTCTAAGGCTGACGCCGATTATCTTGGCCGATATTTTCAACCAATATATTTGGCCGATTTTTCCAAATGTCTGATCCTGTTAAAACATAAATACTTGGCCGCTCCAGCAGGGGTCAATTTTATTTTATTGCTTTAGGTCTGGGGTCCTCAAACTACGGAGATGATTAACACAGCCCCTGACTTGTAGAGCACAAATCCCTCAGTATGTCAAAAAAAAAAGAAAAGAGTCTCTAGCCCATTCCTGTGCAGAGTTTTAACTAAATAATCTGTATACTCATTCCAGCCACTAGGGGGCAACTTAAATACATTAAAAAGAATACCACACGTGTCCAGCAGAGGGCACTGACATAAGAGATCAGGATATAAACAACACATTATAGCCACGTGGTAAATGAAGCTTACCACCAGAGTGTGGAGTGAATGAATAATGACTACAGTCACTTTGAGAAACTTGTGACACAGGCTTGTAAAGCACAATACAAGTGTAAGCAGTTATTACTTTGGTCACATTACACAATGATGTTTTATTTGAAAATAAAAATAAATGGACTATCTGTAGCATTTCAAATTAAAACAAAGTGTGAAGACGTGATTCGTATTTTTGTAAACCACTACAGCTAAACAAATATGTGCCTGAATCAAGTGTTGATCTTGTGGATATAGTTTATTGTTTATTGAAAGGATCCCCATTAGCGCAGTCATGCTGTCGCTATTCTTCATAATAGTAGTTGGGATGACTGTGCCAGGCTAGTAATCTCTACTTCACAATGAGGCCTGCTGCATTTTGGTCGGGGTCATATAATTCTATGTTGTAGCCAACCCGGCCCGGCCCCCCATCACAGTCAGGAACGATAATGTGGCCCCCAGAAAAAAAGTTTGAGGACCCTGCTTTAGGTGATTCAATCTGTCCCAGCTTTGATTTTCTGCCTTTAGCATTAGCATACTGTTGCTAGCCGCAGCATTTTGCACGGCGATCAGAAATACAATTGTGGAGCAAGGCCATGGGAACCCAGGGTGCTGAGGGTGCTGTAGCACCGCCTGGTGGATCATTTAGGAACTGCAGGCAATATCAATAACTAGGTATTATGCACAGAAAAAAGGTTTTGAGTTGAATTTAGTCCCTCAGCACCCCCTAACTAAAATATCTTCCCACAACTCTGTTGCGGAGGTTAAAACTAACTCAGCGATTGAATTCTCCAGCTTCTGTGACTGATGTTTTAGTGAATCTTGTATTTAACAAACTTTAACACGTTTTCAGTGCAATGTTTCTCTGTTCTCTTGAGGAAGTTGAGGGAAGTCTATCACTTTCGGTCCCAGAGATATCGGCTTTTATCGGCGCTAGCTCGGCCGATAGCCAATATTGTAAAATCCCCAAATATTGGCCCGATATATGGGTTGCCCTCTAGTCATCACACGTGGCTCAATCAAGGGCGGAAGAAATATCAGAAACCTCTTCAAATCAGCTCTCTTGAAAAACTTTTGCTACAATACCAAAGGTGTAGACAAGGAGTTTAAAGCAACAACACAAGGAGTGTTTAAGCTGGCAGTCGCTTCAAACACATTTTGATCAAAGTCTTACATTTTTGTTAGTGTGAAAACGCCATCTTAAACGGTGAGTACTTTAGTTAACTTTACTTACATGAACTGACTAATAAGTACCATTGAATTTCAGTGTCGTCTATATCTGTGAAATTAAGCCCAATATGAAAACTACAATCTAACCAAACAATGATAAACCAGACATTAAATGTTTTACACCTCAAATAGTCATAAACGCTAATAACATTTTCGTTCTGGATTGAATGAGTTTGGGAGGCCGTGCTCTGAGCTCTGTAAGTGTAACATATCGACTGGTGAGGAGGTGCAAAGACTCACTGCTCTCGTCGTCCTCGAAGTCGTAGCGGGCGTAGTTGTTGGGCTCAGCTGTGCGCAGGGTCCGCAGCCAGGGGAAGTCTGTTATCATGCTGTAGGGGGCGCCATCTACAAACCCTGACAATCAAACCAGCAGTGAGCGTTCTCATTCAGATCGGTCCGTTTTTTATCATTGCAACATTTAAAAACCAAAGCTCAACACGAACTAAACATTAAAGCAATTCATTGTTAAATCTATGACTGACCAACTCCAAGCCCCAATGAAAGAGTTTAAATTCACGTCTCGAGCTACACACCTTTTTCTGGAGAGCGTTACGATAGAAATCATTCAGTGCCCATTTCGGGACGTCTTACCTTCCAGGGTGTAGATGTCTCGACCCCAGGGGAACCGGGGGAACATTTTCACGTCCTCCTCCGTCCTGGTGGCCTCTGGGAAAAACTCGTACTTGATCAGCTCCCTACCCGACAAAATGTGCATCAGTTACAGGGTTACAGGGGTAGTCAGAGGATTTTTTGATTCATATTTCAACCTTCCCACCAATAAACACAGGTTTAACACTAAAGAGCTGCACTTCCCATCAGGCCCCTCCCTGTAGCACATGTGGACAGCCGGGAGGGAGACATGGAACCTCTGCTTTATTATCAAAACATGCACATTCAGAGAACTAAGAGAACAAGCACGGTCTCTAATAAGAATGTCCAAATCTGCGTTTAAAAGCGTCATGGCAGGAAGAGAGGAAGAGAAGCACAGCGTGGAGGTCTGCACTGTGCACTCTGATGCCGGGTCGCGGGGATAAACCGATCAGATGTAGGGAAGGCTCTGAGACGAGAGGGAGCGTTTTAAGCGGTGTGGCCGTGCAGTGATGTTGAGTGAACTTTCAACGTGTATCATTTTAAGCCAATGATACGTTATTATTATTATTTTTATTTTTATTTTTTTATTATTATTATTATTATCAGTCCATGTGGGAGAAGCCAATCATCATGACTGCACTTTCAGGCAGCTCGAGAGATTCAGGCCAAAGAGTGTTTGTGCAAAAATGACATGTGATGTGGTTGATTTAACTTTACCCTTTCTTTAATGTGCACTTCTTGGTCGTTAAAAGTGAATTTATGTAAAAAAATATGTGACCTTTCAGTCACCCAGCACCTGCCTGAGTGGTTAGCATTGCACCTTGCTTTTCCGTTATTGAGGCCTCTAAGAACGCTCCAGGATCAATTTTTTCTGGTAGATGTTCACAGCTGATGGAACCATGTCCATGGTTACGCATACATTCTATCCAGAAAACCTACCTGGAGAAACCCTAAAAAACACTTGGTCCTGGAGCGTCATAGAGGTGATGGAAAGTAAAGGCATCATGCTAATCACTCATACAGCCACTGGGTCACTGAAAGATCAAATACACTAATGCAAACCTTTCCCCCCATAAAACGTGACATAATGAACCTTTAAGTAATGTTGAGGAGGTGAAGTGTTTGCTCTGTTGTGATGCGTTGTATTGTAAGAATTTCCCCTAATGACAAGTTCAAAACAAGCTCACACTTGAATCCTGTGTGTGTAAACACAGTCCACTATAGGGGAGAGAGAGGTGCTCACTGGCTGATGTTGGCGATGGTGTCCATCCAGCTACGGATGCGCACCTTGTTGCGCATGTTGGGGGGTTGCTGAACTCGTGGACGATGGCGATGTGGTAGGGGTACGGTCCCTGGAACAGCTGCTGCTCCAAAGCTACAGAGTCGATCTGCACACATACAGGACTGTGCTTTTAACAGGGCCATCGTAAACAGGTTTAGTCACTTTGAATTAAGATTCAGTTTGAGTATGTTTGGACCAGAGTGAAATCAGAAAACTAAACTAAACCATAAGAAGATGGCCAATGAAACACGCATCACACCACTTTAAATGAGATAAATTACCTTCATTTTTACTAGGTTTTTTTCCACTAGAAACGAGACAACTGAATATAAAAATGTGCTATATTCCATTGATGGCTATATGTATATCTTTAGAATTGACGAAAGAGCTCTGTGTGGCCCTGTGAGACACATGGTCTGACCTGGTGCATGGGGCGCATGTAGATGATGCGGTTCCGCTCTGGAGGCATCCTCAGAATCTGGTCCAGGACCTGCTGCATGTTGAGCTTTTTACACTGAGCGAAGTCCATTCGGTTGACGATGGGAGCGTTTTCCACCTGCATCTGCTTCAGCACACGGCACCGGGTGGCTGCAAACAGAGCATCAGTCAGCTGATCAGGCGGATCACACACACACACACACACACACACACACACACACACACACACACACACACACACACACACAATTACCGTGAACAAACATCATCTTCGGGCAGTCCTTCAGGACCAGGTCGGTGATCCCACAGTTAGTCAGAGTGACGCCCACCAGGTTCTTATTCTTCAGACTCAGCACCTGCACACAACAAGTTTACCACAGGAAGCGCCTCGCACACACCCCAGGACAGCCATCCAGAGAGCTCATAAAAGAAAATGCAATGAGTTTAAGAGTTAACTCTGTGATAGAAACCTCAAAGTTTTCTGTTTCAACAAACAAATTCACCACACAACTGTAAACAGGTTACAGTCCAGTTTATCATAAAAGTGATGAATAGCACATATTGTTTAATTCAATATTAAACATGTCCTGCTGGGGGTGCATGTGGCCTTTGTGTTATTCTTACAGAGCAAGTATTAGCAAATATGCTCATTAACTGCATCAATAATCTCTTAAATTTATGACGCAAAGCATATTATTTACATTTGAAGGTGCATTATGCAACTTTTATGTGGAAAAAAAGTTGATATTTGTGTGTATATGACCTTGTAGTGATCCAGCGGCTGTATGAGTGGTCAGCATGGCACCTTTTCTTTTGATGGATCCAAATCTCCAGGATCAGTTGTTTTGTAGGTTTCCTGGTGACAGGCTTGGTCAGCAGTGAAAACACTCCAAGCAATTGATACTGTGCCCTTGAGTGCCCTTGAGACCACTGTGATGGAAAGTGGAGGTGCCATGCTGAGCATTCATCCACTTGTACAGTGGACTGTTTAGCCAAACAGTCTACTGTACAACAGCAGAGGCTCAACTGCTGCAGGAGCAGAGAAATAGACAGCAGGGGGCAGTGGAGGACAACTAAAGGGTTACGAAGACATGAAATGTAGAAATCTTTACTTCTAGCTCTGACTCAAGCATGAGTGATCCAACCCGACTCTCCGAGAGTGAATTAATAGACAGATCAAAATTTTGGAAATTAGACTTCTGAGGACAACTGGAACGTAGCAATAGTGTTCTCACTGTATTTTTGAAAAGTGTTACTGCAGCAACAGTCTCAGGGTTAGACTGACCTTAGAAAATGATATTTAGCCTACAAGCTCTACAGTTACTAACCTGGAACACTACAGTGGTCATGTTATGTCTATTACTGGCATACTACCTCATGCCCAATAATGACAATGAAGCACAACATTAACCGTTTTGGGTTAAACTGGACCTCGTCTGATGTGTACAGCTCATACTGACACAATACAGAAACGTTTCAGCTTCTGTTGAATCAATGCTTTGCATGTAATCTACCTGGATGTGGTCGTCCTCGGTGACGGGGTCTGAAGTACTTGTTGATTTGTCGACGTTTCGTTTCCTCTTCACAAACACTCGTGGCCGGGTTGGGAAAGACCTATACACCAGACCAAACAGTTTTCTTAAGGACATTACATAAGATCTAAGTGTACAAGCAATAATGTATGTGTTGAAGAATAATGGCCAATCATGATCAATCACTATTAGATCCCTACAGAGAGCTGGTCCAGTATTCTGTCGCCGGGACAAAAACAGCATTGCTCCTCCTGGATCTGAGATTTGACTTTCCATAAGCAAACTAGATTATAGCATTATGACAGGAGCCACCAGAGCTGTAAACTGTTCCACTTACACATCCATCCACAGACACATATCAGGACTAACATGATGACAATATTATGTTATGGAGTTGTGACTAGTCCCACCTGTGCCTGGCAGAAGGACCTCTGAAGACATGCGCGAGTAGGAGCGGGTTACAGGTCTGCGTGTAGAGGAGGGCTCTGACCGGTTAGCGCCGTCAGAGGGACAGTGTGCTCCACTACCCGCTGCTCCTGTCCCACAGCTCCCAGAACATGTTCCACTCTTCTCTGTTCTCCCACTACCCACAACTCCTGTCCTACTACCTCGTAGTCCTGTCCCACTGCCCAAAGCTCCAGGCTCACTGCCTTCTGTTCTCCTGCTGCCCCCAGCTCCTGTCCCAGTCCCATCTGCTCTCCTGTTGCCCCTGGTCCTGTGCGGAGGTGCGTCTTGGCGGTGGGTTCCGTGGAAATGCCGCGTTGGCTCCGGTCTGTGGCTGCCTTCATGTCCGCTTTGATCTGCTCACTGCTGACCTGACAGCTCTTCTCAGCACTGCTGTGAGTAGGAGTCGGAGACAGTGCTCTGGAGCTGCGGCGAAGAGGGGCCTTCCCCTTACCTGCAACACACAGGAATAAGAAATCCCATCCGGCAGAAATGTTCCTGTGCGTCTGTCACAAAGGACAGTGTGAGTAGTGTGCGCCTGTCACAAAGGACAGTGTGTTGTCAGTGTGTGTAGTGTGCGTCTGTCACAAAGGACAGTGTGTGTAGTGTGCGTCTGTCACAAAGGACAGTGTGAGTAGTGTGCGCCTGTCACAAAGGACAGTGTAAGTGGTGTGCGCCTGTCACAAAGGACAGTGTGAGTGGTGTGCGCCTGTCACACAGGACAGTGTGAGTAGTGTGCGCCTGTCACAAAGGACAGTGTGTGTAGTGTGCGTCTGTCACAAAGGACAGTGTGTGTAGTGTGCGTCTGTCACAAAGGACAGTGTGAGTAGTGTGCGCCTGTCACAAAGGACAGTGTAAGTGGTGTGCGCCTGTCACACAGGACAGTGTGAGTGGTGTGCGCCTGTCACACAGGACAGTGTGAGTGGTGTGCGCCTGTCACACAGGACAGTGTGAGTGGTGTGCGCCTGTCACACAGGACAGTGTGAGTAGTGTGCGCCTGTCACAAAGGACAGTGCGAGTAGTGTGCGTCTGTCACAAAGGACAGTGCAGTGTGTCTGTACAAAGGACAGTGCGAGTAGTGTGCGTCTGTCACAAAGGACAGTGCGAGTAGTGTGCGTCTGTCACAAAGGACAGTGTGTGCAGTGTGCGTCTGTCACACAGGACAGTGTGTGCAGTGTGCGCTGTCACAAAGGACAGTGCGAGTAGTGTGCGCCTGTCACAAAGGACAGTGCGAGTAGTGTGCGCCTGTCACAAAGGACAGTGCGAGTAGTGTGCGTCTGTCACAAAGGACAGTGCGAGTAGTGTGCGTCTGTCACAAAGGACAGTGCGAGTAGTGTGCGTCTGTCACAAAGGACAGTGCGAGTAGTGTGCGTCTGTCACAAAGGACAGTGCGAGTAGTGTGCGTCTGTCACAAAGGACAGTGTGTGTAGTGTGCGTCTGTCACAAAGGACAGTGCGAGTAGTGTGCGCCTGTCACAAAGGACAGTGCGAGTAGTGTGCGCCTGTCATAAAGGACAGTGCGAGTAGTGTGCGCCTGTCACAAAGGACAGTGTGATAGTGTGCGTCTGTCACACAGGACAGTGTGTGCAGTGTGCGTCTGTCACAAAGGACAGGTGGGAATGGTGCGTCTGTCACAAGGACAGTGTGTAGTGTGCGTCTGTCACACAGGACAGTGTGCAGTGTGCGTCTGTCACACAGGACAGTGTGTGTAGTGTGCGTCTGTCACACAGGACAGTGTGTGCAGTGTGCGTCTGTCACAAGGACAGTGTGTGCAGTGTGCGTCTGTCACAAAGGACAGTGTGTGCAGTGTGCGTCTGTCACAAAGGACAGTGTGTGCAGTGTGCGTCTGTCACACAGGACAGTGTGAATAGTGTGCGTCTGTCACACAGGACAGTGTGAGTAGTGTGCGTCTGTCACACAGGACAGTGTGTGTAGTGGCGTCTGTCACAAAGGACAGTGTGAGTAGTGTGCGTCTGTCACACAGGACAGTGTGAGTAGTGTGCGTCTGTCACAAAGGACAGTGTGTTCACACAGGACAGTGTGTGTAGTGTGCGTCTGTCACAAAGGACAGTGTGTGTAGTGTGCGTCTGTCACAAAGGACAGTGTGTGTAGTGTGCGTCTGTCACAAAGGACAGTGTGTGTAGTGTGCGTCTGTCACAAAGGACAGTGTGTGTAGTGTGCGTCTGTCACACAGGACAGTGTGTGCAGTGTGCGTCTGTCACAAAGGACAGTGTGTGTAGTGTGCGTCTGTCACACAGGACAGTGTGTGCAGTGTGCGTCTGTCACAAAGGACAGTGTGTGTAGTGTGCTTCTGTAACAAAGGACAGTGTGAGTAGTGTGTGTCTGTCACACAGGACAGTGTGAGTAGTGTGGCGTCTGTCACAAAGGACAGTGTGTGCAGTGTGCGTCTGTCACACAGGACAGTGTGTGTAGTGTGCGTCTGTCACAAAGGACAGTGTGTGTAGTGTGCGTCTGTCACAAAGGACAGTGTGTGCAGTGTGCGCCTGTCACAAAGGACAGTGCGATAGTGTGCGCCTGTCCACAAAGGACAGTGCGAGTAGTGTGCGCCTGTCATAAAGGACAGTGTGTGCAGTGTGTGTCTGTCACAAAGGACAGTGTGTGCAGTGTGCGTCTGTCACAAAGGACAGTGTGAATAGTGTGCGTCTGTCACAAAGGACAGTGTGAATAGTGTGCGTCTGTCACACAGGACAGTGTGTGCAGTGTGCGTCTGTCACAAAGGACAGTGTGTGCAGTGTGCGTCTGTCACACAGGACAGTGTGAATAGTGTGCGTCTGTCACACAGGACAGTGTGTGCAGTGTGCGTCTGTCACAAAGGACAGTGTGTGTAGTGTGCGTCTGTCACACAGGACAGTGTGTGTAGTGTGCGTCTGTCACACAGGACAGTGTGTGCAGTGTGCGTCTGTCACAAAGGACAGTGTGTGCAGTGTGCGTCTGTCACAAAGGACAGTGTGTGCAGTGTGCGTCTGTCACAAAGGACAGTGTGTGCAGTGTGCGTCTGTCACACAGGACAGTGTGAGTAGTGTGCGTCTGTCACAAAGGACAGTGTGTGTAGTGTGCGTCTGTCACAAAGGACAGTGTGAGTAGTGTGCGTCTGTCACAAGGACAGTGTGAGTAGTGTGCGTCTGTCACACAGGACAGTGTGAGTAGTGTGCGTCTGTCACAAAGGACAGTGTGTGCAGTGGTGCGTCTGTCACACAGGACAGTGTGTGTAGTGTGCGTCTGTCACAAAGGACAGTGTGTGTAGTGTGCGTCTGTCACAAAGGACAGTGTGAGTAGTGTGCGTCTGTCACAAAGGACAGTGTGTGCAGTGTGCGTCTGTCACACAGGACAGTGTGAGTAGTGTGCGTCTGTCACACAGGACAGTGTGTGTAGTGTGCGTCTGTCACAAAGGACAGTGTGTGCAGTGTGCGTCTGTCACAAAGGACAGTGTGTGCAGTGTGCGTCTGTCCACACAGGACAGTGTGAATAGTGTGCGCCTGTCACAAAGGACAGTGTGTGCAGTGTGCGTCTGTCACAAAAAAGGCGACAAGTGTGTAGTGTGCGTCTGTCACAAGGACAGTGTGATAGTGCATCTGTCACAAAGGACAGTGTGTGCAGTGTGCGTCTGTCACAAAGGACAGTGTGTGCAGTGTGCGTCTGTCACAAAGGACAGTGTGTGCAGTGTGCGTCTGTCACAAAGGACAGTGTGTGCAGTGTGCGTCTGTCACAAAGGACAGTGTGTGCAGTGTGCGTCTGTCACAAAGGACAGTGTGTGCAGTGTGCGCCTGTCACAAAGGACAGTGTGTGCAGTGTGCGTCTGTCACAAAGGACAGTGTGTGCAGTGTGCGTCTGTCACAAAGGACAGTGTGAGTAGTGTGCGTCTGTCACACAGGACAGTGTGAATAGTGTGCATCTGTCACAAAGGACAGTGTGTGCAGTGTGCGTCTGTCACAAAGGATAGTGTGTGCAGTGTGCGTCTGTCACAAAGGACAGTGGATAGTGCGTCTGTACAAAGGACGTGTGTAGTGTGTGCGCCTGTCACAAAGTGTGCAGTGTGCACCTGTGTATGTGTGTGTTTACCTGTCACACTGGACCCAGATTGCCGTGAACATGATGCTGGAGGCGTCAGCAGCCTGTCCTCTTCCTCACTATCTGAGTCGGTGATAACCTGAGGAGCTCTCTGGGCTCTGGTCTGCCTCACACCACTGGGGCCTGCAAACACAATCATGAGAAAGGTTTTACTGAAATGGATTATACTCATCAAAAAAATCTCAGAGGCTTTTGTTAATATCAAGACTTCCTTGCGCAATGTTTGAAAGATCCATCCATCTTCTCCCAGGGCCGGACAAATTAACAAGGAGACTCTCAGGGAAGTTTGGATGTGTTTGGTGCAAAGTTTAGCCAGAGGAGGTTGTTTCAGAGGGAACGGATGAAAAGAGATGAACAGCTTAATCTTACAGACCTGACGCTGATGTCGTTCTTTGTAACGTGCGCCATGCAGTAAGAAATAGCCTTTCTTGCTAAAGCAAAGCTCACATAAACAGACCTGATAAGTTAGTGCTTTTATTCATTCGCATCACGAATGAATAAAAGGCTTGTTGTCACCATTCAGTATTCATTAGTTATACATAATTTCCGGAAAAGTCAATAAACACTTGTAAATTACTGACATTGCTGATCCCATGTGAATGCACATAAAAAATACCTGACGTTCTGGGGTAATTTTAGTTTTACCGACGTCCCCAGGTAATTCTAATCCTGTGTAAATAGGGCTTAAGACTGTAAAGATGGAAAAAACTACATTTTCTTGAGAAAATGTGGCCCACAAAATGTAGGAAATAGTGTTTAAGAGTGGTCTGAATTTAAATTTTCTTCCAGCACTGCCCCTTTTTGCTGTGAAAAAATCCTGGCGAGAACCCTGACGTTTCTGCAGCATATATAGCCCGGCGCAGCACTCTTCAATATTCCAGCGTCCACCACCAGGTTCAGGGGTCACTGCCTCCACAGGTACCAGAGAGCTGCGGCCACAGCTGATAATGGGTGGTGAACCCACAGGAGGAGTCCCTTCAAGCTGAGCCCAGCAGTGCTCCCTGGGCAAAGGCCTAACCACCCAACTGAGCTACACCGGGCAATAGGGCTGGGCGATATGGACCAAAAGTCATATCCCGATATATTTAAGTTGAATATCAATATACAATATATATCCCGATATTTTTTCCGCAAAGTGAGAGCTATGAAATTAAATGTTAAGTCAAAGTCAAAGCCAAATGTGAGTAGTTTTATTGAAAACTCACTATAAAATGTAAATATAAACATTGTATAACAAAGCTCCATAAGATGCACATTTAAATAAAAAAATGTCTTGGATAAAATAGCCTATGAAATAAAATAGGTCAATCTTTTTCTGAGGGCAGCATTTATATATAAAGAGATGACAAAATAAAGTGCTCAGTTTAATATAAACGTTTTTTAAAATAAGCTTCAAAAATAGTTTCTTTTTGTTAACTTAACAGCTTATCTGAATTTGAAATATCCCGATATACGCGATATGGTCTAATTCCATATCTCATTTAAAAATATATATCGATATATCTCAAATATCGATATATCGCCCAGCCCTACCGGGCGACGTCCACTTCCTTGGTTCTTGAACTGTTCATAAAGGTTTTGTGAACCGCTCTTGGTCTGGTACTTGGTCTATCGCCTGTTTGCCCACTGCCAGAAGCATAATGTCCCAGACAACATAGCTTAAGGTGGCAGTTTGAAGGGAAGACATTTGAAAGAGCATATGTTTAAGGTGGAAAAGCTAAAAGAGACCTGCTTCCTCCTGGTCCATGGGCTCTGGTTCTCCTGATGTGGTGGGCCCTGCAGGCGATCGTTGCTGTGGTGCCTTTCTCTCCTCCTGGTCATCCTGCTCCATCTTTCCATTCACTTCCACTGCTGCAAACACCAAACATACATTTATCTCGAGGCGACATCCCAGTGTTCCAGGCACGAACGATTAAAAGTAAATAGATTTTTAGATATTTTTTATTTACAATATTTTGATATGGATTTTGCTAACATACAATGATGCCGCCTTTTCAGATTTTTGTAAATGTCATCATTTATTTTATTATATATAAATATCTCACAGGCTCCCTATCTTGCATGTTTATGTTCTCTTGTGGTTCGAGGAGCATACCTTTGTTGTCTTGGATCTCCTGGTGAAGGTTGACAGCTGGCTCTGCTACAGGAACCTGGGCCTCCTGATGGAGGTAGACACCTGAGGCTGCTGGAGGAGCTTGGACCTCATGGTGGTTGTTGACTGCAGGCTCTGGTGGAGGCGCTTGGGCCTCATGGTGGTTGTTGACTGCAGGCTCTGGTGGAGGAGCTTGGGCCTCATGGTGGTTGTTGGCTGCAGGCTCTGGTGGAGGACCTTGGGCCTCCTGGTTGAGGTTGACGGCAGGCTCTGGTGGAGGAGCTGGGCCTCCTGGTTGAGGTTGACTGCAGGCTCTGGTGGAGGAGCTTGAGCCTCCTGGTGGAGGTTGTTGTTGTCATCATTGGAGTTTTGGTTGCTAACCAGTGCAGAAGACACACCAATGCCAGTCCCAGCACTAAGCCCCACTCGTGCACAGCCCTAAGGGGAAATACAGTGAGCACATGGCAGTTTATTTGTTTATTTATTAGTATCCCCAGTAGCTGTACCCATGGGCTAGCTAATCCTTCCGGGGTCCTTCTTTTAACAACACATTTAAGATCAGTTTAAATTACAGACATCTTTCAGACAAAACATTATATAATGTAAATATCTTTTTTCAAACAAAGTCCATCTTCAGTTCATTTTGTTTCATATCTGAACATAGTTACATCACAGTATTTACAACATTCCATAATTAGAAACATGGAATCATCAAAATCTTAAATCAACATCAATACATTCAGCACAAGCATAGATGCCAACATTGACATAATTTTGACATGTATTACGTTATTTCGTAGATCAAATATGACCCTCCCAAAAGCATCTTTATTTGTTTCTTAAATGTCAATGCTTCTTTTGTGTTAATTAACTAGAAATTTATGCTATTCTTTCGACCCTGACTATGTTTAAGTCCAGGCTGAAAGGACACCTTTATACTGCTGCCTATGGCAATTCATTGTAATTTAATGAATTTTAATATACAGTGAGGAAAATAAGTATTTGAACACCCTGCTATTTTGCAAGTTCTCGACTTAGAAATCATGGAGGGGTCTGAAATTGTCATCGTAGGTGCATGTCCACTGTGAGAGACATAATCTAAAAAAAAAAATCCAGAAATCACAATGTATGATTTTGTAACTATTTATTTGTATGATACAGCTGCAAATAAGTATTTGAACACCTGAGAAAATCAATGTTAATATTTGGTACAGTAGCCTTTGTTTGCAATTACAGAGGTCAAACGTTTCCTGTAGTTTTTCACCAGGTTTGCACACACTGCAGGAGGGATTTTGGCCCACTCCTCCACACAGATCTTCTCTAGATCAGTCAGGTTTCTGGGCTGTCGCTGAGAAACACGGAGTTTGAGCTCCCTCCAAAGATTCTCTATTGGGTTTAGGTCTGGAGACTGGCTAGGCCACGCCAGAACCTTGATATGCTTCTTACAGAGCCACTCCTTGGTTATCCTGGCTGTGTGCTTCGGGTCATTGTCATGTTGGAAGACCCAGCCTCGACCCATCTTCAATGCTCTAACTGAGGGAAGGAGGTTGTTCCCCAAAATCTCGCAATACATGGCCCCGGTCATCCTCTCCTTAATACAGTGCAGTCGCCCTGTCCCATGTGCAGAAAAACACCCCCAAAGCATGATGCTACCACCCCCATGCTTCACAGTAGGGATGGTGTTCTTGGGATGGTACTCATCATTCTTCTTCCTCCAAACACGTTTAGTGGAATTATGACCGAAACGTTCCATTTTGGTCTCATCTGACCACATGACTTTCTCCCATGACTCCTCTGGATCATCCAAATGGTCATTGGCAAACTTAAGACGGGCCTTGACATGTGCTGGTTTAAGCAGGGGAACCTTCCGTGCCATGCATGATTTCAAACCATGACGTCTTAGTGTATTACCAACAGTAACCTTGGAAACGGTGGTCCCAGCTCTTTTCAGGTCATTGACCAGCTCCCCCCGTGTAGTTCTGGGCTGATTTCTCACCTTTCTTAGGATCACTGAGACCCCACGAGGTGAGATCTTGCATGGAGCCCCAGTCCGAGGGAGATTGACAGTCATGTTTAGCTTCTTCCATTTTCTAATGATTGCTCCAACAGTGGACCTTTTTTCACCAAGCTGCTTGGCAATTTCCCCGTAGCCCTTTCCAACCTTATGGAGGTGTACAATTTTGTCTCTAGTGTCTTTGGACAGCTCTTTGGTCTTGGCCATGTTAGTAGTTGGATTCTTACTGATTGTATGGGGTGGACAGGTGTCTTTATGCAGCTAAAGACCTCAAACAGGTGCATCTAAATGTAGGATAATAAATGCAGTGGAGGTGGACATTTTAAAGGCAGACTAACAGGTCTTTGAGGGTCAGAATTCTAGCTGATAGACAGGTGTTCAAATACTTATTTGCAGCTGTATCATACAAATAAATAGTTAAAAAATCATACATTGCGATTTCTGGATTTTTTTTTTAGATTATGTCTCTCAAAGTGGACATGCACCTACGATGACAATTTCAGACCCCTCCATGATTTCTAAGTGGGAGAACTTGCAAAATAGCAGGGTGTTCAAATACTTATTTTCCTCACTGTATATATATATATATAATGTGCGTAATGTAATTTTTAATGTAATTGTTTTTAATGTAATTGTTTTTGTGTAATTTTATTGTGTTTTTATTGCATTTTTATTGTGTTTGGGTGTCTGGTGTTGCTGTGAGGCACATTGAGTTGTACATGTACATGAAATGTGCCATACAAATAAACTTGCCTTGCCTTTCATTGCTCTGAAGGTTACGGTTTGTTGACAAAAACTGGTTTTGGAACTTGGTATGAGAAATCGACCTGCAGTTGCCCGTCTTGTTGTGTATCTATGTGACTCTTGATTTAGTTTGAATTGCTCATAGATAAATTTGGGATTCTTATGCTATATTTTCCATGTTGCAGTAAGCAGAGCAGCTTTCACTCTGTCTTCCACCTTTAACCAGTCGAGTTGGGCATACATAATGTCCACACTAGTTCTGTATGGGCAGTGCAGAGCTAATCTTGCTGCTTGTTCTGCATAAGTTGTAGTTTATTGAAATGTTTCTTTATGGCTTTATGTTTCTTTCAAACCACAGCCAAGGCCTTACCCACCTCTTTCACTATGGCCTCTACCTGTGTGGACCAAGACAGTTTGCTGCCAATCAGAGGTTACATTAACCGAAAATTCTCCGTCATTTACGGAATATTTTAAGCTTTGACGGAACATTTCAAAGGCCGTCTGTCATTTTGACAGATTGAAAATCAAGCCGTGATTAAAACTGCTTTTTTTCAGAGCGCGCGGGCTCTCTCTCTCTCTCTCTAAACGCAGCTTCACTGTTTCACTTGTATCACTGCCTAGCTAGCTAACTTTCTGGGCGCTAACAACAACACGGGGAAGAAAACCACGATCCAAACGCGGTTAAAGGCTAATAATATCCTTCTCATCTGGAGCCGCTCATTAACTTTAACTCCCGTAAATCTCAGGACGAGCTCATCTATTTCTCTCCCCTCTCTCTCTTTCCCTCCCGCGTGTGTGTTTCTGTGCGCGGCGCGCTGTGCAGTGATGCCAACTGGTAAATATTGTCCGCTGTTTCTTAAACATTAACGTTAAAAGAGAAAGTGCAAATAATAAGCTCCACTTTACATTTGTATTAGTGTAATATGAGCCCTGATATGAGGAGCAGATGACGCTCTGAATAAGCCTCTGAGAATTTTACGCACGAGTTCATACACATTTCTGTAGCAAAATTTGTGTTCCATGATTGTTCAAATGTTTAGTTAAACTCCATTTATCCAGCGATCTCACATTTTTCCTAACATACACAATATGCAGTTTATATGTAAATGTCTTTAAAAATTGCTTATAATGTGAGATTAATTCATGAAGGATAAAAATAGCCCATGACGGATTTTTTATAAACCTGCCTGTCAAAATGAAGGAGAGAAATTATCCCTAGTGAAACCACTGCTGCCAATGTAAACACCAAGTAATTTAGCTTCTGTCACCTGTTCTATCGGTTTGTCGTTTATATCAGAGGTTTCATGCTCTGCCCCGGATTTTTTGTTGTTTTATTGCTCAATCCAAATACAGTGTTGTTTTTGGCAGCCCTTTTAGTTTTAGTTTTAGTCATAGTCTTTTGGACGAAAATGCTTATAGTTTTAGTCACATTTTAGTCATTTCTAAATGTGATAATTTTAGTCACGTTTTGGTCAGACGTAAATTTAAAAGGTTTTAGTCAAGTTTTCGTCAGTTTAATTATAAAAAATGTATAATTAATTTCGAAATATTGGAAATTGGGATAAATAATAGTTATCTATTGGCTTTATAGCTTTTGACAAACAGATTACACCACAATAGGCACTAGTAGAAGTGTCATTGTGAACAGGACAGAGAGAGAGAGAAAGAGGCGTCGCTGCCCGGCAGCATCATGAGAGCTGACGGCGCCGCTCTGTGTCACGTTTACCGGTGTGTTCTCCCGCTCCGTGTACAAACTCTGTTTGTGAACGATCTGACGAACCACTTTCTCCCATTTTAGTCTCGTCTCGTTGACGTAAATTCATAAATGTCTCGTCAGGTTTTAGTCCCCAAAGAGCTATTTTTAGCTCGTCATCGTTATGTTATCGTCATTAAAAAAAAGGGGCGTCAACGAAATGATATCGTTATCGTCTTTGTTGACGAAAACAACACTGTCCAAATACAGTGTAAATAATTTGGATGTTTAACAATCTTTGTTGCACACTGCACAGTGACTTTTCAGTTAGAGAAAGGGTTTGCCTTTGCAATTTAGTTTATGTTGATGCACTTTTATTAAATACAATAAATATATAGTTTTAAAATATATTTACAGGTCGCAGTATTTTGGTTTAAATGGGTGGGGGGGAATCGAATCGAATCATAAATCGAGTTTTTTATTTAAAAAATTAATAAATAGCCGATTTTTGGGGGGGGGGGAAATAAATAAAAAAAATTCGCCCAGCTCCAGAACCAGTCTATTGTCAGTGATACATTTCTCTACAGTCTTTAATTCACTACCGAGTATGTCATTAAGCTCAGCTGATGAAGAGGCTAGAGTAGTATTATCAGCATACATCACAAGCTTTGCATGTTTTAAGGTTAAGGGCAAGTCATTTGTGAAAATAGAATATATTAAAGGGCCCAGAATACCGCATTCCACCTCTAGACTGTCTGAGAAGCTCCCATTAAAGAAAACCCTTTGTGTTCTTTTTGACAAGTAACTACTAACGCAGGCAACTGCAGGTAGAGAAAACCCATAATACTTCAGCTTTTGGAGTAGGAGGTTGTGATCGATCACATCAAATGCTGCGGAAAAGTCAAGCAGTACCATTCCACAGATGATCTTATTGTCTAGAGCCTTATACCAGTCTTTTGTCTTCTGTATCCAAGCAGAACAAGTTGAATATCCTTTCCTATATGCATGCTGAAAATGTGTAATTTGGTCATTTTTAAGAAAGTACTCCTGAATTTGGTCAAACATTGCCTTCTCGAAAATTTTACTCAATGAAGGAAGCAGGCGGATGTTAAGTAAATTAAATGTAGCATTTTTGTCTTTTGCCGTCTGTTAGAGTTCACGACAGTTCCCATGGTAGAACACTGTGTGCACTGTTTAACTGACATACATTTTAAGGTGCTAACCTGATGTTTTATACATAGGTATAGAGCCTTTATAGCACTTTCCAATTTATAAAGAAATTACAGTTCACAGAAAATTGAAATCTTGATTGGTTGTCATTGGGCTTACTTAAGCGGATGTTTTATTGTTAAAGATGTTAAAGTTTGCGGTAACTCAAATGAAATACCGAGTTGTAAGCCTTGCTTTTGTACCGCAGGTCCAAACAGCTCAGCTGCTCTGCCTATTGCCCGTTTAAAGAGTGTATGAGGTGTACCTTGGGAGGCTCTCGGAACATCTGGTCCAAGCAGATGAACTCCAGGCTGGGCAGCAGCTCAATCAGTTGGCAGAAGGACTCCAGCTTAATGGCATGACAGCGCACCAGTGTCAGGTCCACCAGGCGGCTCCAGCGGGACTGCTCTGAAACACAGAGAGGACAGCTTTTTAACTGTTCTGTGCACTACATCTCCCCGAACATTCTCTATTCAACTCACGCAAGGTCTACAACTGCCCCAGTGGTGGTCTCTTAACTGAGAGCCAGTGGTGGGGCCGTTGCTCTCTTACCTGAGAGCCAGTGGTGGGGCAGTTATAGGTCTAACCTGAGAGCCAGTGGTGGGGCCGTTATAGGTCTAACCTGAGAGCCAGTGGTTGGTCGTTGTAGGTCTAACCTGAGAGCCAGTGGTTGGTAGTTGTAGGTCTAACCTGAGAGCCAGTGGTGGGGCCGTTATAGGTCTAACCTGAGAGCCAGTGGTTGGTAGTTGTAGGTCTTACCTGAGAGCCAGTGATGGGGCCGTTGTTGGTCTTACCTGAGAGCCAGTGGTGGGGCAGTTGTTGGTCTTACCTGAGAGCCAGTGGTGGGGCAGTTGTTGGTCTTACCTGAGAGCCAGTGGTGGGGCAGTTGTTGGTCTTACCTGAGAGCCAGTGATGGGGCGTTGTTGGTCTTACCTGAGAGCCAGTGGTGGGGCAGTTGTTGGTCTTACCTGAGAGCCAGTGGTGGGGCAGTTGTTGGTCTTACCTGAGAGCCAGTGGTGGGGCGTTGTTGGTCTTACCTGAGAGCCAGTGTGGGGCAGTTGTTGGTCTTACCTGAGAGCAGTGATGGGGCAGTTGTTGGTCTTACCTGAGAGCCAGTGATGGGGCAGTTGTTGGTCTTACCTGAGAGCCAGTGGTGGGGCCGTTGTAGGTCTTACCTGAGAGCCAGTGGTGGGGCCATTGTAGGTCTAACCTGAGAGCCAGTGATGGGGCAGTTGTTGGTCTTACCTGAGAGCCAGTGGTGGGGCCATTGTAGGTCTTACCTGAGAGCCAGTGATGGGGCAGTTGTTGGTCTTACCTGAGAGCCAGTGGTGGGGCCATTGTAGGTCTAACCTGAGAGCCAGTGGTGGGGCAGTTGAAGGTCTTACCTGAGAGCCAGTGGTGGGGCAGTTGAAGGTCTAACCTGAGAGCCAGTGGTGGGGCCGTTGTAGGTCTAACCTGAGAGCCAGTGGTGGGCAGTTGTTGGTCTTACCTGAGAGCCAGTGGTGGGGGCTATGCAGATGGGGGCAGTTGTAGACCAGGAGGTATTTGATGTTGGTGAAGACCTCATTGACCACTTTGAGACCAATGTCTGTGATGATGCCAGGGTTCTCCGTCACGTCTGCCAGTCCATTTTTCACCAGTTCTGTGTGACTCATTTTACCTGCACACACACACACACACACACACACACACACACACACACACACACACACACACACACACACACACACACAGAGAACAGCTGGGTTAGGAGAGGATTTTTCCAAACTGTGCAGTGTACACACAGCTTTAGGTGATTAAACAGCCACTTGAGACACCTTAGTAACGCATTATGAATAAAGCATCACATAGTATTCATAACCATCACTTTTTAAAGGTCTTAAGAAGAAAAGAAAAAAAAACAGTGAGTGAGTGTGTAGTGAAGGCACTAACATTGGAGAAGGAAGTCGTCTACATAGCCCAGGTGCAGCGTCTCAAATTGGGGAAACTCCAGCTCGGCCATCTTCAGCGCCGAGAACACTCCATCTTTGGTAAGCGAGGGCTGGATCCGCAGCTCATGAAGCCTGCAGCAACAAACAGCAACGCAGGTTACATTTGACACATTAGGGCAGGAGGGGCAAGTACATCCCTGGACACATCTATCGCCTGGTCCTGGTTTAGTCCGAAGGCCTATAGTATAGGACCCTGCTGATTTTAATTCATGGCCCTTGGCCTATAGTACAAAGCTGGATTCACGAGTTAGCCAGGAAACTTAAAGGTGAACCCTGGTTGATCTGCACTACCAAGCAGGATCATTTTATCTGGGTGGATCGCGAAAAGGTCCTAACTGGAACATAATAATGTACAGACAGATTTGATAAAGAAGCAACATCATGTAACTTCAAAACGCCGAAATAAAAGCTTATTGCATTCATTACATGAAACATAGTCAACTCTAATAAAGAGTTACAACATTACAATCTGTGTTAAGGGTTTAGGGCATGTTTTGTGCATGTGTCTTTACCATACAGTAACACAACAAAGGGGCCTCAGAGGTACAGCAGGGGGTCCCAACATCATTTGGTTTATTTGACATAGTATTTAGCTGATCCATTCCTGTATTTAATCATTATTATTAAGTGCCTTAACCTTACAGTGCAAGATCACACATTTCATTATTAATAATAATAATAATAATAATAATAATAATAATGCCTTACACTTGTATTGCGCTTTACAAACCTGTATTACCAAGTTTCTCAAAGCGCTACACTGTCGTCATTATTCATTCACTCCATACTCGGTGGTGGTAAGCTACTGTTGTAGCCACAGCTGCCCTAGGGTAGACTGACAGAAGCGAGGCAACCAGTCTGCGCCATCGGCCCCTCCGACCACCACCAACCACTCACTCACTCACTACATTCACTAGGCTTCCTGGTGTTACCAAACGGTCTCCCATCCAAGTACCGACCAGGCCCTTCCCTGCTTAGCTTCCAAGGCATGATGGGATTGGGCATAGCAAAGGCGGTATGGCCATGTAAGAAGCAAATACAATATTCTGCAAAAGTAGAAACAAAGTTGATACAGCTAATGAAAGTTGCGGTTGTTCAGTCGTTCTTGCCCTGGTCCCTGGTCTAGTTTATTCACGGTAATTAAATTAAATGACAATAGGTGTTTTTGCACTAAACTGTAACCCCTCCAGCCACTCCTCAGGGTCCCCGCTGCTCGTGTTCACACTGAACAGCGGCAGGACAGGGGCGGTGCCGTGCTGCCTGTGTGTGCGCTAACCTGACGCAACAAACTTTGTAGCATGTGTCCGAAGGCTCCAGTTCACACTTTTCATCATTTTGGATTGCAACACCATATTGCAAAACATTGTGGGATTTGCAATGCAATTTGAGCGCAAATGTAATCCATTTTGGAATGAGGCTGTAACATATCAACATGTGAGGAAAGTGTAGTGTGCTAATGCTTTCCGGATGCACAGTAACGTTCCTTGCCTGACTGTATAGTACTGCCTCCAGAGCAGGAGCTGAAACAGTTCCCCTCGCATTGGCCTAGCCCCAGTTCTCTTCTGTCCAAAAACGATCAAAAGGGGACTGAAACAGCAACAAGAACTGCAAAAGGTTCCTATGCCAGGGTCAGAGTCATATACCTGATTATGTTGTTCTAGTAGTGGAATAAAATGTGTTTTTTCCTAAAGCGTTTTTATGGATGTGATGGCATTGTGTGCGCCCAGCTGAAGGCCTTATACTACGACTGTACTGTGCTCTGACAGCGGTGTGAGACCTGCGTGCAGCGGTGATGATCAGGTAGCCCAGGTCCACCTCCAGAGCGTTCTTACAGGCTCCAAACACGATGGTGTGAAGGTTCCGGAAGCCCCCTGGAAACAGAATCAGCATTTGACCACATTTTCAGTGAAGGAAGTAAATATTAGAGAAGCATGACCTGTTTGTGGTAAACATGATCAACTCTTTTATAGATAACAGTCATGTTTATTACTTCCCACTTACAAAAACCTATGTGAGAAAACACTTTGGGTTGCCAGATCCTATAGTTTTGAAATAAATTACCGTTAGGGTTGGGCGATTTGGCCATTAAATCACAATCTTTCTTGTTTACTTCGTATGGAAGATTACAATTTTGTAGAGCTCACCTGACCTCCAGCTGTCCTCCACCACATGCTGGATCAGTCCCCCCAGGAAAGGCACCCTCACCAGCTCCAGCTGCTCGAGGCCACGCGCCGAGGCCAGCCCCGTCACCAGAGGAACGTATTTGAGCGAGTTGGTGGGTCCGGCGCAGTTCTTCATGACAAACGTCTTCAGGCTGACGCAGAGGAAGTCCTTAAAGGGCTGTGGTTTGGTCAGTCGCACCCACTTCAGGTACAGATGACGCAGCGTGGCTATACAGGGGATCTCCGGCACGTTCACTCCTGCAACATCAGGACATGGCTTTAGTTTGACTGATTGATAGGGCAGGTTCAGTATTGTAACAACCCCTCTGCCCCGGGAGTGCCAGATGGAGGTGTCTCTGCCGTGCCTCCTCTGGGTGCACTGTGTCTGTGTCATCGTCCATCGTGATGGACGAGCAACATCATGATGGAGCGCCACCATCGTGATGCCACGCCCCCTCCTGTCAGAAACACGCGCTGATCTTCTGTGGGCCTTGTAAACCTACAAACTTTGCAGGGATTGCACTGTAAATTAAATCTCGAATTTAACTCATATGCACGCTAGTAGCCTACCAGAAGACATGATGTGTTAGCCGTAATTATTAAAGTAAAGACGCAGCGCTGCTCTATTTCTGGGGCTCTCTCTCTAAAAGCAGCTACTGTTTAACTGGTTTCGCTTTGCTTTTCGTACGGAAACTAAACTGTTTTAAAATGCCGCGATGGATATCACATCAGAGCTGAGCGCGCATGGGTTTGGATGTTCTCACGAAGGGCCGAGAGGAGAGAGAGAGAAGAGAAAGAGGCGGTGCAGGAGGTACGAGGCTACGAGCACACGGACCGGGCGGCGCATGGAGCAGCTTCAAAAACGTAGGCTCCGACGCAAACTTCTAAATATTGTCCCGTTCACCCACAGTTTCTTAAACATTACATTAAAATTGAACAAATGCAAATAATAAGTTCTGATTTACATTTGTATTAGTGTGATAAGAGCCTTGTTATTGAGGAGCAGATGACGCTCTGAATAAGTTCTCCTCTGAGACTTTTACGCACGAGTTTTAACACATTTCTGTTGCAAAATTTGTGTTCCATGACTCTGTTCAGATCATGTTTAGTTTAGATACATTTATCCTGCAATCTCACATTTTTCCTAACATAACTATATATAGGCTATGTAAATGTCTTTAAAAATGCTTATAATGAGAGTTGGACGATATCGTCTATCACGACGTTTCACTGTAAACATTGTCAACTGCCAATTAAGGGGACATCGCCCAACCCTAGAGGGAACGGTTTCGGAAAGGCCCTAAGAATAGACTGAGCACAAACTATGTTTCTTCTTCGTGGAATCCAACACCAATGGGCAATGTAAATGACACAAGCAGGGTATTAGCGCTATCATCTGGCCAAAATGTATGTTGGCCTCAAACATGACATCACAAAATCAATTACGTTATGCAATAAATTATAAATATACACCAACAGTGTCTTTGTCTCTCATCTGTGAAATACAAAATTGTGTGACATATTAATGACATTATGTGTCATGTGAGCCAGGTGGGTACCCAGTCCAAAAAAGAAAGTAGTCAAGGCTGGGATCGATCTCACAGTCTCGTGATTGGGAGCCCTGCGCTCTACCTATGGAGCTAACGTAGCGGAACAAAGCTGGTGGCCTGTGAAGTATACTGCACGTTCACGCTTGGCCATGATTTCTCAATTAACTCTGTGATCGTTATTGGTTATTGGTTATGGTCTGCTTATGTAGCAAGTGCTAATTAGTTGAACCTGTCTTGAATTAGTGAGATTAGCCAAGCTCGGTGTCCCTTTGGTGAAACCCAGTAATCACAGCTTGACTTGTTGTGCCTAACATAAGCCAGGATTTGGAGCCTATGCCTAGCTTTACTGAGCGAGTTTTATGAAATAGCCCCCTGCAAGGCAAGGCATGTTTATTTATACCGCGCATTTGTACACAAGGCAACTCAATGTGCCTACTAGAGGCAAAGAGGCATTTTATGGAGTTGTCAAAAAAGTAGTATTAAACGCTCTCACTCTCTTTCTCCCTATTCAGCTACATGAATGAATCTGAATCACAAGCCGTAAAACCCTGTTTGTTATTTACATCAAAAACCTGCTGCAAAGACATTATGTTTAGACTCCGTTTACAATACAATACAATGCTACGCGCGTACGGCGATCAGCTTTTATTTTCTTTCCTTTTTTTTTTACCCCAACCAGCTCCGCAAACAAATGATGATTCTGTGTAAAAACAAACTGCTTATGTTCCTTAATAAAGGTTGGACTTTTGTGTTGATTTTTACTTCAAATCATCATGTTTCCGCGCTGTTTGGTCTGATTCCACCAGGCGGAGCCCCACCGTGAGCACAAACCATTTATATCATTATGAGACCCCGAGGTTTGCTTCTCACCCACGAGGTGCAGGCTCTGTATCTTGGCGGTCACTGGGATGCTCAGCTTGTTCTCCGCAGGTATGGGGAACGCTCCGTTGCGGTTGTGGAACTTTCCCAGGACATGAACCTGTGGCATGTAGTTCCATATGGCCTCCACCAGCTCCAGGTGAGAGGTCTCCACTCCCTGAATACACAGGCACATTTAAGTGTGGTGGCACACACCGACACATACCACACACCACACCGAGGCACTGACCATGAGGCTGGGGCAGGCCTGCAGTGCCTCCAGCACCCCGGGGATACTGAAGGCATCCAGGCCCCTCACCCTCCTCCGCTCCAGGTAACGTGGGTGTAGGCCATAAAGCTGCTCCACCTCAGGCATCTTCTTCAGGAGGGTCTGAAAGCTACGGTCTGTGAAACCTGAAACACAGCGTGGAAGCAGCTGTTCTGCATTATTGACACTGGTGCCAGTCCAGTGCGCTTATCCCCACAACGGGACCAAATACACAGAGAATTTAAGAGGAGGAGCAGAGGAGCCGTTACCTGAGGGCATGTACTCCCACCAGCAGCCCGCACACAGGTCCACTGTTCGGAGCACACGCAGGTACAGCGCCACAGCCTCACGGAGCTTACGGGACAGGCACTCCATGGAGATGATGTCCTTCAGAGGGAGGTACCTGCACAACCAGAGGGAGATAAAAGCCTGTAGAACTCCAAGTTAGAAAGTGTAGGTGTGATATGATCTGCAGATCGTATGGGAAACTATGGGATTCTCTTATTTCCCCACCGGGTTTTGGAGTTCTTCCTTGCCGGGTACAAGGGTCTAAAGCCGGGGTACGCCCCTGAGGCTCGTCACCATCTGCTGCTGATGCTCATTTTGACATGACATGTGTTTGCCTGGACGCTATATTTGCCTGGACATTATATTGTTTTGTTTTTGGTTTCATTGTTTTAACATCTTACCCCCCACCTGAACCTAGCACATTTTCTCAAGTTTGGCATTTCCCAAATCTAAAAGCTTAAAGCTCTAAAAGCATCAAAATGGCGACAAAATCGATGGATGAAAATGCGACAAAAAAAAGTGATGAAAACGTGTCGAAAACACGCCAATGAAAAAGCAACAAAAACATGACAAAAACGCCACAAAAAAGTTACACAAAAAAGTGCCATAAAAGCAACAAAAAATGCAACAAAAACGCAATGAAAAAGTAACAAAAACATGACAAAAAGACGTCAAAAATGCTTCAAATATGTCACAAGTTTTGTAGGTCTAGGCGTTAAATGAGGCTATACAGTGTTGCGCTCCAGTAAAGAAGCTTTTAGATTTGGGTAAAGCTGAACTGGCGAAAATGTGCTCAGTTCAGGCGGGGGGAAAGAGGTTAATGTTTGGTGCAGTCCTGTGAGGCAACTGCTGTTGTGATACTGGGCTGTACAAAACAACTGATTGATTGATCCCGACTATAAGAGTGGCCTATGTACGAACAAAACACAAACTTCACGTACGGAGTAAAGTACATTTCTGAATCCACCTGGAGCAGAGGTGTGCCAACATGAGCCTAACTCACACCACGCCCTGTACAGGCATCCATGTTACCGTATAATTCGTATTTGTAAAATAATGTCGTTCAGTCTGTTCCATTCCTTTTCCTTTGATGAAGTGAATCTGCTGCTTTTTTTTTTCAATCTGTGTCATAACATTCATATGAATCCAATTTTGATTTGACTTTATTTTATTTGTTTGTGCTAAATATGCTTATAGTCTGCCAGAGGAGTGAAAAGTGATGATTTCTATATCAGACGTCTTCCACCCTCGCTAGGCCACACCCCCTTGTATGATGTGTTTCCCTCTGTACCATGTACTATACCAAAACGAGCCATGCTGCACTAACGTGACGACGTGAACACACTGAAGGCCTTTTTATACTTCGGCAGCTGGTCCCGCACACCGCAGCCCCGTCTGCTTGACACAAGCCAGAATCGTTCCAACTTCCGCGTATCTCCTCTGCCTTCACGTTATGTCTATTTTAAACATTTTTTTTGATAACATAAAAAGTGAAACATAGAAGCACTAAATCATAGGAACAATATATTCATGAAAAATAACTTCAAAGAGACACTGAAAGAGTTTGTTGTGTGTTTCCTTGTTTTGCAAAAGGATCAACCAATCACGGCGCTTGCATTCTGCAGCACTTGCCGCGGAGTCACCTTGTGTGGCAGGTGCACGTCAGTGGCAGGTGCAGCTGTCGCAAACTCCCTTACTGGCTCCCGCGTGCGTCCAGTACGTAAACGCGGAGCTGTCGCTGCAGTATAAACCAGCCTTAAGGCCTCTGATTTGTCAGAGGAGAGACAGCCCTCTAAAACAGGCATGTTAGGGTAGCGTCATGGCGATGTGAAACAGGTTCCACATGGTTTTACTGGATACTTTTGTGTGTCTTTGCCGTGTTTTTGTGGGGTTCAGTGGATTTACAGCAGAGAGTCCATAATGGTCCTGAAGAAAGCAGCTTTTTAAACATAAACAAAAAGCTAGCTTACCAGCTAAACCCATTTGAGACCTACACATTTCTTCTTCTGAGACACTGAAGAGGCACCAAGAGCCTCCACACCTGCAGCACAGTGGCGGCGTCACAAGAGGAGCTACAGGAAAGGAAGGGACAAACAAGGAGGTATCCGGGCGAGACTCACAGCTAACCCACACATGACTTCTATTGTTCTGGATAATGGACGTTCACTGGAGAATAAAACAGATTAACTGCTAAGTACTTCCCAGAAGATGGTGAAAGAAAAAAGGAGCTGCGCAGGAGGAAGAGGACCAGTGCAGGGCACCACATTAGCTGCTCAGTCGCAACGGCTCAGGACTAACACCTGAGCACTATTTCGTTGTACGCTTGTACAATGACAAATAAACCACTTACTAATGTTATTTGTGGTTTAATATTTCACTGCATACTGATATTCACTGACCGCCTTCTAGCAGTTTAGTTTTAGCTTTCCTTCTTTCAGTGGCTTTTTTTTGCTTGTTCTATGCTTGGCACTTCTGAATAAATTCATAAACTCCATCTAAAAGTGGTATTTGTCCGTGGTGTTGGCTTTATTTTTGCAGCCTCCTGTGTGTTGTAGAGGCTCATATAAGCTGGTAAATACCTGGATCAACCCAGTTTGGTGAGCTTTTCCACAACGGAGACCAGGGTCAAACCAGTTTGACAAGGTATACGTTTTGGGACCGATCTCTGGCTGTGGCCAAAGCGCGCTGAATCATACTAGACCAGTGGTTGTCAAACGTTTCACTTTAAGTATCACACACACACACACACACACACACACACACACACACACACACACACACACACACACACACACACACACACACACACACACACACACACACACACACACACACACACACACTTGTAAAATCGTCACGCTCCATAATATTTTATTAATATTTGTAGTCCTATTTGATCAAATGAGGACAGCACATTTCCTTTAAAACATAGGTCATTGTTACCACAGTTAGAGAAAGGCTGATATAGAACATTTCCCCCAGCTCGTGTAACTGCCCACCACTACAGAGAACTGTTTGTAAAAGAAAGTGCATGTTCTTTGATGATAGGTTAAAATTCGATGTGAACACGGCTGCTTTTGTCAAGGGCAGTCAGCAAAGAATTTACCTTTTACGCAAACTAAGTTCTTTCTCTGTCTGACCCACAATTCTTGTGCAGCAGTTCTATGAAGCATTTATGTAAAGCATTTTGTTTGTATGCGGTTTGTGTGGCTGCTTTATAATCTATGTTTTCCACTCTAAAGGAATTGCCCCATGTGGGATAAATAAAGCTGACTGAACTGAACTGAAGTGCGGTGTCAAGTGAATCTGCAAACTGCATCCTGAACCGTGTACGGTTGAACAGTGCAGTATGGAAAAGGCCTAACATGGAAACGTCTCCCAGGTGTTCATGTCAGGTTTCACTCCGGTGGCATTGGAGCATTGCAGTTGTTATCCCACTGAAGGAACTGAAGGAAAGAGCACTCACTGCTGTGCCCTGGGGGAGAGTGCAGGAGGACATACCTGAAGATGTGGCACAGGAGCTCGTGGGAGAGCTGGTTGACATGGTCCTTGTCCTCTTCGGGCTGATGCTGCCATGCTTCAGGACTGTGCTTCAGAGGCTGCAGCCGGGACACTTTCCTCCTGGGAGCCATCTCCTTCTGCTCCGCGGTCTTTGGACTTAGGGCATCAGTTGTACTCCTAAAACAAGACATTAGTCCATACAATTACCACAGTGAAAGGTCCACAACGTCCTCAACATGACATGAGAGTAACATGGCTCTCTGACACATCAGCTCAAAGCCTGGAGGAAACCCACCTTTCCCCTTCACTACACAGATGGGCTGCTGTTTACATGTGGATACAGGAGGAATCGGCAGACTGAAGCTCGGAGAAGCTCTGGAGGAGCTTGATGTTCTGTGGCCGACTGTGATACCGAGATAAGTGAAGCGTAGTGAAGGGGTTCCTTGTTTGTGCTAGCCACTGTTAGCATAAAGGAGTTCCCATGGCCTTGTAGAGTCGTACAGTCACCAGATTTCTACCTCTACCACGTTAAACCACGACCTGACCTGTCCGTTGTGCGCGGTCTGCTGTACACTCTTCAATGAAACTATCTCCGCCAAAAACCACCCAGAAAAACAAAGGTTCAAACATCTGAAATGTTGTGATGTGCCTCCTCGGCTAACTCTGCCTGGGTCCAGAGCGTTCAGAGGCGGTTTACTGCCCCCTATGGTGAGGAGGACTGTCTCTTTCCTGCTCACTGGCTTTGGGCTTCTGCTGCTCTGTGATACAGCCATTGAATTCCAGCCTTCAGCAAACACACGGTATTATCTGTGGACCAAGAAACACATTCCTTTGGAAGTTCTCCGCTCTGTCTCTTTTAATAACAGCTGGAACGGCATTAATCAATGTGTGTGAGAGTTAACGCCAGCCGCCAGGGGGCGCTGTGACCCGGGCGCAGCTGTGTGCCGTACACAGAGAGAGCCGCAGACGAACAGAAGTTACTTTGGTCTCTACATGAAGATGTTGATCAAACTTTTCCTGACGCTGTGTGTCTGTACAGTCCTGCACAGCCCCTCTGCGGATGGACAGAAGAAGAAAGAGGTGAAACACACATTCACAGTTAATCTGAACACTCTGGGACGAGTGCTGTTTTCGAAGCAGCGCAACAGGATGCTCCTCTGAAGTAGATCAAACTTCCACTAGGCTTATATTTTCTATGTGCTGCACTTTCTTTCCATGTGACAGTAAGGCTTGATGAGGGTTTTTGCCTCAAAACACACATTGTTAGTGCAAGCGAAAGTCTCTTACATTAGTCCACGCTTTATGATTGTTAAATGTGTGATATTAGGGGCCTTTCCGAAACCGTTCCCTCCTCCCTTCCCTACACCCTTTCAGAGGGTCACTCATCAGAGAAATTCGAGCTGTGACTTTCAGACGCGCTCTCTCTCTCGCCCCCACGAACTGCACAGCCCACTAATCCTGCAAAAAACATTAGTTCGACTGATCATACTTTTAAATGAAAACAATGTTGGCCTCTTCATTACTCAAAAATGAGGCCTTTTCCTCTCAAAATAAAATCATATCCGGTCTCGTTGCCGCTTTCTTTTTCATTCATAAATGTCTATATGGAGGTATAGTTAAAATGTACATTTAGGTGCTCCTAAACAAACGCGGAAATGATGTTGTTTGGTGCGTGTTGCTCGTGGGACTGCTCTGCGGTGTAACGCACACCTGTTGAGTGCAGCAGACTCACTGTGAAGGAGCTGATCAGACACTTCCCCTCACTGAGAGCTCCGTTTCGGACAGAACTAAGTGTTTGGGTGAGGGAGGAGGGGGCGGTTTCGGAAAGGCCCAAAGTGTTTCTCCGTTGGAAAACAGGAAGTGCTTCATTGCCAAAGCCACTGCCATGCAGCTTAAAGAGGGTATGCACGTTATGTGTCATAACGCAGTCGCACTGAATGGCAAAATCAGTTTGAGTGGCACTAATGTGTTATGACCGTTATTATTAGATTTTGCCACTCAGTTTGGAATGAAAGGATGCATTGTGCGATTTCCTCAATATTTCCATATGGAGCTACGCTGTGAAATCCTCAAAGCAGACTGAAGGCCTCAGGTGATGCAGCTGATGTGTGCATACCTTCTGCAATGGTAAGAGGTCATGAAAATCCCTCACATCCTAAACAGAGGCCTAAAAGATCCACACTGAGTGACAAACTGTAACATTGCATAATTGCCACTCATTTGACTTCTGTACACTGTGTCACTCATTTCCACTTCCCAAAAATTCTTAATACCCGTCTTTTTAGAGATTGCACATCAAGTATACATTTTTTAGCAACAGTTTTTTGTTGATTTTTTTTTTTCTTTTTACATTGGAGAATCGATGCACTGGATGTTGTCAATTTGCATTTCTTCCTAATAACAATTTCAATATTACAGTCCCGATCACAAGTTTACGACCAGTTGAAAAATGGCAAAAATGCACATATTGTATTGTTTCAAGTAGAAATTTAATATGCAACAAGTGAAAAGGGAGTGAGACAAAACATAATGTATCGCATAGCGCGCCATCGCTGCTGAGGTGGGATGCAGTAACACAGTCACATGAAAAATTTGAATTTTTGCAATTTTTCAACTGGTCTTAAATTTTTGATCGGGACTGTATCTAGGTGATACAGTATTGCCCACCTCTAAGGTTGACCTAAACACAGGAGTAAGTGGTATTTGGGGTATTTGAAAGGGCAAGCAAAAATGTTGTAAGAGTGACTGAATGACTGAATTAGAGTAAATGGTATTGTAATTTCAAATGTGTTTTTTATGACACTTTCAAATACATTTTGATTCTAGGTCTGTATCACATTTAAAGCAGTTTTCTGACCTTTAAAGGGGGGGTATTATGCTTTTTTCAATCACATAGCACCAGTCTATAGCATACTACAATGATGACGTAACCTTCTGTTGGTCTGTATATGCAGTAAATTAAAATAACTGCCATGAATAAAATTGCTCTCTCAAAATGGCTGTACTGAACGTCTTGAAATAGGCCTCTGTCTCTTTAAGAAGCTTTCCGACACGCCCCCTTCAGCACACTGCTGTGGCATCTAAACAATACTACTGTGCGGGGAGGGGCTCTGCTGAGCTGAGGAGCAGTGGTTGGTGGCTTGGCTGGTGACGAAAGGTCCAGAGGCGTCTCCAGGAGGTGGGGGCGTTCCTAGGAGGACTGAGGCATAGCTACACCTAAAATGGCTGCCGTCTAAGTTTTACTGATTACTCAAAAATATGTGAATGAGCCAAGGCAACACTCCAGGCATGTGTTTAATGAGGGAATGACATAATAACATGATATAAAGCTTGAAAAAGTCCATTTTACATAATACCCCCCTTTAAGGCCTGGCTTTTGGCCAAATGAATGGAACATTCTGTTAAGGCTCAAGGCTGCTTCACTTCCTGTGTGTGCCTGTCCCGACTCCCGCCCCGACCTCCGTCCGGACCCCCGTCCTGACTCCTCTCCTGATTCCCGTTAGCCTGGTATAAAGCCAGACTGACTTTATTTATGTATGTATAAATACATATAAAGACAGTAGAATTGTGGTAATAGGACGCAGTTTCCAAATCGAGACTTGAGGCGGGGCTAACGATCGCAGTTTGAACGATCGCGAACCAATCAAACACAAAATGACCTACGCTTTGCATTTACGTCCTCCGCCATGTTGTTTTATAGTCCACACGTGCAGTGGAGTAAAGGTTCCGGTGAAAGCCCTCAGAGCTAGCCTGGCCTTAGCCATCTGTAAACTCCAGTCAATTATCTTATTCCTACATGAACGTCTGGGTCTGAGCTCAGTGGCCGCGTTACATCGGTTGAATTTCAACCTACCAATCAGCGAGTGGGGAGGCGGGTGTTGTAGGTGACGTCAAGCATTTGCACCGCATTTGCTGGTTGTAGTTTGGCAATGGCGGCGGATACGAAAGTAAAGGAAGCTCTTCAATCCGTTCTGGCTCGGCTCCCAAATATCCAGAAATTATAACTGAAGCCTTGGAATGCACAAGGAATGCTCCCAAGAGTTATGATAGAGTTATGACAGAGTTATGACAGAGTTATGACAGAGCTATGACAGAGCTATGATAGAGCTATGATAGAGTTATGATAGAGCTATGATAGAGCTATGATAGAGTTATGATAGAGCTATGATAATAATAATAATAATAATGCCTTACACTTGTATTGCGCTTTACAAGCCTGTATTACCAAGTTTCTCAAAGCGCTACACTGTCGTCATTATTCATTCACTCCATACTTGGTGGTGGTAAGCTACTGTTGTAGCCACAGCTGCCCTGGGGTAGACTGACGGAAGCGAGGCAACCAGTCTGCGCCATCGGCCCTCCGACCACCACCTGCCACTCACTCACTCTCTACATTCGCTAGGCTTCCTGGTGTTACCAAACGGTCTCCCATCCAAGTACTGACCAGGCCCTTCCCTGCTTAGCTTCCAAGGTCTGACGGGATTGGGCAGAGCAAAGGCGGTATGATGATAGAGCTATGATAGAGCTATGATAGAGCTATGATAGAGCTATGATAGAGCTATGATAGAGCTATGATAGAGCTATGATAGAGTTATGATAGAGTTATGATAGAGTTATGACAGAGCTATGACAGAGCTATGACAGAGCTATGATAGAGTTATGACAGAGCTATGATAGAGTTATGACAGAGCTATGACAGAGTTATGACAGAGTTATGACAGAGTTATGACAGAGCTATGACAGAGCTATGACAGAGCTATGACAGAGCTATGACAGAGTTATGACAGAGCTATGATAGAGCTATGATAGAGTTATGATAGAGTTATGATAGCTGCTTCACTCAAACACGGGCGCATTACATACGTCACGACCAAACGCTAGCGAAAATCAGATCCAATCATTTCAAAGGAGTTCACCCCTCCCACCTGTTAACGGAGCTCAATTGTGAAATTTCAGACCCTCTGTATGAAAGGAAATGAGTACGAGGGTATGGTAAAACCAGGCTACCTCAGAGCAGCTTCTTGTCGTGGCTTTAAGGACAAGTCCAGCTCATTTAAAACAGAAGAAAGGGCACTGGTAAAAGATCGTTGTGTCGCGGCCGCCATCTTCACTGTTTTGGTTACGGCCCAGAGGAGCACAGGTGTTTGATGGGAAATCCTAGCACGGAAGATGACGCACTGTTAACTCCTGCCTCCCGTGCTATGATTGGCTCATCTAGTCAGTGAGATTCAAATCGCACAATTCCAGACTGTATCCCCATGTATCTCTGAACATGGATGATCAGTCTGGCTCGTGCCAGGCTACACTCCCATACTGACTCCTGTACTGACTCCTGTGCAGACTCTGCTGTCGGAGAAGGTGGCCCAGCTCATGGAGTGGACGTCCCGGCGCTCCGTCATCAGGATGAACGGGGACAAATTCCGACGCTTCGTCAAAGCTCCTCCTCGGAACTACTCCATGATCATCATGTTCACCGCCCTGCAGCCGCACAGGCAGTGTGGAGTCTGCAGGTCAGTCACTGTCCACTCTGTTCATGCTAAAGGCGAGGCACGGCAGGTAGAACATTTGGTGGACATCAGGGGAGATGGGAAACATCACGCAAAAAAATGGTCACAAGTTCGTACACCCCGGAGGCTCAGATCGTATTTTATATTCAATACACTAACTTTATTCCGGACTCGTGGTCCATTAAAATTAAAATTAAAGGACAAGACAAACAATTAAGATGGCATTTTAAAAAGACAATCATGCCAATGTCTCCACAAGTCAGGTTGATAATGTGTCGCACTCCATTTTATATTTGTGAGGGACACTTATTTCATTTTCAGACATGTTCAGTCGACACATAAAGCTGTACATCAAAGTTTGTAGTACGGCCTGTAAAGTGTTCACTCTGGCATTGACAAACATTTCTGTGGCACTTGACCATCTCGGCTTCTTCAAAGCACACGCAAACATCATTATAGGCCACCTGCAGCCTACGCAAGCTGGCTTTCTTATAATGAGTCCAGAGATGAGCTGTGTACAAGGGAGTACAGTACGCTTTAAATAAAGTCAGCTTCACTCTCTCTGTACAACAGCCAAACTTCTGTGCCAGGGTATTAGCCTGGGCATACAACACTCTGCATTGTCTATAAATGTCATCATCATCAGACAAGTCCTCAGTGATGATGTGCCCGAGGTACTTGATTTTGGTGACAACATGCAAAACATCATTACACAAACAAAAGTTTGGAAATGTCATGTTCTTATCTTCCTTGGTTTTACAAATCATAACCACACTCTTCGAACAATTGTACTTAATGTCATGTTGCAGACCATAAATTGAGCAGATATTGAGGAGCTGCTGTAGACCAGCCGTACTTGGACTAAACACAACTAAATCATCTGCATACAAAAAATAATTCATAACAGTTCTTCCAGAGACACAGCCAGTGTGACAGGCTTTGAGTTTAGTCGACAGTTCATCTAGATACAGGTTAAATAACACTGGGGGCAGAACACCCCCCTGTCGGACCCCATTGCTCACTTTAAAAGGGGTAGATACACTGTTCCCCCATTTAATTTGCACCGTTTGCTGTGAGTACCAGTATGCTAAAAAACGCACAACATAACTGAGTACACCTTTTTGGGCTAATTTCAAGAATAGTTTTCTATGATTTACCCTGTCAAATGCTTTTGAAGCATCCAAAAAGCACATAAAAACAGATGAATTTTGTCTTCTATATATGTTTTTTGTTGCAGACTTTTTGCTTATAATTTTGGAACCATAAGATACAGAGACTTACCGTTTTTAGTTTTGGAATCTGCTCATTTTGTCTTTCAAACGAGCTTGTCTGAAGAACCTAAACATAAACGTACTGAATAAATCAGCCCTCTGCCCCTAATAAAGCGCCCCCTGCTGTCACAGTTCAACACTATCATACACAGGATTTATAGACTAGCCTTTTTTTTTAATCGGTAAAAAATATCGGTGGTTCATATCGGCATGGGCCAATCAAAATCCCCAAATATTAGCATCGTTATTGATCTTTGGAAATCCCGTATTGGTTGACCCCTAATGTTTTAGTGGTAGGGGAAACACGGGGAGGTTTTCATCCCACTCTTGCAACAACATTTCTCTTTAGAGATACAGACTTCAAACTTTACAGTCTTGGACTTAACAGTATTGGGAAGGATTTTTTTTTTTTTTTTTTTTTTTTGCTATTTCCTGCCTGATTTATTAAGCTTTAAAAAGTAAAAACATGGAGAAAGTAGTTTTTTTTTTTTTTAAACCCGTCTCTATCCATTATTTAGATTTTGTCGTTGAAAATATCTGCAATTTTGGCCATTTTCATGCATAAAACCTCATTCATATATGAAAACAACAAATGACAGAAAACATGCCATACATTTCCCCCTCATATTTATGTCCGTAATCTACAGCAAAAGTTTCAAATTGATATCTCCTACATTCATCTTTTTTCACCATTCACCTGCAGCGTCTCGCCACATGGGTGGTAAAGCGGTCTCATTTGCCATTGTCCACGCAGTATTTCTCCACTTTTGAAAGCTAGAAAATGGCAATAGACGGAGATTTGTCCCTTAATGGTTGTTGTACTGACACTCTGCCTCCTCCTAGACAAGCTGACGAGGAGTTCCAGGCACTGGCTAATTCCTGGCGCTATTCTTCTGCCTTCACCAACAAAGTCTTTTTTGCGTTGGTGGATTTTGATGAAGGGTCCGACGTCTTCCAAATGGTGAGTCTGGACAATCACTTCATTCCCCATAAAACAAAACAGAAACGGATTATTCTGAATCAGAATGACTTCATCACATTTCCTTAGTGTCATAGAAACTTTATCGATCCACAAGGGAAAGTGCATTGTCACAGTATCTCAATAATAGCAATGTCACAGATCAATGAACAGTAATAGAATACCACTAATATAAGGATTTAAAAAAAATAGAATATTGAGTTGAAAATAAGGCAGAATAGGTAATTATAGGTGTACACACTCTGGGTATCTACACATTACAAAGTAATAAGTTAATATAAATATACAATAATATCTATCGATGGAACAGATAGAATACAGTTCAGAGTAAAGGTCAGCGCCGCTTTAAACGCATGATTTATCCATTCATCATAAATAAGACCTGTAGGCCAGTTGAAGATGGGGCAAAAGTGGCACTGTTTAGCAGCGACGACAGGACTTTACCTGCTCAGAGAAGCACGAGTCCAGACAATGGTTTCTCGGTCTCTGCTGCTCCTCTCGTCTCTCCCAACAAAGTGTACAGCGCCCCCTGTCTGTCACAGGCCAGAGACCTGTCTGTGTCACTGCAGAAGTGCAAAATCCCTCCGCAGCGCCACGTCTGAATTCTGCAGATCTGAATCGTGGTTGAGCGGCGCCGCCGCAGCCTCGGTGTGCGTTCTCTCATAGAAAATAATAGAGGCGACTTTTGGCCGCACGTCAAAGCGTCCCGGTGTGAGTTGGCCTTAACAGTATGTGGGTCACAGAGCGCTGAGCTATGGCTATATGGCTATATAGGGTACATAGAGGGGGTAATTTACCAAGACAGGTGCTAATTGGCAAATGCAAAGTGACAAATAAAATATATTATTTTGTGGCTGTGTTTGACCTGATTTAACATTTGAGACAAAGTGTATTACAGTAGATGAGAGAATGCTACATGAGTAAATCATATGCTACTCCACTTTAGTACGTGCTATTCGTTTTGCACATGAGCAAACGCTTGGTAAATGACCCCCAGAGTGTTGTGAATGTGCTCCTGTAACGCTCACAGTGGCAAAGGCCCTCATTTATCAACACTGCGCTCAGAAATGGTGTATACTTTGCTGTATATTGAGCATACGATGGAGGCATTTATGAACCTGTGTGTCAAGTGTCATTTTAATGAAACCCCCTAAAATATTTATTTATCAGGAGGAGGCCTCACCCACGGATTTTACAGCATGAACACGGCAAAAGAAAACAGGAAATGAAAAAATAATGTGTTTTACCACAATACGATATGTTTTGTGCATTAGGAAGACCCACTTTAACCTTATAGCCTTTCCCAGATAACATTTGATAATTGAAAAAAAATTAATTGAATGAAAACTACAAGTGAAAGAATTTGGAATTTGTCGACTAATGGAGCCTAAATATATTATTATAAGCCTACAATAAAGAATTATGTTTAATGAAAATGGTCATCATATTTTAAAAAAAAACAGTATTTTCTGGTTTTAAATTGGTGATGAAAATGTTTCGAAGTGATGATCTACTGAAATGATTCTTTGAAGATGTTGCAATGGCATTTTCATTTGCTGTGTACGGTGCTCGTCATATAATTGGAATATCATGAAAAAGTTCATTTATTTCTGTAAATTCAACTTAAATGTGAAACTAATACATGATATAGACTCATGACATGCAAAGTGATGTATGTCAAGCCTTTATTTGTTGTTGATGATTGTTGATGATTATGGCTTACAGTCCATTTTCAAAATATTCTAATTTTATGAGATTTTTAATTTGGGGTTTTTACAAGCTGAGCCATAATCATAATAATAATAATAATAATAATAATAATGCATCGGTTTTATATAGCGCTTTTCTGGACACTCAAAGACGCTTTACATTGCACTATTCATTCACTCCATACTTGATGGTGGTAAGCTACTATTGTAGCCACAGCTGCCCTGGGGTAGACTGACAGAAGCGAGGCTACCAGTTTGCGCCATCGGCCCCTCCGACCACCACCAACCACTCACTCACTCACTACATTCGCTAGGCTTCCTGGTGTTACCAAACGGTCTCCCATCCAAGTACTAACCAGGCCCTTCCCTGCTTAGCTTCCAAGATCTGACGGGATTGGGCAGAGCAAAGGCGGTATGGCTTTGCTATGCCCAATCCCGTCATGGCGGTATGTAATCATCAAAATGATAACAAATAAAGGTTATACATATCTCACTTTGCATGTAATGTGTCTATCATATATTAGTTTCACAGTTGAAGTTGAATAACAGAAGTGAATGCACTTTTTCATGATATTCTAATTATATAACGAGCACCTGTATCTGTATGTGAAAATAAATAAGTAACAAAAACAGGTATTTTTAGGGCTCAGCCAACTGATCTGATCCGACACCAAGTAATAACTGCAACATAAAGCTCTATCGATCCGACACCAATGCAGATGTTTTTTTATTGTCCAACACAAAGTAGTATGAGCTTTTTACTTTTGCTTCTGATCCCTAATGTACAGCTACAGCAAATAAATGTTTGTTCATGACAAATGTGTGCTGCTTTTAAAAACTAGTAAAGAATCACACTACCTACAACTAACATAACATCCAGCAGTCTGATGGCATATGGCCCCAAAGCAACAGCAGCACGGGACATCTGACTGTCCTGTCGCACACCCTGGCCTTAATGCTGTTCAGCTAAAATCGTTCTGAGCTGCTGCCTCGGCCATGCTGGCTGTGGTGGAGGCGGAGGGAGCAGCACTGAGTGCAGATACAAATTACAGAGAAGGAAAAGCCAACAGGTGAAATGTACATGTTGATATTTTAGCTTAAGTTTCAAAATATCTGCTACAAAAGATCCGAAAAGTGCAGTGAACAAACCGCCAGCGCACACCTAACACACGGTATTGTGTAGCGGTTTTGATGACACAGTCCAAAGTTCTATTGTAAATTGTAGTCATCCAGCTTTGGAATGTGAAGGGGACTCCTTTCTGTCCTGACTGAGTGATTCCGTGTGATGTCTGTGATTTCAGCTGAACATGAACTCTGCGCCCACGTTCCTGCACTTCCCGGCCAAAGGGCGGCCGCGGCGCGCTGACACCTACGAGCTGCAGGTGCGGGGTTTCGGGGCGGAGCAGCTGGCGCGCTGGGTGGCTGACCGGACTGACGTCATGGTGAGCACACTGACTCACTGACACTTTCTTCTCCACCATGCTATAGCTCTAATCCAGGGGCTTTGAGTTGGCCTTCAGGCTTCAAAATAAAACAGCCATCTAACTGAACCTGAAGTGGGAGGGGTGGGGTCAGGGTGGAGTCAATAAGCTTGTCTTCTTCCACTCTTTTCGAGCTGTAATGTATTTTTTTTTTTTTTTTTATTATTATATATATTTTTTTTTTTTTTTCTTCTTTAGCTCGAAATAAAATATTCAAATCAAATCAAGTGAGACACATTTTGGTGAATTGACCTAGAGTGAAGCTTCTAAGGCTGAGTAAAGATGTGTGGGGGGTAATGCGTTAGAGTACGCCGATTACTTCAGAGTGATGAGGCCTGTTACTTTTCCACCACAGTAAGGCTTTAGCTCAGGTTGCCTCGTCTCAGCCTCAGCATTTCCCTGCTCCCAGTGCAGCCCCAGAGCAGACACTCGTGCCTGGGCTGCAGAGAGGTGAAGGCCGGAGGGAAGAGTGAGCGTGTTTGCTTTGTAAAAGTATCTGTTCTTTTTGTAATCTGTGCTTTACATAGTCTACGTCCTGAGGTTTCATACCACAGAGGGAAGAGGTGACAAACTTGTGACCAGTAATTTTACTGCGATGTTTCTCAGTTCCCTGAAGTCTAGGAAGTTGTGGGGCTCATTTCAAGGCTCTGACTGACCTCTTTCCAATCCAATAAACGGGAAGTCTCTATCACGTTCGTTCTGGAGATTTTGGGAGATTTTACTGGCATGATATGGCAGCATGATATGGCGGCACGGTAGTACAGCGGTCAGCACTCGTGCTTCACAGCTAGAAGGTCCCAGGTTCGATTCCCATCTGGGATAGGGCCTTTCTGTGTGGAGTTTGCATGTTCTCCCCGTGTCTTCGTAGGTTTCTTCCGGGTACTCCAGTTTCCCCTACCACTAAAACATGTACAATAGACCAGGATGAATGAGAGTGTGTTTGAGAGTGTGAGTGCGAGACGGCGGATGGAAATTAGCCCAAGGCTACAATCCAGTGTGGCGTGTTCATTAACATATACTGTCCCAACCAAATAAACCAACAAACAATATCGTCCGACAGCCGATATTGGAAAATACCCATATATCGGCCGAATATACAGCGGGAACCATATGTTTACATACACTTCATAAAAACACACATTCTTCTGACTTTTTTTTTTTTTAGGTCAATTAGAATTTAAAAAATATTTCTATTTGTCAAATTCCACACGAATGAGAGATTGAATTTTTTAGAAATGTTTTACTTGTTACTTTTTACAAAGTCAGAAATTTACATACACTAAGATTACTGTACCTTTAAACAATTTGGGAAAGACCAGATGATGATGTCATAATAATAATAATAATGCATCGGTTTTATATAGCGCTTTTCTGGACACTCAAAGACGCTTTACATTGCACTATTCATTCACTCCATACTTGATGGTGGTAAGCTACTATTGTAGCCACAGCTGCCCTGGGGTAGACTGACAGAAGCGAGGCTACCAGTTTACGCCATCGGCCCCTCTGACCACCACCAACCACTCACTCACTCACTACATTCGCTAGGCTTCCTGGTGTTACCAAACGGTCTCCCATCCAAGTACTAACCAGGCCCTTCCCTGCTTAGCTTCCAAGATCTGACGGGATTGGGCATAGCAAAGGCGGTCATGACCTTGGAGGCACAAGTCTGGTTCATCCTTGGGTGTAATTTCAAGACATTTGAAGTTTCAGGTTCATTGGTTAAAACAATGATGGAAATGACCGATCATTATACAGATCAGAAAGAAGGCGGGTTCTGTGTCCCAGAGATGAATGTGCTGTGTCTGAAATGTGAATATCAACCCAAGAACAAATGCAAAAGACCTGGTGAAGATGCTGAAACTGGTAAGAGTTTGTCATTATCCAGAGTGAAACAAGTACTTGAGGAATGGACCAAAACTCCTGCCAACTATTGTGAGAAGCTTGTGGAAGGAAATCCAAAACTTTTGACCCAAGTTATACAGTTTAAAGGCAATGCTACCAAATATTAATGAAATGTATGTAAACTTTTGGTTTTATAAAAAGTCGTCAAAAATAGTGTAGAAAATTCTGTCTGTCATTCTTCTGGAATTTGACAAATAGAAATTATTTGTGAAAACTCTAATTGACCGGAAAAAAAATAAAAGTTAATTCTGGTTTCATGCCAGACAGTGAGAAAAGATAAAACATAAAATATCTGGTTCCCGTTGTATCAGCCGCCCAAGACATCGGCCGACCTCTGACCAATGAGCAGAGGAGGAGAGCTTTGGATCTAGTGTGAAGGAGTTGTGTTATTACGGTTGCGTTGCTTGCAGGTTTCGGTGTCTGTTGAGGCAGTAAGTGATGGTGAGGTGGTTTTGGAGGAGATGTAAACTTGAGTGTCATCGGCGGAGAAAGTTGGGTCCGTGGTGGCTGAGGGAACCATGTAGAGGAGGGGACCGAGCACTGATCCTTGGGGAACATGGGGACAGGTTGGAAAGGTAGAACCAGAGTTTTTGTTTATAAAGCAAAGTCATTTAGGCTGAAAAATGTAAATCAATCTTTGACCCGAAGTAGGAACATTGACTGATATAGCGTTCATTTCATTTTTGAGAGTGTTCAGTGACGTATAACGGGTGCTCCTCAGATCCGCGTGATCCGCCCTCCGAACTACGCTGGGCCACTCCTGTTGGGCCTCCTCCTGGCTGTGATCGGCGGACTGGCCTATCTGCGCAGACACAACCTGGAGTTTCTCTTCAGCAAGAACGTGTGGGCCTTCTCAGCTCTGGTAATGCACTCACTCCCTCACACTGACACAGTCGCTTACTCTTTAAGGCCAGACTAAAACATTGAGTTGTTTTTGCTAGTTTTCTCACACAACATTTTAATGTCAGAGTCTCAATTGGATTTTTTTCAACATGCATACAATGTAATTCTAATAATCCTATAAAGCTGAAATCATGATAAAAAAAAACTAATTCCACCAGACACCGGAATGCTTTCAGCTGATAAATATTGATAGAAATGTTTCCCAGGAGAGACTAGCAGCAACAAGGAGTGTTGATGATGAAGCCCGTGACAGCGATTAGTCGATTAACCAATTCATCAGTGGAAAGAAATGCTAACAATTGATTATTAAGCTGTATTATAGAAGCAAGAAGGAAAGGAAAGTTTATTGTACAAGGAGATGCAGTCAGCGGATATCTCTTAGGTAAACTAAACAGATTAGGTATTTCATATTTTGGTGGAGAATTGGCCACAAACGTTTGCAGACCCCTGACCTAGAACCTAACCCAAATGTGTCAGTGTGAAGAGACACGAGAGGTGTGTTCAAATGGAGACACATACTAGATCGATGATGAAGGTGCTGAAGACACTTGATGATGAAGTGGGACCATGGACACTGTCCCGTTAAGGAAGGGTAAGTCTTAGCAGTGTCAGTCTGGCTTTGGTTTGACTAGAAAAAGTAAGGAACAGCCTGATAATCATTTTTCTTCATGTTTTGATTGTACAGCTCTTATGGTCTGCTTCTCTCACGCTTCTCTGCAGTATTTTGAACACTTTGGCATTGGTTTTATCATTTGAGACTCATGCTCTTCTGTTCGCAGTGCTTCGCTCTGATCATGACCTCTGGACAGATGTGGAATCACATTCGAGGGCCTCCGTACGCTCACAAGAACCCCAGCACTGGACAGATCGTAAGGAGCAGCTCACTCTGACCCTGAAACCTGGTTCATCCAAGGATGTAGTTCAGCAAGGAGAGCCACCAATGCTCTGGTGTACCATGGTGGACAACCGGGCTAAGGTTAAGTTCAGGGTTAGGTCATATGACCGTCAGATCAGAGCTTGGTAACTGCCTGATGCCCGTTAGCACACATGCGCACATGTGTGCAGCCATGCGTAAGGCTGGGTACCGTTGCATTTATTTTTTTTTATACCAGTATTTTAACTTTCTGACACCTATACTAAAATATTTGTCATGTAGAACCAGACATGGAACAGTAATGTATGAAAGATCTGCAATTTACAATATTGGGTTTATCCCCAATGTCAAGATATATGTGAAAAATGGGGAATAATTAGGGGAAATATGGAAAATATTAGTAATTATAAATTAGCAAAAATAAGAAGGAAAGAAAAGTATTAAAAAATGTACTGGAGCTAAAACAAGTCACTTCCTTTAAGGCTGTCCCTGGACCAACAGTGTCAAGACTTGGATCTAAAGAGAGAAGATTTTTCTTTAAATACTTTCATTTTTCGATGCCAGCCGTTCCTCAACTCGTTTAACGGTACCCAGCCCTAGCCATTCATCTGTCAGCCTACCCCAGGGCAGCTGCGGCTACACACTGCACCACATCAGCGTGAGAGAGGCTTTGTGCAGCAGTTTGGGAGTTTGTTTTAAGGGAAAGTTGAAAATCGGTCTCAGGACAAACTCTACCTCCATGAAACAAAACAAACATGAACAAACCTGGACATTTAATGACAAATTAATTGGGGCTGAATGAATAATCACATTACAATCCAAATATGATCACATTAAAGACACAATTATATTACAGCTCTTGTAAAATCCCAGCTGCCCTGCTGTTTAAATGAACCCTGCTCAGTGTTGATTTAGCCTCTACATCGGCACCACAGAGAGAGAGGAGATAGTTTAGAATGTGCTGCGTGAGATGGATAGTGGTCGGATTGTCCTTGTGGCACAGAAGCTCTCCCTTCCACCGTCCGCTAACCCGCCTGCAGAGTCCATCTGTGTCCTGTTGTACGTCTGTGTGTGTCGCTGTTTTCTAATGCGTGCGTTTTGTCCACAGAGCTACATCCACGGCAGCAGTCAAGCTCAGTTCGTGGCTGAGACGCACATGTGCTGCTTTTCAGTATCCTTCACTATAAATCACAAGTTACCAGATCATTCTTTGGACCCTAAGGAAAACCACGTTCTGTCACAAAGACAATTCCAGACTGTTGTTATCTTATATTAGCCCCTTTTAATGATAATTTTATTTCCAAATCATTCTCATATTACATGCATGCTGTGTAGCCTCTGAGGCCCGTCCAGTCCCGCGTTACTTTTGGGTTTACAACGGGAGAGTGTAACTACTGCAGCACATCCCAAAGGTCCTCAGTAAAGGTGCGAAACATGGCTTGATTATCCAATATGAGGCTCTTACCTGTTTACCAAGCTAAATCCAGGTGGCAGCTGTCCTTTTTTTAGGCCAGGCAGAGTATGAACGGTAAAGCCTTGACTGCCCCTCTCAGACGCCGCCGTGACTCTGGGCATGGTGCTGCTGTGTGAAGCGGCCACCTCACCTCTGGACATCGGCAAAAGGAGAAGTGAGTTCGTCCACACAGTGTGGCAGAAGTCAACGTAATATTTAGCTGAGTATAATTAGACACTGGCTAAACCAAATTACTGTAGTTCATAATGACTAAGACTATGACTGACATTTCCACTCCCCCACCATGAATATTTATTTATTTTATTCATTCATGACAAAAGAATAACATGCTGGGTTTCTTCAGTAATACTGGCTCCACTTTTGGCAGGGGGGGATTTTTTTCCCCATAATCTATTCAAATCATTTACATTGTGTGTATAATGTAGAATATATATGTACTGTAGAATATATATATATATATATATATATATATATATATAATATATATAATGCAGTAATAATCTTCAGCATCGCCAACTACTGTTAATCTTGATCAGGGTCTCCGCAGGGCATTCAAAGTCATTAAATAAATTGTGCCAAAATGAAGGCCTTAAATGTCATTAAAAAGCATTAAATTGGATTCAAACTGACATTAAATCTATTTTGGGGGGGAAATCATGACATTGCTCAACAATTTTTACTGAAACATAGTCAACAACATATTAAAGCAGTACTATGTAACTTGTTTACCTTAATAAATCCTTTCCGTAGTCCCTCTGGGGGTAATACAAGTGTTAATGGGATGATTGGGGGTCTTTCATCTCCCCCTGGTGTCTCTGGCCAGAAAACCACAATTGTAACTTGACTGCCACCGGACCGGAGTCGCCAATACACACTAATGGAATCACGAAGAAGAAGCTAACAGGCTAACGGGCAAAGCTAACTGCGGGCTAGCGCCACTTAAACAGTATTTACAGCCAAGTTTGAGTGAAAAGAATGATCTCCATTGTGTAATTGAATGACAATATCCCTCTGTCCCTTTGTCTTTTCTGTCAGCGTAGTATTTACTCTCACGGACAATTAATGAGTAAAAAAACGCAACGTGCTACGACACCTGCAGTGGCGCTTATGGCCTCTAGGGGCATGAGTTACTTAGTTGCCGTTTTGGGCTGAAATTGATCACATTTGTTTGCGCAAAGGTTTCCCGTTTTGTCTAATTCTCTTTCCTCTGTTTGATGAATTGTTTGCAAATCCTAGGAAATGAGGATTAAAATATAGTGGGTTTTATATTGGGTTTTAAAATGGCATTAAATTGAACTTGCTTCTGCCTGTAGAAACCTTGTTAATATTTGTGCGTAACCTACCATTTTGTGACCCAATGGCTGTACGGGTGGTTAAGTTGGAGCCTTTACTTTCCATCACGGTGGCCTGATTTTTTCACACAGAAAGTCCTCTGAAATGAATTACATTTCAGTGGCCAAACTTCCACACGTTTGAGGCAGAGGTGTACAGTAATCTTTCCTTTGTGTGTGCGCAGTCATGTGTGTGGCTGGGATCGGCCTGGTCATGCTCTTCTTCAGCTGGTTACTGTCCATATTTCGAGCCAAGTACCACGGATACCCATACAGGTCAGTAACACCATAGCCTCATTTCACTGTCTCATTTCATTGCAAAAATTATCACAGGCAATTAGAGCCGTCAGGATAATTATTACATCAACCTACATTATTCAATCAACAACAGATAATCGTCCTTACATTTATTAGCTTTTTTTCCTTATTTTGTCAAACTTTTCACTAAAGCAAATTGGGTTGCATTATATTTCATGTTTATTGCGGCTGGTGTGGTATTTTAGGATATAATTGTGCACTTTTAGAACACAGGTTGTCATTTTATGCTTTAGACTTGAAAGTATCTTTAGAGTCAATCGAATCGTTATCGCGGCATTTTTTCTGCCTCAATATATAACGAACTTCACAATTACGTTACTGTTTTCATGATAGAAGGCGTGGTCTTACAGGTTATGGATATGACTACGTTGATGCATAATCAAAGTAAAGAAAATGTTAGTAATACAAAAATAGTAAAAATTAATGGGGAAAATTGGGGCAAAAATAAGAAAAATTTGGCAAACATTGGACAAAAACATAAAAAAGAAATTGGGCAAAAAAGAAAACAAAATATTTTATTTGAGCTGAAAACACCAAGTCACTTCCTTTAACGCTGTCCCTGGACCAACGGCATCAAAACTTGGATCGGGGCCCAGTCCTACTAGCGACAGTCTCGTCTACCTTCCATAGGTTTACAATAGAACAGGAAGTTATCGTCCGCACTGTTGTGCATGGAACTTGCCTCATGCAAAAAGGGTCTATCGTAGCTTTGATTTCGTGCAGGGCAATGTAGCAACAAACAAAATCCTCATATTGATCAATCTCAATTTTTTAATTTTTTGTCATTATTAAAAACAACCCAAATGTATTTCACTAATATGCTTCATGAATGTCTACAAACTATACATAAAAATCAGCGTGCTTTCCACTCTGGTAACAGTGAACTTCAAAGTTTTCATGTTATGCGCATTGAGTTGCCTCGTGTACGAAATGCGCGGTATAAATAAAGTTGCCTTGCCTTGCCTATGTTCTCAAACTCCTGTGGCTGTTACTGCCACAGAAATGCTGTCGATGATTGAGATTGACTATAGCCCTACTGTTTGGTGAAGAACATGACCTGACTTGCTTTGTATTAAACATCGTACATGAAACGAGACCGTGGTTGTCGTTGTGCTTCGTTTCTATTATCTATATGAACATTTCTAACAATGCTTTGTAATTTGGTCTGTGTTTGAAGTGTAACTGGTTCTCTTTTGACATTCATGAAAATCAAAATATGATGCTGCTAATTGTATGATTGATATTGTATTTGCAATAGCATAAAGTTATTATTATAGTTCTGTCATGTAATGTCTTTATGTAAATGCTTTATGTAATCTTGTAAATGTTGTATTGATTTTGGGGGTAGGGCTTATAAGCTCTTGCTTCAGCCCACTCATTTTGAGCAGAATGTTTACTGCTCAAATTAAACTAAACTAAACTGACTCTGGCTCTTGTTGCAGTTTTCTGATGGGTTAGAAGAGGAAGCCTCCTGCAGCTGCCGTCAGTGCCTTTCTACAAGCTCCAGAACTAAGCCATAACGCACAGATGATAGTAAAGTTGAACGCACATGAATGAGCTATGTCCCAGCAAAAATAACTTTGTTTATTCTGAGTTTATTTGAATTCAAAGCCAAGGAGATTACACCATGTGTGCAGTTTACAGCAATAAGTGTTGGCTCTCTGAAGTACTGCCTTCTGTATGTTTGTCCAATCCTTAATAATAAATGTGATTTTGTAATGCGAGAGTGACATGCTTTGGCTCTAGAAACGAGAACTAAAAGTAATACTTCAGCCAAGGGAATGGTAATAAAGATTCCTTTAACAGAAGTTAAAGAAGGGAATCTAGTCCATCTGAAGATAGATGTGTCCTCAACTCACCAACCTCTCTACTATGATGGATAATTCTCGGATGCCTGAGAGCCTACACAAACATAGATTAGTGCAAGTTTTTTTCATCAGCTGAATGTATCCGATCATTTTTATCATTACTAGATTTATTTTTTTCTAAAAGTGTATACAGTATGTAAAGAAATAAAAAAGGATACGTTCAGGTAGCTACAATGAACAAGGGTGTCCTTGTTTGGCCTGTAGAGGGCAGTGCTTACCGTTTTGGGCGCTGCCTGTACAACAGAAAAGGGCAGAAGGAGAAGACACCCGGAAGTCATGTGAAGATGGCGGACGGTGACGCTAGTCCGCGGTGTACTCAGTCCTCCAGCCCCGAGCCAGACCCCCCGAAGTTGTCGGACCTCTTTGACCAGGGCTGGAGTGCCCTGGAGCGGCTGGAGAGCACGCAGGAGCCGCAGGCCAGTGTGGGGGTCCAGGAGCGGCTGCAGCGGACTATCCGGGCCCTGGAGAGCGCGTCCAGGAGGGTGGCGCAGCTCGAGCTCTTCAGTCGTAACGAGGAGCTGGAGGAGGTGTGCACCTCCGAGATCAAGTACCTGCTGCTGCCCGCGCTGCTGGGAGCACTCACCCTGAAGCAGACGAGCCGAGAGCGGCGCCTGGACACCGTGCAGACCGCCAGAGATTATTTTATGGACTATCTACAGAGATGTAAGAACTACAACGTGTCGCAGTTCAGGATGCCCCAGAGCTGTGAGGAGTCTGAGGAGGAGCGCCCTGCGGTAAGACTAAACAACAAATAACACTTTTAACACATAACACATGCAGCTTAACCCTCTGTGTGTTTGTCCCAGGCTGGTCTTGGTCAGCCCAACCTTGTGGCCATGGCAGCTCGGAGACAGGCCAAGATTGAGCGCTATCGTCAGAAGAAGGAGCTGGAGTCTCAGCTGGAGGCTGTGAAGAGGGCGATGGACAGCGGGACAGCTGACGAAGACACCACTCGACGCTTCTACCTGCTTCAGCTGCGCAGGTGGATCAGCCTGAGCCTGGAGGAGGTGGAGAGCATAGACCAGGAGCTCCCCATCCTGAGGAACATGGATGTTCTGCAGAAGAGCGCCCCAGCAGCCCGACCCAGCCGACCCCCCATGAAACCGTTCATCCTCACCAGAGACGCAGTACAGGTCCGTTATCAGTGGCCCTTCACATTTCCCATATGTGCATCACTATTGTCTGTGTTTGTTGGTAAGAACGTATTTATGAATGACAATTACAGTACTACGGTCTGCAGGGCCGTGCAGAGAGCTACAGAGGGGCAGGGGCTCAAAACTCAAAAGGGCACACGTTTATCATTCAAACCAGTCTAGTGCGTAACAGAGACATTCCGGAGGTGTGTTTACAACAGGACCAGTTCTCACCATGGTTATTGATGGTTCAATACCTCCTCTCACCAGGACATTCACACTTCTGCACTGTTCTGCACTCAAACTGTGTTTATTAAAGCTAGGGATGTCTGATCCGATCTTTTACCGATCTGATGCAATGGAGAAAGACTTTTTATTTGAATGTAAAGTATGCATTACAGCCTACCAGTACATTACCCTCTAATTTAAAATGTCAAGCTCAATTCAAAACCGCTTACATGTTTATAGATGCGAACGTCTACAATGTATCATTATTATTAAAAAAGAATCGTATAATGGAAAAACGCCATTATACGATTCTTTTTTAATAATAATGATACATTGTAGACGTTCGCATCTATAAACATGTAAGCGGTTTTGAATTGAGCTTGACATTTTAAATTAGAGGGTAATGTACTGGTAGGCTGTAATGCATACTTTACATTCAAATAAAAAGTCTTTCTCCATTGTTAGATCATTAAATCTTATCTGAAGCCCCTTCACAAAACCACAGCAAAGCAAAGATCTAGTTTCAGCTCTATCGGCGTCTAAAGGCCTTTCCAGGTCTGATGTACAATGTTTAGTGTAAGTAAGCACTTGGCTTATAGGAGCACGTGGCTAATTACTGTGCATTAGCACAGGCACGTACCTAAGTGAGCGCTGTCATCACAGCTGTTGGATTAGAATCTACCAAAGTTTTGACTCCACTAAAGCATAAGTGGCTGCAGAGTGTCCTTGGTGAGTGCTGAAGCTGCTGCCATTAGTGGGAGTAGCTTCAATCCAATCCACCTTTATTTCTATAGCACATTTATGTGCATATAGTACATACACATATTTATTTTACGTTTCCAAAGTGTTGCACATATATTAAAATATAAGAATAATAAAATAAATATACTGCAAAGAAAAATTAAGAATACAGACTATTTAACGTTTAAAGCCAATAAAAACAATACGTTTAGTTAACAATAGTCACGAAACACTTGAAATAGAAGACGACAGAGGACCACACAACTCACGCGGTGCTAAAAGCCCGAGAATAAAAGTGGGGGTAATCAAGGACTTGAATTTTAACAGTCATATTAAGTCATAAGCAGCTTTTTATTATCTCAAAAACATGGCCAAGATTAAAGTTCTCGCGTCTAAACCGGACTTGGAGCAGGTTAGACTGTAACGGCTGCTCTTTGGCCTCTCTAAAAGAGCTGTTACAGCTGCAGTATATCCAGAACGCTGCTGCTCCAGTCCTGACCAGAACAAGGAAAATACCACATTAGGCCAGTGCTCCAGTCTCCACACTCCCCCAGTGGTCCATATTCTATATTCATCGACCAAAGTGCGAGCACATCATGCATCAATTAAGATGGTCTTGTGGCATTTTTCTCTTGCCACGCCCCCTTTTAGGCGACTAATCGCTGCTTGGGGCATTGACAATGCTAGTTGATTGTAGCAAGCACACTGGCAATCAATGGAGTTGGACAGTTTGTCCGACTATAATGAGATATGCACACATGTATGGTCAGTCGAGCTGTTTTTAGCACAATGGGGAAACCAAACACAGTCCTACAGTAATGATTGTTCCTCGTGTGTGTGGCAGGCCCAGGTGTTCGGAGCGGGTTACCCCAGTCTCGCCACCATGACTGTGGACCAGTGGTACTCTCAACACCAGAGGCATGGTATGCTGCCAGACCAGGGCATCCCGCGCAGAGTGGCCGTGGAGGAGGACAGGGACGCAGCGGAGGTTCATGAGGAGGAGAAGGAGAGACAAGTGGAGAAAGATGACGAGGAGAGTCTGCTTAAAGCTCGCAGCTGGGACGATTATAAAGACACTCACCACAGAGGCTACGGCAACCGCCACAACATGGGCTGACCTGCCCACAGAAAAACTCTTCCTTCATGTAGATGTATTCACTGAGTCATTTTATTAAATGTTTCTCAACATGTACCCACGCTTCATTCCATTTGAGTTTCCAGAAGTGCAGCCCCTGCCCACACCTGGGCCCAGCGCGAGGCAGAACAGATCAACCAAACTGTAAACAGTATTAAAATCTTTCCTTTTATTCATCATCATTTGTAGTTTTTGACTGATTGTGCCGTTAGGTCTATGCCACGAGGTACAGTGTAGCCCACATGGAGAGTAGGCTTTGTCATGATTTTCTATCTAAAACATAGTCTGGGATAATGCCAGTGACAAATAATCAAGTATTAATCAAGTGACGTGAGATTTAATGAAGGAAAAAAAGCTAAGGGAAACCCGTTTTCGACTGGGTATGAGCTACTGTTGAAATGGTGACGGTCTACATATTTAATATTTCATAATGACTGAGCTGTCAGCCATGCCAAAATGAACTTTGATTCAAACATTCCCAAACTTTTCAGTCCGTGACCCCCAAAATCACTCAACTCAAGACCTCCCTCTGTAAGATGTAATTCCATTTATAATGAAGGTGCGAAACAGTTCAAATCTGGTCTAATGTTCGTTTGGCATACTAGCATACTGTAGAGCAGCACAGACAGGAAAGTACCTGCTGTCCTGAAATCAAAGATGCATAACACTTGATGGTTTATCATAAGGTTTTATTGGCAATAAATTAAAAATCAAAGCAGGTGAGAAAATGCACAAAAAATGTCAGAGGGGTAAACAAGGGGGTATTATGTTACGATGTTCTCTTATCAAAAACAGACCAGCAGCTGTGTTTTGACCAATGGGCAAGGAAAGCGCTTCTCTTTGGTCCCCATGGCGGGGAGCTGACATTGCTGTAATACCACCCCCAGGATTCCTGTGTAGTCTATGCGCCTCGTTGTTTCTTTTTTCTAAAAACTGCTATGACTCATGTGACAACGCTGGGCTGGGTCTTATTTTTAACCACACTGGTATCATCAATAAAAGCCTAAATCTTGATGTACAGGCTCTGGAGTTCTGTGAAGGCTCGTATCCGGCCCGCACGGGGCCTTCTCCTTTTTGCCCTTTTAAGGAACAGGCTTCGTAGGAGGAGATTAAGCAGCCATGTTAATTTCACAGGCCACACGGGATCATTACTATGACTGGGGGTGGGAACCTCTGGGTACCTCACGATTCGATACGCGGTACATGGCTAACGATTATCTCACGATAATCGATATATTGCACAGCAATAACCCACGATACATCACGATTAAAACAAACATGCTACTTTTAACCTTTATTTTAACATATGACATATTATTCATCATTTCCGTTTCTTTTCATGTGCTTTGTACCACTTTTATAAAACATCCCTGACTTACTCACTGAAAATGGGTCATAAATGGTAAATGGTCTCAACTTATATAGTGCTTTTCCACCTTCATTAGGCACTCGAAGTGCTTTACAGCAAGGATCCACTCACCCATTCACACTCATTCATACACCAGTGTACGGAGACACTGGAGGCAAGGATGGTGAAGTGTCTTGCCCAAGGACACAACGACAATGTGCACCTTCAGGAGGCGGGATTCGAACCCTCGACCATGAGACGACCCGCTCTACCATCTGCGCCACCGTCGCGCACCGATCTGTCAGTGGCTTCATTTACATTTAAATAAACAAGAAACCTCAGTCCTACTTAAAAAGTAATAAATCAACCCCAAATAAATCTTCTTATAATTATAAAAAGTAATGTATTTGTGTGACAGTGTTTGGTCCAAGTGCTTAAAACTGTAGTGCTGCCCCCTGCTGTCCTGACTGAATTCTTGATCATTGTTGGCCTCTATTGACTGTGAAAACAGTGGAGCACTGCTGCCTCATTAATATGCATGACCCTACTCATTAATATGCATGACATCATCAAAAGTATCTATCGGAATAAAAAGTATTGGTATCGTATCGTCCCGCAAAATATCGCGATATATCGGAAAATCGATATATTGTCACACTCCTATGAATGGGGCTGAATGGATAATCATCGATCTCTTGTATCTATGGCTTCAACCCACTCGTAATCTTAAAATCTTAACCAGTTCATAGAAAGAGAAAGCTCCCGAGGGCCTACCTGTCCAAGAAATACTTTCATCACCTCTTAATCTGTCAAGGAGTAAAAACAAAAGTGAAAGGGGGGACTGGGAGGAGCTATGGAGAGATAGGGTGAAAATTAGGAAGTGAAACTACTGGATATTTTGGTTCAGCTTTAGATAAATTTCTAACCAACAAAGTATAAGATAAAGACGTGTTTGACATTGCCAAGTTAAAGGACCTGCAAAAGGCCTTTTCACGTGTCATCACCTATCCTGTCTTCAAACCACCATACCAAACTGATGACTCCTAGTACTGGGCCGGGGGAAAGTGACACAATTACGAAAAGATCCTAGTCCAGTTTCAAGTTGATGGCCTGAGCAACAATACATTATAGGGTCTGTCATGTCTCTGCCCTGGAGCTGCTGATGTATGTGTGCCGGAGGGGTTGGACGTCAGACGGCCCCTGGTGCAACTCGTAGGGCGAGCGCCGGAGGGCTGGACGTCAGACTCGTAGGGCGAGCGCCGGAGGGGCTGGACGTCAGACTCGTAGGGCGAGCGCCGGAGGGGCTGGACGTCAGACTCGTAGGGCGAGCGCCGGAGGGGCTGGACGTCAGACTCGTAGGGCGAGTGCCGGAGGGGCTGGACGTCAGACTCGTAGGGCGTGTGCCGGAGGGGCTGGACGTCAGACTCGTAGGGCGAGCGCCGGAGGGGCTGGACGTCAGACTCGTAGGGCGTGTGCCGGAGGGGCTGGCGTCAGACTCGTAGGGCGTGTGCCGGAGGGGCTGGACGTCAGACTCGTAGGGCGGGCCGGAGGGGCTGGACGTCAGACTCGTAGGGCGTGCGCCGGAGGGGCTGGACGTCAGACTCGTAGGGCGAGCGCCGGAGGGGCTGGACTGGCGTCAGATCGTGGGGGGGGGGGGGGGGGGGGGGGGGGGGGGGGGGCGGTCGTGGGGGGGGGGGGGGGCAGACTCGTAGGGCGGCGGGGGCTGGACGTCAGACTCGTAGGGCGGGCCGGGGGGCGGTGCGTCGACTCGTAGGGCGGTGCGGAGGGGCTGGACGTCAGACTCGTAGGGCGAGTGCCGGAGGGGCTGGACGTCAGACTCGTAGGGCGAGCGCCGGAGGGCTGGTCGTCAGACTGCTCCTGGTCAGACTCATAGGGTGTGTGTTGGAGGACTTGGTCTGACTGGACGTCCAGAGCTGCAATGGTGACTGAAAAAAGGTCCACACTTTCAAAGTTCTCCAACTTGTGCCAATCGTCTGTATCTTTGCAGTCTTGAATCTCTTCTTTTCCACCCAGTCTTCAATGTTCATACTTTGTGCTTGTTCTTCTTTGTTCCCTTCGATACTCTCATCCTGACTTTGGGGATGATCACTGACTGTTGCTGCTGATTGACAACTTGAAGTCATGTTCCCACTCCTGGAGCTGTAGTCTGTAATGAAATATAGAACTATTATCAGTGGATATTCGTGCCGATCGGCTCCAACAGTTTGAATCGGATCTCGATTGTGAAAATATATTATTTCATGGACTGTAGTCTTTAGGCCAGTGTAATGCCTCGTTTGAAAGCTAAGACCTACTAAACGGATCTAAACGGATCTTTGTCCTCCCGAGGTTGCTGTGTTGTCATTACTTTTTGTCATCACTTTTTTGTTGCATTTTGTCACTTTTTGTAACATTTTTCTCACAATTTTGTCACTTTTTTTGTTTGCCCTTTTGTGGCATTTCTGTCACATTTTCATTGCTTTATTGTTGTGGTTTAGCCGCATTTTTGTGCAAGTCACATGACATAACTTTGGGGAGCTCTTTTGGCTGTTTTTGTTGCGTTTTCATCTTCATTTTCGTCTCGTTTTTGTTGCTATTTAGTTGTTTTTTCAATAAGTTTTTAAATTTGGGTAATAGCAAACTGCAGAAAAAGTGCTCTGTTCAGGTGTGAACACGAGTGAAAGCTCTTTGCACTCAAATTAATTTGGCAGACAATTGGTCCTCTTAGAATTCTAAGGTTCTCTCTGAGGGTTTTGTTGAAATTGAGTTATTCTCACATTATAACACAGGATGTTAAGATCTGCCTAATATTGAGTAGAGGTTGTGCTGGCTTGTACCTGAGGATAGATCCCCGCATCGGTTCATGTACTGGTCCTCCTCCTGAGCCTCCGTCGGGTGGACCTGCTGTGTCCCCTGGTCCTCCTCGTCCTCGTCCTGGTCCCAGTTACTGTGCTGCCGTTTCCCGGTCCCTGGCAGGAGCGACACTGGCTCTGGGACCGTCCTCTCCAGCCTCAGAAGGGAGCGCTGCCATACACCTGTCTGCTCACAACGACAGGACCTCAGCTTTAGGCTTGGCACAATGGACTAAATGAGTACAGATCGTTGCTCTGCATTTAAGTAGATGCATTTAAAGAAGGACTAAGTAACTCATGCCCCTAGAGGCCATAAGCGCCACTGCACGTGTCGTAGGACTTTGCGTTAGCCTGTTAGCTTCTTCTTCATGATTCCATTAGTGTGTATTGGTGACTCTGACCCATAGGCAGCGAAGTTGCAACTGTGGTTTTCTGGCCAGAGACACCAAGGGTAAAAATAAAATATAAAGGGAAATGTAAAGGGAAAAAACAGCAAACACTTCTCTATTTGTTGTCTTTAGGCTATCCATAAATGTTAGTGGTTTTGTCATTTGTAAGAAAGAAAAATTAACTTTTTTTAATAGTCTTAATAGTCTAATATTAAATAGATTCCTATAATGAATATCCACAGTATTGTCTATAACAGGGGTTCCCAAACTGTGGTACTGGGGTACGCAAAGATATTTTGCTACAACAGCAGCGCCTTTAATGTGAACAACGCCAAAGTGTGATCGAGCAGCAATTTCTGTAATATCTGTCATAAAGAGAGAGGAGCCTGTGCACGTGCAGTGACGGTGACTTCGATTTGCAACAGGAGTTTTCCTCTCATTCTGATCCGAGGAGCGTGGGGAGAAGGGAAGCGTCTGTGGCTGTGGCCCCTCCTCTGCCGCTAAACCCGTGGCTTTGTATCTGACACATACGTTTACATTAACGAGCTGATGTGCGGTGGCACGTACAAAGATGATAATGTCCTGCGTGTACATTATCTCCGCTTTAGCAAAAGCTTAAACCAGCACATTTGAGTCTGTACCGGTGGTTTGACAGCACGACTGAGTGAGACGCAGAGAGTTAAGGGAGCTTAATATAGTATAGTACAACTTTAAATGAATCTAAAGCTTATCGTTGTGAGAAAATGAAAGCATGACCAGAGTTGTTTCAACACCGCTCAGAAACCCAGTGAAGGCCGTCTTGAGCAGGAGACGCTTCTCTGGGGATGAAATATTCTTAAACCAGTTGCATCGGCGATCAGCTGTTGATCAGCTGGAGCGCGACTCAATGCTGAGGAGGAGGCTCGCGGTGATCCAAGAGCTCAAAGCAAAATGGATTGTGGGAAATATAGCTGGCGGAGTACGGATAAGTCTCCTCTGATGCATAAAACAGGCGGAGCAAGTTCTCATCTGGGGATTTACAGCGGACTTGCTGAGAAGCGGACTTTGAATTAGAACACGACTTAATGCGCGTGATGACGTTTCACAAGTCCGCACAAGTACACAGACTGAGAAATGGACAAGGACAATGTCTGTGCTGTCATTTTGTGACTGGCTGTTCGTGGTTTGGGGGGCAGAGTTGTGTGCCTTAGCATGAGCGTGTCGCTGGCCGGTCACAGAGGAAGCTGTGGATCTTTCTGAACAACTAAGCCAGCTCCATGTTACTTCCCAGAGCTTTCGTTTACCTCAAAGACTCCCCGGATCGTGCTACATTTAGGAGCACTTTGCTTTCTTGGACTGTCTCCTGAAGACGTCTGTGTGCGCCGCATTCCCAACGAGCCGCAGTGGCCATGGTCAAACAAACCACCCAATCAGATCTCTCCGGTAACACTGAGATCCAAGAACTAGTCGAGGTCAACAACAGCTCCGAGAAGTACGATACAATACAATCAAGAGTTTCGTCTCCACAATGAAATGAACAATAATGAGATGTACTGCAGGACTCTTACACTGAGAGGGTGTGGCAGGGCTTCTTTGAGTTTGCATATGATCCCTGTGTAATGTAGAGCGAAGAAGACCAGGACCAGAGCAGAGAGGCTGAGAACCACCAGACCTGCCACTGAGCCCACCACTGCCAGCACTGGAAACACAGGAGAAGACATACATCGCTGGTCAGAAATGTACCAATGTAAAGGTTAAGCAGACACGCACATCGTAGAGAACTGAAAAGCGTGCAGGATCCAAAAAACTGAGTTGAAGAAGGCAAAAAGATCCGCACAGCTCCACAAATCAGCCTGATGAAGGGCTGGTTTGTGGTGTGCAAAATAAAAGTTGATTGGGAGCGTTCAAGCTGTGCGGATCTTTTTGCCTTCTTCAACCACAGAAAATGTACCAACACATGTGAAAAGCTGCTAAATCTTGAGGGCAGCCATAGCAGAGCTGTTGACACACACTGCATGAATATGGATGCGGATATGGGTCGCCTTAGCTCACCTTGTGATGGCGGCACTATGCTGGTGAAGACACATTTCCACGGTGATGGCAGGAAGGTTACTTCCAAATATTTGGGCTTGACCTGAACACAGTACTCTGTGCCCGAGAGCAGGTCTGGGATGATAACAGTCTGGGTTTTAGTCAGTATGTAGTCCTGAAGATGAGAAAAAGGTGCATGACATCAGAGTCACCAACTGAACACACACACAGCAATAAACACTTGAGGACAGATTTACACTGTCTCAAGGAGAAATAAGAATATTTCTGTTTGATTTGAAAAGCTAATATCAAGTACAGTTTTTACACTTTAATTAAGAAAAAAAAAAAAATCTTGTTTCAAGTTATTTTTGTTTTAATTAGTTACTTAAATCAGGACCAATTTGACTGAGTTCAAGAAATGTTTTACTTATTATTACTTATTACTCGTACTTTGTGCTGTGTATCAAGCCAGAGGCGACATCGAGCATGTCCTATTTTGTAAAAACATACTGTGAGCTTTGTCGTGGCAAATTCTACCACTATAAGGAAAAGCTGGAGAGATATTTGTCTTATCAATAGCGTAATTTATTGTAACACACGTGTGGAGAACAGACACATACAGATTGAGTGCAGGTAAGTTCTGGCGGCCGAAGCCTCTGGCCACCTATACATAGGTAAAACATGAATAAAGTCACAGCATGGAGATGGGAGGGGTCACAGTTTCAATACAAAGGCGGCTGGCAGGTAAGCGCCTTTCACGGAGGTGTGAGGCTTTGTACCACAGAAATGTAGAGTTAAAGAGAGCAGCCTATCCCATAGAAGTGTAAAGTTCAGGGGAAACTCTATTGTGCCTCGTCTAAAGGTGCGGAGGTAAGGCCCGGTCTCTTCCTGTGTAATGTAAAGCTTTAGGAGGGGATTCCTTTGTGTGTCGTCTAGAGGTGTGAGGGAAGGAACAGTTTCTTCCTGAAGCTTGATTACATAACGGCGGGGGAGAGACGCCCTTGTGGCCGGTGTCTCGGTAACTAGTTAACTTAAACCTAGTTTGCTACAACAGCTTACAGACAGCAGACAAATGACTGCGCGCCTCTGTCTGAGGTTAGGAGCATTATGAGCAGCCACATGTCAAAAGCTACCCTGGATAACATGGCAGATGTTAGTATTAATGATAATTAAGGATCATTTTTCCTTCCAGGAGGTCATGTGACTGTCGCATGTTCAACAATTCAAAACATCAATTTCATCCCACAGATTTCCTCAAATAGCATCTACATGCAGAGAACGTCAGGAGCAGAGGAGTTTAAGCTAGTGGCTTTACACTGGAACGCTGTCAGGACCCACCATCAATGGCATGTCCTGACCCAAATATGGACTCAATTTCTTTTATGTCATTTATAATACTGTATTATTCCACAATAAATAAACATTACAAACCTATTATAAACCTAAAAAGCTAAAATTAGGACCAAAACAACAGTCACAACACACACTGCATGCAAAAACAATCATTAATATCTCAAAAACGATAACAGCACAAACAAAACTTTTTACAGCACAAAGCAGCACAAACGTAGCACAAACGATTGACATATTTTTTATACAATTTTGAGTATGATGGGGGGCCAGGTTCACGTTAATTCTTGTGTGTACAGACCGGCGCCGAGGCGGCGCGCAGGGAATCGGCGCACGCCGCTGCCACCTCCGCTCCTGAAACCAAAAATGGAACTCGAGCGCATTTTTCCGCGTGCAGGCTGCGTAGCGAAGCGACTTTCAGCACCAACTGTGCAAAAATCACTTTTATGAAGCAATTTCACGTCTATCCAATCTTGTACTTGGAATACATAAAGAAATATAACTTAAGGCGTATTAATAACATCATTTTCCAGGTACTACTAAATTTAGATTTTTTTTTTCATATGCATAAAACACATGTTGCACTTTAAGGAGACATATCACTTGTATTCCTATCTTATATTTAATAGTGCTGCTTTAGAATGAACCACGATGAGTTGTTTTGAGTCCAATACTACTCCAGGCTGTTCGCCCGCGCTCCGTGGCAGTCTGAATACATGCGCTCACCGTGAGGTAGTTCGGCTGGAAAGGGCGCTCGGCTCTGGGGTCCGCGTGCGGTCTGAAACAGGCCTAACTGGTAAAAACAACTAGCCGCTGGTCTGGTATGTTGTAACGCTGTTTATTGTCCCACCGAAACACGGAAAAGGGGTTCCGCCTTGACATTAATGTTGAAATTAGGCAGAGAGAGGGAGGGAGAAAGAAATAAACACACGACTAGTTGACTCTCTAAAATAAGGTCGACTCTTGCCGCAAAAGTCGACTAGTCAACTAGTCTGTTCATGCCCTAGTACAAATTAATATTACCTATTGGACATTATTATTATTATTATTATATTTCAGTGCATTTGGGGGGTTGTGATTTTGGGGGTTTGACCTGGCTCCAGCACGAGCGGAGGGGCTTCTGGGAAAAAAGGTTGAACCACTGAATTATGATCCATAAATACGAGTGCCAGCAAAGGTGAACGTGTTTTTAACAAACCCCGCCTGCCTTCTTTGTAAATGGCTCTTACTCAAGGATTTGAAATCATTAGAAGAACTGTCCCTCCAACAGCCATGATAAAGACATTAAAATGTGTATTTTATCTCTTGAATCGTGTCCCTTCTACCCTCATATTTAACCTGTCAGGTTCTTTTTCAAAAGAAAAGGAGGTGAAACACCTTGATTGATTGATTGATTGATTGATTTTTTACCTGGGGTTTTTACCTTCACCTGGGTCATATGCAATAAAACTGGAAAATAAAATACAAAAAATTAACAAATGTTTAAACTATAGCCTATTTATTCATCCAGGTGGGAATCGAACTTGGGCCTTTTTTGCTGCACGAGCAATAACCACTGTACCACCAGAGTTAGGAGATCAAGGGCAGATTTAAAGCAAAAACAGTATCAGTAAAGGTTTTTTTTATTGTTCAATGAAATACACCCAAAGATTTGACACAGAAGGCCATAAAATAGATGTGGAGTTTGATCCATCATGTGTGTTGGAGCCATTTGTAGTACTCTGTTTCTGTTTGTTCCTCCTGCCACTGCGTGGCGCTCTGTGAGGGTGCTTATGTAATTACCTGCCCTATATAAGGGGGGAGGAGGGGCACTCAGGTGTGGCAGTGTGGAGGCAAACATCTTTTGACCGTGTCTATTGAATCCTGAAATCTGTGTATTGTGGATGGCTGGGTGAGGTCAGTCAATAAAGCTTTTGGAACACAGTATATTTCTTGTGCTTTGTGGAGGAAGACACACGTCCGAGACGCCTAAACACTGCATCCTGAGCGGACGTTTGCACAGGGCAAATCCTGTGAGAAACATGATTGACAGAAATGAACACAGTACTCACCACTGCCTTGAGCTCCGGCCTCCTCCTCCATGAAACATTGTAAGATAAATTATAAATCTTTGTCATGTCCCGGGATCTAGATCGTCCCTGGACTTTAGGCATAGAAATGTTCAGCTCAATGCACTTTCCACAGCCAGACAGGGTCACATTTGGGCCGTTATGACTGCTGCTGAGGAAGAGAAGGAGATTAAAACTGCAGCAGTAATAAAGGGCTCTTTTAGCACAGTGCTGGATACATGTTTTGTCTAACAGTGCAGTAGAGCCTGGTCACATGAGGCTCATTACTTTGTGTATCTGGATGGATATTCTCCTCCACTGTTAGCAGGGTATGATTTAATGACTAAGGAAGGTACATGGTCTCAACTTATACAGTGCTTTTCTACCATCATTAGGCACAAAGCGTTTTACAGCAAGGAACCAGTCAACCATTCACACTCTTATTCATACAATGTACGCAGACACTGGAGGCAAAGTGGTGAAGTGTCTTGCCCAAGGACACAAGAACAGTGTGCACCTGCAGGTGCTGGGATTCAAACCCCTGACCTTCCGATCATGAGACGACCCGCTCTACAATCGTCGAAGGACATCGTCAGTCCAGGACATAAAAACTTCAGTCTGCTGCTGATCAACTGTCCCTGCACGAGTCCAGATCATGATGTGACCGTCTACAATCATTACTTTGACTAAATATGGTTGACAAAGCTCACAGCCCAACGGCGGCAAACATGGACTGATGAAAAAAGCGATGGGAATCTTATTTGTATAAACTATAAACACAGTGTAACCTGTAAACAGTGACAGCCCGTCCTTTCTCCTCTCAGGGAAGGAGTACGTGTTGTGAAGTTTGTTCTAGTCTCTAAACAGAAAGGGAACGTGAACATAACTCAGCGCAAATGGTTGAGACATATATTTGCTCCAATAGTACTCGGTAGTGCTGGGCGATATGCATTAAACATATATTACGATATGGATTATTTTATATCACGATAACGATATATATCACGATATACCACAATAAAGTCAGTTTTCAGTTATTCTTTGAAAAGTTTGACAAAAATATCATTGCTTACTTTTTTCAACTTTATTTTGAAGCAGTGGTTTCGCTATGGATAATTTATATAGCCTATATTGTTGTGAAAAATGTGAGACTGCAGGAGGAATGGGCTGAACATGATCTGACCAGAGTCATGTAACACCAATTTAACAACAGAAATGTGTAAACTCGTGCGACTTATTCTGAGAATCATCTGCTCCTCAATATCAAGGCTCATATCACACTAATACACATGTAAATTGGAGCTTATTATCGCCATTTTCTCAATTTTAACGTAACGTTTAAGAAACAGTGGGTGATCGTACGTGTTTAGCTGCCCTACGCGCTGCACGATCCGTCTCTTACCTCCTGCACCACGCCTCTCCTCACTTCTCTCTCATGTGTTTAATCCAAATCCATCTCAGTCAGCTCCAATGTGAGATCCATCACTAAAAAGCTGTTTAGTTTCCGTGCATAAAACAGAGCGAAACCACGCGGTGTTTAACAGTGAAGTAGCTGCTACAGAGAGAGCGCTCAGAGACGGATCAGCACTGCGTCAAAGCTAAACATATTACGTAAATGACAGAGAATTCTCGGAGTTTCTTTGCGTAAAACATTTTTATTCTTGTTTATAATAATCACTTAAAGAGGGGGTATTATGCTTTTTTCAATCACATAGCACCAGTCTATAGCATACTACAATGATGACGTAACCTTCTGTTGGTCTGTATACAGAGCCGGTTTTCCTATACGCAAACTACGCAAGGTGCGTAGGGCCCCCGCAGCCGGAAGGGCCCCGCATCTCCGTCAAACTACGGTGTTTTTCATTTATTAATCAACGCGTTGTACGGGGACAGGCTCTCTGACAGCGCGCACACTCCTCCTACTTTGGCACATAAAACACCTAAACGCAGCAGTCTGCTGAAGTGGATGAGCACTTCAGCAGCGAGTCACCGTCACCACCGAGGCGCGAGTGCTTCTCCCCTTCGCGTCCCGCTTAGCTGTCTGTCTGTCTCCCGTGCTCACGTCGCCTCCTGTGCGCCTGCATGTCACCCGTGTCCCGGGTGCTGCTCTCATGTTTTCTCTGCGCGGACTCGGGCTGCATTGCCACACACTCATTTAACTCTCTTCTTATTGTCTCTAGCGGAGAATCAGGACAGTCGTAACGAGACGAGAGTAAAGTCGTTCTACGTGGCCTGGTCAAAGAGGAGTTGAATGAGCACAGTTTACTTATAGTAACTCTGGTTCGCTTAATGTGCACAGTCTAAAACTAATGGACTACTCACAGGCTAATTCTCAGTAGTAAGACCGTCAGGTGCAGGTTTTAGTTAGTTTTAAATCAGCGGTTCCCAAACTGTGGGTCAAGGACCAAAGGTGAGAGAATGGACCATTTGCCATTTACCATTTTAAAAAGTGGGGGAAATAGACTAGTAGTAGTCCTGAATCCCAGTCTTGCAGTGGCTTAGTGGTTCTCACACAGAGGACAGGGCCTGAATTGAGGTCATTATGTTCCACTTCTGCCCTGCACTACTGCACAGTGGAACTGTTTATTTGTTTATTTATTTTTTAACCAGGAAAGTCCCACTGAGATTAAGAATCTCTTTTCAGGGGAGTCCTTGCCCCAGAGGGAAACTATTGTACATGTTTTTAGTGGTAGGGGAAACCAGAGTACCCGGAGGAAACCTACACAGACACAGGGAGAACATGCAAACTCCACACAGAAAGGACCCGTCCAGGTGGAATCGAACCTGGGACCTTCTAGCTTTGAAGCACGAGCACTAACCGCTGCGCTACCGTGACAGGTTCGCGCTTCGTCGAATAGCCATGGGATGCGTAGGTACTGTAGGCCCCGTGTTGATTTTGCTTAGGGCCCAGAAGGGCCAGCACCGGCTCTGTCTGTATATGCAGTAAATTAAAATAACTGCCTTGAATAAAATTGCTCTCTCAAAATGGCTGTACTGAACGTCTTGAAATAGGCCTCTGTCTCTTTAAGAAGCTTTCCGACACGCCCCTTCAGCACACTGCTGTGGCATCTAAACAACACTACTGTGCGGGGAGGGGGCTCTGCTGAGCTGAGGAGCAGTGGTTGGTGGCTTGGCTGGTGACAAAAGGTCCAGAGGCGTCTCCAGGAGGTGGGGGCGTTCCTAGGAGGACTGAGGCATAGCTACACCTAAAATGGCTGCCGTCTAAGTTTTTACTGATTACTCAAAATATGTGAATGAGCCGAGGCAACACTCCAGGCATGTGTTTAATGAGGGAATGACATAATAACATGATATAAAGCTTGAAAAAGTCCATTTTACATAATACCCCCCTTTAATATAAACTTAGGGATGCATAGTGACAACACTAATACATTCGTTGTGTTCTATTTAATGAAATATTTGCTTTAAATTAGTTTAGAAACGATATAAACGATAGAAGAGAAATGGCACAATAGACACTTTTCTATCGTCCCCACGATATGTATCGTCATATTGTCCAGCACTAGTAGTCGGTATATAATCCTGCAGGCTTTCTAGTGGCTATACGGCATATACCGTATAGCCAATCTTGTGAATACCTGCATATACCTGAGTAATCCTGTGTATATCTGCATATATCTGCATACTGTATATCCATGTATACTTGCGTATACCTATACTTCATTGCTGTCAAGTGTCCCGTTTTGGCCGAGAAACTACCGTATTTTGCCCCTCTTTGCCGTATTAGTTTTGTGTAAATTTCTGTATTATAAAATATACAGAAAAACACTCCTCTGCCCCTCTGAACTGGACTATGTCACTAGCCTCACAAGAAATGCCACCTGCAGAAGCCTGGATGGCAGGTGTGGTGACGCTGCATAGCTGTTAAGTCTCCCATTTTGGCCGGGAAATTATATTTTAAATTCCAAAACTTGACAGGTATGGTATACCTGATATACCTTCGTATACATAATCAAAAGTTTACCCTGACAGAATTTTTGATTTATGGCTATCTTTCAAAGAATAGGAATGATAACACACAGACCTTTTTTTCACTCATAGATCAATGTTGCACAGGAAGCTGCACACGGGACGCACTTGGACGTTCCAACATGACAGCGATCAAAAGCACAAGGCCATGTCGACCTCTCATTGGCTCCAGCAGAATAAAGTGAAGGTCCCGTTAGTTCCATCTCAGTCTCCTGACCTCATATCATTGAGCCACTCTGGGGAGAGCTCAAATGTGCTGTTCATGCAAGACAGCGCTGGAATTAACAGGAAATGGAGGATTTTTGCCAAAAGAATGGCCAGTTTTACCATCCGAGGAAATAAAGAGGTCCATCCACAACTACCACAAAAGAATCCAAGTTGTCTTACACAGTATTATTGATCAGTCATTTTGGTACTCAGTTGTTTGACCATAAACAACCACTAACTATGAGTGAAAAAAAGTTTGTGTGTTATCCTTTATATTCTTAGAATAATGGGCAACTAAAATCAAAATTCTCCCAGGGTGTAAACTTTGAGCACAACTGTACCTGCATATAGAGCAGGTTTTAGAGTAGGGTTTCATCTTTTTGAAATGGCCTCATCGCCTAAATAAATAAATCTTAATATAATACACAACATATTACTTTATTATCAAATATGTAACATAATATTATTAGTATAATAACTGGTGGTTAGTGTATTTTTATGAATATAATTCTGTGTAGGCGCCTCATTGACGTGCACATCATGTAGAGCAGAGGAAGGACCTAGTGTTAAATGTCTCTCACAGTGAAATGATGCTTTCTTATTCCATACAGAGACTTGGTGCTTAACCGAGGACAGAAAACGTGTATCTAACATTTCTTGCTGTGGCCTGTGATAACAAACATGAAAACTGTGATTGGAGCACTGGGAAATAAAGTGTAGAAATCTTGTGATGATGGGGTTAGAGCGGTACTCACTGTCCATGTCGGGTGTGAAAGTGACTTTCTGGGACGGTGGAGAGAGGGTCTTGTTCCACCTGCTCCGCACATGCAGAGTGTAAGTGTACTCGGTTTCCCTCAGTCTGACTTCAGCCCAGAGCGTCCTGCTGGTAGCCACCTTTTTCCACGTTTCATTGATTCTGGGGGCATTGAAAAACATTCAATTAATTTGGCTCAAATGAGAGCCATTAAAGTTCCCCAGTCAGAACATGTTTTCATGTACTGACTGGGGAAGATGTCTGGTCTTGGATGAATCCAGACTCCACAAATGAAGGACTCTCCACATCATGGTTCAGAATATATAGAAATATGTTATATTTGAAAAGGAAATAATAGTTTTACTTTATGAAAAAAAATCCAATAGAAAGTTTCCGAAAAGTGTCGAGAAATTCTTTTCTCAAAGCTAAGTCACAGCTCCAAATTCACCTCTTCAGATGGACCTTTTATCGCTTCTAGTTTCTACTTCCTTTGAGAGTAAGTAGACGATGATGAAAACATGTCAGTGTCATGGATGGGCTTACTTACTTGGCATAAACATGATAGGTGAGGTTTGGGGGGAGCCGGGAGCTGCCGTCCAATGGGCCGTGTGTTTGAAGTCGTAACTGGACACAGTCAGATTGAACGGAGCAGGAAGCACCCACACACCTACACAGGAAGCACACACAAGTCAGAAGATACACATGCCTCCAAGTACCGGCTGGTGGAGAGAAAAACTGGGGCGGGGCTAGACCTAAAAAAGAAATAAATCAGGCTAAATCAGACATAGTCTATATCAGGGGTGCCCAAAGTGGGGCCCGAACAATTCCGTTGGCCCGCCAGAGAGTGCCCTTTGCGCCGCGTATGGGCGCATCTGGGATGTGCTATAAAAATCATAATAAACCAAACCCGTGCAAACAGACTAAACTCGATGTATATAGTGCCCTGCTCATTGCAGCGGCTCCAGCTGATGCCGGGTCACGTGACCCGGTGCGCGGCCATGGAGAAACTATACCTGCAGCTTGGAGGAATCTGTCCATACATCTGATATTACAGCGTTTATAGAAATCTCCTCCTTGAATAGAATGGCCAGTTTCATCCATGCCGTCAGTGTTGCAGCCGGACAATAATATGGCCCGTACTTCCGCTGTTGCAGACGAATAAATGATAATTGATGACATACTGACGCTCTGAGCCTTTACTTTCAAATATTGTTTTTCTATTTTAGTATCAGATTGAAAACTCAAAATTAAAGCCATTTAGAGTGATTTTGTTTCATTACATAAAACGAAAAATACTCATAGCCAGAGGCGTGCTGGCCATAGGGAGAGTCGGGAGGTTTCCCGGTGGGCCGCGGCACTTTTTAGGGCCGGGCCGGTCCGCCCCAACGAGGGGGAAATGTGTCAAAATCAGAAAACATTTTCACATCTAACTTTTCGTACTTGTGGCGGGGAGATACCATTTAACGTTGAACTAACTCAGAGGGGTGTTTAAGTGGAACACCCCTCCTCTTTAGTTGAAGTTGGTGCAGTCCAATCCAGCGAGACAAGTGTCCGCGGAGTAAAGAGAGAAAGAGGCAGTGAAAGGTAGAAAAGTGGGCAAATAAATATTTTCATCTTCATAACTTGGTGCTGATTGTGGAGTTGTATCAGGCTCAGACTGTTTTTTTTCCCATACAAAGTTGTATATGCCTTTAATATGCAATGTCCTGGTAACTATGAATTCACTTCTGCTTTAGAACGTTGACTAAAAGCAGTGTGGTGCCACAGCGGTTCGAGCTCTTGCCTCACACAGAAGGTTTTGGGTTTGATTCCCGGCCCAGGTGGGACCTTCCTGTGTGGAGTTTGGACCCAACAATGACAGAGTGAACCAAGATTCGAACCGCCAACCCCCGGTCACAAGACGGCCTGTTCTATCATCTGTGCCGCTGTGCCCCAAACGTTACAACACAACAGAAAGGTCTGCCATCAATATCAAACAACAATGGGATTTGAAAATATTCTGACTAAACAACAAGAAAACCCAGAATGAAGCTTCGAACTGAACTTACCATGTTATGCAGCCGTCTGTTTCAATAATGAATATATTCGTTTTTTATTAAAGGCCACTGACCTGCGCACAGCAGTACCGTGGTGCATTGCAGCAGGAGCAGCGTCATTCGTCCGTCCAATGCCATGTGGTGTTTAATGGGTCATCACAAGGGTAAGGCTCCTCCATGGCCCTGATAAAACAGACCACAGAACAGGTGATGCCAGACTCAGAGTTTTGCTTGTGTGCTTCAGCTCTGTTTAGAGGCGGCTCCAGGTCTGCTATAACATGGAAATCAATGGGGACTTTACACATGTCAAAAACAACATCAAAGCTGGTTCCAAAGAGTTTCCTATTTTCTAAAAAATATGTGACATCTTGTGACATCTCTAAGAACAGTCATAGTTTTAGACCCCCTGGGTTTTGCTCTTTAGAATTCGAAAGTCTTAGCTTGGGACTTCCCATCATTTTGTTCTTCTAGGAACACAGAATTGATCTCCAACTAGGGCAGGGCGATATGGCTTAAAATCTATTACGATAACAATATATTTTACGATATAATTGACGATGGACAAATTACTTTAAAATCCAAGCCTCACGCCTATTGGGAATCGACATACTAATTTCCTCATAAATATGATCTACTTAAGTGTATATGCTGCTCTGATTGGAGCTGAGCGTATGGAGCGTAGCATAAATTATATCATCTCCACAACAATATAAAAATGACACGGATATCAAAAAATTATATCGTGATAACGATTACGATATATGGCCCACCCCATCTCAAGCTATTTTATCTATAGGGCGTCCATGTTGAACCTTGGTCAAACCTGACAGGGGTTTTCCATGTTCACAACAGTAAAGCTGCTGCGCTTCTAAAGAAAACACAATGTCTTTCTCATTTACACTGTACCGCAGGCCAAAAAGCTTTAGGTTTACATGATTACGAAAGTAGCATCAGTGAGAGGAAAATAAAGAAAATTTACGACAACTGACTGAAGAACAATCACACACGTTTAGAAAAAGTCCCTATTTGAATGGCAACCATATCAAACAGGATGTGGTTTTATTTAAACCACAGATGTATTTACACCATGGGTTGAACCCAGGAACACTGTGAAAGTGGCTGAAGTGATACTTTGCCATTAGATCTATGTCACAGTGTTACAAACTGTGATTCGAAGCTCCGCCACAATCGCTTCAACTGCTTTGGTGTTTCATAAAAGTCCACTTTGCCCATCCCCTGTCCAGCTTCATGCTCAGTAGCACAGCTTAGCTCATAACGACATGGTAAAGCCCGTCCAGGATCATTTTCCAATCCAACTTTATTTATCAAGCAGTTTAAAAACAACACCATCAGACGCCATATCTGCACTGGCTTAGGTAGAACCTGGAGTTTTGGATTCTCTGATTTCTGATGTGAATGTAAACACATCAGATCTGATTATTTATTTATTTTGTATTTATTTGATAAGGACACGTGTGAACAATAAACATGTACCACACTACAACATTTATAGCCAAGGCTAATTTGCAATGTCCGTCCCTAGAAGGGCTTTTCAAATACACATAGAAAGTACAGAAAATACATTTACATTTACAGTAACATTAATTAATTCTGACATTACACAAAGGATGTGCATTTGAGCGCAAACTAAAAATGATTGCACACTTGATCTCTTTCTAAAATACGCTTTAGTTCATTTTTAAAAGCCCCCAGGTCTAAGTTCTGTTTCAGCTCAGGAGACGAGGAGTTCCAGAGTTTAGCTCCTGGACAGTAAAGGCCGACTGTCCGAAAGTCTTTTTTCTAACGGGCACTTTCACATTTCCATTAGCAGCTCCTCGTGTGATGGAGCCACTGATCGAAGTATGAGCCGTCTGAGAACATCAGGGGCTTGGTTGTGCAGACATTTATACATTAATTTCAAGTTACAAAATTTAGTAACATTTTCAAAGTTAAAAAAGTTTAACCTCTGCAATACTCCACAATGGTGCGTTCTGACAGATGTTTTATCTCATATTTTTAGTGCTCTGTTGTAAATCAGTCTTAAAGGCCTGATTGTTGTGGCTGTTGCCTGTGACCAGGAGGTTATCTGATCATTTCGAACCATGTAAATGTAGCCTGTACTTTTACACAAAATGACTACATTTGATGGTGTCAATCAAATAATACCTTTGCTACAACTGGGCCACGAGTGGGGATAGCAAAACACGCACCTTAGAATAGTCTTCAAAACGGTTGCATTATATGTGCCTCTGTGCGGTTTTGTGTCTTGATGATTAATTTAAGAAATTGTTCTTAGAACTTTGAAAAAAAGAGTCTATTAAGCCTATTAAAGAAAAACAACGGGAGGTATGGTATAAATCAGTGTTAGACACAGATAGTGTGTATGTGAGGAGAAGTGTGTGTAAGAGATATACACAGATGTAGAGTAATAAGCATTACATTACATCTGTCTTTTTCTAACACTTGTATGTGTCCCAGTAGCATCAGAGCTGCGCGTCTGAAGCTGCGCCGTGGACGCATACCGTCGCTATGGGGGGCCATAGGGGGCTGTGCCCGTCCCCCAAGATGCTTGTAATACGCGACTTATTAACAGTCGCGTATGTCTCACGCTCAGCTCAGCGTCTCCCTGTCATAGACACTTTCCCTGTTTATCCCCTGCTCTGAAAGTCCACCTTGTCGGACCCTTTAGGCTATGCGCATTTCTCCGTCCCTCTGCATCTTTGGGCAAAGGCAGTGACAGGTGCGGGCTGGTAACAAGCAATCTGTATTTTACTACAAAGCTGAAGTCTGCGGAAAAGACCCCGCGTATTAATTTTGTTTGAAGTGTGTATTTTACTGCTGAAGGCTTGAAAAAGACTGAAAAGTGGATGCGCCCACAGCACTGACCGAGCCAGGCGCGCTCCTGTTATTCAAAACATGGTCCGAAAACGGTGGAGTGTATCCAATCCAATCCAACTTTATTTATAGAGTGCTTTAAAAACAACATAGTCGAACAAAGTGCTTTACACAAAACATAATATAATTACATGAGTAAAGGTAAAACAGAGTACAGTATGTCTAGTAATTGTGCCCCCTCGTGGATTTCATATGCCCCCACGTCTGGCGTCTGGCGACGGGACTGCATGGACGTGCGTCTTTTAGCACTGGACACAGTCCAGGTCCAAATCACTCATGCTTTAGATCAGAAAAAAAGCTCACCTGCCCTCGGTATCATTCTCATCACCTGCTGAGAGGTCACGAGATCAGGACATGACCAATCGTCCGCAACAAGGACCACACTTTTAGTGTTCAACAATGAGACTTTTACGTGTCCATTAGCTCTCAGCTTCTCAGAAAACTACATGGACGCGGTTTCTAAACTGAGACTACATTTCCTGTTAGGTTTCCAAACTTGACCTTTGTGATAAGCGCGTGCGTCACATTTACAGAGCCATTGAAATGGGCTTCAAAGCTAATATATTGACTTAGACACTTACCCATAGGGTGGAATAAATCCGGAAAGAAATCGTTCTGCCACAAATAAAAACTTGTGTGAGGAAATGAAATAACATTGTCTCCTCCTCCAGCGAGATAGCCTACATGTGACGCACGCAGTGACGTCGGGGAAAAGCTGACTAAAGCGAAACTCTTCAAAATATGGAGCTTTGATTGAGAATCTTCATAGTTAGCCTAGTATCTAATGTCTCTATGGTATCTAGCCTCGCGATTATGGCGATTTAAATATTTTCTGTTTTGGAGTAACATCTCTGAGTTCAGGAAAAAACATTTCATAATCATTTCCCTCAATCAGGATTTCGAAAACATGTATTTTAACAATGAAAATACACTGCTTTTATAACTTTGGGTTTTTGGAAAAGATTCAGGTGAATCCTGTTAATGTCAGGATTAATCTACAGGCTGGGATTCAAGTTACACTTTATTTCCCCGTCTACTATGGCCAGTAGATGGCAGCAGAGACCACATTAAGTGAAGCACACGCTACAAAGTACAATCAGATACATGTCCCAGCTGTTCAAAGCGTGGATCATTATGGAGCACTATGAGTACTGAAGCTGAAGGTTTGAAAGTTGGAAACGGCCCAAAAAAATAAGTTTGTAAACAGCGGCAATATGTGCCTAATCCAAAGAAAACATATTATTCATGATTTAGTTAGTAAAATAATCAAGGTACACACTCAATGTCAATTTGCTTGCTTGTTTTCTTTTAAATTTATGATAAATATTTTAGTAGCCCCGTCATTCCTCATATCACCCCCACTAATTTTCATTTACTTCCATCACACCATACAGAGGAGTTACTGCTGTGATTGTTGCACCTTAAACTATTTGTACATTTGCATTCATTAATGCAACAGCGGAGCCAATCCAGAAAGACTAGTGACCGCTAGAGATTCCTACTCAGTGAGAATGGAAGCAGATGGAGATGCTTCTGCTCCAGTGGTCTGAACCTGATACACGGAGACTGATCTGAGGCAGATTACCACAAAATACCAACATAAAAAATATCTAAATCACATGAAAGATTGAGAAACAGCATCATCTTCTGCCGTATCAAGCAGGTGAGTATTTATTTAACAGGAATCATTTGGTTCATTCGGAGTGATGGGGGATTCGAGAGTCTTCCGTTTGGCTGTGAGCCTTTCCCCGAGCTGAAAGGAGGATGCTCAAATGAACTGGTCCTTCAGTATATTCAGGTTGTCCTCGGGCACAACATTAGTTATTTCCTGAACTTTCACAGACCATTTCATTTCTTTTGTGCAGGCCTAATACAGAGAAACTGAAAGCTAAACATATTTGAAAATATAAAGACATAATAAACACAGCTTTCATCATTGATGTTAAAAAGTAGAAATGTACTTAAAAAAAAAAGCCAAACTGAAAACCCAAAGTAGAGTAAAGTCCACAGAAACGGCTCGTGTTTAAGGCTTCCAGAGTTTGAGCAGGCCGTCCTCGCTGTAGGTCCCGATCAGGTTCTGGTGTGGGTGGTGGGCGATGCCAATCACATCTTTTTCATGGACCTAAGGACACACAAAATAATCACACTTTAGAGCAAGGGTTTCTCCTTTATTCCAAACAGACTTCTCGGAGAGTCCTGGACGTCTCCAGTGTGCCCTGACAGCGCTGACCGTGAGCGTTCTCTCCAGTTTCCCCGTGAGCGTGCTGAAGCAGTACAGCACAAAGTCTTCACCCACGCAGTAGATCCACTCTCCACGGGGCGACAGCGTGCAGCACACAAAGTCTCCTCCTTCCCTCTTTCCGGAGCTGAAACTCCTCACGATCTGCAGACCAGGCACAAGTTAGAAAACGGCACACGCGCCTCATCTCAGACCTTTGGGAGACCGCCTGAACACGGCCCGTGAATTCAAGTCAGATTGTACTTTTAAAAAAGAAAACTATTACATAAACTGAAAAGAGCAATCAGTAAACAAATAGCCCGTAAAATAAGCGTAAGAATGGGAAGGCTTTTCCTGATTAGTTTAGTACTTTTCTGCTGCTGGTACATAAAGATTATCTTTTCAATCAACTATTTTACTAAAATTATAGTCTGAACAAGCAGAAAACTGTTATTAAATTTGTCTCGGTGCCATCTAAAAGACTGGAATAACAAAAACCTCCGACCTTTATTAATTTGCTACATGATGTAATGAAACATGTCCAATTGGAAAAAAATCTAATTTGAACTAAAAGAAAAGGTAGATGATTTCATCTGATATGGGATCCGTATCTGGAGCACTTCGACACATTTAAACAAGCTAATGTATGAATGTAGAATGAGTCAAAGGCCTTTACTTTTGAAAATCCTGTTCCTGCTCTCCTCATTGTGCAAACTAAGAGGACTTTCTGGTTAAAGAGGGAAGGACTTTGATTTTATACTTTCAAATTTCACTCCGTCTTTCCTCACTTTGCATCCTTTGAGACCATCACTTTGATCCTATTGCATAAAGATCTTCCCTGAAGCATAAACCGTAGCCTATTTAATGTCCTGTCTACAATGAGTCTTAATGTCCTTGCTTTAATAGCATTATTAGCAGCTATAACAGTGTTTTAGAGCCGTCTATTGTTAAAATAAAAAGTTCAGTGTCAAATTAGTTTACGTAAATTGTATTGGCTATACATACATAGGTTGGTTATGAATTGAAAAAACACAAGGACGGTGATTGCATCTCTTAACAACGCTTCCATGGCATTTTTAAAGTAATGCACCTAAACGATGTCCTGATGCATCTAAATGGAAAAACCCTAGCAGTTTATCTGGAGAACCTGTGTGTCTGTACTGCCTGCAGACTTACCTGTCCCTGCATGTTCATGATGACCACCGTGTTGGAGCGGTTACACACCACAAAGTGCTCCGGGTTCTTGGGCAGCAGCATGACGTTGTTGACCGTGATGTCGGTGCCGGCCGACGAGCCCAGAGGTTTGAAGGTGTTGGTGCACTCTGTGGTCTTCACGTTCCACACCTGAGGCCACAGTACCAGATCAGTCTACAACTCTCCAGTCAAATCAAGTGGAAACAAAGCACGCCCACGTCACAGCAATATTTACAATACAAATCTGTCCTGTTGTCTAGGGCTGGGTACTGTTAAACCATGCCAGTCTGGTATCGGGAAAAAAAAGTATTGGTATAAAAAAATTCAATTTTTTTGCCCAAGGTTTGCCCCATTTTTTCCTTATTTTTGTCACAGTTTCTCCCAATTTTCCCCAAATCATTAAAATGACCATTTTTCACACATTTGTTGACATTGGAGATGAACCCAATATTGTAAGTTTGCAGATCTTCAACACATTATTGTTCTGTTTTCTGGTTCTAGATGGAAAAAAAGTACCCTAACCCTAACGGCACCCAGCCCGCGAGTTGTCTGAGCCCACTGGGAAATCCTAACTCTGAATTTTTACAGTTAATAAGTATATTATCACATTTTAAAAGTAATAGTAGCTTTCATTGCTGCAAAAGTATTCTATAAATGAGTCGATAAGTAAATTTGCTCTAGAGCTGGATTGGTTTGTAAAAGAAACACCAGTGGAAAAAGTATTTTTGCACTTGGATCAAGAAAAAGCATCTAATTGCAATTACATTTCATAATTAATTAGATGATAGAGATCATTCATTCTCATTAATATTAAGTCCATTGGCAGATTACGATAATGTAGCCTGATCAAAATGAAAATGAAAATGGGTTCTAAAATACACCACATAGCACTAAATCACATCAGTTCAATTCAAAATGTCCACTGGTGTGGCCAGTGGAGACCTTGACTACATGGGTAGACCTGTGCTGGGTAGGCACAATGGGTGAGGAAAGCATGTCTCATTGGTCCTCATGGCGGGGAGCTGTCACTGCTGGTGGCCAGGAGCGACTCCAAAGGACACTTTGTAAACAGGATTCCAATGGACTGCTTAAAAGTCTGGCTCCAAAGATTGCTATGGCCCATGTGACAACACTGGCATCATATTTTTGACCATGCTGGTTCTTGTGCAGCAGAATTAAAAGGTTAAAGCCAAAGTCTTTGATTGACAGGTTCTGGAGCTCTGTGCGAGTGCAGGGCTTCTGCCTTTTTGTCCTTTTAAGGAACAGGCTGGAGCCTTTCTAAACTGTGCTGTAAGAAAAGTGTGACCAATCTGGCTTATGCCAGGTTACCAAACTGCAGAAATCTGTCCTGCCTCTAAATGTTCACAGGCTTTTACCTCGTGGTCCTGATAGCACAGCGACTGCTCACCATATGATTTGCTCTTTCTCCAAACAAAATTATACACTTTGTGGTAAAAGTGCCCCATTTTTGATAGTCATAAAGTTCCATGAGAGTTTATAAGACCCAAATCCTGAGCACCTGCAGCACACGATCTGTTTAGCATGTATGCAAACTTAGAAGAGCTAACCACTAAACCAACTATTTTCTGTTTTTAAACTTGACATTTTTAGTATTGTAATAATGGAGTATTGTCTTTTTATTTGCCATTTTAGGGTAAACTAGTGTCATTTGGACTGCTGCGGTCTGAAACCGTCAAAACGTGTGTGCTGCCCGTCATAGCTTTAGTGAACTCAAGTTTTACTTTTATTCCAGCGGCCTAAAACATCCACACCAGAGGACCAATGGGATTCATTAGTGTTAGATGCTTTCCAAATGTTTCCCATCTAGAGATGCATTGTCTTGTTGAGTTTCTCACACTCATCACCACAACAGGTCATCACTTGGTTAAATGTGACAAATGTATGTGCATTTATGAGTGTTTCATTGTAGCGGAGCCGTGACTGCGTCTCTTCCCCTGACCCCTCTGAACCTGTCCAAAAGCAAACCATGACAAACCTAAGGGACAAAGGAGTCTAGGGTTAGGTGCAGTTTAGTTTTAGCTGTCGAAGAACACCCGCAAAGCGCTCCATCCCATTCCGCCCATATGGAAAAAGGACTCTATAGACTTACGTTTGATAAATGATTAAAACTTTAAAGTATAAACTAAGGTCACTTGAGCAGAAAAAGCCAAATTCTTTTATTAACCTGGACAATGGGTTTCCACAAAGATCTTCATCAGGGCAGTCATGGTATGGTTTCATGAAGCTTTGTTCTGTATTTATACCTTGAGAGCACCTGTGTTTTTTCTACAGTTTTTTTTATTACTGAAAAGCCATTTTTCAACATAAAAACCCATTTTGAATAAAAGGGTCCTTGTGAGTAAGTCATTCTCTGGTCTCACCTTCACAGTGCCATCAGAGGACGCGCTGATGATGTGGTGCCCATCAGGAGTAAAGGACGCCTCGTTGACAAAAGAGCTGTGGCCTCGGAACTCCTTCAGTGTTTTACCGGACTTCAAACCATGGATCCTATGGAGGCACCTCACAGTCAAGTCAGCTGAACATTACAGTGTGCACCAGGGGTCTCCAGTGTCGCTCTCCCTGCAGCTCTTTTATGTGATTGTAGTGGACGCGTTAAATATTGAAAAGATTGGGTGGATTGAGTGGAGGATGTTTCAGTTTCACTTCGCAGCACTCCTGACATTCATTTATCGACCAAATGAAAGGAAACTACTGATTCTTTTTTATTTAGTCATTCAGGGTTTCTCAAAAATAAAAAAGGCTTTAAAGGAATAGGCCACAGTTTTTACATACTGAGATATGTTCTTACCTTAGCTTTGACGAGTTCATTTGTACCTGCCTCTCCTCCTCTTCTCTATAGCTCCAAATGAGGTGAAGATAGACATCCACGCAATAATATTCACTTTTTATCTGCTTAGAAAATCCACATTGTTTAATTTTGTGTAATTATACTTTATGGTGTAACACTTCATGTAACCATATTTAAATAGGGAAAATGGAAGAGTTTGGTAGCTTCTATCTTCACCTCGTTTGGAGCTATAGAGGAGAAGAGAGAGGCTAAATGCTAACACCGTCTGTGCTGTGTTTATGTACAGAAGCACACGTGGAGACCAGACAGGTACAAATGAACTCGTCTAAGCTCAGGTAAGAACATATCTCAGTATGTAAAAACGGTGGCCTATTCCTTTAAGGCTCCTTTGCGTTAAAAAAAAAAATACATTGAATAAAACAAAACAAAAGTAAACTTAACTACTTTATAATTATCATAATAATAATAATATACGTATATATATATTTTTTTATCATATATTATTATTAGGCCACAATCTAGGCTTGGTTTTATGTTATCAAACGTTATGCTTCCCTGCTTAATCATGTGTTTTGAGACAGACTAAGGAAGCTGATTATCACGCATGTGATAATCAGCATGTGATAATGCTGATTATGCATGATCACACGATAATGATAATGCACGCATGTGCGTGCATTATCATTATCGTGTTCTTGTAATTACGACATTGTGAGGACCAGTTTGAGTTTTTAACCAACAGAGTGAGGACATTTTTGGAAAGTGAGAACATTTTGGGTGGTCCTCACTTATTTGAAGGACTGTTTCAGGGTTAAGATGTGGTTTAGGGTTAGAATTGGGTTTATGTTAGGATTAAGGTTAGCGGCTTAGGGTCTGGGTAATACATTATGTCTATGAGTGTCCTCACTAAGACAGAATTACAAGGATGTGTGTATGTGTGTGTGATATTTCTGAACATTTGGACAAACTAAATTGGGAATTATGCAGTTTGTTTCCTTGACTTGACATCATCTCCAAGACGTTGTTTCATATTCGACATATCGGCGTTTTTTGCTGCAACTTTCCCATGACAGGATTTGCTGTATTTGTTGGACAACTATGCCATGGTCATCTTTTGGATACCTAAAGAAGGCCCACACTGCTGATTTCTTCAGTCGTTTTGTTGGCTGGATGTAACTCTGGAGGAGAGCGTCCTTCTGCCATGATCAACTACCAGTGAGTTTACATGAAATTTCAGGAGGTAACCGTGGCTTCCAAAATTCTTATGGTTAACCTAAGTCCTTTTATAATCGTGTTCATTGTAAAACCTGTTAATCTTCACATTGCTATTTGTGACTGAGGTCTAATCTTTAAGGCTGTAGTATTCTCTGTCTCCACATGTGAACTGGCCTGAAACAAACAAAAGGCTGTACCTGATGGTCTGGTCAAAGGATGCGCTGAGAAGCTGGCTGCTGTCCTTACAGAAACTCACCACGTCACGCCTTTGCTGTGGGCACGCTCAAACCTCCGCAGGCACTGGCCACTCTGGATCTTCCACACCTGGGCGTGTACAGTATGAGCATGTTTCGCCTTCAGAGTCCTCCCAATGATCATTATAAAAAAGCACAACTATGGACTGGGCTCACCTTGACCTTTCCGTCCTGAGCGCCTGTGGCCAGCATCTCCGTGTCTCTGCTGAAGCCCATGCACAGCACCGCGTCGTCCATCATCATGAAGTTATCCTGCGCCTGGTACTTCAAGTCCTGTACACATGGGATCATCAATGAGTCTCTGGGTTTGTGGTTCAGAGCTCTCAAACGGCTTTTTATGTTCCTACTATTGAGCAGTCACATCGGGTTTCTTTTCAAATCAATTCATACAGGTCACATTTACAGAGACATTTTACTTTGTGCACCATTGAGTTCAGAACATGTTAAGCACGGAATGACGGTGTCGACTATGGAGGATTGAAAGTGCCACAATTAAATAAATAAATACACCATTCAATAATAAAATAAATGTGTCATTAATTAATTAAATGTTTCATTAATTAATCAAATATGGAATTAAATAAATAAATGTATTATTAAATGTTTCATTAATTGATTAAATTACCGATGATTCTGTGTAAAAATGTATATATAATTATATATAATTATTTATCTATTTAATTTATTATTTCATGGTCCTGTGTTGCAGTGTTTCATGAATTAATTTTATCTGTGAAACTCACCCATCAAAAGTTGTGGGCAGCTAAAGCCTGGTTAACTCAAATCTTGTCTAATCCATTGCTTTGGCCAAGTGTTTGGAAACATGGCGGCTACGCTGATGGAGGACCTTCATGAGGAGGGATGGGAATTGATAAGATTTTATTCAAATCAATGCCTGACTTGTCTGTGTGTTGGGGAAAAGCAGAGAATGAATGTGCTTTTGAAAAAAAAAAATAAAAAAGACACATTGTTAGTTTTCCCAAGAAAATATATTCATTAAATAAAGTAAGTTTCCAAATATACTGTGGCTCCTGCTGGCACTCAGCCTAAAATATAATGGTAACATTTGTAGTTTTCATCAAGTGTCTGTAACTTGTAACAGACTGATGCTGTTGCAGTAGTATGTGGTGAAAGCAGCTGACTGAGAAAAGGGGGGAGAAAAGTTACCTTTCGAATTTTTCCTGTGGTAAAGTTCCACACCTCGATGAAGCCGTCCACAGACCCAGTCACCAGGTACTGTCCGTCTGGAGAGAACCGCGAGCACTCCACATGCGACTTTTGGCCAAACTGTTTTCATTGAGGACAAAAGAAAGAACTTTAAAGATTCTAAAAGATGAAAACGTCAAGACTAATGAACATAATGTATTTAGCATGCATTGTCCCGAACAAGCAAACAAACAGTTAAACTTGACTTGCTCTCGGTGGATTGATCGGTTAACTTTTTGTTAGTTGATTTGATTGCATATAAACATGGCACACCGGACATGCCCTCACCGAGCATGGCCTATTGTTCATGTTTTTAGTTTATGATGGTAATTCGCCTCCAACATGGGCTTAACTACATGTCCCCATTAACTTTGGCCCAACAGGGAAAGTCCTTACCAACATTTAAATTCACACCGATCTACATTAGCAGACAGTAACAATGCAATGATGTGTGAATCTTTTTCTTTTCATACAGCGTGGATGAGCACTGCCCTCACACAGCTGTTGTAATGTGCTGGTCTGAGATGCGGCTGCGACGAGCGCACCAAGAACGGAGAGAAAAGTCTGAAGTCAAGCCGGCTGCTCCACTTGCAGTGCGCATCTCGTTGGGAAATTGCAATAATTTAAAGTTTATCCTGAATAAAACTCAAGTGCCCAGTACTCCGTTTCCTTTGCACTGTAGCGACATCATTCATTATCAGAGCAAATGGTCCCATTTGTTCAAGATTTTGAGAGTAAATCTCCCAGATGAGGCAGGTTTGAGGCAGAAATACTGTACAGGGATTAGTTTAACAGGAGAAACTTAACCCTATTCGCACGGGATTAGAGTTACTTAGGAACCTCAGGTAAAAAGATATTACTGACGTCCTTGGAGTTTCTATTCCCGTGTGAATCTGCCATGTCAGTAATTTGGAGGGTAAAAATTCCGCCGATTTTTACCTTACAGTAACTGAAGTTAATTTGACCAGTTTATTTATGTAATGATATCATGCATCAAAGCTTTACTCTGACCTAAATTTTTTTATCCATTTTAAAAGTATAAAAGAGGGAAAACTACGACGTACAGCTTTGTTGTCATGGCAACGTTTGAGATCAACATGGGGGCTCTGAGGGAAAGTTTGGACGCATGCGATTGGTTAAGACGAGGCAGCTGTTTCAGAGCGAACGGATTAAAGGAGAAAGGAAACAGCTGTTTTATGAGAAGAGCCGAATCCCACAGACGTGACCCTGATGTCGTTTCTCCCTAAAGCAAAGCTCAGATAAATCACGATCTATCAAACACTGCTTGGTTCTTTTAAACTAATGACATTAGAAAAGCTGCTCATTTAGAAGCTGGTCCTGGAGACACATGGAACACTATCATTTAAGGATTTCAGATTTTAGATATTCCTCATCCTTGCTGATAAGATGGTGGATGATGAGAAAAGCTCAGAGAGGTTTAGAGTACCTTGATCTGCCGGCTGAGCTGCGTGGGGAAGCGCTCATCTTCCACATCTTTGACTGCAGCTTTTCCTCGGAACAAATCAATGGTCATCCCAGGAGGCAGCAGGCCCTGGTGCTGCTGCCACTTCAGAGACTGGGCACACAAAAACACGAGGATCTCTCAATGCCTGGCTTTGAGAAGAACAGCGCAGTGTGTGTGAAGGATGATCCTCACCTGTGCGAGCAGGGCCAGCAGACGTGAAGGGGGCACCACACTGACTTCTCCTGCCAAAGCCTGGGCAATGGCTGCTCTTCTCTTCTCCTTACTGCTGCCATCTGGGTACGCCTGGCCAGAATGAGACATCATTAGACACCACTCACACATCTCCTTTACCTCAACAAACAAAGCAAACCTATCCAAGCAAAGATGGAGACATCAAAAACCATCAATAACAGGAACACCAAAATAAAATGGAGAACACTACTGAGAGGGTGAATGTCTGTGTGACTAGGGAATAGGACAGTCTGAACAGGTCAGTTTTGGCTGCACCGTATATCGGCTATTCTCCGAGTGGTTCAAACGTCAGACAGCGGCTCTTTTGAACGGCTCTTTAACCCTTTCTACTCTGGTTTTATTATTTTAGTCTCAGAGCTTGGATCTTGGCGTTTGGTCACATCTGAGCCCAACCCACTCTGAGTCTCTGTGATTTGATTGGCTTCAGTTACACTGTAGGTCAGACACCATGAGTGACAGCAACATTTACACTAAATATTGAGCTCTTTATTTTCAGTAAAAAGGCCTCATTGCTCTGCCGTCACAGACTGAGAAGTGAAGCAGGAAGTCATGGAGATTCTGCTTTAGAACATTACACTTCTGCTGGATGCAACAATAAAAGTTTGAAATTCAAGTATTCCTTAGTAATAAGTGTGAAATATCCCGAATTTATGTGATTCAAATGTCAGTTAATTATTAATTACTCTCATTCTACAAAATTAAACCCTTGTCATTTGTATCTGCTGTAGAGATACATGTTTGTCCCAGTTCCTCTGAGTCGTGGTGCAGCAGGACTGATGTGGACGGATGTTACAGAAGAAGCTCATGAGCTTCATTTCTACAACAGTTTAGTTTAGTTTATTTGTTTGAGCAGTTAACCTGCTCAAAGGGAGTGGGCTGAAGCCAAGGCTTATAAGCGCCCACCCAAATAAAAATAGTAACATTACATTTAATATTTACAAGGTAGCAAATCATAAACAAAGGAACATAGGGCAAAGTAACAATAAATGATGAAGAATAAGACAAAAACAACAGCAAAATAAAGAACAAAAGAATGTGCTACTTTATGTTATAAAGGTGCATTCATACATATTATACCTGAGATCTTGCTACTTCCCAGTTGTCATTACTATCCTCAATATAATTTAATTTGGGTTAATTATCATTAATTATCATTATAAAGGTGCATTAATACATATTATATTCTGAGATCTTGCTACTTCCCAGTTGTCATACCATCCTTAATATAATTTAATTCGGGTTTATTTATCATTATTATTATATTTGTTTAATTGAGTTATATGAGAAGTATGATGTAAGCCCTGCATAATGAGGTGCATTAAAAAGCCAGGGTGTAGAACGGGCCAGTTGAAGAGGGCAGTAACTCCCCTCAACAAACCCCACCCAGCTGCCCTAACAGCTGATTTTGTAGATGATGTTCCTATGCTGAGTGGTGCATTAAAAGACAAGGTTTTGAGCCCGTTGGGAGGGTCCCGCTCAACAGATTCATAACTTGCCTACCCTAATTCTCAATTTGTAAATTTGAGCAATAGAATGACAACCGTTCCAAGCAGCAACACTCTTCCTTGATTATAGATAATTGATCCTACTGCGCCTCCTAGTGGCAACACATTTCTTGTTCTCTGTATATTTCAAAAGTCTTTTGTTTGTATTTATATTGAACAGGTTGATATTGGACTTCGTTTCAACTCCATTTCCAGTTTATTCCAATTGTACACCATTAACTGTTGGGCTAAAACTTTTCAAAGTTGAGCTATGTTCTGAGTCCTAAAGTTTAATTCGTCACGTAATTCATAACACCTGTATGTTCTTGGAACCTTTTGTATTGCCTGGCAACAGTTTGTATCTTGCTTGTATAACATCTGTACAGTTTGGAACTCAACAATGTCACAGAATTCATGATCTTGATTTTAAAAATATGATTTGTGTGGTCCAAAACCAACTTTATGAATTACTCGGATAGCTCTTTTTGCACAATACTATTGGTTTTAATGTGTTTTATAAGTATACCCAAACCACAGTACAATAATATAACTATACTTACTATAGTAACTATTTTCTCTAAAGTGAAAGTAGATCTACCACAGTCCTGTCCACATCAGTCATGGTCCACCATGACCCAGAGGAACTGGGACACACGTGATTCTTACATCAGATTATATATATGGATATGTTTTCAAACTTTATAAGCATCAATTGTGTGATATAAAAAAAGTTTATTTATTTCATTTTTAATTTATTTACTACATACTTTAGTTTCAGAATTTTCCTCTTACAGCAGTAAGAAGTCTGAAGTTCTGTCTAAAGCAGAAGCTCCATGACTTCCTTCTTCACTTCTCAGTCTGTGACTGAAGAGCAATGAGCCCCAAGCCTTTTTACTGGAAACAAAAAAGTCTAAAGTCAATTCATATTTACACTGAGAAGGTTGGAAGGGACCATAACTGGAGCCAGACCTGGCTCTTTAGAGTAGAACGGGTTAAGGTGAACGGTTCCAACCGAATCTCAAGTGTGAAAAGGGCCGGATCTTTGTTTCCGTCAATTTTCCCCAGAAGTCTCCGAAAGAACAAAAGAATCAGCCCGACAACAGAGCAGGCCACACGAGTCAAAGCTAAATGCACTGAAAATGATTTGTCAGACAGTCGCAGCCTCTAAATTAGGTTGTGGCGCAAGATTTGATTCACAAACACGCTTTTCAAGGCATAAATATCAGTCCCAAAAGCTCCATTTAGTTTTGTGGGTCTTAACTTTCAAATGAGGCGTTACCCTAGCCTATAGGCTGTGACCTTACGGATTTGGGTAAAGCTGAACTGGAGAAAATGCACTCTGTTAAGGCGGGGGTTACGAGGTTAACATTTTATATTACAAAGAGACACTCTTCTGAACGACTCTTTAAAATGAACGGACCTTAAAGATTCGTAAATCCCATCACTACAACAAACCTGACAAATGGGACCGTGGGTGCCCATAAGCTATTACAATAATGGCTGGTCCTGTGTGGGCTGAGGCGGGGCGGGCTTACCTCTCGGGGGTCGAAGTAGGAACGGGCCAGCAGATTCTCCAGGTGAATGTACCGCTCCGGCTGAGTCTGCTTTAACATGATCATGGGGTCCGTCTGTCGAAGGAGAGAGCGGGCGGCTCCAAGCTCTCTCAGCTCAATTAGCTCCAACACCACCTGCACCGAAAAGCGAAGGTTAGCACAACGCCTCCTGCTGTGGACGGAACTAAAAGCAACCCAGCAAAGACGGGACTGCGGAGCCATTCACCTGCTCGTACAGGTCGATGAGGGTCTTGTCCGGGAGCTTGAGAGACTGGATGGCCTGTAAGACAGTGTCCCAGTGGCCACTGTTGATTTCAGCTACAAAGCTCTCGATGCTGTCCACTGTGTTGAGAGACACGGTGGTCTCCTCCTGCAGCGTGGCCAGGCTGCGGTGAAGGTTGTTCTCCTTCAGGTACTGCATGATCAGACGAACCACGCTGAGGGGACACGTTTTCAAATAAATTTAGAGATTTAATAACGATTCGGTTCAGTTTTCAAATAACTGAAGAGGTTTTACTCTAAAAACGACTGAACTGCATTTAGGAACATGTTTGCAGAGATCCATCTTAAAGCAGTACTTAGTAATTCATGCCCCTAGAGGCCATAAGCGCCACTGCAGGTGTCGTAGCATTTTTTTACTCATTAATTGTCCGTGAGAGTAAATAGTATGCTGTCAAAAAAGACAAAGGGACAGAGGGATATTGTACATCCAATTACACAATGGAAATCGTTTTTTTCACTCAAACTTGGCTGTAAATACTGTTTAGCATACTGCTAAACAGTATTTTAGCTTTGCCCGTTAGCTTCTTCTTCATGATTCCATTTGTGTGTATTGCTGCTCCAGAAAAGTTGCAATTGTGGTTTTCTGGCCAGAGACACCAGGGGCAATTACTTAGTTCTTCTTTAACCACAGGTTAGCAGGTTTTATATAGGGCTGCACAATTTTTCGCAAAAAATATCGTATCGCGATATTAGGTGGTGCAATAGACCCTTTAATTGTTTGTAAACGGCTTAGCTGGAGGCGGGAAGCTCGATTCCTATCTATTTCCATTGTAGCTGTTGTCATAGTAACGATAAATGAATGTCTAACTGTTTTAGGAAATATCAGATAAAACTTATTTTATCGTCTCAAATGTCATTCCTCTTGTTCTTGTACCTTAAGCCACAACAGGACCACATTTTTCAGTTGTAGTTTTACACTTAAAATTTATAGTTTTAGTTTAATCTTATTTCTCTTGATCACTTCCTGCCTCCAGCTGATGTCACTGATGATGTCAGCAGTTAAAGGGTCTGGAGGATCGCTGTTATTGATTTTTCTGAGCTTGAAGAGCTGTTTATTTAAATCACACATCTTTTACAGCGCCGATATTTACACAGAAGCAATGCTCTGTTTGTGAACAATGTTTTGATCCATGGAACTATTATTATCTATTTATACATTTGTGTTGCCCACCAGTGCCTCGGACGTGACAGCACGGCGATCCCCATAATATCCATATTCCAAAAAGCCACAATATATCGCAACATCACTAAAGTCTTCATTGAACTGAGATAAACACTTTTTTGTACAAACACTGCCAAAAACAAACAATGTATTGTACTTGCAAATGTGTAAAAGTTCAGTTTTAGTTAACAAAGTGTCTACAATGCCGTCGGACAGTTCCCGCAACTCCCCGGCTATTTTGCCGTCACATATGTTTGATATGGACATATCTGACTCGCTAAGGTTAGGGCCAGGAGTTGGAAAACGCTTACGTTTAGAAACAGGAAAAAATTAAGGTTAAGGTTAGGAAAATGGTTTGGATTAAAGTAGGAAAAGGTGGGGTCGACCCGTCATTCCGACACTCCTCCACTGCGACGTCCCGCCAGTCCGACACTATTTGATACCCGTGATTATAAACTCCACTATCCTTAAGGTTAGGGCTAAGGTAAGGTTAGTTTGTAAACTCCACTATCCTTAAAGAGTAACTAAACGGGCGTGCCAAAGCCTTTCCCCACCCACAAACAAAAGTCAAAAAGTGCTGTGAAAGAGGCGGTCTCTGAAGTTCGGAGGTGACATGCGGGGGTGAGTGTGGGGCCTTTGCATTGGCACAATCACAGCAGACTGATTACGTGGGAGGGACTTGGTTATAAACCACAGGTACAGGGGCAGGACAATGGCAGCACCTGATGACGATGTGTGGAGCTGGTGCGGCTTATGACGTTCTGTGGAGGCCGTGGACACTCTCCAGCCAAATTCGAATTTAGTAGCAGAGTTTACCCTGAAGGGGGCGCAACCCATTCGTTTTCAGGCCAAAGTTAGGATTTAACACATGTTTGCGCTATAATGTCAGAATAATGTCAGGGACCAGTAGACAACACTATGAGACACCCATTGAGACAGTTTATCAGTAAAAAAAAACTTGATTTGGTGTTTAGTTGCTCTTTAAGGTTAGGGCTAAGGTAAGGTTAGGGTTAGAATGGCGGGGTGTCATAAGGAGACGGCATAATAGCAAAAAGAGTTTGTAGCCGTCGGACCCTGCCTTTAGTTAAACATTTACTAACTTAGTTTAGTCTTGTTTTGGTTCTGATGCAGTGTTTTTCTACATCTTCTTCTGACAAATGTGCAGAAAAACTAGTTACTTAGATTTAGTGTTTATTAGAATGGAATATATGTGTTGAAATGGTTTAGTGAAATATCGCAATGATATCGTTATCGCAATATTGCACAGCCGTATCGCAAGTTACTTCAATGTCGTTCAGCCCTATACATGATAAAAAAAACTGACATAGGCATATCTTTCTTGTCGTCTGAATAACTGCAGTCATTTCTATTTGCCAACACAATAGTGATTTTTGCATGACTGATGTCGTAGCGAGCTCTAAAACCAGACTGAACACACGCGCCTAGCTTGTTAGCTTAGCCCTGCTAACTTAGCCAGCGGCGAACACTGCACAAGTAAACAAACAGAGCGTGAGGAGGAGAGCCACATATAAAGAGGCTGGCGCTGCTTACTCTGCGGATTCCACCTCCAGAGACATGGCTATTTCAATGCGAGCACTGGGCTGTAGGTTAGATCCAAAAGCCTGACGGTGGTTTCTTGTTCTGTTGAGCTTCCAGAGGCTGCGCTTCGACTTCTTCCAATGAATTCCGGTAGGCCGTACACTCGGGAAGCCCAATGCTGCCCCCTTCTGTTCAATCACGTCACTATACCTACAGGTATGTACACAGTGCCCACTCACTTTAGTCCGTGGCCCCCCTCGGCAGTCCACAGGAGGTAAAAGAGTGTCAGAGAGGAGAGAGAGGGGAGATGGAGAGAGGCGAGAAAGAGGAGGTGATAGAGGGGGAGAGGAAGGGTTGGGGATAGATTTTAGGCCAGAATCAAGAACTCTACACCACAAATTTCCTCTTTGGAATAAAGTGTATCAAAGTAGCAGAAGTACTTTTTTAGAAGACTATTAAACCCTTTTTGTGAGTTGGAATGAACACGCCTGAAGAATAAACTGAAAACCTATAATAAAACACGTTAGTTTATTGTTGGGGTACATTTAAAAGGTGCATTATGGAACTTTTTTTTGCAGAAAGAGAACGTGATATTTGCGTAACTGACCTTTTCGAGACTCAATAGCGCAGTATCTGAATGACATCATATTTATAAAATAATCATGATTATCATGATTGATTGAAGTTACTCTGATTCTTATTTCATTGTTTACTGGGAGTGGTGTTGTTATAAGCCTACTTGGCTTCTACCTCTCCCATGCACATGCTATTATTATTATTATTATTATTTATTTATTTTGTATATTCATACATCCGAATGGATGCTTTTTATGTTATTTCCCCCCCCCCCCCCTATAAATGGCTACTCTAAAGTGCTAAATAAATAAAAATTGATCTGCACATCGGGCTTTACCTATTGTCATTTTTGATCATTTTCATTTTGTGTGTAGCACCTTGGCCAGCTGTAAAGTTACTGTTGTGTCAGCTTGGAATGGTTTGCAAACAATTCTTACATGCCCAACCTTAAGGTTGGAACAGTGACCACAATGTGCATTACACAAATGAATAAAATCAAATAAAACCGTGCAGCCCGTGGCAGGGGCGTAGCACCAAATCCTGGGCCCTGGGTACAAACAGTCTTGGTGGACCCCAAACACATATTCAATACAGATTTGTCCTGGATACTTAGTTCATGGTTTGTTTGTTTGTTTGTTTGTTTGTTTGTTGTGTAGTCAATGATTCATCCATCATTATTGTTTGTGCAAAATTCTGTCTAACAAGCACTGTATTTCAGCCCTGTTGTGTTCAATTCTTATATCAATTATGAGGAAATTTAGACAGTACAATATAGACCTCTTTTTGCAGCACTTTTGAGGGCCCCTACCTTGCTCTGGGGGTGGGCAATTCACAGACAACACCTGCAAAGGGTCCCTGAGACTTTAAATGGTCTCTCAGTGGTTCAGTAGAATTCACCATCATGGGGAAGACTGCTGACCTGACAGTTGTGCAGAAAACCATCATTGACACCCTCCATAAGGAGGGAAAGGCTCAAAAGGTAATATCAAAAGAAGTTGGATGTTCTCAAAGTGCTGTATCAAAGCACATGCATAGAAAGTTAAGTGGAAGGAAAAGTGTGGAAGAAAAAGGTGCACAAGTCGCAGGCATGCAGTCTGGAGAGGACTGTCAGGAAAAGGCCATTCAAAAGTGTGTGGGACCTTCACAAGGAGTGGACTGAGGCTGGAGTCAGTGCTTCAAGAGCCTCCACACACAGACGGATCCTGGACATGGGCTTCAGATGTCATATTCCTCTGGTTGAAGCATCCTGGTCTTCCATAACACCTCAACAGTGCCACAGGCTGAGAGCATCCATGCCACGCAACCACATTAAGGCAGTCATTCAAGTAAAAGGCCCAAACCAAGTACTAAGCACATATGCATGATTATGATTGTGATTATGATTCTTTGTTTATAATCTTTTTTTTTTATTGATTTCATGTAATATTGTAATTTTCTGAAATTTTGATTTTGGGGTTTTTACAGGCTGTAAGACATAATCATCAAATTGAAACAAACAAAGGCTTGACATATGTCACTTTGCATGCCATGAGTCTATATCACATTTTAAGTTAATGACGCTAACTGCAACAACACTATCTGACTGAGTAACAAACAACACACACGCTAATAATATTTGGTTGGACAGTCTTCAAATTTTATTATGGCACACTATTGCGGAATTGTCGTGCAATGTCACCACATTTATTTCCGTCCAGTTAAGTATTGATGATGGGAGGGTCAGACCACTGCGCAAAGCCTTCTCCAGCACGTCCCAAAGATTCTCTATGGGGTGGAGGTCTGGAATCATTGGTGGCCAATCCATTTCCTGCTCCTGAACCTCATACAGCTTCACAATCAGAGCCGGGTGAACCCTGGCGTTGTCATCTCGGAATATGCCTTTGCCATTGGGGAGAGAAAATCCATTGATGGAATACCCTGGTCATTTGGTATATTCAGGTAGTCAGCAAACTTCATTCTTTGGCCACATATTATTGCTCCACCTGGACATGACCAACTGCAGCAGCCCCAGATCCAGGAGCCGTTTCATTTTCCAGGCAATGCATCACCTTCAATGTTATGCAATGTGGCTTTTAAGAGTCATTTAAAAGATTCGTTTTGCCTTGTTTCCTTTCACAGTCCTCAGTAAAGTGTCATTATTCGCGGCAGGAAGTGCGTCATGGTCATCGTTTGCGAGACGCGGTTGCCTCTCTTGACTTTGCCCGTTCTGCTGATGCCGATGAACATCCCGGGGTACGCCGCCGACTCGTACGTGTTGTAGTTGTTAACGAGAAGAGTCTCTTTGAAGTTACATTCATCTTTGTAGTGATCCTGTGATGGTAGAAAGAAATGGGGCTTTTGTTAGGTTGTAGAGCACAGACTGTTCACATTGATCTGAACTCTCTATTCATGTATTTATTAAAAAACAAACCTCACTCTGCACCTACTGAGCCCTGTTTTTGGCCATCTCTTAGTGTTTTGCACACGTTATAGTCAAACGTTTCAGTCAACCAAAACTCCAAAAAGTTTATGCCTATAAAGGATAGGACGCTGCAGCCATGCGTGATACGTTTTAGCTTTTGTTAGAGGTTGGATGACCCTACCAGAGCCCGTTCATGTTCAACCCAAACCTGAGCCAGATACGAGCCAATACGGGGGGACTCATGAGCCTGACCCCAAATCGATGTAAATGTGTTACATCTTCTACCTGTGACGTTCACCAGAGCCCTCCCCTTCAGTCTCTCCTCACACCTCCTGTCTTTTAACATCTTGCAGCCGCTTTAGTTCAGTCAAACAAGTCGCCATTGCGGACGTGTCCTCCCCTTCCCGAGTAAGAAAGAACCACCTGCAGTGTAGTGGTGGAGTCTTACCGAGCCGTAGAGCTTTCCTCGGCTGGTCATGGCGATGAACAGGCCGCTCCTCACCCCGAACAGGGTCACCACTCCTCTGGACACTGGGGACAGCTCCAGGAGGGCTGTCACACAGAGCACAGGACTCACCATCAAAGGACTGCCCTGGAGTAAGACACCTCGTCCATGTAAGCCGCAATCAATCAAACATATTCATTCAGTCGGCAGCTCTCGGGTCATAACAATCAATAAACAAAGACACATTATGACACATTATTATGAACTGTGCATGTCATTTCAAATATAAACCTAAACAAGTCTTGACAGCATATCGCCTCAGAGGGCATCTATGAAAACCACACAACACGACTTGGCTGACCTGGGATCAATTTAGTCGGTCTCTCACGCCAAGCTGTTCCATCTGAACTCCACAGATCGTACTTAACAATGTGATTCAGTCTGTTCTCATCCCTCACAGCCCGAGCATAAAACCAGCAAGTAAAAGGAAATGTCCATAGACTTTTGATAGAAGAATGAAATGAACTCGTTGCTGTCCTCGTTTGACAATTTGCTCAGTGTCTTGATCAAACTGCAGGAATCAAATACAGTCCCCAGATATTTATAGGAATCAACGATAGCCACCTTCTCCCTGTGGGTTTTGGAGCTGTTTATATTCCTCCTCAAATCAACAACAAACTCTTTTGTCTTTGCCATACTTGAGTCTAGAAGGTTTTGGTCACACCATTGGATGAAGGCACGATCAAAGTCTGCTCCCTGGAGAAGAGTCCAAGAGTTTGCAAACTCTGTCTAAAAGGAATATTTTAGCAGCATTCACCCCCTTATCTCGCTTGAGAAGCAAGGGATGATCAATAACAGAGAATTATTTCCTTTCTGATTTTTCTTTAGTGTTGAAGTCGTCAGTTAAAAAATATAATCTGCTCAACTATCGTAACGTCCTCACTCTTTACTGTCAGATGGGACAACAAGGAGTACTACAATCAAAACGTTACACTACACAAAATACACACACAAAACTGAAGAAAAAAAAACATTGACAGGTATTATTAGCTTACAGCTTTACCAGAATAGATGTAGTTGAAAAATCATGTTTAAGTGTCTGAAAAACTACTGTGTTGGATCATTTGTGACACTAGATCTTGGGTTTGTAACAGACTACACTCACGAGTGCGACGTCAGTATAGCTCTGATCATGCCATGTAATGTATGTGTGTATTAGGGCCGGGACTTTTTTCAGTTAATTCCCATTAATTACAAATATGAATCAAAATGAATCACACTTTACTTTAGCGGCACAGACCCTTTTTCAGTTTCCTTTTTCCTGCAGACGTTGTGAAGGGACGAACATGGCATAAACCAATAAACAATTTTACTGTCAAACTTGTTTATTCACACAGTTAAGCCGACATAAACTTATTTTAAAAGACCATTCTCCAAAATAAATTAAACTGTGATTGTCTTTGAAGAGTTTGAAATGATCACACAGGCCTCACATCTCCACTTCAAATGAGGAAAAATGGAGGATAATACAAAGAAGCATTTAAAATATACCTCTGAAAAATAAATACAACCCCCCAAAAAATGATGCTTAAATGCCATTAATTGCGATTAATTCATTAGAAGGCACCAAGGCCAGACTTTTTTACATTTTTACTTACTAATTATTTGGGTTGATACTTTATTGTTATGTGAGTGAAATAACTTGAAAGTAAATTCCGGTTCTCCCACATGTGTTGTGAGCAGTAGTACTTACTGTAGGGGCTTTCGTCGTGCACGCCCATCACCTGTCCATTTGGCGCCACCTGCAGGTGGAAGCCGATGCCCACATTACAGTAGAGCCTCCGCAAGCGCTTTATCCCCACCAGGTACTGCTGCTCTCTCTGTGCTGCATCCCGTTTATTCCAGGGCCCAGAACGGCAGACAGCAGAGGCTCTTGGCTGTGGGGCCCCGGGTGGTGTGAGTGCCCTCTGCTGCTGTGAATAAAGTCGAATCCACAGCTCAGGAGCAGAGCGTACCAGACCAGAGGGAGGTGAGGCCGACAGAAACGCGCTCCAAGCTTCATAGTCCACTAATGTATGTTAGCCCATGAACTAATGTACGCAGGGCCCGTTCTTCCAGTGTGTCTCCCATCGAACAAAGCAGGAGCCATATTTATGGAGCACATATACGTACATACCCCTGCTGTCTGCCTGAGTCACTCATAAACACTTCAGTTTGAATTGTCCGACTCGGCTGGTGCAGAGGAAACATTACATTATTGTGTTTGATCCGGCTGTGTGGTGCTGTGAGGATGTCCAGGCGCGGGGCCCGAGCTGAGCTGATCCCACCTGACAGCGCCTGCGTCAGACACGGCTCATGTGGAGGATGCAGAGGGAGGCTGCTGAGCTGTTGGGCCCACACAGGCGGACACAGCCCCCCTAGTGAGGGCTGATCCCAGCAGGACAGTATGTCTCACGTCCCGTGTCCTGTGGACGCCACGCGCACCACGTCCAGACCTTTGAGACACCAGACAGGGACCGTCCTCCTACACAGCCCCACCCATCAACCTGAGCCCGGGGAGCCACAGTCAACTCTCCTCAGCTTCTTAGTAATCCTACACTTGAGTCATGTGGCCTAAGGCAAGACAATAGTGCCACATGTATATAAAAGTAGAATTTATACTCTCATTGGACGGCACGGTAGTACAGAGGTTAGTGCTCTCGCTTCACAGCTAGAAGGTCCCGGGTTCGATTCCCACCTGGACGGGGCCTTTCTGTGTGGAGTTTGCATGTTCTCCCCGTGTCTGTGTAGGTTTCCTCCGGGTACTCTGGTTTCCCCTACCACCAAAAACATGTACAATAGGCCAGGATGAATGATGTGTGTGTGAATGTATTGTGGTGGTCAGAGGGACCGTTGGCGCAGATGTGTGCAGTCGCGACAGCACTTCTGTCAGTCTCCCCCAGGGGAAACTGAAGCTACTAAGGTAGCTCACCGAGTATGGAGTGAATGTAAAATACTCTCATGTAAAGCGCTTTGTGACTACGTCTGTGAAAGGCGCTATATAAATAAAGTTCTTCTTATTTGTCATTGTACAACCGTACAACAAAATAGTGTTCAGGTGTTAGTCCTGAGCCGTGCCACCACTGTGGGTCAATATGACCAGCATGTTTTTGGAGGTCGAGGAAACCATAGCACCCAGAGGAAACCTGGCTGCCTGCCTTCAGTCTCCTCTGATCCTCTGAAATGGTGCAGCGCCTCCTGGGTTTGTCCCCGTTTCAGAGCATGGTGTCCTGCACTAGTCAGCTCCACCTCCTCCCTCCTCTTCCTCCTGCACAGCTCTCTTCACTCCACAACAGTCTTTCACCATCTCCTCGTTTGTCCCTTTTTTGTTTCCAGTAGCTCCTCTTGTGACGCCTCCTCTGTGCTGCAGCTGTGGGGGCTCTTGGAGCCTCTTCAGTGTCTCAGAAGAAGACATTTGTAGCTAGCTCTCAAATGGGTTTAGCTCATAAGCTAGCTGTTTGTTTACTTTTAAAAAGCTGCTTTCTTCAGGACCATTATGGATTCTTTGCAGTAAAAAAAACAAACACTGAACCTCCACAAATCACGGCAAAGACGTACAAAAGTATCCAGTAGAAAATTGTGGAACACAAAAACCACAAATGCAGTTCACTGACAAAGGCAAAAACCGCAGCTGTACCAAAAGAGAGGAAGGTTGCCTCTTGTATACATGTCAACATTGTTAGTCGTCGATACAGTATTTATCTATCGATCCACAGTTACTCTTTTATTTGAGGGTATTTGTAATACAGTTACTTACTTGAAATCCAAGGAATACATCACAGTACTATTATTAGATTTCAGTTTCATAATCATAACATTAATAAGAAAGAAAAGACCCAGCTCTGTCCTTCTGGGCTGTGGCCTTTTGCCTTTGCTTATTTACATTCCTCAAAATAAGTTTGTAACAGGCGTCATGCAGAGGCGAGTAACTTTTTGAAGTAATTGTACTTTTGAAAGTACTTTTCTCACTAAGTACTTTTTACTTACTTACTTACTAACATGAAGTATCAGTATTCTAACTTGAGTTAAAAAAATAGTAACTTTTATTTATTTATTTGGTAGGCACAGTGCAAGTTAATGAACACACCACACCGGATTGTAGCCTTGGGCTAATTTCCATCCGTCGTCCCCCATGCGCACTCTCAAACACACTCTCATTCATCCTGGCCTATTGTACATGTTTTTAGTGGTAGGGGAAACCGGAGTACCCGGAAGACACGGGGAGAACATGCAAACTCCACACAGAAAGGCCTCGTCCAGGTGGGAATCGAACCCGGACCTTCTAACTGTGAAGCACGAGCACTAACCACTGTGCTACCGTGCCGCTCCAACTTGTGCCAGAGGTGGGTAGTATAGCCAAAATATTTACTCGAGTAAGAGTATCGTTACTTTGAAATATTACTCAAGTACAAATTAAATGTAGTGACCCAAACAATTACTCAAGTATAATTTAAAAAAGTTACTTGAGTACTATGAGTAACTGAGGAACCGTTTGAGTGAAAAAGATTTATTTTCAATGACGTCTTAATTTGTGTGAAACAAAACAAACAAGGAGACAAAGTACATCCATTTGACCGATCAATATTTCCACTGTGAGTAAATATTTAAGCAGTAAATGATTCATGCATTTACTGCTTAAATATTTACTCACAGTGGAAAAAGTATTTTTAAACTATTTTTTACTCAAATAAGAAACATACACTTCATTCTAATTTTACTCAAGTAGAAGTGAAAAGTAACCTACTCTAAGAAGTACAATTTCCTCAAAAGTTACTCAAGGACATGTACTTGAGTAACTGAGTACTACCCACATCTGACTGTGAGTAAATCTTTAAGGAACAAATATTCGTCTTTTGTGTTTTGTTATTTAAAGCAGTACTAAGTAACGTGTTTACCTTAATAAATCCTTTCCGTAGTCCCTCTGGGGGTAATACAAGTGTTAATGGGATGATTGGGGGGTCTTTCATCTCCCCCTGGTGTCTCTGGACAGAAAACCACAATTGCAACTTGCCTGCCACCGGGTCAGAGTCACCAATCTGCAGGCGAAACATCTTCACCGCTTATTATGCATTATCATGCAAATCAACGTGAAAGTATACAATACTCTGATTAGACAAAGTAACTAAATACATTTTAAGGCGAGTATTCGGTAACCCCCACCTGAACCGAGCACATTTTGTCCAGCTTGGCTGTACCCAAATCTAAAAGCTTCTTGTGCTTCAAAAAGTGTCAAAATAGCACCAAAAATGAGATGAAAAAAGTGACAAAAAATCGACAAAAACATGACAAAAGAAAAGAAAAGAAAGTGCAACAAAACGTAACAAAAAGCGATGAGAATGAGGCAAAAATGTGATGAAAACCCAACAAAAAAGCGATAGAAAAAATGTCAAAAAAAAGTGACGACAACGCGAGGAAAAAGCTCCATTTAGATGTTTTGTCAGTCTTAGCTTTCAAATGAGATGTTGCACTGGCCTGTAGGCTGTGATCTTATGGATTTGGGTAAAGCTGAACTGGAGAAAATGCACTCGGTTAAGACTGGGGTTAAGAGGTTAATGATAGCTCATAATAATAATTTTAAAAAAAGAAAAAAGAAGAAGACGAAGAAGAATAAGATGATGGAGAAGAAGAAGAAGAGAAAGAAGGAGAAAAAGGAAAACAAAAAGGAGAAAAGAAAGAGAAGGAGAGACACGGCAGTGCTTGTATTTGTCCTTTGCGCAGCGGGCGCGCACGAACCATCAAAAGACACGCACACACACGGATACGCAGCGAGGAGGAGGATCCGGAAGTGACGCAGACGCTGCTGGTGTTTACAGCTGAGCCGATCTGACTTGAGAATACTGCAACAAATGTGGACAACCCGATAAATCGTGGAATGCTGCACGCACACCGGCTGCCATGCGTCTGGAGTGAGCAGTATCCGCGGTGTGGAGATCGAGCCTCCTCCTCCTCCTCCGCTCGCTGCTGTCGGAGCTCTTGCGTCTAGTTGTTGGGCCCCGCGCCGTATGTAGCTTCCAGACAGACAGACAGACAGACAGACAGACAGACGGGCAGCTCTTCTCCCAAACCTCCGGCATGTGGCTGAAGCTGCTCTTCCTCACGCTGTACCTGCTGGTGCTCTTCGTGCTCGCGCGCCTGTTGGAGGCCGTGGTGTGGTGCGAGGCCGGGGTGCTCGCCACGCAGCTGGTGGACCCGGTCACTCTCAGCTACAACAAGCTCAAAACCATCCTGGAGGCTCGGGGCCTGGCCTACTCTGGACTGGCGCAGAAGACGGATGTGCGAGAGCTGGTGGAGAAGTCAGGTGAGGGTCCCGTCAGGTCAGAGCTGTTAAGTGAAGTCAGGTCGGGTGATGGAGAGAGCTGTCAGGAGAAGTCAGGTCAGGTGATGGAGAGAGCTGTCAGGAGAAGTCAGGTCAGGTGATGGAGAGAGCTGTCAGGAGAAGTCAGGTCAGGTGATGGAGAGAACTGTTAAGAGAAGTCAGGTCAGGTGATGGAGGAGGAGGAGTCGGTGATGGAGGGGAGAAGTCAGTCAGGTGATGGAGAGACTGTTAAGAGAAGTCAGGTCAGGTGATGGAGAGAGCTGTCAGGAGAAGTCAGGTCAGGTGATGGAGAGAGCTGTTAAGAGAAGTCAGGTCAGGTGATGGAGAGAGCTGTCAGGAGAAGTCAGGTCAGGTGATGGAGAGGAGAGTCAGTCAGTGATGGAGAGAGCTGTCAGGAGAAGTCAGGTCAGGTGATGGAGAGAGCTGTCAGGAGAAGTCAGGTCAGGTGATGGAGAGAGCTGTTAAGAGAAGTCAGGTCAGGTGATGGAGAGAACTGTTAAGAGAAGTCAGGTCAGGTGATGGAGAGAGCTGTCAGGAGAAGTCAGGTGATGGAGAGAGCTGTCAGGAGAAGTCAGGTCAGGTGATGGAGAGAACTGTTAAGAGAAGTCAGGTCAGGTGATGGAGAGAACTGTTAAGAGAAGTCAGGTCAGGTGATGGAGAGAGCTGTCAGGAGAAGTCAGGTCAGGTGATGGAGAGAACTGTTAAGAGAAGTCAGGTCAGGTGATGGAGAGAACTGTTAAGAGAAGTCAGGTCAGGTGATGGAGAGAGCTGTCAGGAGAAGTCAGGTGATGGAGAGAGCTGTCAGGAGAAGTCAGGTCAGGTGATGGAGAGAGCTGTCAGGAGAAGTCAGGTCAGGTGATGGAGAGAGCTGTCAGGAGAAGTCAGGTCAGGTGATGAAGGGGGCTGAACCAACTAATCGATTATTGAAATAGTTGACAACTATTTTAGTAATCGATTAATCTTTGTCTGGTTCACACAGACTCAAATATAGCACAAATGACATTAACATTTTGTATTTTTGATGAAAATGTACTCTGTAAATGTAGTGTTTTGTACATTGAACATTTCATAAATATCTGTCTGTGTCTCAACCAATCAGAATGCAGAATTAGCACCCAAAACCTCCAACAAACACTCACTTTAAGATTACTCCATCAACAGGTCCTCAAGTGGCGCCATTGTAGCTGTATGTGATGAAAAAATTGAAAAAATACAATTTTCATATGCAATTCCCAGCTAAGCGATTAAAATAATCAGTAGATTAATCGATAAATAATCGTTAGTTGCAGCCCTAGTGATGGAGAGAGCTGGAGAAGGAGCCAGGTCAGGGTTCATTTGTTTTATTTCATTTGTGATATAACCACAAATTAAATAAATGCTTGATTCATACTATTCATTAATGGTATTCAGTAGCTGATGCACAGTGTGGTAAATGAATATTAATTCATCATAAAGGTTTATTGTCTTAGTAAATGAAAGATAACTCCAAATCATGCACTAGATACTAATTTTAAGTAGGGCTGCAACTAACGATTATTTTGTAATCGATTAATCTATCGATTATTTTTACGATTAATCGAGTAATCGCTCAGTTGTGAATTGTGTGGAAAAATTGTATTATTTTTAATCACAAAAAGCTAAAGTGGCACCACTTGAGGATGTATTGATGGCGTAAACTTAAAGTAAATGTTTGTTGGAGGCTCTTGGTGCTAATTCTGCTTTCTGATTGGATGAGACACAGACAGATATTCATGAACTTTACAATGTAAAAAACACTACAGACCCTAACTATAAAAACAAAGTAGGTTTTCATCAAAAATACTACATTTTCATTTTCATTTTCATTTTTGCTCTATTTGAGTCTGTGTGAACCAGAAAACGATTAATCGATTACTAAAATAGTTGTCAACTATTTCAATAATCGATTAGTTGTCAATTAATCGATTAGTTGTTTCAGCCCTAATTTTAAGATATGGTGGCTTTTTCTATTTCAAAGCTGAATGATTTAGAATAATATATAATAGGGTTTTAAGTGTAAGCATGTACACTTTATGTAATTTCCATTGGCAGATTGCTGTCCTTCCCTGCCGCTGTCTGAAGCTCCTCTGATCATGTGTTTTGTTTGTGGCAGGGGATCTGTCCGACGGGGAGCTGTACTCAGCCTTAAAGAGGGAGAAGGAGCAGCCTGAGGGAGACGCTGGCACCACACATTTCAGTGGAGAGCTGCACTTCTATGAGCTGGTGGAGGACACCAAAGATGGCATTTGGCTGGTCCAGGTGAGGACTGTCTCTTCAAACCCCCTAAAGATACAAATGGTCTGAAAAGCATTTGGTTCCTGTATGAGTTTAACAGTTCTGTTTCAGTCTTTTCTCAAATGTTAGTGGTCCTGGAGGTGTTCAAAATGTGCACTCAACACGTTTGAAAATAGCAGTTACATTTAGATTAGAATAGTTATGTTGTAACTTTTTACAGTCATCTAATCTGAAATGAATTTGAGATTTAACTTTGAACATAAGCTCCTGTGTGTCTCAGGTGGTTGCTCAGGACAGAGAAGCTCTACTCGGTCAGTCCAGTTGGAGAAGAATGGTGAAGAAGGTCTCTCAGTTTGGCATCCGGACTGGAGTCTTTAACTGTTCCAGTGATCACAGGTAACACAGTCGTCTCATATGTGCATTTCCTCTTGTCTACCCAAACAAAATTAACAAAATTAAGTTAAAATTAATAATGTGAATAAGTTTGTTTTACAGTATTAGTTGTATTTTAAATTCTCATTTTGAGTAACTGTATTCAGGTACATTTACTCTTTCATTTGAGAGTATTTAGAATACAGTTACTTTCTTCAAATCAAGGGGATACATTATGGTACTCAATTGTTACATTTTAGCTTCATATTGCATGATATCGAGAGGGAAAAGATTAGTTTCTCTGCTGCATTCCCGACGTGCTGTTGCAAAGGGCTTTTTTTAGCTTCCTAATTAGTGACAAAAAAGTTGATAACAGGCATAAGCGCACACTGTATTCATACAGAACTATAAAGCAAATAAAAGTGTTTTGTTGACCTTGTGAGAGAAAATGAAGATGCGCGTAACGCAGAGCAGGCACATTATTTTTCCCCAAGATGGGAAAGGCCAGTCGCTCCCTGATTGGCCAGCTGCCGACATAGGCAGCCAATGATACGTGGTCACCTCAGCAAAACAACGCCATCTTAAACTAACTTAAACTAACGGTAAACCTTACCCTAATCCTAATGTGGTAAACCTGACCCTAATCCTAATGTGGTAAACCTGACCCTAATCCTAATGTGGTAAACCTGACCCTAATCCTAATGTCGTAAACCTGACCTAATCCTAATGTCATAAACCTGACCCTAATCCTAATGTCGTAAACCTGACCCTAATCCTAATGTCGTAAACCTGACCCTAATCCTAATGTCGTAAACCTGACCCTAATCCTAATGTCATAAACCTGACCCTAATCCTAATGTGGTAAACCTGAGCCTAATCCTAATGTGGTAAACCTGACCCTAATCCTAATGTGGTAAACCTGACCCTAATCCTAATGTGGTAAACCTGACCCTAATCCTAATGTGGTAAACCTGACCCTAATCCTAATGTGGTAAACCTGACCCTAATCCTAATGTGGTAAACCTGACCCTAATCCTAATGTGGTAAACCTGACCCTAATCCTAATGTCGTAAACCTGACGCTAATCCTAATGTCATAAACCTGACCCTAACGTCGTAAACCTGACCCTAATCCTAATGTGTAAACCTGACCCTAATCCTAATGTGGTAAACCTGAGCCTAATCCTAATGTCGTAAACCTGACCCTAATCCTAATGTGGTAAACCTGACCATAATCCTAATGTCATAAACCTGACCCTAATCCTAATGTCGTAAACCTGACCCTAATCCTAAAGTCGTAAACCTGACCCTAATCCTAATGTCGTAAACATGACCCTAATCCTAATGTCGTAAACCTGACCATAATCCTAATGTCATAAACCTTACCCTAATCCTAACGTCGTAAACCTGACCATAATCCTAATGTCATAAACCTTACCCTAATGTCGTAAACCTGACCCTAATCCTAATGTGGTAAACCTGACCATAATCCTAATGTCATAAACCTTACCCTAATCCTAAAGTCGTAAACCTGACCCTAATCCTAAAGTCGTAAACCTGACCCTAATCCTAAAGTCGTAAACCTGACCTAATCCTAATGTGGTAAACCTGACCCTAATCCTAATGTCGTAAACCTTACCTAATGTCGTAAACATGACCCTAATCCTAAAGTCGTAAACCTGACCCTAATCCTAATGTGGTAAACCTGACCATAATCCTAATGTCATAAACCTGACCATAATCCTAATGTCGTAAACCTGACCATAATCCTAATGTGGTAAACCTGACCATAATCCTAATGTCATAAACCTTACCCTAATGTCGTAAACCTGACCATAATCCTAATGTCGTAAACCTGACCATAATCCTAATGTGGTAAACCTGACCATAATCCTAATGTCATAAACCTGACCCTAATCCTAAAGTCGTAAACCTGACCCTAATCCTAAAGTCGTAAACATGACCCTAATCCTAATGTCGTAAACATAACCCTAATCCTAATGTGGTAAACCTGACCATAATCCTAATGTCATAAACCTTACCCTAATGTCGTAAACCTGACCCTAATCCTAATGTGGTAAACCTGACCATAATCCTAATGTCATAAACCTTACCCTAATTCGTAAACCTGACCCTAATCCTAAAGTCGTAAACTGACCCTAACGTCGTAAACCTGACCCTCATCCTAATGTCGTAAACCTGACCCTCATCCTAATGTCGTGAACCTGACCCTAATCCTAATGTCGTAAACCTGACCCTAATCCTAATGTCGTAAACCTGACCCTCATCCTAATGTCGTGAACCTGACCCTAATCCTAATGTCGTAAAACCTGACCCTAATTCTAATGTCGTAAACCTGACCCTAATCCTAATGTCGTGAACCTGACCCTAATCCTAATGTCGTAAACATAATCCTAATGTCGTAAACCTGACCCTAATCCTAATGTCGAACCTACTAAATGTCGTAAACCTGACCCTAATCCTAATGTCGCAAACCTGACCCTAATCCTAATGTCGTAAACCTAATCCTAATGTCGTAAACCTGACCCTATCTAATGTCGTAAACCTGACCCTAATCCTAATGTCGTAAACCTGACCCTATCCTAATGTCGTAACCTGACCCTAATCCTAATGTCGTAAACCTGACCCTAATCCTAATGTCGTAAACCTGACCCTCATCCTAATGTCGTAACCTGACCCCCCTAATGTCGTAAACCTGACCCTAATCTAATGTCGTAAACCTGACCCTAATCCTAATGTCGTAAACCTGACCCTAATCCTAATGTCGTAAACATAATCCTAATGTCGTAAACCTGACCCTAATCCTAATGTCGCAAACCTGACCCTAATCCTAATGTCGTAAACCTGACCCTAATCCTAATGTCGAAACCTGACCCTAATCCTAATGTCGTAAACCTGACCCTAATCCTAATGTCGCAAACCTGACCCTAATCCTAATGTCGAAACCTGACCCTAATCCTAATGTCGTAAACCTGACCCTAATCCTAATGTCGCAAACCTGACCCTAATCCTAATGTCGTAAACCTGACCCTAATCCTAATGTCGTAAACCTGACCCTAATCCTAATGTCGTAAACCTGACCCTAATCCTAATGTCGTAAACCTGACCCTAATCCTAATGTCGCAAACCTGACCTAATCCTAATGTCGTAAACCTGACCCTAATCCCTAATCCTAATGTCGAAACCTGACCCTAATCCTAATGTCGTAAACCTGACCCTAATCCTAATGTTAACTGACCCTAATCCTAATGTCGTAAACCTGACCCTAATCCTAATGTCGTAAACCTGACCCTAATCCTAATGTCGTAAACCTGACCCTAATCCTAATGTCGTAAACCTGACCCTAATCCTAATGTCGTAAACCTGACCCTAATCCTAATGTCGCAAACCTGACCTAATCCTAATGTCGTAAACCTGACCCTAATCCTAATGTCGTAAACCTGACCCTAATCCTAATGTCGTAAACCTGACCCTAATCCTAATGTCGTAAACCTGACCCTAATCCTAATGTCGCAAACCTGACCCTAATCCTAATGTCGTAAACCTGACCCTAATCCTAATGTCGAAACATAATCTAATGTCGTAAACCTGACCCTAATCCTAATGTCGTAAACCTGACCCTAATCCTAATGTCGTAAACCTGACCCTAATCCTAATGTCGTAAACCTGACCCTAATCCTAATGGACCCTAATCCTAATGTCGTAAACCTGACCCTAATCCTAATGTCGTAAACCTGACCCTAATCCTAATGTCGTAAACCTGACCCTAATCCTAATGTCGTAAACCTGACCCTAATCCTAATGTCGTAAACCTGACCCTAATTAACGACCTAATCCTAATGTCGTAAACAACATGAAACCCTAATCCTAATGTCGTAAACCTGACCCTAATCCTAATGTCGTAAACCATGACCCTAATCCTAATGTCGCAAACCTGACCCTAATCCTAATGTCGCAAACAACTAAGCACTGACCCTAATGTCGCAAACCTGAACCTGTTCCTAATCGAATGTTGTAAACTAGCCCTAACTTTTCCTTGGCCCTAACTTTAAGGATAGTGGAGTTTACTAAAGGTGTCTTTCAGGCGTGAGTACGAATCTGACCAGTCAGGGTATGAATGTATAAATCCATGGTCACATATTCATCTACATTATGGTACTCAAGCATTACATTCTACCATCATATTGCATGATATTGAGAGGGAAAAGATCAAAGTTACCAGGGAAAGGTTTTCTGATCTCTTCTGTGTTCAATGGTGAGCTGTTGCAAACTGCTTTTTTTACCTTCCTGATTAATGACACATAAGTTCATAACAGGCATAAGCACACACTGTATTTAAACAGAAATATAATGCAAATGAATTCATGTTTTTTTATAATCTATACGCCACATTTGTGCAGACATAAAGTGAATAAATGTGAAAGTATTCTAAGTATTGAGAATACAGTACTCTGATTGGACAAAGTAACAGAATATGTTACAGAATACATTTTTAGGCCAGTATTCAGTAACTAAATACAATTAGTATTCTCCCTAACACTGCGTGTTAAAGGATAACATTAAATAGCTATTTATCATACTGGGTCAAGCTGTACAGTCGTACCATCTCTGTCATAGCCTTGACTGTGGTGCTCAGGCGCCCACTCTGAGCCACTGAATGTTTTGCTTGCGTATCAGTATGACGCTCTTAGACGGTATTTACGTTCCTTCTGTGGAAGCATAGACAGACTTGAATGTTAGGACTAGCGCAATGTCTCGAGTTCATGTCTCCAGGTCCCGTAACGATGGTAAATAAACTTCTCCTGTATAAGACATCCTGACTGCTGCCTATTCTTCATCATCCTCTTGAACACCATTGTTATTTCTCTAACACTTAGGGGTAACGCTCCTGTAAGAAATTTAACAAACTGTGGAATCACTTTTTGTTTTTAACTTTTACATCAGAGTTTTTCCTCACTGAACAGACAGGAGTTATACAGGGAAATGAGCTCTGTGGCCTCACACTGTGTCTGTTTAGTTGAACACAACACATGCGGGTCCCTGTGTTACCGGTATGAGGCCGGGGCCACAAGTAGGGCTCGGTTCATTTTTATTTTTTTTATATACACTCCCACTCAAAAGTTTGGGTCACTTAAAATGTCCTTATTTTTGACATACATATAGTATTTATAACATACATAAACATTAAATAAATACAGTCGAGACATTTTTAATGTTAATGCCTATTCTAGCTGGAAACGGGTGACCCCAAATTTTTGAACTGTAGTGTATATCAAATGACACGCCGATTATTAGGATTTACTGTAATTTATTGTTATCAAGACAAACAGTCACATTTATCTTGAATGAATGCTTTATTCCATATTGCCCAACCCTACTCTGGGCTTCTGTTAGTTTGATCTGTAAGCGCTGGTGCGCCCCAGTTTCAGGTGGTACGTTCTGAATGGTTTAGATGCAAAAACTCTCTCCAGCCACATTGGGCCTACTTAAATACACACCAAATGCTGCTGTCACAAGTCAATTTCTTAACTGTGAGATCGATGAAAATCTATCTTGTAATCTTTTCTTCTTGCACAACATTTCTCACTTCATAACCACATCATCAAAGGAACTTTGGAACTGACTGGAAAGTACATGTAATCAATCAATCAAACTTTATTTATAAAGCGCTTTTCATACAGAAAAGTTTCACAAAATGCTTTACAGATTACAACATTTAAAACAATACGCCCGGCATCCCTTCCCATTCCTTCGAATATATATACAAACGTTACACACACACTCAGACTTTTACCCCACCGTCTACGCACACACCCCCTCCCTCACTCACTAACTCACACACACACACACAGAGAATAAAATAAACAGATACATAAAGCTGGGTACAGAGGGACAAGTGTGGAAACCCCATTTGAGGAGATCCCAGAGGAGGCTCGTAAAGCTCGAGTTAAAAAAAATCCCCAAAGCCCCCCCCCCCCCCCCCCGTGTGCCGAAACCTGTGGAATACAGCACGAGCTCTGAAAAGCCCAGATTACTGACTGTGAAAGCTTGTCTGTGCAGGTCGTGTGTGCGCCGTGGCTGGCACCGCTCCACCCTCATCATGGCGGTGCCCCAGACCTCCGCCTCCAAGGGGAAGGTGGTGCTGAAGGAGTACCACGGCCAGCGCACGAGCCACGAGCATGTCTCCCGCTGGGTCACGGCGCAGGTGGCAGGGCAGATCCACACGCTGGAGCGGTCCGAGCCGCTGCTGCACGAGTGGCAATCGGACGACACGGTGAAGATGTTCCTGTTCGCGCAGCTCCCTCAGCCGCCCGCCTTCTTCTCCGCGCTGTCTGTCAGGTTCACCGGACGCATCAAGTTCATCTTTGTCAACATCTGCCACTGGAACAACCACAGCAGCCTGGTGCAGATCGGCGTGACGCGCAGCCCGGCCTACGTCCTGAAGACGCCTGAAGGGATGTACTGGTATGGACACAGGTAAACTCTTCATTTATTACTGCAGATCAGTGATGATGTTTCACATGCATTCAACTGGCCTGGGTTTTACAACAGGGACACATATAATAGAGTACTCAAATAAATTCTGTTAAACTTGTGCTCTTGTATCCAGGGCTGGACAACATTAAACAATACCAGTCTGGTATCGGGGAAAAAAGTTTAGGTACGACTGGTATCGAAAAAATGAAAGTATGGAAAGAAAGAACCGGAAAAAAATCTTCTCTCTTTAGATCCAAGTCTTGATGCTGTTGGTCCAGGGACGGCATTAAAGGAAGTGACTTTGTTGTTTCAGCTCAAAAAAGAAAAATTACACAATTTTCCTTATTTTTGCCACAATTGCTCCCATTTTTCACCCATTTTTTGACATTGATGAACCCAATATTGTAAATGTGCAGATCGTCCACACATTATTGTTCAGGTATCAGTATTGAAAAACAAATATCATTAAAGTACTGGTATAAAAAAAAAAGCAACGGTCCCCAGTCCTACTTGTATCAGCATAGGGCTACAGACGTTTACATTAAACCTCTGTGATCAGTGCTCCCCAGTGTCACACACACAGAGAGCTGGGCTGTTTAAAAATACATTAGTGCTTTACTCTCAACCTAAAACTGCAGAGATGTGAGAAAGATACCCCACCTGATTGTCTGCTGTGTTGTTCCAGCGCAGTCAACGAATAAACAGAAATAGTGTTTATTATAACCTTGTAGATTACTTCATGATACTTCATTACTTCGGGAGGCAAAGCTCTCGATTTACCGATCGATCTACGTTCCCACCCTCACCTATGGTCATGAGATCTGGGTAATGACCGAAAGGACAAGATCGCGGACACAAGCGGCTGAAATGAGTTTCCTTCGCAGGGTGGCTGGGCGCACCCTTCGAGATCGGGTGAGGAGCTCAGTTACCTGGGAGGAGCTCGGAGTAGAGTCGCTGCTCCTTCACGTCGAAAGGAGCCAGCTGAGGTGGCTAGGGCATCTGTTCCGGATGCCTCCTGGTCGCCTCCCTCGGGAGGTGTTCCAGGCATGTCCTATTGGGAGGAGGCCTCGTGGAAGGCCCAGGACACGCTGGTGGGACTATGGCCCAATCTCAATTCTCTTTTCTACCCCTACCCCTTCCCCTAGCCTTAGCCCTTGCCCTTTCCCTACACCCTGAAACCAAGGGCTAAGGGCGAGGGTTGAAAATACCACCCTAAGAAATGGGACAGCCCTCCATTTGACTGCATTTACTATTAACACAGATGATTAAGGTTATGTAAAAAAAATAAAATAAATAAACAAAATAAAAGCAAGCCTACTTGTCTATAGAGCATGTTTCTACTGAACCAGTTTATCACTTGACTGATGCTGTTTTGTAACACCTAAACAACAGGGCTCGGTCTCAGCCCAAACCTTACAGATTTTCATCTATTTCTGCTACATTCTCCTTCCCCCTGTCCATGTGTTGCAGCTTCTACCGCGGGTCGCTGTGGCTGCAGCCGGAGCTGCGAGAGATCAGCCCATTCGCTCCTGTAGCGCACTCAGCGGGGACAGTCAGAGGTAGACCCGCTCGCACTGCGCACAGGGCGGGACAGGCACCCGCAGCCTCCGCTCTGAGCCCCGGGCCTGAGCGGAGGCTGCAGGGCTGCGCTCAGACCGGGGACAGACCGCCTCGGACCCGGGCTCAGAGCACAGCGGTGCGGGGAGAAATCGAGCGCAGCAGCGACGCACTGAACCCCGTGTGTCATGTCAATAGCGACGTATCGAAAGTTTGGGAGCGTTCGCAGCAGCAAAGCGAAAACGTAGAACTGACACGTTTATAGCAATGGACTGTTCTAATTGTTGCACAAAGCGAATAGTCATGAACGAAGCGTTCTGCAGCTTTATAAATGTTATAAGAGTGCTTATTGATGATATTCGTGAATTCATTTCGCAGTTTATTTCCGTGTTTTGTCAAACTCCTCCTACCCCTTCGTCTGAAGTGTGCATCTGAAAAACCCTCGCTGGAAGGGCTATGTGGCCCTCTCCCTCACCCCTACCCCTCACCGCTAAATAGAATTGGGACACCCCTTCGTCTGTCGTGAACGCGCACAACGAAGGGAAAGGGCTAAGCGGAGGGCTAAGGGGGAGAATTGAGATTGGGCCTATGTCTCCGAGCTGGCCTGGTGTCGCCTCAGGGTCCCCCAGACAGCTGGAGGAGGTGTGTGTGGATCGGGAAGTCTGGGCATCTCTGCTGAGACTGCTGCCTCCACGACCCGGCCCCGGATAAAGCGGAAGAAAATGGATGGATAACTTCATGAAATGACAATAATGATTAGCATTGAAACCCAGTAAAATAGATCAAAATTATACAACCCAGTCCAGCTGATTGTGTTTGAAAACTCATCTAAAACCAACCATAATACAGGAAATACAGCAGTTTGTACAAATGTTCCTCCTGATTTCCTTGTGCTTAAAGCGACCATAAACATTCATAAAAACAATCATGTTCCTCCCCTCCTGATTGGACCAGAAAGCCAGTCCTAGGCTGTGTCCGAATGTCCACCCTAGTCCCTAACCCCTCATTCACTCTATCGGCCTGCACTGATATAGTGTACAGAGTGATTCGAACATGCTGCCCACTACTTTCTCTTTGCAGCGTGTCATGTGCAGTGTGCGGAGAGTAGTGAGTCCGGTGTCCAGAACGCCAGCAAAGTGACTGTACCACAGCTACTATAAGTCGCTAAACTCCTGGAATAATGTATTTCTGCGATAAAGACTGACCAAATTCAAGAGACAGTGAGAGTGGAATATTTATGAATAAATATTAGTCAGATATGTTTTATTTCACATGGATTTGACATGTTTGAAGAAAACGGCCTGCATATTGACCCATCTAATGCACACTGCTTTTCAGAATGCATTGTGGGAAATGTTGACTGCGCAATTTTTTTTCTCTGGACATTTGGACACCATGATAAAATGATGTGACCACAATAGAAACAATACATCAGAAAAGGGTAGAAACTAGGGCTGAAAGATATATTGTTATCGTATCGATATCGAGATATGAACATTCAAGATATCAATATCGCAAAAGAAAAATATATCGTTATCGTATTTATATCGTGATATGAACATTCGAAATATTAAATTGAAAAAGCAAGATATAAACGATATAGATTTTCATCAATAAAACTGCACTCTTTTGTATTATGATTTTATTTTTCTGAAAAATGCTTAGTTTTCACCTAGTTATATCGTATCGTATTGATATCGAGATATCTGGCATGAATATCGAGATATTAAATTTTGTCCATATCGTTCAGCCCTAGTAGAAACGTAGCCTTGTCAAGAGAGAGAGAGAAGCCGCAGCCTGTTTACGCGCCGCCATGGTAATATATTTAATTTTGCCCAAAAAAATCACTGGGAGTTTTTTTCAATCACATTCAAATGATCCTCTAACAGTTAAAGACTTGAAAATTATGCTGACTGTCATTTGAGTTGATAATTTAGAAAATCTGAGAAAAATATCATTTGCATAATCATTTGGAACACAGTGTATTAGAAATGCTAAATAGATTTTACAGTGGGGGGTCTCGAGTTGTTGGTTTGATGATTTTGGGGGTCACGGCACCAAAAGTTTGGCGAGAGGGCCAGTCTGAATGATAAAACTCCCGAGCAGAAATGAGGTCCCAGCACACCACTTTCTCTCCTGTTTCTGCTCTCTAGCACCAACCTAACCCTCATGTGAAACGTACCTGTGTTTAAGCTCTCACCTGATGGGATAGTTTGCAGAAATGAAAGGAAAGCTTGTATTTATATGTACTGATTGGGTGAAATGTGTGTCTGCTTGTCAGCACGGGGGAGTTGCTGTCGGTGGGGGCCATGGACACCTTCCTGCGCTCGGTCCAGCCTGAAGTCAACGACCTGTTTGTGCTGAGCCTGCTGCTCATCAACCTACTGGCCTGGACTGACCTCTTCATCACACAGGTCTGAGGTCTTTGTCACTCACACCTTTCTCATGGTATCATTCCTACAACTCACCACATCGTTCTGCTTCAGGGAGCGACGGTCAAGCGCTTCATGGTTCTCATCCGGACACTCGGGACGTACAACTCCGTCCTGCTGCTGTCGTGGCTGCCCGTTCTGGTATGGACTTCCTGCTACTGTTCCCTCACAACCTGCTGTAGTAGGGCAAAAACAAAAAATCATTTTGTGAGACAAGTGCCAAATATAAGAGAAATGCTCTCTGGATGGAGCTGAGTGGTTTTTACCCCCCACATTTAAATAACTGCAGATAAGCCTGAGCAAATAAAGCAAGAAAAAAAAACTGTCCAGTCCATACAATTAGGCTATAATAATAATAATTAATAATAATAATAATAATAATAATGCATCGGTTTTATATAGCGCTTTTCTGGACACTCAAAGATGCTTTACATTGCACTATTCATTCACTCCATACTTGGTGGTAGTAAGCTACTATTGTAGCCACAGCTGCCCTGGGGCAGACTGACGGAAGCGAGGCAACCAGTCTGCGCCATCGGCCCCTCTGACCACCACTACTCACTCACTACATTCACCAGGCTTCCTGGTGTTACCAAACGGTCTCCCATCCAAGTACCGACCAGGCCCTTCCCTGCTTAGCTTCCAAGGTCTGATGGGATTGGGCAGAGCAAAGGCGGTATGGCCTTTGCACTTGGCAGTATGCACTTGGCAACTGTTTGGCTAAAGCCAAACAGTTGCAGTTTATAATTTAATGATTAATCCTAAATTATTTTAATGTCTCTTATATGAAGCCCAATCTTCTCAGAATAAACTCGAATAAACTGCTGAAGACCTCACACATAGATGGGAGCAATCCGGAAATTTTTGCTGAGCAACGCCCTCCTTTGGGGGAAACAAAGGAGGGCATGGTTGGAGGGCAACAGGTCACTTCCACAGCTTCCTTTTCACATTCGACAAATAAATAAAACAAATAAATAAAAATGTCATATGTAAATTACAATCTTTCCCCATTCACTTCAATGTATGAGCGCTCCTGTTATCCTCAGAGGCGTAGCTTGCCATAAGGCAAGGCAGGCAGCTGCCTGGGGCCCCAACAGTCAAGGGCCCCCATGAACTAGCCCCATTATTCACTGGCATGTAGCAAAATCTTGACATTCATAAGTTTACTGATGACTCTGGTCTTGTAGTTACTCCATCTCTCCTCTAAAGCGCTGTGGCGCTGTTGATCCCCATCCTGCTGCTGCTGTAGTGAGTCATGTTCCCTAATGTTAACTTATAATGAGCAGTGGACAGACTTTTTTACTCATTGCTCCACCAGATTATATTTGTAATAGTGAAACCAGTTTATTGTAACACTCATCATGACCTTTAAGAACCTCATTCTTCTGTTCTGAGGGAAACATATCTGCATTATGGAGTTTATCATCCCGGAGGAGAGCAAGTTCACTATTTCAAATGGTTCACTAAGAAAATCTTGTTAGCAGCCAAAAACATTAATTAGAGACAAAGTCAGCAATTAGAAAGCTTCATTAGCGCTCAGACCATGGCACAAGACATGGATTGAAGTTAATATGCATGAGCCGGGTCGATGAGCATTAGGGATGTCTTCCCCTGGAGCCCGGACACTAGTGGTGAAATGGGATTGTCAGTTGTCAATAGTCATAGTGAAGGGTAGTCACACATGGCCCTTATGTGCAGTATGGTTGTCCGGTAACAGTGGAATAGTCACGTGATGCTGCTGTCTCTCCTCTCGTAGGCCTCCTGCAGCTGCCGTACCTGGACTCCTTCTACAGCTACAGCCTGAAGCTCCTGCGCTACGCTGACACCTCCAGGCTGGGCAGTGTGGTGCGCGCAGACTGGACCTTTTACTCCTCTCACCCTGCCCTCTTCCTGTCCACGTACCTGGCCACCGGGCTGCTGGTGGACTACTTGGAGAAGAAGCGCCGGTGTCACCGCAGGAGCCTGGAGGACAGCAGCACCAACCTGGAGTGGTTAGCCAGCCTTTGGGACTGGTACAGCTCCTACCTGCTGCACCCCATCGCCTCCCTGAACCAGTCAGACCAGTCGGAATGGGACGAACACACCAACTTCCTCTTTGAGCGCTTGGCCTTTCCTGATCTCTGGCTGCGCCCACTGGTCAACATTGACTATATAAAGATCCTACCCATCTGGAGGTTTAAAAGTGCCGAGCGAGCAGACGACGGGTCAGGAGGCGCGGGGGACAAAAGCTCGGACTCGGAGTGTGAGGAGAGCCCTCCGCCCTGCGACTGGTCCGCCTGGCCTCAGGACATGCTCCGCTGTTCAGAGTGCGTGGTCTGTTTAGAACACTTTGCGGACACAGAGGTGCTGATGGGCCTGCCGTGTGGACACGCCTTCCACCACAGCTGCATCATGGTGTGGCTGGCAGAGGGCCAACACTGCTGCCCTGTGTGCCGCTGGCCCAGCTACAAGAAGAAGAGAGCTGCTCCGGCCCCAGCCTCCTACTCACACACGGACTGACCACAGTCTGGACACTCACCATGTACACCGGTCCCTATGCCTTTAGTCAGAAATGATGGTGCACAAGCTCCCACTATAGGTTCAGATTATAGTTATATTTATTAACATGAAGATTAATTGCTGCAGAAATGTATTTATAAAATCATATCCAATTGTATAAATATACAATATGAATTTAGTTTATTTCACGAGCTGCTGACACCGTACAATCTGTCAAGGAAAATGTAGAACGCTGATTCACACTTTTTGGTTTCTCTGGTCCAGGGATTCCCAACGTTTCGGGCCGCGACCCCCAAAATCACTTTACCAACAACTCAACATTTTGAAATCTGGTTTACTATGGTCTCAAAATCATCTTGTGACCTTCAGTGTCCCGCGACCCCCACTTTGGGAACCACTGCCTGGTCTGCAATGTTAAAGGGAACATATCACGCAAACTGATCTTCATGAGCTTTTAACCGTGTTATTACGTTGTTCCTAAAGCCTACTTGGAGAGTAGTATTTGAGTTTGAGCAAACCTGTATACTGACGACGGCAGCATACTGTGTGTAATCTGGACTTCCTGCATTTCATTCTTTAATCTAAATGTAAAGGATGGACGGTGGTCAGTTTATTTACATTATTATGATGTAATAAGACGTACAAAACAAAATAACATGAGTCTGATCATTAAAAAGAAGAAAATTGCACATGAAGGTTTTTATTTTATTATTTACAGATTTACGCACTCATTACTATTAAGTATTTTTATTTCAAAATTATATTGCTCAAGGAAAAAGTACTGTGTGATAAGATTAAGAAAAAGAGTACATTTAATTCAATATAAATAACTGAGTACTTCTAGCCCCTGGTCATGCTCATAAGTGGAGGTGGAGTGCTGACTGGTTTGAAATACACTGGGAGTTTGTGTTAAAAATCATCTGCAGTTTCTCTCTTACTCGTGCTACGAAAGCAATAGCCAGATCTTTTCTTCTTAGCGATTACCTGTGGAGTCCTAATCACTCATAATTCGTGCTGAAGCGGATGGTTTGAATCAAAGAGCAGATATTGGTGAGTGTGAGTGGGTTTTCGGGCAGGTTCAGACTTCAGACCAAAGTCAGGGACAGGCAAAAGAAGAAGAACGCGTCCAGGTTTCCTCTGGGTGCTACGGTCAGAGCCGATGCTGGCCCTTCTGAGGCCCTAAGCAAAAATCTACTCGGGGCCCTACAGTACGCATCCCTTGGCCATTCGACGAAGAGCGAACCCATTTGCGGTCAAAAAAGTTACACGCAGTAGTGTAGGGCAGAAGGAGAACATAATGACCTCAAGTTGGGCCCTGCCCCACTGTGTAAGAACCACTAACCATTTGCCACTGTCAGACTGGGATTTAGGACTACACTAGACTATATAAAATGTTAAATGGTCATGTTGTTTCACCTCTGGTCCCTGACCCACAGTTTGGGAACCCCTGATTTAAAACTTGCACCTGCTCCTGACCGTTTTTTCTGTCTTACCACTGAGAATAAGCCTGACAGTAAGGCCCAGTCCCATTTCTCTCACTTGCTCTGAGAACACTCGCTATGAGTTCCCTCCACATTAGAGTCCCCTCAGTGAGGGAAGTGCAAGTGAAGATTCTCCCTAAGGAATGGGACAACACTAGTATGCAAATTGCGGCAAAGAACGTGTACCTTACGTCACGCGCAACATCGACGTGTCTGATTTCACCCCCGTCTAGTAGATAGCGGTAATACAGAGTTTATACACATAAACTACAATAACAAGAAATACGTAGCTCCTGCCTCTTGTGGGTGCCATGTTGATTTATCTACGTTTGATAAATCAACGGAGAGGAAATATACCAAACAGCAGACGCGTTCGCCGTATGTTTGTGACGGTCGGGATGTTTCAGGTTTGTTGTTTCGTTTAATTTTGGCACTTGGCTCAACTTAGCTGCCAACTACCATCGTGTCTAAAAACAAGACGACCTACACATTCAGATCGTATAGTTTACATCCAGTCTATTGTTAAACGACATTAAACGTGACGCATTACTGTTTTCCATAATCAATAATCATCTGTGTCACATAAGTAAAACGTAAACAAGCAACAGTCCTCACAGGAGAAAGAGTTCAGCTTGAGACCATTTTTGTTTACTGAAAGCTTGAATCAGAGTCAGTAGATTGAGAACCTGAATAAGCTCGAAACATCCACATGTGCACCGGGACACACCGGGGCACACACCCGGCCGTCAGTGTATATTGACGGGCAGACTCTGGCGAAGCACTCGGCATTTTTACGAACGTCGTCAAATAGCGACTTTCAAACTATAACTTAGAGGTCCATTGCATATACATCTAAGATATTCCAACACATTTCATAATTTTTACAGGCTTATTTGCGTAAATATTCTTACATTAGTAATTGTCGCTTCCACCGGTAGCCGCCATGTTTATACTCCCTCGGCCCCAAGTCAGCTCCTGACCTGACTCGCTGCGGAGGAGCCTTTTCAAGGGAGATAGCCACTTCCTCTTGCTCCCTAAGTATTGGACACCCTACCCCTCCGCGGGAATGCGCAAAATCAAGGGGAAGGGCTCAAAGCGAGGGCAAGGGTTTGAATTGGGACAGTGCCTAATTCGTTTTACACCAAGCACATTCAGAGAACCGGAGTTTCTAAAAGTAAATGCACGCATGAGAACCGTGTGGATTCAACTCTCCTTTGAGACAAATAAATGTTTTGTCTCTTCAACTCTCCAAACGACTGTCCTGATATCTACAAACAACTAGAAGATGAGTGGTGGCTGATGCAGCCCCGAGTTCGAGCAGAGAAAACATGAGACGAACAGCGTGCAGGAGACTGGAGAATAACGTGAACCTGGCCCCCCATCATACTCAAAATTTTATAAAAAATATGTCAGTCGTTTGTGCTGTTTTGTGCTGTAAACATTTTTGTTTGTGTTGTTATCGTTTTTGAGATATTAATGATTGTTTTATTGGTCAGATCTAAGGTCACCCTGCTCGTTATAAAGCTCCAAAACGGGTTAAATGGTGTCAACCGCTTCCTCTACATCTGTGCTGTTTTGTGCTGTAAAGATTTCCGTTTGTGCTGGTTCGGTTTTAAACCTATTACAAACTTTAGAGCCTTCAGGCGTCCATGCTCGTCCTCATCTGAAGCGCGCGCACGTGTCGGGAGTGCACGACAACACACACTGCATGCAAAAAACAATCATTAATATCTCAAAAACGATAACAGCACAAACACAACTTTTACAGCACAAAACAGCGCAAACGTAGCACAAACGATTGACATATTTTTTATACAATTTTGAGTATGATGAGCCGGGCGCGCAGACTGAGCGGGCACGCGAGCAGAGAGGCACTCACGCGTTGGGACAGGGGAAAGGCGGTAGGTCTCTCCTGCTCATCCACCTCAGGCAGCACACGGCTCCATGTTGGTGTTTTATGTGACAAAGCAGGCGGACAGTGAGTGAGCGCTGTCAGAGCCTGTTGCTGATATTAATCAGCGAAACAAACCGTCATCTGACCGAGATGCGGGGCCTTTCCGGCTGCGGGGGCCCTACGCAACTTGCTCTGGCTACGGTTTCCTCTACCTCCAAAACATGCTGGTCAGGTTGACCCACAATGGCAGCGCGGTTCAAGACTAGGTCAAGTCAGGTCAAGTTTATTAAGCATTAAAGCATTTTAAACAACATTGCTGCCCAAAGCGCTGTACAAAAAATACATATATATAAATAACATTTAAATATAAACAATGATAGAAAATTAGATGCAGAAAAACAAAATCTAGCACCTGACACCACTATTTGGTTTTTTACTTACACTAAAGAAATCGCCAGTGTAATTTCAAACCAGTGACACTCAGCAGACAAACACTTTAGTGCATCCAGAAGTTAAAACTTACTCACAGTCAAAAACCAGCAACTGTGGTGGAATCTACTATCATAGAATCCGGCTTTCAGAGTGCAAAGAGACTTCTATTCGGGAGTAACTAAACACAAATGCAGAAGAGAACTGCAGAGAAAGCTCTAGTGGCCTGGAGTCTATAGTTACAACATTTTCTGAATGGAGAGGAGAAACGTCCACACTTCAGCTGCACAGAGGATGACCCAAGAAACTTTTGTGAGGCATACCAACTCCTGTACGAACGAGCGCACACACAGACTATACAGGTGGACACTGCTCGCTTCACAGCTCGGAGGTCTAGGAGTCCCTGGTTCGATCCCCAGCCGGACGGGCGTTCTGTGGGTTTGCGTCGTTTTGTAACTCCAACCACTAAAACATGCACAATAGGTGAATCCTCATGACATCAGCTGCTCTACACTCTGCGCTGCACCTGTGGTCGCCCGCTGCTCCGACGGTCAATCGCAGAGGACAAATAAAGTATACCTTAACCTAACCTATTACACAACAGAAAGTGCATTCTCGCTTAGACTGCCTCCTGGTGTTTGTATAATGGTAATAGGTTTGTACTAGTTTTCTGTGTGTCTCTTTGTTAAACACCGAGAATTCGCTGATAAAAAAAAAGAATATTTTTAACCAGCGCGAATAACGACCTTCCTTCTCTCTACCCCCTACCCCTGTCTCCTCTCTCTCCATCTCCCCTTTTTCTCTCTATTTTCCTTTCCTCCCTTATTTTCCTTTCCTCCCTTCTCTCTCTCCCTCACCTACCCCTCCACCCTCTCTCTCCCATTTCTCACTTGTCCTTGCACTCCTCTTTTCTCTCCCCTCTCCACCGTCTCTTTGCATCACCCTCTCTCCTGCCTCTTCTCTCTCTCCTCTCCATTTCTTTCTCTTTTTCTCCCCCTCTTTCTCTCCATCCCTCCTCTCTCTCCCCCTGTGCTTCCCTCTCCCTCCCTCCCTCCCTCCTCTCCTTCCCTCCCTCTTCCCTTCCCTCTCTCTCTCCCCTCTCCTTCCTCTCTCTCTCCCCCTCTCCTTCCCTCTCTCTCTCTCCTCCCTCTCCTTCCCCTCTCTTCTCTCCCCCTCTCCTTCCCTCTCTCTCTCCCCCTCTCCTTCCCTCTCTCTCTCTCTCCCCCTCTCCTTCCCTCTCTTCTCTCCCCCTCTCCTTCCCTCTCTTCTCCCCCCTCTCCTTCCCTCTCTCTCTCTCCTTCCCCCTCTCCTTCCTCTCCTTCCCTCTCCCTCTCCTTCCCTCCTCTCTCCTCCCCCTCTCCTTCCCTCTCCTCTCCCCCTCTCCTTCCCTCTCTCTCTCCCCCTCTCCTTCCCTCTCTCTCTCCCCCCTCTCCTTCCCTCTCTCTCTCTCCCTCTCCCCCCTCTCCTTCCTCTCTTCTCTCCCCCCCTCTCCTTCCCTCTCTCTCTCCCCCTCTCCTTCCCTCTCTCTCTCCCCCTCTCCTTCCTCTCTCTCTCTCCTCTCCCCTCTCCTTCCTCTCTTCTCTCCCCCTCTCCTTCCCTCTCTCTCTCCCCCCTCTCCTTCCCTCTCTCTCTCCCCCCTCTCCTTCCCTCCTCCTCTCCCCCCCTCTCCCCCCTCTTCCCCCCCTCTCCTTCCCTCTCTTCTCTCCCCCCTCCTTCCTCTCTCTCTCCCCCTCTCCTTCCCTCTCTCTCTCCCCTCTCCTTCCCCTCTCTCTCTCCCTCTCCTCCCTCTCGTCTCTCCCCCCTCCCTTCCTCTCTCTCTCCCCCTCTCCTTCCCTCTCTCTCTCCCCCTCTCCTTCCCTCTCTTCTCTCCCCTCTCCTTCCCTCTCTCTCTCCCCCCTCTCCTTCCCTCTCTCTCTCTCCCCTCCCCCTCTCCTTCCCCTCTCTTCTCTCCTCTCCTCCTCTCGCCCCCTCTCCTTCCCTCTCGTCTCTCCCCCTTTCCTTCGCCCTCTCCTTCCTTCTCTCTCTCTCCCCCCTCTCTTCCCTCTCTCCTCCCCCCTCTTCCTTCCCTCTCTCTCTCTCCCTCTCCCCCCTCTCCGTTCCTCTCGCTCTTCTCCTCTCTCCCCCTCTCCTCCCTCTCTCTCTCTCCCTCCCTTCCTTCTCTCTCTCGTCCCTTCTTCCCTCTCTTCTTCCCTCTCCTTCCCTCTCTCTCCCCCTCTCCTTTCCTCTCTCTCCTCCCCCTCTCCTCCTCTCTCCTTCCCCTCTTCTTCCCTTCTCTCTCCCCCCTCTCCTTCCCTCTCTCTTCTCTCCCCCCTCTCCTTCCCTCTCGTCTCTCCCCCTCTCTTCCCTCTCTCTCTCCCCCTCTCCTTCCTCTCTCTCTTCCCCCTCTCCTTCCTCTCTCTCTCCCCTCTCCTTCCCGTCTCTCTCTCCCTCTCTTCCCTCTCTCTCCTCCCCCCTCCTTCCCTCTCTCTCTCCCACCTCTCCTTCCCTCTCTCGTCTCCCACCCGTCCCCTCTTTGCATCACCCCCTCTCTCCCTGCCTCTCTCTCTCTCTTCCATTTCTTTCTCTTTTTCTCCCTCCTTTCTCTCCATCCTCCCTCTCTCTTCTCCCCCTCTCCTTCTCTCTCCTCCTCTCCCCTCTCTTCCCTCTCTCTCTCTCCTCTCCCCCCTCTCTTCTCTCTCTCTTCCCACCTCTCCTTCCCGTCTCCTCTCTCCCCCCTTCGTCCTTCCCTCCTCTCTCTCCCCTCTCCTTCCTTCTCTCTCCTTCTTCTCCTTCCTTCCCTCTCTCTTCTCCCCCCCTCTCTTTCCCTCTCTCTCTCTCCCCTCTCCTTCCCCTCTTCTCTCCCTCTCCTTCCCTCTCTCTCCTCCCCTCCCCCTCTCCTTCCCTCTCCCTCTCCCACCTCTCTTCCCTCTCTCTCTCCCCCCTCTCCTTCCCTCTCTCTCTCCCTCTCTTCCCTCTCTCTCTCCCCCCTCTCCTTCCCTCTCTCTCTCTCCCCTCTCCTTCCCTCCTCTCTCCCCCTCTCCTTCGCTCTTCTCTCCTCCCCACTCATCCTTCCCTCTCTCTCTCCCCCCCACCCTCTCTTCCCTCTCTTCTCTCCCCCTCTCCTACCTCTCTCTCTCCCCCCTCTCTCCTTCTCTCCTCCCCTCTCCTCCCTCTCTCTCTCTCCCCTCTCCTTGCCCTCTCTCTCTCCTCCCCTCTCTCCTCTCCTTCCCCTCTCTCTCTCCCCCTCTCCTTCCCTCTCTCTCTCCGCCCCTCTCCTTCCCTCTCTCTCTCTCCCTCCTCCCCCTCTCATTCCTACTCTCTCTCCAACTCTTCCTTCCCTCTTCTCTCCCCCCCTTCCTCCTTCCTCTCTCCCTTCTCCCTCTCTCTCTCCCCCTCTCTCCCTCTCTCTCTCTCCCCTCTCCCTTCCTTTCTCTCCCCCCTCTCCTTCCCTCTCTCTCTCCCACCTCTCCTTCCCTCTCTCTCTCCCCCCTCTCCTTCCCTCTCTCTCTCCCCCTCTCCTTCCTCTCTCTCTCCCCCTCTCCTTCCCCTCTCTCCTCTCCCCCCTCTCTTCCCTCTCTCTTCCCCCCCCCCTCCTTCCCTCTCTCTCTCTCCCCCCTCTCCTTCCCTCTCTCCTCCCCCTCTCCTTCCTCTCTCTCTCCCCCTCTCCTCCCTCTCTCTCTCTCCCCCTCTCCTTCCCTCTCTCTCTCCCCTCTCCTTCCCTCTCTCTCTCTCCCCTCTCCTTCCCTCTCTCTTCTCTCCCCCCTCTCCTTCCCTCTCTCTCTCCCCCTCTCCTTCCCTCTCTCTCTCCCACCTCTCCTTCCTCTCTCTCTCCCCCTCTCCTTCCCTCTCTCTCTCTCCCCCCTCTCCTTCCTCTCTCTCTCCCCCTCTCCTTCCCTCTCTCTCCCCCTCTCCTTCCCTCTCTCTCTCTCCCCCTCTCCTTCCTCTCTCTCTCTCTCTCTCCCCCCTCTCCTTCCCTCTCCCTCTCCCCCCTCTCCTTCCCTCTCTCTCTCCCCCCTCTCCTTCCCTCTCTCTCTCTCGCTCTCCCCTCCCCTCTCCCTTCCCTCTCTCTCTGTCACACACACACACACACTCAGACGCGCACACACCGCACACGGAGTCGTCTTTAAGCAGACGCCAGTCTGGCACCTCGGCACAGCGCGCTCTCTGTTCTTCCAGAGCGGCCGTATGTTTAGACAGAGTCAGAGACCTCCAGAGCCAGGATCACCGCTGCTGCAGACGGACACCGCGCTCCGACTTTAAGCTCCAGCACACGCAGAGCTGGCCCTGTGAACGCAGGTACATGTGTTTCACATAAGTGTGAGTGGACTGTTGTCTGTGGGCTGCTCTCAGCTGCTCGCCTGGGTTATGTGCTATGCAGACTGACTGGAGCCAGTGCCGTCAGCCAGCTGTGTGCGTGATACGCGCACGGCACTACTCCTCATGCAAGAAAACAACTCAACCGAGCTTTCTTCTGCAGATACATGTACGTGTGCACGCTGCGACCAGAAGAACACTATCCCACAGGTGAGTGAAGTTTAGTCAGACGTTGCTATGCAGACAGACTGGAGCCGCACTGAGCGGCAGCAGATTTAAAGAAACAGCCAGTCCCAGCAGAGTGTCCACTCAGTTTGTGTTGTGGACACTGAGAAAAGTCTGAGGCTACAATACTCTTATAACACTTAAAACAAGGCTTGTTTTTTGCAGAAGAGCAGCAGATTAAGGAGCCAGTGAAACATCCCGTTCAGGCTGGAGCGTCCCACAGAGGAGTGTGAAATGAAGAATCCCCATGTCCTCAGCGGTGCAGTGAGCGAGCGTGCACTTCCTGTCCCAGACACACACAAGAAGTTTAAGAGGAAGGCTCGTGAGCCCAGAAAACTGTTCCACAGCCCAGACACAGCAGAAGGGGCCAGCACTACCTCCCAGCTCCAGGGAGGCTTAGCCAGCTCTGCCTTCACTCATATGGAGATCCCTCACTGGCCCACAGCCATCTCTCAGCCGCTGTGCAGCAGGCTGCGGCTGGCCCCGCGCCCCTCCCTCAGCATACGCACCAGGAGCTGAGCCTCCAACCGCTGAGCCACCAGGAGCTGAGCCTCCAACCGCTGAGCCACCAGGAGCTGAGCCTCCAACCCCTGAGCCACGCACTTACAGGCCCCAGTATGAAGAGGAGGTGGAGCACAACTCCCCATCACCAAAGGTTAGTTTGTTCTACTGTCCAAACACAACAGTTCTCCTGATGGAAGTACATCACAGTTATACTACAGTTCTCCTGATTAAAGTACATCACAGTTATATAAGCCTACAAGTTCTCCTGATGGAAGTACATCAAGTTATACTACAGTTCTCCTGATTAAAGTACATCACAGTTATACTACAGTTCTCCTGATTAAAGTACATCACAGTTATACTACAGTTCTCCTGATTAAAGTACATCACAGTTATACTACAGTTCTCCTGATTAAAGTACATCACAGTTATACTACAGTTCTCCTGATTAAAGTACATCACAGTTATACACAGTTTCCTGATTAAGTACATCACAGTTATACTACAGTTCTCCTGATTAAAGTACATCACAGTTATACTACAGTTCTCCTGATGAAGTACATCACAGTTATACTACAGTTCTCCTGATGGAAGTACATCACAGTTATACTACAGTTCTCCTGATGGAAGTACATCACAGTTATACTACAGTTCTCCTGATGGAAGTACATCACAGTTATACTACAGTTCTCCTGATGGAAGTACATCACAGTTATACTACAGTTCTCCTGATGGAAGTACATCATAGTAATACTACAGTCCTGGTTGAAGTAGATGGTAGTTATACTACAGTCCTGGTTGAAGTAGATGGTAGTTATACTACAGTCCTGGTTGAAGTAGATCTAGTTATACTACAGTCCTGGTTGAAGTAGATGGTAGTTATACTACAGTCCTGGTTGAAGTAGATCGTAGTAATACTACAGTTCTGGTTGAAGTAGATGGTAGTTATACTACAGTCCTGGTTGAAGTAGATCGTAGTAATACTACAGTTCTGGTTGAAGTAGATCGTAGTATACTACAGTCCTGGTTGAAGTAGATCGTAGTAATACTACAGTTCTGGTTGAAGTAGATCGTAGTAATACTACAGTCCTGGTTGAAGTAGATCGTAGTAATACTACAGTCTGTTGAAGTAGATCGTAGTATACTACATCCTGGTTGAAGTAGATCGTAGTAATACTACGGTTCTGGTTGAAGTAGATCGTAGTAATACTACAGTTCTGGTTGAAGTAGATCGTAGTAATACTACAGTCCTGGTTGAAGTACATGGTAGTAATACTACAGTTATATGAGTTCTAATGAACTGTGTGACTGTAGCAGGAGTGCGTGCAGAGGCTGCGGCCTCCAGCAGAGGGCAGTCATGTTCCAGAGGTGAAGGCCCTGCAGCAGACCAGACGACTTCTCGCCAACGCCCGGGAGCGTACCCGCGTACACACCATCAGTGCTGCCTTCGAGGCGCTCAGGAAACAGGTGGGAAACAGGTGGGACTGTTCTCCCCATATTCTGACGTCACAGACGCATGTTTAACCCAGTGCTCTGTGCTCTAGGTGCCATGTTACTCCTACGGGCAGAAACTGTCCAAGCTGGCCATTCTCCGCATCGCCTGTAACTATATCCTGTCCCTGGCCCAGCTGGCAGAGATGGACTACAGCTCAGAGCAGAACAAGCGCAGCTTCTCCCACTGTGTGGAGCAGTGCACCCGCACTCTGCAGGCTGAGGGGCGCAGTAAGAAGAAGAAGGTCAGAGCTCACTCTGTTTGAGCCTCCTGTGGGATCACTGTAGATGCCACACTTTGAAATGCTCTGAATGTTTGGATAGGTTTTCACATCTATGACTTTTAAAATACATTTTTTTTTTAACTCATAAGATATATGTATTTTCTCATCTTTAGTGTAACTTAACATAAAAATGCACTTATTGTTAATGCAGGCCTTATTTATGTTAATAAGATCAAATAAAAACAACATAACACACACAAAATCTTTGAAAACAAGGAAAATAAAAATTCCCTGGTGGAATTAGTCAAAAATGTGCAATAAAAAAATGTAATTCCACTCTTGGTCCTTTAGGATAATTTATGATCTCAAGTTGTTCCTCTATTATTTCACTCATCCAATCAATTTTGCTCTATCTTTAGTGAAATACTAAATTGACCAGTTTTAACAATATGTTTTTGTCTGTAAGCCTTCTTTGTCTTCTTCTTTGTCAAAGTCATTTTTGGGGCCCAAAATGGCCCTATAGCTACAATAGAGCAGAACCTGGAAAATCAAAGCTGTAAAAGTAACAACTGACACTCTGTAAGCTCCAGGTAAATGCGCTTGTATTTTTGCATTATTATCTTTTTTAATGAAAATCTCTTCAAAAACTACTCAAAGCACTGACTGAACTGTGTGTGTGCATCTAACCCCCCGTTTTTCCTCAAATCAAAGACAGAATTGTAAATGGGGGTGCGATGTATTTCCAGTGCAGGGTGGACATTGTAGGGTAAAGGGTCCTGTGGGTTGGGGTGTGCTCCATGCTCCACACATGTGGTGCTAGGGCGAGTGAGAGCAGCTGCTCGGGCTGTTTCCTCAGCACGTGTGTCCTCAGCCCCAGACACCAGATGTTTGGAGCTGAGGGGAAGTGGAGCTGGCGCCATCAAGGGCAGAGGGCAGAGCGAATGCACGTGAGCTGTGCCGCGCACACACACCACACACACACACACACACACACACACACACACACACACACACACCACACACACACACACACACACACACAACACACACACACACACACACCACACACACACACACACACACACACACACACACACACACACACAACACACACACACACACACACACACACACACGAACATTCCCCAGCAGTGCAGCTCTGCTCTCAGCCTCAGAGCATCTGTTTGAACCTTTTAAACAGGCCCTGACTGAGACAGCAGCAGCTGAAGTGTGAAGTGTGCTGGTTTTTGCTGCTCAGCTTCTGTACTCTCTGTGTTCACTGCGTTTACTTGTCTTTGTGTAAATAGCAGTTGTTGATTCAGGATTTTAGATTTTTTTTTTAAACTGCAATTGGATTTTTAATTATTTCTTGAAATACAGATTCAAGTCTCTGTGCACATTTTAGATATGCACAGCACAAAGTAACTCTTAAATGAAGAAAAAAGACTCGTCACACAGAAAATTAGACACAAAGTTTCATTCTTGAAATAAGATCGTTCATCCATCCATTTTCTTCCGCTTTATCCGGGGCCGGGTCGCGGAGCAGCAGTCTCAGCAGAGATGCCCAGACTTCCCGATCCACGCACACCTCCTCCAGCTGTTCTGGGGGGACCCCGAGGCTACACCAGGCCAGCTCGGAGACATAGTCCCACCAGCGTGTCCTGGGTCTACCACGAGGCCTCCTCCCAATAGGACATACAGTGCCTTGCGAAAGTACTAATACACCTTGAAGTTTGCACATTTTGTCATGTTTACAACCCTAAACATAAAGATTTTATTTGGAATTTGTTACTGAAAGTTCACACACAAGTAACAGACTGTGAAGTGAAAGCAAAATGATACATGATTCTGTTATTTTACAAAAAATAGAAAAGTGAAAAGTGGGGCGTGCATAAGTATTCATACAACATGACTTAATACTTTGTGGAACCCCCTTTTGCTGCAATAACAGCAGCAAGTCTTCTGGGGTATGACTACAAGGTTTGCGCATCTAGAGACTGACATTTTAGCCCATTCCTCTTTACAAAACAACTCAAGCTCTGTCAAATTAGAAGGAGAGCGTTTGTGAACAGCAGTTTTCAGGTCTTTCCACAGATTTTCAATAGGATTTAGGTCAGGACTTTGACTGGGCCATTCTAACACATTAATATGTTTGTTTTTAAACCATTCCATTGTAGATTTAGCTTTGTGTTTAGGGTCATTGTCCTGCTGGAAGGTGAATCTCCGCCCCAGCCTCAATTCTCTTGCTGACTCCAGCAGGTTTTCCTCCAAAATGTCTCTGTATTTGGCTCCATCCATCTTCCCAACTATTCTTACAATCTTCCCAGTCCCCGCTGAGGAAAAGCAGCCCCATAGCATGATGCTCCCCCCACCATATTTGACACTGGGGATGGTGCACTCAGGACGATGAGCAGTGTTAGGTTTGCTCCATACATAACGTTTTGCATTTGGGCCAAAAAGTTCAATTTTTGTCTCATCTGACCAAAGCACCTTCTTCCACATGGTAGCTGTGTCCTCCATATGACTTCTAGCAAACTTCAAACAGGATTTCTTATGTCCTCCTTTCAATAATGGCTTTCTTCTTGCCACTCGTCCATGAAGGCCAGATTTGTGTAGAGTACGACTTATAGTTGTCCCATGTACAGATTCCCCCAGCTCAGCGGCAGTACGTCGCAGCTCCTCCAGAGTTATCTTAGGGCACTTGGTTGCATTTCTGACCAGTGCTCTCCTTGTTCGGTCTGTTAGTTTAGGTGGACGGCCGTGTCTTGGTAAGTACGCAGTGGTGCTATACTCTTTCCATTTCTGAATGATGGATTGAACAGTGCTCCGTGAGATGTTCAAATCTTGGGAAATCTTTGTATAACTTAACGCTGCTTTAAACTTCTCCACAGCTTTATCCCTGACCTCTCTGGTGAGCTCCTTGGCCTTCATGATGTTGTTTAGTGACCAATACACTCTGACCATAGCTCTGAGGCCCTCACAGAACAGCTGGAATTATACTGAGAGTAGATTACACACATGTGGACTCTATTTAATGGTTAGGGCAAGGTGTGAACATTCTGCAGTCATTAGGAATGTTATAAAGGCAATTTAATGCACTCAGAAAATGCTGTATGAATACTTATGCTCGCCCCACTTTACACTTTCTATTTTTTGAAAAATAACAGAATCATGTATCATTTTCCTTTCACTTCACAGTTGTCTGTTACTTGTGTGTGAACTTTCAGTAAAAAAAATTCAAAATAAAATCTTTACGTTTAGGGTTGTAAACATGACAAAATGTGCAAAAGTTCAAGGTGTATTAGTACTTTCGCAAGGCACTGTACCCGTAACACCTCCGGAGGGAGGCAATCAGGAGGCTCCGAAACAGATGTCCGAGCCACCTCAGCGGGCTCCTTTCGACGTGAAGGAGCAGCGACTCTACTCCGAGCTCCTCCCAGGAAACTGAGCTCCTCACCCTCAATGGGTGGTTCCAGCCACCCTTCAAAGGAAGGTCACTGGCTGCGCCTCGAATTCTGACCATAAAGGTAATGAACTGTCACTGGCTCTAACAGCCGCCAGTAAGTCAGTCTGACTTCCCAGTAAGTCAGACTGGGAACAGAAGAAGAAGAAGAAGAAGATCTTTATTTATATAGCGCCTTTCACAGACATGGTCACAAAGCGCTTTACATGAGAGCATTTTACATTCATTCCATACTCTGTGGTGGTAAACTATGTTAGCCAGGATGAATGAGAGTGTGTTAGAGAGTGCGCATGGGGGACGACGGATGGAAATTAGCCCAAGGCTACAATCCGGTGTGGCTTGTTCATTAACTTGCACTGTCCCTACCAAATAAACAATAAACATAGAATTTTACCCAAAAAATAAAATTGAAATACAAGCTTTTATTTTATGACAGATAATATTTTCAGCATTGAAAAATACCTCAAACAAACGTGATTTTGCTGTGAACGGCTCAGCTCTAAGACTAAGACTCCCCTTCCAAATCCATTCTTTGATTACCCACTGCAGTAATAGCATTTCCTGTGTCGAGATGGTCATTAGGAGCATGTTTTGTACTAATGGTCAAAATGTTACACAGTGTGCCTTTAAGGTACTCAGGACAAATCTCATCCACCCCCAGAGCCTTGCCACTGAGGAGCTTTCTAACCACCTCAGTGACTTCAGCCTGGGTGATGGGTGAGTCCCCCTCTGAGTCCCCAGCCTCTGCCTCCTCATCGGAAGACGTGACAGTGGGATTGAGAAATCCTTAAGTACGTCTTCCATTGCCCGACAACATCCCCGAGTCGCGGTCAGCAGCTTCCCACCCGCACTGTAAACAGTGTTGGTGAAGCACTGCTTCCCCTCCTGAGGCGAAATAAGATTGTTGTTTTTGTTAATTTAAGTGTAAAAAACATGCCTCATGGACAGATTTCTTGAAATTTGTTTCTCACGTCAGATACTTTTGACTTATTTCTAGAACTTTGCAGTGTGTATATTTCTGTCCAGGAGCATAAACATTTAAGAGTCAACTGAAATGTCAAAAATTAAACTAATACAAGAGTATCTTTTTTAACATGTTTGTAAGGTTTGGAGAGCAGTTTTTATAAACCCAAAAGGACAAGATATTTGAGGTTTGCAAAATATTTTGTGCTGCATAAATAACTGTAATCTTTGAAAATGAAGAGGTTTTTCGATTTCATTGTGATTATGTGCAGCCCTAGTGGTGCATAAAAGCCAGTGTCTCGTGTTGATCCTCAGTCTGCTGTGCTTTCTGGATGTGTTGCAGATGGAGAGGGACTGGACAGTCTCTGACTCGCCCTCCCAAGACGGACCGGACAGTCTCTGACCCGCTCTCCCGAGATGGACCGGATGGTCTCGGACCCGCCCTCCAGAGATGGACCAGACGGTCTCTGACCCACCCTTCCCGGGCGGTTTCTGACCCGCCCTCCAGAGATGAACTGGATGGTCTCTGACCCGCCCTCCAGAGACAGACTGGTCGGTCTCTGACCCGCCCTCCCGAGATGGACCGGATGGTTGCTGACCTTCCCTCTTCGCTTTGAAGCACATTTAGCAGTTCCACCTGTAGACTGTAGGTGTCGCTGCAGAACAGGAGCTGATGCAGATCTGAAGGAGCATTGTCCAGAGGAGCCAAAGTACAGACATGAGGTCTAAAAGTGCCTTCATTCACAGATGTGCCCGGTTTAGTGTTGACCTTGCTGTATCTAACGTTCTCGTGCCTTTTTCACAGAGATTATGCAAAATCAACTTATTTGAGTATGTGACCATGTGATAATGTTGCTCCCTCATCATCTGGTGTAGTATTTTCTTTATACCATCCATCCATCTTCTTCCACTTGTCCGTTGCCGGGTCGTGGGGGCAGCTGTTGGAGCTGCACCAGCCCCTATGGCTCCTCCTGCAGGTGGTGGGTCCACAGAAGGACGGCCTCATGGTTCTAACCGGGCCTGTTGGTCTCTCATAAGGGGCTTCTGAACCGCTCTTTGTCTGACCCGTCACCTAGGACCTGTTTGCCATGGGAGACCCTACCAGGGGCACCAAGCCCCCGACAACAGAGCTCCAGGATCATTCAGGCTCAAACCCCTCCACCACGTTATGGTGGCGGTTCCAGGAGAGGATTTTCTTTATACACCTTTGAGTAATCCCATTTACTAATCATCATTTAGTCATCATTTCTTCAAACGCTGAAGACAGAGATATGATTTGTATTTCCAGGAATGTTTCGTGCAATAACTAGAACAGGGACTTTTTAAAGGATAAGTATTAACTAAATTGAAAATATTTGTAATAACGTACAGTATCAAATCCCGTGATGTACTGGTTGATCACAGTCTGTTAGTTAACCCTGTGTGCTATAATAAACCATCACCATCACTGACCCTTGTGCGGTTCTGCTCTTAAGCTGTGTTTATTACAGTGGCACCGATTTGTTAGACGACTAAGATGCATCCAGCCGAATCGATTTATGGAGCCCCATGTGGGTTTAGTGCCGTGTCCAAAACCCTTGTCAGAATCCTTCATCAACATTAGAATGAGAAAGTGGTGTAGTGTTCTGGCAGGACACCAGAGGCAGCACTGGACATGTCCAAAGGCCACACAAATGGAAATATTCCTGAATGGCCTTTTTGTTGGCTTGACCACACTTTTATTGGGTCTTTGCACTTTGTAAAAATACTTCACTCATACGGATTTAGTTTTGGTAACTCAAATGAAATACATAAGAAACACACATCAAATGGCAATACTAATGTATTGGCTCTAGTATTTTTCAAAAAGACGTTTGTAGTGACGTAATGCCCTTTTAATGCTTAAGTACTACTTTTTAATGCAAAAGAAATCTTGGCATATTTCATTTCATATAATTTGTAACATTCTTTCTAAATTGGAAACAAGAGATTGTGTTTGATACATGTATGCATGTCACTGAGAGGGTTCTATCTATAAGGAAAACATATATTAAGAAATGTTGATTTAATGCCAGTTTGAATTGATTTAATGACTTTTAAGGCCATTTTTGCATAATTCGTTTATTGGCGTTTAATGCTTTTTATTAGCTCTGAGGAAACCGCGAGTAAGGTTATGCTCCAGCCCGCTGCTCGACTGAAGCAGAGATGTTTCATTTATAACACTTCAGGTCCTGTGACTGCTGCTACAACATGTATCTCCACTGACACAGTTGGGCAAACCACAAACAGATTCTCAGTCGTGCTGAGCAGCCCGTCAGTCTGACGCAAAGGTTTCAAAGTCTCCAAATCACTATATGATGAGACTGTGGTCCACACTGACGGGATTCCTCTGTGAATTGATCATTTTATGGACGAACAGAATCGCTCACAAACTGTAGTGAAAAACCAGGCGAGGGTTTGTGTTATTGCGTCATATCCACATGATTGAAAACACAGCTTTGTGGAGTTACACTTAAAACTTTATTATCAATGTGCAGATTTGGAAAAAATGACTGAGCATGACATGTTTAGAGCAGTGAAACGACAAAGCACTGGTTTAAACTGTGAATTTAGATGGAGAATCTACCACAGATGGAACAAATATGATTATGTCAACATTCTCAAACATATGAAGAGTTCCCTGCATTATTGTGATGAACTAAAGAGTGTTGCATAATTCCGGTGACGTGCTTAGGGAGCCTGGCTGGTTCCTAAGCCCACAGCGTTGGCGTAGGCAGACAGCAGACTGATCACCTGCCTGGTCTCCAGTGTGAGTCGCACCTCTGTGAGCCAGTCCTCTACCACACGCCGGGCCTCTCCTCTCAGCTGGTTCACCAGCTTGGCTGCCAGCTCAAGGTCTCCATGCTCCAGGCAGAAGCTGGCGTATGACAAGAGTTTAAAGGGGTCCAAGTCCTGGGCGCTGAGCTGAGCAGGCGGAGCCTGGTGAGGAGACTCAAAGAGCAGCGCTGCCTGGAGGTACGAGAGGAAATACTGGTACAACGAGTTGTGAGCCTCATCGATGAGGGCCACTCTGCGGGCCACAGGGCGCAGCGAGTGGAAGCGGCTGCGCAGAGAGGCTTCGCTGTACACTCCTCGATCCAGAGACTCTTTGGGCAGAGCTCCAGCCAGGGCCAAGGCAAACTCGTTATCGAGGCAGCTGTCGCGCACCACCTGAGCAGACGGCTCCAGAGGTTTGGTGGGGGACTGGCCCTCCGCAGTGCTCATGGTGTGAGAGAGGGCCTCCACAGCAAGCCATAGCCGGTGAGCTTTGCGGGCCTCCTCCTCTGACACCACATGACCTGTAAGGCAAAACAACCAGGTTAGTTTATCAACAAACTGCTGAAGAACAAGTGAATGAGTGTTGTACGTACTGTCAATGGCCTCCTCCATGCCTGTGAGCCGGGCGTACGCACTGTTCATGTCCAGGGTGAAGTTATCCAACTGCTCCTGAGTCAGCTGACGGTATAAGTTCTCCTGCTCCAGCAGCTTACTGCTCAGAACCTACAAACATACAGTACACACACTCTTTGAAAAAAGTCTTAGAATGTGGCACAGTTGAGTTAAATGTTTGTTTATATTGTTAGCTCATTGTAAATGGACGATCAAACTGGGAGCAGTACATGGCAAGACGATGCTCGAGTCTCAGCTTATGTAAGGGAAGATAAACTCAGAGCCGATCTCCAATACATTATGTGGCTGATCCCAGTCAAAGGGAGCACAAAACCTTTCTCAGCCCTCACACTGACAGAAGGAAATTATCCTGGAACTGGTGCTTGGTTTGAAAGTGACTGTAAATAAGCACGGCAAGTAATGATGTGTTAATAAACATGTGTCTGCACGGGAATAAGGAAGGCAATGGTGAGTCAGTGATTTGCAGTTTGAAGTGTCTTTTAACTAAAGTAAAGCCTTTTTAAACTGAACTGATCTTGAGAAAACTATCCACGTTTTTATCAGTTGAGGAATATACGAGTGTGATGCCCTTTAGTTTGGCCCCAGTCCTGCCTCAGTCGTCTCCAAATGGTGCAAAACGCAGCAGCCCGTGTTTAACACACGCAGACGTCAGCACATCACCCCGGTCACATTTTCTTTGCATTGGCTTCCAGTTTCTCTTTAGAGTTGATTATAAAATCTTACCGTTTGTTTTTAAAGCCCCTGCCTACCTGTTGAACTCCTGCAGGTTCGTCACTCAAACAGAGCCTTTAAGTCCTGCTGGAAGTCCCAGAACCAAGTCTGAACACTGGGGAGATCAGGCCTTTTCACTGGGTCCAGACTCTCCCCTGAAATATGCACCATCACTGACTTTGGCCTTTTCAAATCCAGGCTCAGGCTGAGACTATGGGACAATTTAACTTTTAATACGTTTTGATTTCAATTTGCCTGTAAAGGGCTCTATACATAATCAGTGATTGATTGATCGAAGTGATCCGAGATAAACTGTGTCCTAGTGCCTGTAAATAATGCCACCATAACTCAAGACTGGTGTAGTAGTTATTTGGCCTTAAAAGATAAATCATTTTTGAGTTCTTAACCAGACTTTGAATATGGGGAGTGAAAGTGAGAGAACTAATAATATTAAACCCAAGATATTTGTACTGTGTTATATGATCCATTTTGTCACCATTTAGAGGGTTTGTGTGCTGAAGGCCTTTGTGTTTAAGAATGTCCTGAGCTTTGTTTGTGAAGCGTTTGATACTGAAGATTGGTAAAGGCCGACTTCCGGAAATAAATAAATAAATACAGTGGCCTGAAAAAATATCTGAAGCTTTTGGAATTTCTCACATTTCTGCCTAAAGTGGTCACTAAATGTGGTCTGATCTTCATCAAAATCACAGGAATGATTAAACAGTGTCTGCCTGAACTAATACCACGCAAACATTTAATCATGTTTTTATTGGCAATAACATGTAACATTCACAGGAGAGCGTTGAAAAAGTACATGAACCCAGAAATCTTCAGCAGTTTTGTAAAGAGGAATGGTCCAAGATTCATCCTGATCGTTGTGAGCGTCTCATCTGCAACTACAGGAAAACAGTTACTGCTGCAAAAGAAGGATCAGCCAGATATTTAATACAGGGGTTCACTTACTTATTCTGTGCATGTTGTGAATGTCTCAGGTTTTTCTGTAAAATATCTTGATAAACTTGAGAATTATTTTTTCTATTGATGATATCACGTTGTCCAGGCCCTGAGGCAACAAACCAGCCCACACCATGATCCTCCTGCTCCAGACTTCAAAATGAGCATGGGGTTTTGATGTTATTGCGCTGTTCCATTTGTCCTCCACACATGATGATGTGTGTTCCTCCCAAACTATTCAACTTCAGGTCCAACAGTCCACTGAACATTTTTCCAGTAGTGCTGTGGAGCATCCAAGAGCTCTTTCGCAAACCAAAGTTGAATAGTTTGGGAGGAACACACAATGTCATGTGTGGAGGACAAATGGAACAGCACCAACATCAAAACCCTCTCCTCACTGTGAAGTCTGGAGCAGGAGGATCAGGGTGTGGGGCTGGTTTGTTGCCTCAGGACCTGGACAACTTGACATCATCAATATAAAAAATAATTCACAAGTTTATCAAGATATTTTACAGAAAAACCTGAGACATTCACAACATGCACAGAATAAGTAAGTGAACCCCTGTATTAAATATCTGACAGATCCTTCTTTTGCAGCAGTAACTGTTTTCCTGTAGTTGCAGATGAGACGCTCAAACGATCAGGATGAATCTTGGACCATTCCTCTTTACAAAACTGCTGAAGATTTCTGGGTTCATGTACTTTTTCAACGCTCTCTGGGGAATGTTTACATGTTATTGCCAATAAAAACATGATCCAATGGAAATGTTTGGGTGGTATTAGTTCAGGCAGACACTGTTTAATCATTCCTGTGATTTTGATGAAGATCAGACCACATTTAGTGACCACTTTAGGCAGAAATGTGAGAAATTCCAAAAGCTTCAGATACTCTTTCAGGTCACTGTAAATAAATAATAGCCATGCAGAGCATGAGTAACAGATGCACTACCATGTACTGCGTCCTGAACCATGCTAAATGGAAAAGGCTACATGTCTGGGCGGCACAGCGGTTGAGTGGTTAGTTTGCTCGCCTCTCTCCTCGTGTCAGTGTAGTGCTCCATCCGAAACCAGTAAATTGGTAAGAGGTCTTACGCCAAACCGGATGTGCGTCAGCGTCCGCCATGATAAGATGCGTCCGAATTGGGCTGTCGGTTAGGAAGGAGTTAGGGAAAGTGGCCTGTATGCTAACTATCATAGCCACTTTAGCATAGTGACCTCTGGTGGTCCTTACCGGCGATTAGAAGCTATATGCCATCCCATAAGCCACTGCCCCAATCCCCTCACCCCCCTCGCCCCCACCCTCATGCACAACCACTGTTGATTGACAGGTGCACATTTAATAATTAAAATAATTAAAAAATATATAAGATTCTGCACAAGCCAAACTTTATAAAAGTGACAAAATACATGTTGTCGTCCCCACAGCTCAGTCACATGGTTTTAAAGAGCCTCCTCAGTAAATGGCCTAAATGAAGCAGTTTGTGCTTTTGTTTTCTTTTAGTAGAAACTTAAGCCACATGGCTAATTTGCATACTGTAGCTTTATGAAACAGCTGTTGAGATAAAATAAAGAGAAATGTGAAGGATCATTTGGATGATTCTCTTTTTTTTTCCGCCTTAAATGTCTTTATTTGGGACACTATGTTGTTGTCGGACAATATACAGTAGGGGGCGGTATGCGCTTTTGTTTGGCCTGCACTGAACTTTAAAGAAGAAGAAGAACAGCTGTTGGTGATGTCACTTCCCCTTCCCCTGGGTAAGGACGGTGGAATTGGGCAAATGCTGCTGAAGCTCTAGTTCACTAACTGCATAGAGATCTAACAGTTGACCCCATGAAAGGTTAAGGATTAGTTGCTAGTGTTAGTACTTAGAGGCGACAATTTAATGGTTTCAGATGCAGCCTTGGTCTGCTCCAGGTGCTCCGTTTTCCCCACCTCCAAAAACATGCTGCTCAGGTTTGGACCATAGTGGTGGTGTCCATTTTGTATAGTGACAAATAAAGCACTTTATCTATTTTGCCACAAGAAATAAAATAAAGAACAAAGCCAAATTTGAACGTGTACAGATAAGGTTGTGTTTAAATACTGTACGTCCTCTGCATTTGACCACAGTACAGAGTGCAGGAAAAGTAAGATTACAAAAGATCCAGTGTGTTAGGGTTAAGTGTTGTATCCAATGTGCAAACAAAATGAACCATGCATTTAAACCAGGGCCAATCAAGAACACTGTGGAGTTATAAAATCTAACACTAGCATCATGTAACACAAGATGCTGGTGCAGTTCTACACAGCCATCATCAAGTCCATCACCGTGTGGTACCCCGGCGCTACAGACCGGGACAAGCATCGACTGCAGCACATTGTGCGTGCTGCTGAGAAGGTGATTGGCTGTGAGGTCACATCTCTCCAGGACCTGGAGGCGTGTGGGTCATAGCTGACCCTTCTCACCCTGGATACAGACTATTCACCCCTCCCCCTCAGGCAGGAGGCTACGGTCTATCCAGACCCATAGATCCCGCCACTTGAACAGTTTTTTCCCTCCACCATCAGACTCATGAACAATAACAAGACCCAATTAAAGCCGCAAGCGGCATTTAGAGGCCCTCGAGGGTCTCGTTTGGCCGGTTGACGCCGGTGGCCGCACGCCGCCCCAATAACCGGGAGGCGCTACCGCGCCATACCTGCCACACTAGGTCGAGATTATAAAAGAGCAAAGGCAAGAAATGGCGCCTTCGGCGCCAGATCACTGGATTTTTCCCAAAATGGCCGACCTCCTGTTGGTTGCCTAGCAACCATGTAATGTACTTTTTTATTCGGACGCACGCGTGTACCAATTTTGGTTTGGCTGCGCCAAAGTTGACACCGGGTGGTTGCCATGGCAACACGATAGGAAAAGAGGCGTGGCCATGATTGACTTTTTTTATCGGGATCACGTGACGCACGTCTGTGCCAAATTTCTTTTGTCTACGACAAAGTTTGATCTTATTCTTCATTCATTTTTATTTGGTGCTCTGCAGGGGGCGCTATCGCGCCCATTTTGAAATGTCCTAAATCACAACATCCGGAGTTGACGACTCGACCAACGATTCAAGTTACGCTCAAATCGGCTTCAGTTTGTGCGAGTTATGAGTCTTTAAACACGGCGGCGAGTCCTGAAAACGGACGCCGAATTCATGGCGTTGCCATGACAACACCGTTAATCCTATTAGAAAGTTTTTAATAACTTTTGATGTCCCACTTGTGTAGATGATCTGGAGCGAACGGGGAGTCGCTGCGTTCAACGCCCTAGGACGAGTTCGTTCAAATGGGAGAGCATGAAATGGCGCCTTCGGCGCCAGATTACTAAATTTTTCCCAAAATGGCCGACCTCCTGTTGGTTGCCTAGCAACCATGTAATGTACTTTTTTGTTCGGACTGTCATGACGCACGCGTGTACCAATTTTGGTTTGGCTGCGCCAAAGTTGACATCGGGTCGTTGCCATGGCAACACGGTTGGGAAAGGGGCGTGGCCTCAATGACTTTTTTGTTCGGGTTCACGTGACGGATGTCTGTGCCAAATTTCTTTTGTCTACGACAAAGTTAAAAAAATTTCCTCATTCATTTTTATTTGGTGCTCTGCAGGGGGCGCTATCGCGCCCATTTTCAAATTTCCTATATCAAAACATCCGGGGTCGATGACTCGACCAACGATTCAAGTTTCGCTCAAATCGGCCACAGTATGTGGGAGTTATGACTGTTTGAACGCGGCGGCGAGCGCTAAAAATGGACGCCGAATTCATGGCGTTGCCATGACAACACCGTTAATCCTATTAGAAAGTTTTTAATAACTTTTGATGTCCCACTTGTGTAGATGATCTGGAGCGAACGGGGAGTCGCTGCGTTCAACGCCCTAGGACCAGTTCGTTAAAATGCGAGGGCACGAAATGGCGCCTTCGGCGCCAGATCGCTCTTCGGCGCCAGATCGCTCTTCTGGCCAATATGGCTGCCCTCCTGATGGTTGCCTAGCAACCGCATAATATCTTTTTTTGTTTGGCTTCACGTGACCAATCACTGTGCCGAATTTTGTTCGTCTACGACGAACTAAAATGTTCGGGGATTTCGGGATTTTGAGGGGTCTGGCCATAGGGCGCAATGTTAACGTGGTTTTTCCAGGGGGCGCTGACGCGCCATTTTTTTTGAATTTTTACATTTTGGAGATGTGAAGTTTTTTTTTTTCACCTAATTGAATTTTGGGCAAAAATTCAGGACTTTTCATCAGTGGGAAGTTGCCGAAACTGGCTTTTTAGGGGGAGAGGAAAAATAATAATAATAAGAAAAACCCGTACAATAACAATATAGCGCCGCCTTTGGCGGCGCATATTTATATATTCGGAAAGGTCTCACGTCCAGTAATCCAACCGTGGGGTTTATAATCAAGTACGAGCGCGTTGCGCTCGTCTTTTACCTCTTCTTTCTCAATATTTCCCAATGGGTTTTTTTTTCGTATTTTTGTGCGAGCAGAAGCAAATATGCCGCTTTCGCGGCAAAGACCTATATTATCGGATAGGTCTCGATGCCCTGAGTCACTGTATTAGGGTTTGAGTGCTGGTGAGTGGCCATGGTCGATGACGAGCGCGTTGCGCCTGTGGTTTTCACCTTTTTTTATTCGAGCAGCAACAAATGTGCCGCTCTCGCGGCACACGCTTACATCACCGGACAGGTCGTGGTGCCGGGAGTGTCGTTATTACTGTGTAATGCATGGGGAGCGCTCCGCGCTCTGTTTCTTGAGCGCTCCGCGCTCTTTTGGGACGTGCGCTATGCGCACGTCTTTCGTCAGTGCGCTCCGCGCACTGCCTGTACAATAACAACAGGCCCGGACCCTGTCAGGCTCTCGGGCCTAATAACTTAGTTACAGACTCATGGATGTAATCTGCTCTGTTGTTCCATGTCAAATTGTTGTCATATCATATTTTACGCTTTATTTTTTATTGTTTATTTTAATCTTCTTTATGCATGCCCTTCTAGCCTGATAGTTTTAAAGTTTATATAGCTTATTTTTATCTAAATTCTGTGTTATATGTTGCACAATTGTACAGAGAAAATTCCTACTTTGTGAACCTGTTCCAAACAATGGCATTAAATACAATTCTGATTCTAATGTTCAGGGAGATTTCAATGTGATGTAGATATCTTCTTTAATTCACCTGTAGTGCCTTGTTTTCACAGTGAATTCTAAGGCAGTCACATAGTTCCTCAGTAAAGACTAGATTGAAATCACAGAAGCACACAGTGACTGTCCATCAGACAGAACAGCCCATGTCCCAAGGTTACTCCATGCCTGTGCTGTACTTATTCATTTATTTTCTAATGATAGTATTTAGAGTTACTCATTACTACTGCCACTAGATTGGCCTTTCCTTTGCATAAGCCCCACTCCATCTCCATGTGGATTTTTCTATGTGTTTGCGTATACAGTTGTGCTCAAACGTTTACATATCCTGGCAGAATTTTAGATTTTATGAGAATATGAATGATAACGCAATTTTTTTCTCACTCATAATTAGTGGTTGTGTGAAGCCATTAATGTTCAAACAATGAAGTTTGCTCTTTTTAAACCATAATGACAAAAGGAACTGCTTAAATGACCCTGATCAAAAGTCTATACCCTAGTTCTTAATACTGTGTATTACCCTCTTTAAAAAGGAACAGGCCAGCGTTTTCACATCCTGAGATATGTTTTTACCTGAGCTTAGACGAGTTGATACGTACCTGTCTGGTCTTTGTGCGTGCCCTCAGTCACGCTCCAAACGGGGTGAAGTTAGAAGCGACCAAGCTCTTCCACAAAGACCAAACAGGTACGTATCAACTCGTCTAAGCTCAGGTAAGAACATTATCTCAGTATGGAAAAACGCTGGCCTGTTCCTTTAACAGCAACGACAGCTTGGAGTCTTTAGTGGTAGTTGTGGATGGACCTCTTTATTTCCTTGGGTCATAAAACTGGCCATTCTTTTGGCAAAAAGCCTCCAGTTCCTGTAATACCCTGGAGTGTCGTGCATGAACTGCATTTTTGAGATCTCCCCAAAGTGGCTCAACGATATTGAGGTCAGGAGACTGAGATGGCCACTCCAGAACCTCCACTTCATTCTGCTGGAGCCAATGAGAGGTCGACATGGCCTTGTGCTTTGGATCGTTGTCACGTTGGAACGTCCAAGTGTACAGCTTCCAGGCTGATGAGTGACACTTTTCCTCCAGTATTCTTTAATAACATGCTGCATTCATCCTGAAGTCAGTTTTGACTAAGTTGCCTGTAGCTCACACATCCCCAAAACATGAGTGATCCACCTCCGCGTTTCACTGTACACCATGCCTAGGCATGGTGTACTGTTCATTACAGGCCTTGTTGACTCCTCCAAATGTAAAGTTTATGGTTGTGGTTAAAAAGTCCCATTCTGGTTTCATCATTCCAAGTGACAGTTTCAGAAATGTTGAAGCTTGTCTCTGTGCTGTTTGGCATATTGTAAGTGGATACTTTGGGGCATTTGCGAGGTAATGTCTTTCTTCTGATTCAAATGTTCTCGACAATTGTGACAGCGCCATCGGCCCTCTAGCCTCTTTCTGTCACCCTTTTGCAAGGAATCTCGGTGTGTTTGTAGACAATGAATTTAAATTTGAGAAACATATAAATCATGTTGTCAAGCTTTTTCCACCTTAAAACTCTAAGGTAAAAAATTATCTACCTGCCTGTGACTTTGAGAAAGCCATTCATGCTTTTATAACTTCGCGACTTGATTATTGTAATTCTGTGTACATTGGTCTTGGTCAGCGTTCAATTCGTCGCCTCCAGGGGGTACAAAACGCAGCTGCTCGTCTCCTTACAGGGACCAAAAAGCGACAGCATATCACCCCTGTGTTAGCTGCTCTGCATTGGCTTCCTGTGTATTACAGGATAAGGTTTAAGCTTCTACTTGTTGTTTTCAAATGTCTCCATGGCACTGCTCCTCTGTATTTGTCTGAGCTTCTTGTACGCCATGCCCCGCTAGGGCTCTGAGATCAGCTGATCAGCTGCTCTTGGAGGTTCCTCGCTCCAAGCGTGTGACCAAAGGGGACAGGGCTTTCTCTGTTGCAGCTCCTAAACTGTGGAATGACCTGCCTCTCCACATAAGAGCTGCACAGACACCTGACCATTTTAAATCATTGCTTAAGACACATTTCTATGCAAAAGCTTTTAACACTGTCTAGCATATCATGGCCAAAATCGGAGCTGTTAGTGCTTTGCTGCTTGTATATTGTGTTTTGTTTATTATTATTTTACTATAACTTTTTGTACTGTAGACCTTTTTGTGAAGCACTTTGGTCAACAACAGTTGTTTTAAATGTGCTATATAAATAAATTTGATTTGATTTGATTCTGGCGACTTGGCCATGCAGTCCATTTTTCACCAAGAGCCTCCTTATTGTCCATCTTCAAACAGCTACACAACTTTTTTCTGAGAGTCCTGTATTTCAGCTGAAGTTATTTGTGGATTTTTCTCTGCATCCTGAACAATTTTCCTGGCAGAAATTTGTGTTGGTCGACCTGACCATGACTTGGTTTCAACAGAATCCCTAATTTTCCACTTCTTTATCAGAGTTTGAACACTGCTGATTGACACGCTCAGTACCTTGGATATCTTTTTTATAACCCTTTCCCATTTTATACAGTTCAACTACCTTTTCTTGCCGATCCTCTGAAAATTCTTTTGCTTTTCTCAAGACTCAGAAACTCCAGAGGGTGTAAGGTTCTTTCAGGAGCCCAAAAACTCGCTGACCTATACTTACCTTTAGTAGCCATTCAAACCCGTTTGTGTGCATTTTATCAGGCCAAGATCACCAATTTTTAAATCTAAAATTCTGCCAGGGTATGTAAACTTTAACTTTAAACTGTAAAAGTATTTTTTGGGTACATTTTAGTTGCTGGATTTGTTTTACAGATGCACTAAAGCGTTAAACGATCTTCAGCGCAGTTAGAAGCTAGTTAGCAACATTAACCTCCTCATCTCATCTTCATTGTACCACAGTGCTGGGTCGGCAGTGTTTACAACATGTAGCACTGGTTATATCCAGCACAGATTCAGATGTAGAGAGTTCTCCAGTTTATTGCTCTTTGCTCTCTTCAGCGGAGAGGAGCGGAGTAGGTGGTATCAGTTTCTGGTATTGGGACCACATTAATGAGTATGAGTATGAGTACATGCATGTGGTATCGAGCCAATACCCGATACTGGCATCCCTAATTGTTTTTATTCCAGAATAATCCAAAAGATCAAGTAATGGGCCTCATTCAGTTTTTGGAGGACACTGACCTGCTGTGCCTCTCCTCTCAGCTCCTGCTCCTGGACTTTGAGGACGTCTTGCACATGGTCGGTGTGAGCGGCCGCCTGCCTCCTCAGCTGGGTCCTCATCTCTGCCTCCATCACCTCCCGGATCTCGGCCAGCTACAGGCAAACACAAGCAGGCTTCAGAACCAACGGGCCACAGTATAACCTTCCTTTTCTATTAGTTAATCAATCATTAAGCAATAGTGTTTATGATGGCACACCTTTTCAAACACCATCAGTGTGAAACCTCATTGTTAACGGTTTGTGTGACAGACATGTCAGACCTCTCAGTTAAAAGACCTATGCCTCCTAAGATACTTTGGCAAGGCCTGAAGTAGTGTCTGCTGCCGCTTCCTCTCTCAGTACCTCTCCACGGTACCTCCTCTCCCACGGTACCTCCCCTCTCCCACGGTACCTCCCCTCTCCCACGGTACCCCCTCTCCCACGGTACCTCCCCTCTCCCACGGTACCTCCCTCTCCCACGGTGCCCCTCTCCCACGGTCCCCCTCTCCCACGGTACCTCCCTCTCCCACGGTACCTCCCCTCTCCACGGTACCTCCCTCTCCCACGGTACCTCCTCTCCCACGGTACCTCCCTCTCCACGGTACCTCCCCTCTCCCACGGTACCTCCTCTCCCACGGTACCTCCTCTCCCACGGTACCTCCTCTCCCACGGTACCTCCCTCTCCCACGGTACCTCCTCTCCCACGGTACCTCCCTCTCCCACGGTACCTCCCTCTCCCACGGTACCTCCCCTCCCACGGTACCTCCCTCTCCCACGGTACCTCCCCTCCCACGGTACCTCCCCTCTCCCACGGTACCTCCTCTCCCACGTACCTCCTCTCCCACGGTACCTCCTCTCCCACGGTACCTCCTCTCCCACGGTACCTCCTCTCCCACGTACCTCCTCTCCCACGTACCTCCTCTCCCACGTACCTCCTCTCCCACGTACCTCCTCCCACGTACCTCCTCTCCCACAGTACCTCCTCTCCCACTCCTACAGTAGTGATTGGATTCATGGCTCATTACTGAGAGCAGAATCTACGGAAGCCGTTCAAAACACCAACTCTTTTTGTTTTTTTAAAGCCAGACAGAAAACTCATATTGTCTTAGCCCTTATCTGCTCAGAGGTAGAGGTTGATTAAAATGAATGTTTACAGCCGGATTTATCCTTAAATTTTGTGCCACAATTAATGAAAAGGTTCCAACTGCCTCATTTTGTCCCAAAACTTTTCAACTTGTGGTTTCTGCTCGGCTGATAGGCCGTTTTCTTGTGTTTGGTTTGTTACACATTTGTGAGTAAACAGAGAAAACAAGATTTGGTTTGTTTTAAAGAAGAGATCCAGCTCGAGTTGATTGGGTCACTATCCCACAGTACCTTCCTCTCCTGCTCCAGTCGGGCCTCCTCCTTCATGTGCTGCAGAGCGCTGTCCACAGCCGTCGCCACTGCCTTGTGGTGCTCCAGCTTCTGCTGCTCCAGCGCAGCCTCCATGTGGATCTGCTCGCGGACCCTCTGCTCGGCCAGCTCTCTGTTCAGCTGGTCGATCCGCCGGTGTGCATGGGCGATCAGCGCGTTCAGGTCATCCGTGGTTAGTTTACCAGCTACACAGTCAAAAAAGGATTACTATACAACTGCAATATGTTTTACCAGATGTCAAATAGTAAAAGATAACAGTGGGCAAGTCATGCACAACTGTGGCTTTGCAATCTGCTCCTACAACTTAGTGAAAATAGAAGTCACTTTCTCCAAGGCCCGTGTTGGTTTGCATCACGTTTGGTTGGAGTGCCCTCTGTAGGCAGCAGTGGGAAACAGAGCTGATCCCTACCATTCCCTCAGCCACACACTACATACAGTATATACACAAAGTGCCCAAAGACATAGTGTTTGTGATGGACTGTAACCGTACTCAGGCTCTTCCAGTTGGCCTGGATGTCTGGAGTCAGGCTGCTCACTTCCCTCTGGAACTGCAGCTTGGCTTCATTCACCAGCTCACTGTACTGGGACACCACCCTGGCCTCAGACTCCGCCGCCTGCACCTGAGGGTGAGCCACAAACAAAGTCACTGAGGATCTCAGCATTGCTACATGGTCTTGTTTTAGTCAAGTCAAGCCACATTTATCTTTAGAGCACATTTAAAAACAAATGTTTTTAAATGTTACCCAGGGCTTCAGGTCTACATTCAGTTAAAAGGCCACAGCAAATAAGTATGTTTTATTCATGTTTTTATTGTCCTTTAATTGTATTGTATTTGTGTTTTAGATCTTGTGGTAATGCCATGTGCAGCACTTTAGAAACAGTCCTTGTTTATGAAATGTGCTCTGTGAATAAAGCGGATTTGGACCAAACCATGCATTAGTTGTTTCATGGACAACATTTCTTTTGTCATTGTGAAGAAATTCACATTACATTTGTTACATGTTACATGATTCTTTCTTCTTCTTCTACACAAACTCTGCTTCCTATGGCCCTTACCTTAGTGACCACTTTGTCCAGGTCCACCACCATTTTGTGCAGATTCTCCTCGGCTGCTAAGACCAGAGGCCGCGCTGCTGCCACCGTCAGGCCCTTGGACTGATCGATAACAGTCTTTAGACCGTCCAGAGCCTCCCTGCAGAGAGGAATATGTTTAACGCACAAAGCTTTGTACATGTTAGGGCTGCACCATGTTATAGATTATAGAAGAACGTTTTCTGTTCCTTTACCGGGCATTTCCCAGGGCTGCACGCGCATCATTAACGGCATTGCTTCTGTTGATCAGAGCTGCTTCTAGATCCTTCCACTGAGCAGACTTCTCCTCAGAGGGAACCTGAGGAACACAGTCAAATGAGAGAAAGCCAGTGTTGTTTCTGCCAGCCGTCTTATGCTGCACGCTGCTCAAGCGTCAAAATTGCACCCTGAACAGCCTCACCTCAAAGTGTGTTCTGAAGCCACGTCGCTCTGCCTGAAAAATAACTGCCGTTTTGGGGCCAATTAGTGCCTCTTTGCTACTGCCATGTCCTTTGGATCTTTAACTGTACCCCCATGGTCTACGCCAGGATCTCCCTAGTATTTAAGCCTATATCCAGCTCATACACTTGAATAGAGGGACATTTGTGCTGGTGGCAAGTGGCTAGGCTAGGTTAGCCCGGTTAGCTTGTTACAATTGCCTACAGCTCATTGTTGATTAAAAGTCTGCAGTAACCACAAATGTGTCAAGCTTGACTTGAGCTAGCAGCTGTAGGTTAACCAACTCCGGATGCTAACCATGCCAAGATCGGCTACGACCCGTTGTAGATGAAATTTGAGCAATAAACTACAAAATCAACAAGCCCGGCTCAGTATGTGATCATTGTTAAACGGTTGCTGTAAGTAGATGGTGGTTTAATTGACTTTATTCTTGCATATTACTCGTTTTCACATGATTGATTAGAGCTTTAGCTTGTAGCATTAGCTTTCACTGGGCATCATCAAGACCCAAACACCTTTCCAGCGCAGATACAGGCACTGAAATAAGTTTTCTTGTTGCCACTTTAAATCCTGGGTAACAGAAACACTGATGTGTGTCTTTGTAAAAGTCCCAGAGCTGCTGTAGCTCCGCTCCCGCCGCGAATTTTGCTAAAAGTTCAACAATTTCAACTCTAGCATTGTGGGATCTCTTGACGCTCCTAGAAGCGCGTCCACCATATATTTTGCATGTAAACCAGACGCTTTTGACACTTTGGACGCATTCGGTGGGAACGGTAACTATGGAGTGTGTTCTCCGGCTCCGCGCTCAGGCCCTGATTAAGAACATCTGACAAACCACACACATAGTCTCATCACTGAAAACTCGTAAATGTTTCATGTTTTAGTCATCGAAGAGCAGTTTTTAGCTCGCCGCTGTTATGGAAATAAATAAATAAGGGGCATCAACAAGATGATTTTGTCATGGTCTTCACTGACATAAACGAGCTGGTGAAAGCCTGTGGGCTTCAGTACCTCAGCCTCCATGGCCTCCTTCAGCTTGAGCGTGTGCTGGGAGACGGCCTGTAGCGCAGCCTCCTGGGCCCGATGGCTGTCAGCGTGGCTTTAGCGGAGTTGGCCAACGACTCCTCCAGATTCACTGCAATGGCTGGGGGTAAAAAAAAGAAAAAAGGTTTAAGTTAGGAGTAAAAACAAACAACAGTTCAATAGTCAAAATGGTTGAAATAGTTGAACATGATCAAAATGTCGTTTTGCTCATGTAGGACTGCAGTCTAGGGCTGCGTGATAAATGATAAAAACAAATCAGTCTGCTTTTTGGTCATATTCAGTGTTTTTATGTTGAATTGTTGTGAAGCGTGAACTTTCAGAAGGCGCAAATGACTTTAGTTGCAGCTAAAAAGATATTTAAGTGTACGTGAAACATGATCTAGGCCAAAGAAAAACGGAATACAAGTCTTTTGCCATATCGCCCGCCCCACTGCAGACTGAGAAGGCTTCTTACACTCGAGGATTTGCTTCTCAGCCTGGTCCTGCTCAGCCAGCCTGGCAGACACTTCTTCCACCGGACGCTCCTTTAGCGGCTCTGACTGTCGAGGTGTGTCTGCGGGCAGTGGAGCAGCACTACATTCATGACACTCCTCAGCCACTTCTGAGAACAAACATTAGAACATCGAAGTCTTATATAGCATGTTTACATGACACAAGTCAGCCAAAGCACTTCACAAAGGGTAAGGGGTTTTATCCTCATTCACGCCCTAATGTGTGGTTGTAAATTATGCAGCCACAGCTGCCCTCGGGGCTGGCTGAACACATCAGCACCCACCTTTGAGCCCCGCTGCCTTTGTATCATGTGTAGCAGGCACCGACTGAACTTCACTCATGGCTGAGATGATGTGAGTTGCCTCGGCCGACGCCTCTGAAAAACAGAAGGGAAGATCATGGATAAACACAGGAAACAAAGTACAGACAAAAAACTGCCCATCGCAGTGGAGAAAGACCTCTGCCAACACAAGAATCTGACATTGCTTTTCAAATCCCTCGGTCACGAAATCACCCATCACATCGGAGGTATAAAGTAGCGGACAGAGAAGTGAAAGGGAGCGACATTGGTGAACAGAAACAGCCACGGGGTCTGAGGAAAACGGCGACGCTTCACTGAGTGCTTCCTCGTCATGATCCACACAGAGTTCCTACGCTCCATTTCATTGAGCCTTCAGGTCAGAGTCCTGCACGGGTCCATTTTTGGAGACCCGCACCACTTCCCCGTCCATGTTTAATCACTACCCACCTGCAAACCCACGGGTAAAATTCCAGGGCGTAAAATCCGCCTGTTTCAGCAACTTTTGCGGGTACCAATGGGGGACTCTGCTTCAGGTCCAAAAACATTTTCATTCAAGCAATGTTGTCCACATGATCTAGCTTGATAGAGTGTGTGTATTTTGCTTAATATTCTGCATAAACCAATTGTGGTCAAACCAGTGGTTCCCAACCTTTTTTGTCTCGCGTACCCCTCGTTCAGTTAAACTCAGAGTTCCCCATACCGTCAGGATCTTGCCAATTTTTTTTTACAAAGTGGTCAACTACACATATTTTTTCAGTATTTAGTTGTTTTCAAAATGAAGCTAAAATACTCTGAAATTCAAACCTTGTACTGAAAAACAAAATTAAAATAAACTCTCCTTTGAAAATAAAAGGAATACTACTCAGGTTTATCTTATCTGCGAGTTTGACACCCCGTATAAGAAAAGGTATTGGAAGTGACATACACAAAAATGATGGTGGCTCGCCCGTACTGCATTTGTGTCTGCCTCCCAAATGACCGTCAAGAGTGATGGAAGCCAAGGTTTTTATTACAGCTGACCATACAAGAGAAAAGCCAAGGGACGAAACAGGAGTGTAATAAAGAGTTCATAGATAAAGAAAGGACTCTCGTGTTCATCAACATGGCAATAATGTCCTCTCTGACATAATCATAGACAGTACTGTCAAAGTGTGGAAAGACTTTAACACTATTTCCATTGAAGGCATTAAACTACGAATGAACACATGGGATTATGGAGGAAACTAATGAAATAACATAATAAATATGTTTTATATTTTAATGGCATTTTCTCCATGAGCTTCATGAGGTCGTCCCTGAAATGATTTAACAGTCTGTGAAGTCCAAAACATTTCTGTAACGACATGGTGAAGCTCACTGAGAAAGTGCAAGGCAGTAAAGCAAACAGCGGCTAATCTGAAGAATCTATTTCAACTTGTTTTTGTTTAAACATAATTCCATAGGTGATCATTCATAAATGAACACCTTCAGTGTTTTGAAATAAAAGCATTTCCAAACCTTTGACTGGTACTGTAGGTTATAATGTAAATGGTAGAGGAGTCTCCAGTCAGCTCAAGATGTGAAGTTCCAAGTCCCAAGCAAGTCCAAGGCAATTGGTTCATTGAGGTCAAGTCAAGTCATAGCTTTTGTATATAAAAAGGGATGGATATCGATAAGGATTTATCGATACTACTACTCTGACCGATACTCCTTATCGATCCGGTACTTTAACTGTACTTTAGATAGAGGCTACTGTAGGCAATGTAGGCTAGGCCTATATTTATTTTTTATGACTCTACATTTGGACCCAATTTATTTTAATTTTGCGCATACAGTTAATATATGAGGGTTAAAATATGTAAAATACATTTTATTTTCTATTATCTAGTAAATCAAGGATTAAGCCTCATAAGTGTTTTGTTAATCACTGTTGGTTAGATTTGGCTATAGCTCTGGGACTGAGCCCAAATCAAAACTACTACAGCAGCCTGTTTTCTCCTCATTGTCACACTCCGCCTGTGTCCAGTGGGTCAACACCAGCTCTCGCTGACGCGTTTACAGAAAAATAGACTCCTCCTAAAACTCTTCAGTTTGGGTATTTGTGAATGAGGAAAAGGGCGCGTCTGTCTATTCAATACAAAGTCGTTTGGCTTTTTACAGTGGGTTAGTGGCAGCAGATCGTGGGGTTTCTGAGTAGAATAAGCATGTTTTGAATGTTTTAACACCGCTTGTCTTTCCCGCGCCACGGCTGCAGAGGGGGACACAATGCGGGGATGGTCCGAGACCCTGCGTTTTCATCCGGGGAGCGAGGCTGAACAGATCCAATGCAGCGAATGCATCCATGAGAGCGGAAAGAGCCTTTTTTTATAGCTTATTTGAGCGTCCGTGATTAGATACCGGGTTTCGTTGCCATACCTCTATCTCTACATATCTCTCTCAACATGTTTCCTCAGCCCCGCCCCCGGTCAATGGCATGTCGTCCTTCCTCTCCCCAAGAAAAAATTGCGCACGTGACCTTGTGTGCTGTGTATTTCCTATGTCTTGATGTTTCTATATGTGCTTTGCCTTAACTTAACCTTGTTGTAATTTCGCATATCTTCTTTTGTAAGGCACATTGAGTTGCCTTGTGTACGAAATGCACGGTATGAATCAGACATCTCGGTCCAGAAAAGTGCAGTTCTAGGAATGCAAAGATACTGCACAGAACCCTCAAGCTCCCAGGCCTCTTGGAGGAAATAATATAATTATATATATATAAAATCATGCTGGTCTGTTCGCTCATTCTCATTGTCTACTACAGGATTATTTTAAAGACTCACCCAATAATAGACTCGTAAACACCAAACTATAGCAAACTACTGCTTGTTTTTAACATGCTTCAAGTTCAAATACCGAACCAGCTCCAAGATCTTTGTCAATGAATCCAGCTCTTACTGTGCTCATGTTACTTTTGCCTGAGCCGTACAGTCCATTGTTTCAAACGCTCTTCTGTCCTCAATAAACTTTTCCTAGTGCTGCCCGGGTAGAACTAGGTTTGGTGTTGGCCTGTTGTTAGTCTGGGCAGGAAAATTCAAATAACGACCCGTCAAATGAAGTTCCCAGATTTGCATGGGTTTTAGAAATCCCATTAAAAAAATTAAAGATGAGGCGGTGAATTTGAGCTTCCCTTTGATCATGTAAGTGTCACATAATGTGTGTTGCCAAAGTCCAGCCATTTTGCACTGATGTCAGACTCCATGGAAACACTTACCTTCAATAGTCTGAGCTGGGGGAGGCTCCTCTTTGACTTTCTCGACTGCTGTGGGTTTGACCTCCATCATGCTTTGGGGCTGACTCACGTCAACCTACAACAAATACAACAAATTGATCAAAGTCCAGCTCATTCTAACACCATACTACAGCTTATGTACATTGGCATATTCAGCTGTTAGTGAGATACGTCTGCATGAGTTTGAAAATGATCTAACTGTGATTGGAATTGGCTTTGCAATTTTGTCTCTGCAGCCAAACACAGCCAAAAATATAAAAATAAAAAAAATCCACAGGCACAGCTGAAATGTTTCATGTTTTTTGGTAGTTAACAGAACCCATGTGCTCCTAACTACACCTTCTCCCTCTCTTACTGAATAAGCAGCACTACGTTGTTTGATTACAGATGACAGCTTTGTCAACGATGGAAATCTCAGTTCTATACGACTCAAGCAAACAATTTCTAAACAAATAACATTGTTTTTGGTGTAAATATGAGGCTGATTTTCTTAAAACAAGCAGCGTTTTGCAGCTTGTGATTTGGAGAATGTATCCATGTAGCTGGATATAGGGATGTAACGATATTAACAATATCGCGATATCGCGGTAGTAAAAGTGCCTCGATATCGTCGTGGTCTTGTTACGATATTTAAACGGACAGTTATCCGTCAAAAACAACTTGAATAAGTAGGATCCCGCGGGAAAAAACATTGTAAACTACATAGACCATGATCCTTTGCGCTGCGTCGTCACAACAAATGAGCTGTTGTTCGCTGTAGTGTCCACACAACAAGTGAGCATGGCGGTTAGCGGCGACCAAAGTGGGGCTCCCGTGGATATTGATGAAAACGCCCCCGAAGTTGTGCCTGCCCCTGCAGCTTTTAAGTCAGACGTATGGCAGCATTTAGGTTTCGCTGTGTCAAAAAACGCTAAAGGAGAGAGGGTGGCGGACAAACCATGGACCATGTGCAAGCACTGCCATGCGAAATTACGATACATCACGGGAAACACCAGCAACATGCGGAGCCATCTGACGACCCATCACCTTTTTTCTGGAGGTACAGGTTTGACCCCTGGCACTCGCAAGCATGGAACTTCAAATCAGAACATGGAGCACCTGGGCCTCGCTCAAGCCCAGGTGAGTCCCTGTACACTGCAGCGGGGCGCGTGTGAGGCGGGGAACTCATCTACACAAACTTTGCCCTACGGCATCGCAGCGCAACAAACTGAATCAAAGTCTGTCCATGAATATTAACACTGTAGCCTAGTTTCATGTTTAAAAGCACCAATGAGGATTATATGAAATGTGGCAATGCATTGTTTTTGTTTACAGTTCTACTTGCTCAACGGTATATTGATGTTAATAACTTGAAGTTGCACTTTAAAAGCATTAAGTGATCAGCGTTTACGTATGTTTTTATGCTCCATGAATATAACAATAAATGGCCTAGTGACTGGCAAAAGGAGTTTAAATGTCAGTTTTTTTTATTATTATCATCATAAACTCAATATCGTGAGCTATTTTACAATACCGTGAGCCTCTCCACAATATCGCAATAAATATGTACCGTGAGCTCAATATCGATATCGTATCGTATCGTGAGATTATGATATCGTTACATCCCTAGCTGGATAGAGAGAAAGAGTGAGAGTGCCAAGCCCGTTTATTAGAGAAGGATTACATCCAAGCATGTTTTTCTGACGACTCTATATAACGCTGCTTTGCCCTTTGTTGCTGCATGAAGCTGAAATGTAATAACTGAACACCATGCTGTTTTAACAGCAGATTTTGAAGTTTATCTGCAACTCAATACTCAAATGCATGGAAATAAAAGCATAGGCTATATATAAATTATTAAAACCGCAAATCAAATCACAATTAGCTTTTTTCAAAATGGTGCAGTCCTAATGCAGACAACACACAGCTGCATTTATCATTGAAACCTGATCAATGAGACCGGCTTAGTGCTCGCATTAACACCATTAAAGTGACAGTCTGTAAGATTGCAAAGTGAGGAGAGAGGGAGTTCACAGGAATATTGTCCGTATCATGTATGAATCATGACCTATGAATCGTGATATAAACTGAATCCTCGAATACTGAGGAAATGGTATCTGCTAATCTTGGTGTCGAGTTTTCAGACCTTCTTCTTTGTCGGTGCAGGACGCTCCACAGGTGGTCCTAACACGGCTCCCAGCAGCCCGTCAGCATAGGGAACGTTCTTCTCCACCGCTGCTCTGAACGTAGGGTCCCATTTGGCGTAGAGAACAGTCCCTCCAATGCCTCCGCCCACCGCCACCACCGCAGCCGCGCCGGCTTTCACCGCAGTGCTGGGTACACGGGCAGACATGTTACTAGGGCTGGTACACGGGCAGACATGTTACTAGGGCTGGTACACGGGCAGACATGTTACTACTGGTAACGGCAGACTGACTGGCTGGTACACGGGCAGACATGTTACTAGGGCTGGTACACGGGCAGACATGTTACTAGGGCTGGTACACGGGCAGACATGTTACTAGGGCTGGTACACGGGCAGACATGTTACTAGGGCTGGTACACGGGCAGACATGTTACTAGGGCTGGTACACGGGCAGACATGTTACTAGGGCTGGTACACGGGCAGACATGTTACTAGGGCTGGTACACGGGCAGACATGTTACTAGGGCTGGTACACGGGCAGACATGTTACTAGGGCTGGTACACGGGCAGACATGTTACTAGGGCTGGTACACGGGCAGACATGTTACTAGGGCTGGTACACGGGCAGACATGTTACTAGGGCTGGTACACGGGCAGACATGTTACTAGGGCTGGTACACGGGCAGACATGTTACTAGGGCTGGTACACGGGCAGACATGTTACTAGGGCTGGTACACGGGCAGACATGGGGGGACATGTTACTAGGGCTGGTACACGGGCAGACATGTTACTAGGGCTGGTACACGGGCAGACATGTTACTAGGGCTGGTACACGGGCAGACATGTTACTAGGGCTGGTACACGGGCAGACATGTTACTAGGGCTGGTACACGGGCAGACATGTTACTAGGGCTGGTACACGGGCAGACATGTTACTAGGGCTGGTACACGGGCAGACATGTTACTAGGGCTGGTACACGGGCAGACATGTTACTAGGGCTGGTACACGGGCAGACATGTTACTAGGGCTGGTACACGGGCAGACATGTTACTAGGGCTGGTACACGGGCAGACATGTTACTAGGGGGGGGGCTGGGCTGGTACACGGCAGACATGTTACTAGGGCTGGTACACGGGCAGACATGTTACTAGGGCTGGTACACGGGCAGACATGTTACTAGGGCTGGTACACGGGCAGACATGTTACTAGGTCTGGGTATAAACGGTTTAACAGGTATGTACAAAAAAATTAAAGTATGGACAGCATTAAAGGAAGTGACTTGGTTGTTTGTAATGATGCAAATGTAATTGAAATATTAAGGACTAAGTTATTATTGTTCTGTTTCTGGTTCTATATGACAAATATTTTTGTATAGATATTGAAAAAAGTATTGCTCAGATATCTGTATCGTAAAGCAAGTATAGTTAAAGTATGGGTTTGTTTATGCATGGGAGTCTGTCATTCACAGAACCAACTACTATTGTGTGAACTTCTAAACAGAACGTACCTGGTCTCATTGGACGAGTAGTGGCGAGGTTGGAGACTGTTAAAGGGGTTTGTTCCATATTTCCACTGAAAAAAGGAGAAAACAGTAAAAAACGTTTGAGGTTACAAACATTGGAGAGAATACAATCATTTATCAGGATGACATGGTTCTATGTTTAGACTTGAAAGTATCTAGTATCTTCAGAGTCAGTAATATTGTTTATTGCAATATTTTCCTGCCTCAATACATCAAACTTTAATTTCCACATCGTGACAGGCCTGACATACCAGCCTAATCTCCTGTTTAATCTAAACTGAATACTGTCTTTCAAATATAAAGAGAAAGAAGCGTGTGTGGCTGACCAGGCTAAGGTTTTGAAGGCTTTTCAAATATCTAATTTCACGTCTGAATTGTAAAACCCCAAAGCAAAAATCTTATTTTTGACTATTCCTCCATTTACCTGCTGTATCTCACCTTAAATACTATTAAATACAGCATTTGTCCACAGGGGAACAACATATACCCACATTTATGTGTAGCCTCTGCACTATTGTGTTTAATCTTTTATTTTCGATGTTCTCCCAGTGTATCCTCTGAGGGAGTCCTCTGCCTCGGGACTGTTGGTTGGCTGTGTGGGCGCTCTCCTGTGGGTGCCCTGGCGGCTGCTCCCGGTGCAGACAGCTCCTCGGATGGTGTTTTCGTCTTTCGATTCATCTGTACTCAGCCTTATGTCCATTATTGTAGTCTATTATTTTAAACTGTGTGGCTGTCTGTATACATACGTGTGTGTGTTTTTCCATTTAAGCTACTTTTAATTACACCATTTGAGTTGGTTTACCTCTTCAATCAGTTCTTCATTTGTAATCAGTAGTAGAAACACATTTCGACTAGACTCCCATTAAACAGCGTTATATCAGGGTGAGACGGGGGAATAAAAGTCCTGTCATCCAGTCTACCCCAGGGCAGAATGAATGTACCACGCTTTCTGACTCTGTGAAAGATGCAAAACCAATAAAGCGCTGGTATTTGTTGCTCTCGGTGCCGATGACATCCAGAAGATGGCTCTCCCTCTTGCAGTGTCTGATATGGCAGACTTCAGCTGTTCTTGTTCTGCCTGTCGTCTGGTGGCTCGTGTGCACTAGGGCTGCAACTAACGATTATTTTGTAATCGATTAATCTATTGATTATTTTTTACGATTAATCGATTGGCTGTGAATGGTGTATGAAAATGTTATTTTTTCAATTTTTTCATCACATGAAGCTAAAATGGCGCCTTTTAGCGCTAATTCTGCTTTCTGATTGGATGAGACACAGACAGATATTCATGAAATTTACAATGTACAAAACACTACAGACCCTAACTTTAAAAACAAAGTAGGTTTTCATCAAAAATACTACATTTTCATATAATTTTAACTGTATTTGAGTCTATGTGAACCAGAAAACGATTAATCGATTACTAGAATAGTTGTCGACTATTTCAATAATCGATTAGTCGTCGATTAATCGATTAGTTGTTTCAGCCCTAGTGTGCACGCTTTTGATGTTTCGTTTTCACATTCTATTCAATGTTCTTTCTTCTTGATGTTAAATCCTCTGCCAGTTTCTCCCACGTATGATTTGTTGCACGACAAGCAAGGTATCTCGTATATCACGTTGCATTTGTGTTGTTGGTCTATTTTGTCCTTGGGGTGAACTAACAACTGTCTTAGTTTGGTGTGAGGTTTGACCGGAGTATTGATATTGTGCTTGTACATGGCCCTCTCTGTGACCCTCCTGACGTATAGAAGTATGACCATGGCCCTGTTTTGTTTCTCATTATTTTTGTTTGTGTTTTATTTAAATCAGCTGACCAGACACATCACAGCAACACCACGTGCCAACCTCTGAGGAAGGCCACAGTTGTAGCCGAAACCGTCAGGTACGAAACTAACACTAAGGTCTGTCTATAAGAATAAAAGTAACATCATTTTTAGAAGACCTAATGAACCTAATCGGACTATAGACTAGGGCTGAACGATATGGACAAAATTTCATATCTCAATATTCATGCCAGATATCTCGATATCGATACGATACGATATAACTATGGGTTAGGTGAAAACTAGGCATTTTTCAGAAAAATAAAATCATAATACAAAAGAGTGCAGTTTTATTGATGAAAATCTATATCGTTTATATCTTGCTTTTTTGATTTTAATATTTTGAATGTTCCCATCTCAATATAAATACCATAACGATATATTTTTCTTTTGCGATATTGATATCTTGAATGTTCATATATCGATACGATAACGATATATCTTTCAGCCCTACTATATACACAATTTTAGTTTAGATTTGGCTTCTACCCAGCTTTAGTTTGGCCATTTTTGTGATGTTTATAGTTTCACTTCCTTATTGGACACTAACAGGAAGTGTCGTGCCAGCCATATTATATCAATGGGAAATGAGTCAAACTGAACTTTACCTTTATCTATGTCACTTCCTGTCAGTGGATTAAAAATTTTAATTAAAATAACTTTTCTCTCCCGCATTTCTTCATTCAAATTGCTGCTTCACTGAAATAAAATGATAAATATGCAACTGATGTTATGCTTCTAAATAAGTCATAGTTTCAAATACTGTACTGTAGTGTCAAGAAGATACGCGACTTCTAAAGCAATACAGAGTAATTCTGCCAATCATCATGACTTTCGACCTTGAATCTTTAAAATAGCCAATACTCCCGCCCTTTAAGCACACAGGACAGTCAGATCGAGCCAGGGCGTGTTTGTGGACGCGGCTACTGCACATTTCCATGACATTAGCCTTCTGCCATTTTGGTCACGGAGCAGAGGCCCACCGTCCTCCCACAGACAGACCCTCTGCACTGGCGTATGACAGGAGACACTCGGCCCATGGGTCAAACTCGGGGATTACCAAGAGTGAACTTGATAAATGGCCCAAATAAAGAGCCGAAGGTGAAGTATCGATCCCCTCGCTAGCACCTCGGAGAGTTGTGTGTGGGTCACTGAAAGAACCGGGCCAGCATGGGATAAGGAGAGGGTCTTACCCGGGCTGTCGCCTTCGCCCCCCGCACACAGGTCCGCAGCATGGTCCCTGTCCCGCTATGTCGCACGGAGAGGACACTGGAGAGGACACCGGGGGCACTTGTCTCCGCAGCAGTCCCACTATGGCAGCACCACTCGGATAGGCAGTCACCGTGACGTATGCCCTCTAAACAGAGTGGAGCTCCACAGCGCCTCCTGCTGGACTGGAGTGTTCATACAACAGAAGAGAGACATTAGAATCAACGATTTTTATTGTTTTTGTCCCCTACAGAAAATAGTTCTTACTGTAAATTCTAGTCGTAAATGCTTTTTCATTAGGTTATTGCCAGTGTTGCCACAGATTACTTGAAAACAGAGGCGGGTAGTACTCAGTTCCATTTAAGATAAGATAATCCTTTATTGATCTCACAATGGAGAAATTCACTTGTTACATTCGGTTCTCAATAAGATCACTCAGGGTGTGCAAAATAGACAGGAAATGTGCAAATAGTTAAATAGTAAAAAAAAAAAAAGAGGTATCTTATGTACAATGAGTGAAAGCAAAAATCTTAAGGGGCAGAAATAAAATTAAAAATTAAAAAAATAACCTAAACTATAAAATGTAGAATATCAAGGTCAGCATTGGCAGTGCAAAGTTTACTGTCAAGAATATGTACTTACAGTACTTCTACTTGAGTAAAATCATAATGAAGTATTAAGTGAGAAGTACTTTATTGGTAATTCATTGTACAACCGTACACCTGTGTTCAGGTGTTAGTCCTGAGCTGTGCCTCCACTGTGGGTCACCTGACCAGTATGTTTTTGGACGTAGAGGAAACCTGGCTAGCTGCCTTCAGGAGCGTGGTGTCCAGCACTGATCAGCTCCAATTCTTCCTTCCTCTTCCTGCTTCGCAGCTCCCTCCGTTACAGTCTTTCATAATTTTCTGGGAAGAACCCGAACAATAGAAGGCATGTGTGGCTTAGCTGTGAGTCTCACCCGGATACCTCCTCGTTTGTCTTTTTTTGTTTTGTTTCCTGTAGGTCCTCTTGTGATGCTGTAATAAGATTTGTAAATATGTGAATAAAATTATAATAAAATCATAATTATGTGAATGATGCAACAGCCAAGTATTTGAATTTATCTTCAAGGTTAGCATATTTTTCACAATGTTCCAGTAGTATCTAAGAAGATACTGTTTGGTATCAAAAGTGCGTGAGAAAGCAGCCTGGTATCAGGTTGACCACTACTATTTTCTGACAGATGCCTCCACTGTGCTGCAGGTGTAGGGGCTCTTGGTGCCTCTTCAGTGTTTCAGAAGAAGAAATTTGTAGGTCTCAAATGTCTTTAGCTGATAAGCTAGCTGTTTCTTGACTAAGTAATTGTTACTTTTATTTGCTTAGATAATGTTAATGGCTTAGTTCAGGGATCTCCAAATAAATTTCCCTGGTGGCCAAAACAAATCGGAAGTGTACTGAAATTATAATATAATGCATATAATGGAATCTTTTCCATAAATTAATAATAATGAGCTATGATTGTAAAATAGAGCTGATTTGATCAAAAGCCCGACAGGACTGTAGCCTAATAAATAATAGCAGCTTACACTTGTATTGCACTTTACAAGCCTGTGTCAGAGGTTTCTGCTACATTGTAGTCATTGATCATTCACTCCACACTCGTGGACATAAATGATTTTTTGTCCACCCATGTTTTCTCATCACTAATGTTCACATTCTTTTATGTTGTCTGTGAAGGATTACATCACTACTTAAACCTATATCAGACTTTTTTAGTTACATAGTTCCAAGTAGCATTTTCACCAAATACAAGAGGCTTTGAGACAAATATTTTCTCAGTCAATTCAGAAATGGATGAATTCACTTTTGGTGAACACACAGAAGTGAGATCTTATTTCATAAACATTTATTTTGAATCACAAACAGAAAAAACAAAACAAATAGCCACAGGGGAGCAGGGTGAAATAATTTCATGAGCCCCTGAATTACAGTTCATCATCTCCAGTTAAACATAGCTTTCTTCATTGTCCTAGTTACACGGTGTTAAAGCTTTACAGCTCCTGCTCAGCTCTCACAGCACAAAGCTCAGTCTTTAATGTTTCGAAGCAATATGTCACCACAAACCACAAGGCTGAGAAAAACAAACAGGCTTTCTACAGGCAGCAGAAGGTCAAATTTCATGTTAACACCACAATAGCATCAAATCTGTGCATCTTAAGATTTGCTAACACTCCATCAAACAGAGTAATTAACGGAAATTTTGATATTTAAAAGTACAACAAGCAACTTCTGAGCAAATGTTTTAAGGACCATTTCTGCCAAAACTGCAGCTAAATGTATTTTACTGTAACCTTTGGATTTACAATGAACCTATGCAACAATAACAATTGAGCAATGCCATTATATTCCCCCACAAATATTTATCTAATGCCAGTTTGAGCTGAATTAAAATCTTCTTAATGACTTGATTTGGGGCACAATTCTTTTAATGACTTTAATGCCCCACAGAAACCCCGTTTTAACCTCTGTTTTAATGCAAATAGATACAATATACCCAAGAACAGAATCAGTACCAGCGCTTAAACAAGGTTTTGAAAAGCTGATCTGAAGGTAGCTCTTCTACCTTCTAAGCTCTTCTAAGCAATAAACATTATACAATGTTTTGAATTGAGTGAATTGATATTAGATAGATCCCACAGAGCAGTCGTTTTCAGCATTTTTTAGTCGCGGCCCCCAGTAAATGAAAAGCTGTCGGTCGCGGCGTCCTACCTCCAGGCTGAGAACCACTGCCAAAGAGGAGCGGCTTAGGGGGACAAACCAACTAGACAGTTCAGAAGTTTAAAAAGAATCTTTTCAGTTCCAGTGTTCGATACCAACATCCATCGGCCCCAGCAGTACCCTCTATTTCCCATCGCACAAAGACATCCTGCCCTACACGAGACAAGACCTGCTGCAGCCATTACCGCCATTTTGTTATGTGCAGCATATGGAGCAGGGGTTTAAGGCGGCGGTCAGGAAGTGCTGGGGACCATGCACACGTCCAGGATGCAGAAGCGGGCTCGGCAGGTGGGGCAGGGCACTCTGCTGCTCAGCCAGGTCTCCGGCTGCTGCTGGTCCTGGCGACTGGCGAACCAGCGGCCCACGCAGGACACGCACCACATGGGCCGACACAGGCAGCGCTGGCACTCGCCATCAGTGTCCGAGCCTGCAGACGGGACAGGAGTGAGGAGAGGACATCGCACATCAGGGTCAGAATTCAGAATCGCCGTCATCATCGACTTAAAAGTAGACTAAAACTAAATAAAAAGTTATTTATGAGACTAAAACTGTGACTAAAATGTCCAGATATTTTTTTATTTTCAATAAAAATGAGAACAGCAGACTAAAATCATTAAAAAGCCTCACATCATTTAAACTCACCGCCAAAGGAACAGGTCTGAGCTTTGTTCATGAGGCCGAGGACTTTTATTAAATATATAAATTATTCAATTTAGTCGACTAAAACTAGACTAAAACTGGAGAGAATGATTTGACTAAATCTTTACTGAAATAAAATGAAATTTTAATCAAAGAAAACAAACTAAAAACCCAGGACCTTGTTGCTGTGAGGCAAAGGTAGGGACGTATCGATGACACTCAAGCCCCGATTTCGATTTTTTTTCTTTTTCTTTACAAATGAAAATGACTCATTTATAACATGATTTTAACATCTGCATTTTTGTCCGTGTAACAAACTGTAACTGTTGTCTCAGTAAGTTAACTTTACATTACAAAAACAAATCACAAGACAGGAAAATTAACTAATCATTCTGTTATGAACCTCTTAACCGAGCACATTTTCTACAGTTCAGTTTTACCCAAATCTAAAAGCTTCTCGACTGGAGCTTTCAGCCTACAGGCCAGTGTCACGTCTCATTTGAAAGCTAAGACCTACACAACTGCTCTACGATTTTTCCTTGCGGTGTCGTCACTTTTTCTTTGTATTTTTGGTCCTTTTTTGTTACGTTTTTGCAACTTTTTTATCACCTATTTTGTAGCATTTTTGTCCCTTGCAATAGCTGCCGTTTGCTTATCTTCACAGTTCGTCTGTTTACTTGGGGGCTGGGAACAGTTAAACTATATTACATTAACAATTTGTGAAATAAAGTGATCTGATCATTAAAATGTGTGCATTACAAACTAAAATACAAACACTTAGCCGCTCCAGCAGTGGTTATTTTATTTTAAAAGGCCACTTTAGGTATTTCTACCATAGTTTCTGTCCCAACCTTAGTTGCCATTGGCATATAGCATGCTCTGTTTGTGGAGCGATTCAATTCTCCAGGTTCTTCCCTCCAGAATGACATACAGCATTCCCATATTCACCGAGGTTCGGTGAAAGTTGTGTTTTTAATGCAGTGAGAGCCAAAGCTGGTATCGGTTCAGTATCGGATATTTGTAGCCAATACCCAATAATGTATTTTTTCCATTATTATTTACCAAAAAAAAAAAAAGTTCTTTTAAAACTGTTTGCTAATGCCATGTGCTCCACTTTCTGACACTCAGCATAAGCTTCAGCAGCCATTTAGCAAAACAAAAAAACATCACAACCCGTTACCAATGCGATTGTAACTGTTGTCCGTAACAGGGTTGGAGAAAATCAAACTTTAGTTACAAAGTGCTTTACAGATTAAAATCCCCCCAAATATACTCTACCCACAACACAAGAAACAACAAACCAATCAATAGGTAAAGGAAAGGTAAAATGATCTTTTTTCTGATTGTCATACAGTATGTACTTTACTTATTGATGTGATATGTTTACGCTGAACAATGGGAAATGTTGCAGCTCAGTTCAGTGGTTTAAAGCTCTTACCTTGAGGCTGGCACAGCTGCACCAGTTTGGCGTTTGCCGGGACCTGCATACAGCCAATACACGGCTCCAGTTCCTGCCGGACAAGTCACATCACAAGCACACCTTTAAAGGCCTGTCTGTCTAACATCTGTGTCCCAGGTATGAAGTAAACATGTTCAAATCACATAACTATTTGCCTGTGAACAATTATAATGTTGGTAACACAAAAGTGACAAAACATGACTATAAAGTGATGAAAAAGCAAAAAAACGCCACAAGAGCAAGAAATAAAAAATGCGACAAAAGAGCAACAAAATCTGCTGTAAAAGCAACAAACAAGTGTCAAAAACACACACAAAAAACAATGAAACAAAAGGGCGACGGTGGCGCAGAGGTAGAGCGGGTCGTCTCACGATCGGAAGGTTGGGGGTTCGAATCCCGCCTCCTGAAGGTGCACATTGTCGTTGTGTCCTTGGGCAAGACACTTCACCCTCCTTGCCTCCAGTGTCTGCGTACACTGGTGTATGAATGAGTGTGAATGGGTGAGTGGTCCTTGCTGTAAAGCACTTTGAGTGCCTAACATAGGTGGAAAAGCGCTATATAAGTTGAGACCATTTACCATTTAAATGACTAAACTACTAAAAATGTGACAAAAAGCAGCAACAATGTGACAAAAACGTTACTATAAGTTGTGTAGGTCTTAGCTTTCAAATGAGGCGTTACTCTGGCCTATAGGCTGTAAACTCCAGTCAGGCAGATTTTAGATTTGGGTAAAGCCGGTTAAATGTATTCAGGGTGAAATATTGCAGTTTGTTGTAATAAAAAATCATACATTTTATCATTTGTGCATTGGAATATATTATATGGCGATATGTATCGGGCCCTCAGTATCGTTGCCGTAGTTATATTCACTTGTGTAATGCCAAAAGCCTGATTAACCAAAGCAGAAGGCCAGTTGTGCATTGCTGTAACACTTCCATCATTGTGTGAGCATGTGCGTGCGTTTGGTAGAGGCTGACCTGTCCACTGGGCAGGTCGTACGGCTGGTTGAGTCTGACATGAGCTCTAAAGGTCTCCAGGAAGCGCTCACTGACACTCTGGTAGATGACCACATTGGACGAGTTTCTGATGGGCACGTGCAGCTTGTCCCGCAGCTCGGAAAACTCTGTGGCGTTCAGTCTAGACCCAAAATAAAAGAAGAACAGAGGTCATACACCGACTCCAGTTTCATGTTGTTTAATTCAGTCCAATCCCGCATGGTACACGCAAGGACCATAAATGGAGATGGGTAGAGCTTCAGAACATTAGAAGTCAAATATTTATGTAAATGGTCACAAAATGGTAAATGCTCACATTTCTATAGCATCTTTCTACCTGCTTTAGGCACTCATAGTGCTTTACAACCAGTCACCCATTCATTACACCAGTGTACACAGACACTGGAGGCAAGGAGGGTGAAGTGTCTTGCCCAAGGACACAACTAGGGCTGAAACAACTAATCGATTAATCGACAACAAATCAATTATTGAAATAGTTGACAACTATTTTAGTAATCGATTAATCGTTTCTAGTAAACACAGCATAAAATGACATGACAATTATGTATTTGATGAAAACCTACTTTATTTTTAAAGTTATGGTCTGTACTCTTTTGTACATTGTAAATTTCATAAATATCTGTGTCTCATCCAATCAGAAAGCAGAATTAGCACTAAGACTCTTCTACAAACGTTCACTTTCAGTTGTCCTCACGCAGCGCCAGTTTAGCTTTATGTGGTAGAAAAAAATGTTCAAGCACATTTCACAGCCAAGCGAGTAATCGATGAATCGTAAAAAAAAAAATCAGTAGATTAATCGATTACCAAGATAATCGTTAGTTACAGCCCTAGGCACAACGACAGTGTGCACATGCGGGATTCAAACCACTGACCTTCCAGTCACAAGACGACCCGCTCTACTCTCTGCTTGCGTTATAATAATACATTTTCTTTATTAAGACACTCAAAGTCTTCTTATACTGAAAAACATGGACGTGAACAGACCGCTGAGAGAGGAGCACCCTCACTAAAACAGCCAGGTCATACAAGATTTCAGATTTCACATCATCATATGCTGTTAAAAAGGTGATTTAGCCGCTGAGAGCATTTAGCTGCTGTTAGCGCAACTTTACTGTAGCTGGTGTTGACATAATATTACCTTCATCGTTTGTCTTTAGCGGCTTCTTTCCTGTAGTTTTGCCTTGGCTCCTCTGAATAATTCCATGAACTCCCCCAAAAGGCAGTATTTGTCCACATTGTTCTCATTGTGACCGACAAAACCTTTCATCACCGTTCTTTATGTCCTTCAGAAATGTGTATTCCGTGTCCACCCGCGGTCCCTTTGCAATGTAAATGCTACACGTGACAAACCGTACAGTGACCCAGTGCTGGGTTGAAGCGGGCTCCGTGGAAAAACGCCACCTAGTACTACACATCTCTGATAATAACTCAATAACCCAGAATGCATTTGGTGTGTAACCTGGGCTCGGCTGTACCTGAAGTGGAAAGGATGCACGGCGCGGTTGCTGCTGTCCACCCGGAGAGTGAGCATCTGAGTGGGGAGGAGGAGTCTGGGGACAGGGCGTGCTGCCGGGAGTGCACCACGCTCACCTGGCACTGGCTCTGCAGGGCCATGGACATGCCATACGTGTTCACCTGCACATTACAGACGCCACGCATCAGAGCACACTGGGAAACAGACAGCGTGTGCTGACTAATGAAGCACGCTTGTATGAGGTTATCCCGGTCTGAAGATAAATACAGGTTAGAACTTTATAACATTGAAAACAGAGAAGACAAAACAGCGTGGCTATCCGAGCCAGAGGTTAATCCATATAGAGACGACACAAGTAAAAACTAAAGCGAGAAATAAGCTAATAAACAAGAGGATAAAGTGCACTAAACTAACTTTGTACTTTCATTATTTGTGAAATATCTCAATGAGGCTGCAGTACTGAATCAAAGCGTGAAAGTCGGAGGTGGTGGAGTAAAATCTCTCAGCTGTTGCCTAAACTCGTTTCTAGCTCTCACATACTCTAAGCACATCCCAATAGTTCTCTTGACTTCATTAGAAGCTCGTCTCAGCTGGAGTTCATGGTGAAACAGAGATGAGATCATGTTTTTCTGTTGCAAAGTCGCGTTTACAATGTAGACCTATGCTCTCAAATGAAGTCTATTCTACTTCAAGAAAATTATTTGATTACCACAGCTTTAAGTCTAAGTTTGTATTTGTATCTAACATTGACATGTTGTTCTTTGCAGGCCAGTATCTTTGATATTGATGTTCATATTAAAAAAAGAACTTTACTGATAACTACAGTCCTGTTGATTTATTCACAACAGCAAAATGGAAATGTTTTCTTTTTTAAATAATCTCATCATTCGTGGCTAAGGAAAACTCCGCACAGGAGTCTCACAAAAGCTCACGCACACTGTCTCACTCTTTAAGACATTTATTGCAACGTTTCGGTCAAACTGACCTTGGTCAGGCTTGAGGACCGCCTCTGCTGTCAGGTATTTTAGAACCTTAAAGAGTAGCTAAACGGCCATGCCAAAGCCTTTCCCCACCCACAAACAAAAGTCAAAAATTGCCGCGAAAGAGGCGGTCTCTAAGGTTTGGGGGTGAGTGACGATGTGTGGAGCTGCTGCGGCTTATGACGTTCTGTGGAGGCCGTGGACACGTCTCCAGTCAATCAGGAAATTCTCATTTAGTAGCAGAGTTTACCCTGAAGGGGGCGCAACCCATTCGTTTTCAGGCCAAAGTTAGGATTTTACACATGTTTGCGCTATAATGTCAGAATAATGTCAGGGACCAGTAGACAACACTATGAGACACCCATTGAGACAGTTTATCAGTAAAAAAAACTTGATTTGGGGTTTAGTTGCTCTTTAAGTACTGCCCCCAACAAACATCAATCAGGTATAGACTATGTGTGTCAATTAACATACAATTACAGCATACTATTCTGGCCTTAACGATGAACTTTTATGCAATGTCATGTTGTAAATAAATATGTTTTATAACTAAGAGTTCCCGTCCCCTTCAGGGCAGTTGGGAGAAACATGCTCCGCCCTTAGTGACGTGTTTCATGTTTTTTCCTGTGAAATAATGAAATTCATAATGTTTTTACATGTTAGAATGATCCAAATAATGATGTAATAATTATGAACATATTTTGATTAAGAATATTATGCTGTAATTTCATGGTAATAGTTGGCTATGCTTCATGGGTCACTTGACTGTGGAGATCACACATAGCCTGTCCCTGATTGGTTGTTGTTCGTTGGGGGCAGTACCTAAGGTTCTAAAATATCGCGGGACAGCGGGGGCCGTGCTCAAGGGTTGTCGTTTTTGCATAAATAATCTCATCAGAAAGCAGAATGAGTCCCACATTTTGGGTTATCAGGCTAAAACCAGTTTGTAATAAACATTAAAAAAATTAAAAGGCTTGCTACTAAAAATCCTGCACCTATCCACAATCAAGTCCAGAATTTGTGTCCCTGCAGTGGACACAAATTCTGGACGAGCTTTCAAATGACTAATGGCATGTCTACAGATGCTAAAGCAAAGGAGTACATTATAAATTGTTACAGTATTTTGTATTTTTATTTTGTTCTTTGACTCATTTCTAATTTTCTATTTCATCACAGGTGTTTAAAAGCACGTTTTGAAACTTTCAGAAAGCAACTTTGTCAGGAGTTCACATGGATAAAAGGCTTGAGATTGAGAGATTTGATTTTAGAATACAGTGGGAGGAAAAAAGTGAGTACACTGTGTGGAATTTCTTACATTTCTGCCTAAATTTGTCATAAAATGTGGTCTAATCTTTATCAAAATCCCAGGAATGATTATAACCGTGTCTGCTTGAACTAATACCACCCAATCATTTACATTTGATCATATTTTTATTGGCCATAACATGTAAACATTCACAGGACAATGTGAAATAAGTAAGTACACCGCTGTTCAACTTAGTATATTTTTCCAGTAGTGCAGTGGAGCATTCAAGAGCTCTTTCACAAACCAAAGTTGAACAGTTTGGGAGGAACACACAACATCATGTGTGGAGGACAAATGGAACAGCACCAACATCAAAACCCTCTCCTCACTGTGAAGTCTGGAGCAGGAGAATCAGGGTGTGGGGCTGTTTGTTGCCTCAGGACCTGGACAACTTGATATCATCAATAGAAAAAATATTCACAAGTTTATCAAGATATTTTGCACAGAGACCTGAGACATTCACAACAGCATGGAATAAGTAAGTGAACCCTTGTATTAAATATCTGGCTGATCCTTCTTTTGCAGCAGTAACTGCTTTTCTGTAGTTGAAGATTAGACGCTCACACGATCAGGATGAATCTTGGGCCATTCCTCTTTACAAAACTGCTGCAGTTCAGTGAGATTCAGGCGGTGTACTTACTTATTCCACGCTGTCCTGTGACTGTTTACATGTTATGGCCAATAAAAATATGATCAAATGTAAATGTTTGGGTGGCATTAGTTTAGGCAGACACTGTTTAATCCAGGGGTGGCCAAAGTGGGGCCCGCACAATTCCATTGGCCCGCCAGAGAGTGACCTACTTTTGCGCCAGTATGATTAATACTAAAACTCTCTCCCATTCATTCTCAAAAGAAAATATGGATGCAGTACACTTTTTAGCCACAAGCGTCAAATTGGGGGCGCTGTTTCTCTCCTTTCGCAAAGTTAAGGAAACACTGTTGTGGTGTCTTGGTGTTTATCAATCACAGAGCGTTGTAGCGTCAACTTTCCAAGTTTTCCATCTTTTATTGCAAAGGTTGTTGACATCAACAAAGGTGTGTGTTAAAAAGTACTTAAGACTTTATGCTGAACTGACACTTTCACTATGATCTAATTTCTTTGAGTTAACAAATGAATGAGGTAAATTCACTGTAGGTACTGTAGATACAGGTGTTGTCGTTTACATTTTGCACTATATTGCTGCAATTGTTGATTTTGTTCTACTAAAACTAGGCTTTTGCCATAGTTTACATTTGTTTTAATGTAGCATGTTATTTGCATAGATATTAACAAATGCAAATGTATAGGCTACTGAAAATAAAGTAAGTAACTAGTATTATTTGCAGTTATAGTATGTGTTTCACGCTTGACATCGCCGTGTTTGGCCCACGACCCACAGGCACTTTTTCATTTTGGCCCTCGGAGACTAAAAGTTTGGGCACCCCTGGTTTAATCATTCCTGTGATTTTGATAAAGATCAGACCACAGAAATGTGAGAAGTTCCACACGGTGTACTCACTTTTTCCTCCTACTGTATGTTAAATGATCTTATTCCACTGCTAGGTAAAGGCCGTGGTTGTCCTGTCTTTGTTTAAACTAGTCAGAGAGCTCCCCTACCTTTAACACCCAGCTGTCGGTGACAATGACCCGCGCGCCGTGCACTCCTGCGGTGAATTTGTCCACGCGGCGGAACTCGGTGTTGAGTTGCGCAGCCGTGGCTCCCCAGGCCGTGTGAGGGGCCGCGTGTGGGCCTGCAGCTTACGGCTGATCGGGTGCTGCTGCCAGTTCCACATGGACCAGTACATCACCAAAGTCCAGGCGCCAACATGCACCAAGATCGCCACCATCAGGTAGAGCTGCCACGCCTCGTCCCCCTGAGCACAAGGGAGGAGGTGGGAACGGAATGCACCAGTTTCTCATCCGCATTTTCATTTATACACACATTCATATACACTCATACATGCATGCATACAGTGGGGCCAGGACTCCCCACAACTAATTCATGTTTATTTATGTTTATTGGTTTATTTGGTAGGGACAGTGCATGTTAATGAACAAGCCACACCGGATTGTAGCCTTGGGCTAATTTCCATCCGTCGTCCCCCATGCGCATCTCAAACACACTCACATTCATCCTGGCCTATTGTACATGTTTTTAGTGGTAGGGGAAACTGGAGTACTCGGAGGAAACCTACGCAGACACGGGGAGAACATGCAAACTCCACACAGAAAGGCCCCGTCCAGGTGGGAATCGAACCCGGACTTTCTAGCTGTGAAGCACGAGCGCTAACCTCTGTACTACCGTGGCACTATTTAATCTTTTCTAACCATGGTAAATGGTCTCACAGCGCTTTCCCCCCCACCTTAGGCACTCATAACGCTTTACATCAAGGAACCACTCACCCATTCATTCTCTCATTCATGTCTTGCCCAAGGACACCACGACAGTGTGTGCAGCCTCAAATTAACAGTAACCTTTAGCTTACCCCTGCTTTAGATCATACTGCTTTCTGGTTTGTTTTCCAAATCCTTTTTCAGACCTGCTTTAGTCCTGATTGAATCTTGATCTATTCCAGCCTGTGTTATTTGGAAGGTCAAATACTGTCCCGTGGTATAAATAGCCTGAGAATAAATACAGTTTCCAGTTACTCGAGAACAGGCAAACAAACAGCCTTAGAGAAGTAGCCTGGTGAGACCAGAATGATCCTCCTCTATAATGTTTTATACAGAGGGGGATCTGTCTGGAACCCCCGCCCCCGTTGGCGGTATCAGAAAAATCTAAACGATCCCGTGCAATCAGATTTGTTTATTTGCGTCACATGTTGTTCACGAGCAGCGTCACTCACGGGACGCAGAAGTCCCTCAATAACAAACTACGAACAGCGCACGAGAGAAAGAGTGTGTCTCCAATCGACAATAAATGACCAAAAACACATTAACAGTAGGTGAGTTTAGTGATTCATAATCCTGCGTGAATATTAACACAAAACTGCTAATAACACCACATCAACGGCAGACTCCCGCCCTTCACTGATTGGTTTACTCTGCTTCCTGCTTGTGTATGTACCGCTGTGGGAAATGGAATTGACGCTGTGGTGACCAGACTCACTCGCTGGTACAGTGAGTGAGTCTGGATCCCAGGAAATGGGCGCGGAACATGCTTCTCTATGGTCCTCATGGCGGGGAGCTGACATTACTGTAATACCAGCCCCTTCTGGCCAGGGTCGACTCCAAGAGACACTTGGGAGCATTGATTCTAATGGGACTTCCAAACTCCCAAGAACGACTTTTTCTAAAAATGCTATGACCCATGTGACAACGCTGGGGTCGGTGACATTTTTAAATCACGCTGGTTTTTGTTTATCAGCCCGAAAAAGAGGAATCCTTTTCAGTGCATTGACTGGCTCCAGAGCCTGTCAATCATGCTCTGGAGCTCATTGGAGGCTCCGCCCACCCCATGAGTGCAGGGCTTCCCGCCTTTTTGCCCTTTTAAAGGGACAGGCTGCGTAGGCGGAGACAGAGCAGCCATAAGTTTCACACAGGACTCAGGACCTTTTCTATGAATGGGGCTGAATAGGTATTAATCTATCTCTAATTATTATATCTATGATCCCAGGCTATTGGAGAAGTGTTTCAGTGTGGTAGGGACCTCGAGGACACACACTCACCTCCAGGATGTGCTCTGTGTGCTGTTCAGGAGCAGCCAAACACATGCCCAAGTAGTACCCTGCAACAAAACACACACAATGGGCCTGTTACACCTCTGTCAGACTATACTCAGACCATAGTCAGACCATAGTCGGACCATAGGCAGACCTGGAAAATGGCCTGTGGCGTAACTGTTACACTTTGAGAAAACCGTTTGGGATCATTTTGCCTACAGGACACATACTTTATTTTATACAAGGAATAAAACAAAGCAGCTGAGTAAGGTTAAATGACTTACCAACATTTTTTTATTATAGCCTTTGGCTTATTAGTGGATAGTGTGATCGTCTGGGTTGAATTCATTGTGGAAAAAAAAAAAAAAGGTTTATAGTTACGGAGTTTTAGTGAAGGGACTCGATTCAACTTTTCAATGCAGTTAACAATGGCCTGTGTAATTAATGAATCGCAATTAAGCATCTTTTATTTTTAGGGGTTGTATTCATTTATTTTGAGGTATATTCTGGATGTTTCTTTGTATTTCCCTCCATTTGAACTGATATTCTTGGAGATGTGAGGCCTGTGTGATAATTTCAAACACTTCAAAGACAGGCGCAGTTTGATTTATTTTGGAGAATGATCTTTTTACATAGGTTTATGTGGCTTAACCGCGTGAATAAACAAGTTTGACGGTAAAACAAAGTTTTTGTTTTTACGATGTGTTCGTCTGCAGGAAAAAGGAAACGGAAAAAGTGTCTGTGCAGGAAAGTGGGATTCATTTGCCGTGAACCTCTGCAAATGAATCCCACTGAACTGAGAACCTTTTCTCCAGTTCGGCTTTACCCAAATCTAAAAACGTATTGGAAAAAAAAGTCTCAAAATAGCGACAAAAATGAATAAAGAACGAGGATAAAAACTCAACAAAAACGTGACAGAAATGTGTGACGAAAAAAGCAAGAAAACAGAAAATTGACAAAATATAGCGATGAATATGCCACAAAAGAGTAACAGAAAAGCAATAAAAAGAAATGTAAAAAAAGGTCAGTTTAGATCAGTTTTGTAGGTCTTAGCTTTCAAATGAGGCGTCACACTGACCTAGGGGCTGCAAACTTTAAGGTTTGTGTAACGCCAAACTGGAGAAAATGCCCTTGGTTAGAATGGGGATTAAGAGGTTAACCTCTTACAGCCTATAGGCCGGAGTAACGCCTCATTTGAAAGCCAAGACCAACAAAACTGATCCAAGCTTCATCCTTGTTTTTGTGTTCTTAATTGTAAGGTGTCCTTGGGTGACATGAAAGGTGCCATCAAATAAAATGTATTATTAATATTATAGTAAAAATATTATAGTTTTTCTGCGTTTTTTTTAATCACACTTTCATTACTTCATACTGTTGCATTATTGTCACTTTTTGTCGCCTTTTCAATTATTTTTTGCCGTGTGTTGGCCGCATTGTGTTTTTGTGTGTAATCAAGCTAGAAAAAATGTGACAGTCATAACGAGAAAGAAGCTTAGTTTTGTAGGTCTTAGCTTTCAAATGGGGCGTTACTCTGGCCTATCAGCTGTAAGCTCCAGTCAAGAAGCTTTTAGATTTGGGTACAGCCGAACTGGAGAAAATGCACTCGGTTAACGCAGGGGGTAAGAGGTTAATATGAGAACAAAAAAATCTGACAAAAACGTGCTTGAAAAGCAACAATAACACAAACAAAAAAAACACGACTAAAGAGCGATGAAAAAGCAACAAAAAATCAACAAGACAGACACCAAAAAGTGACCCAAAAAAATCCTACGAAAACACGTCAAAAAGCGCTTAAAAAATGTGACAAATAACCCGGCGATAACGTGACAAAAATGTTACGATCAGTTTTGTGGGTGTTAGCTTTCAAATTATGCATTGCTCTAGCCTAAAGGCTCCAGCTGAGAAGCTTTTAGATTTGGGTAAAGCTGAACTCGATAAAATGCGCTTGGTTAACCCTTTAACCCCCACCTGAACTGAGCACATTTTCTCTAGTTCGGCTTTACCCAAATCTAACAGCTTCCTGAACAAAAAAAAAAGTGTCAAAATAGTGACAAAAAATAGCGACAAAAACGCGCTGATAACACAACAAAAAAGAGCAACAGAAAAGTGACGAAAATAAGGTTGAAAATACAACAAAAACATAGGGGAAAAGGCGATGAAAAAGAAAAGCAATGGGGGAAATTAATTTTAAAAAAAAGTGTCTACAACGCGAGGAAAAAAAGCTCCATTTACATTAGTTTTGTAGGTCTTAGCTTTCAAATGAGGCGTTACTCTGGCCAATAGGCTGTGACTGTATGGATTTGGACAAACACGACAACAACAAAACACTACAAAACATGATAAAAAAAACTACAAAACACGACCAAATGTGACATTTAAATGCAGCGACAACGTGAACATGATCAGTATAGAAGTCTTTCTAACGAGGCGTTACACTGGGCTGCACGCTCCAGTCGAGAAGCTTTTTAGATTGGGTAAAGCTCAAGTGTAGAAAATGCGGGAGTGCAGAGGTTAAAGGGCCACGTACCCAGCGGCAGGCCGGAGTGCACCAGTGCGGTGACGCTGCTCCTGCGGATGTGGTACTGTATGAAGCCCATGTCCTCACTGCCCAGCCAGGAGGAGAACAGGTTCTGCACGGTCAGGCCGGCCGAGCGGAACTCGTTCGGGGTGAAGACAAAGCAAAGACAGAAGACCCAGTACGCCAGAGTGAAGCTCAGCTCCGGGGTCTCCATGTTCGCCTCTTGTTTACAACCGCTTCCTGCTTCTCCGGACCCTTCCTTCTTCTGATGTGATGGCGGCAAACAGCGACACTACCGCCACCTACCGGATCAAGAGCTCGCACGCGGCCCGCAGATCATGGATCACGTAATATAAGAACGAGCAGCAGGGGGCAGCAGTTCAATGGGAACCTCAGACTGATTTTGTTTGACCGATTTATCAGAATTACTGTCACAAGCGAAAGTGTTTTTTCATCTTCTCAAGCTCTTAGCCCCGCCTTAACTGAGCGCATTTTCTCCAGTTCAGCTTTACCCAAATCTAAAAGGTTCTCAACTGGAGCGTACAGGCCAGTGTAATGCCTCATTTGAAAGCGAAGACCTACAAAATCTTTGACTTTGTCATGTTTTTGTCAATTTTTAGACGTGTTTTCATCTATTTTTTTTGTCATGTTATTGTGGATTTTATGGTTGTGTTTTCGTATAGTCTTTTTGTTGTTGCTTTTATCACTGTCGTGTTTTTGTCGCTTGTTTATTGTTGCTTTTCCGGCACGTTTTTGTCGCTTCACTTTTGAGAGGCTTTTAGATTTGGGTAATGCCAAACACGTGGCTTCATTTTGAGGTCGCTGAATCACTGATACTTTATTGTGGACCGACTCATTACAGAATTACTTTTTTCTAAGGTAATTTATGACAATTTGGTTTGTATTTCTGAGAAATTTCTGTAATGCATTTTCCAACCATCAGATGGCGCCTATACACATTGATACAATCGTGGAAGTGTCTCATTCACACACATACACTTCCATCTGCCCATCACTAGTATAGGCAGTATAGAAATTTATTTATTCTCCTTATTCTGGAAGTGAATTGTGCCCGCCCCTTCACTCGCATTAGTTTACATAGGACTGGAGAAGTCAAGAGAAAATCAGTTGCACGGACACAAAGCCGTTTTTAGGCCGTGCAGAGACCTTTTGTTTTCAATTAAAGTATTGGTGAATTGGTATCGAGGTGATTTTTCAGTCGACTTGTGTTGTTACATTTCTGACAGCCAAGATCTACCGATATTATTCTCAGGAAATAGACTGAGACAGTTTCAACAACAAATGCACGGCATTTTTATTTGCAAATTCTTCAACATCAAAAGAAAACAGTAATATTTCATTAGCATTTCTAAGAAACTATAAAAAAATACAAAGGAAATAAATGGTTGCATATAAAAACTGTCCAGGTTGGACCAAAGCGAACTCTTTTCATTACCAAGGCAAGGAACAATTCTCACAACACTTGAACAATTCAACTTAAATTCTAATGAAAAAGCAGTTTATCCCAAAACAAAAAGTGAAACCTGTCAAATTAAAAGCAACATCAGTAATCAGTGCTTACAGTTGGGTAAAATGGACGTAAAAGCTCTGGTTCCTGTTGGTGTTAGTCAGAGTCGGCCCGGGACAACTTCACTGGAGTGCCCTCACAGTCACCCTCCTATGGACAACACACAGCTGTTACCCACAATGCACCTTTTCACAGATTATTACAGTCGAAACATGGAGTTTACATTTCTCTGGCTTTATTTCAATAAAACATGCTTGTCATGCAAAATGTAAAATACAGTTTCATTCACATCTACCGCCTTTCCAACTTGACTGTATATTCCAACACAATGACCGTATATATTTTTAAGTTTTAAATGTAATGTATAATGTAAAAATGGCAGACCCAGGAAACAAATCAACGAAGAAGCAGCACAGGAATAAGAGGGATACTAAAGGTTTTATTGGATGGTTCTCCTTTTTAAACCAAATGGACCTTGTTATGTTTCCTTTTACACAGTCCTCAGTTCATTGTAAAGGAAATGTACAATTCATACAGATTATATCCTACGTTTGTCTCTTGAGTTCATTTAAATGGATTATTCCAAAGATGGTCCTTAACGCCAGTTTGTTTCAGCACACACAGTTCAAATGACATTGAAAAGTATTAAATTGGACTTTCTGCTGCCTATATAAACAGTTAGATAGTCTATCGAGAATCGTTGGCTCTTGCGTGAACATTGAATTTCACACGAAATTTCAACGACACTTTAAGTGCATATGAGAGCTTTTAATGCTTTTGAAAATAGGACTTATTTAGATGGATAACGTCTGGTTTAAGTAATAATTATCATTTTATTTCAGTGAAGCAACAATTTAATGGAGAAATGTTGGAAATGTTATTGGAATTTTTCAGCTGCTGACAGTAAGTGACATATATAGAGGTAAAGTTCATAGCAGTTTCACTCATTACCCATTGAAATAACATGGTTGGCACGGCAACAGTTTAAAATAGTTTGCCACTATGTCACTTCCTGTCGGTGTCCAATAAGGAAGTAAAACTATCACACACCAAAAACGGTCAAACTAAAGAAAACTGGATGATATTTTTCATGTAATTGTGTTAACTATGTTTTAGCAAAAAATGGTGTCTAATGTGTCATATGAACTTTAAGTGGTGCCATTTGAGCATGTCTTGATAGAGCACTTATGCAGATGAATAAAAAAGGGTTTTCATCAAAAACACTAAGCAATAGGACCGGGACAATATATCGCAATACTTTTAAATGTATTATTACTTCAGCAACAGTTACACAGCACTTTGTTAAACCTACATGTTGCCGTGGTAATGGCTTTACAGTCTTAACACGTACTGTAATACGTACTGTATCGCAATACGTACGCCCCCTAAGTATCTCGATACATGTATCGTCCCAGTCCTTCTAAACACTGTCAGTCTGAGGTCATTCTTGCTCTGACTGAGAAAACCCTCTCAGCACATGGCACGTTTACAGATTATTCAATTATTACATTTAATGCAATAAATCCAAGTGGCCTAAATGGGACTATAGCACAGGACTGCTGCTGAGATGGTAGAGTGGGGGGAGTGCTTACCTGGAGGGGCGGCTGTGGGGGGCAGAGGACGGGGGCTGTTCCACCTCACACAAAGAGGGGAAGTCCAGTTCAATGTCCATCACATCGTCCAGTGCCATCTCGGTCCTACACACAGACAGACATGGAGGTCAGCACAGGCCAATACAGCACCAGACTCAATTTGGATTGATTATTAAGTAGATAAATAAATATAATTCTGGTTATTCTGCAAAATCGTTCATGTGACTAATAAATGGAACGTGTACAGTGTATGATCTGCGGTCTGAACGATTACATGTTAGTAAAAGGGAACAGTCACTCAGCGCACTGCTGTTTGCACAGCGGCTTGGATTCAAACACGATGCTACGAATTTGGGAATGTTAAAGTCAACGGCGCCAACACATCGGCAGCAACAGATAAATGTGCCACTGTGGAATTCAAAACAAATTCAGATCAAAAGCACGTGTTTACCTCCCTGCCGTGTGAAATGTTGGCTAAAAGGACAATATTCAGACAGCAGCAGCACAAACAAACACAGCAGCATAAAACCTCCTTACTGATGGTTACGGCTGACTCTACAAACTAACCAAAAACACGGTCAGGTTATAGATGCGGGAGGGAGACTTAGGAGACAGCTGGGTTACAAGGAGCTGAACTGTGAGGTCAGTTGAAACACAAAGCAGAAGGGTGAGCCCTTTCCCAATTCAAAGATATGGATATGCACAATTGCTAACCCCAGCTCTAACCCTAAAGCCGGAGGTAACAGGTTAATCACCTCCTCCCCCTGCAATCTTGTGGATTTGACTAGTGTTAGATGCTTTCTAAATGTTTCAGAACAAGCCATGTATTCTTTCTCAAGCCAGTGCCAGGAAACAAGAAACAGCTGATTCAGCACAATATCAATCAAACTTTATTTATAAAGCGCTTTTCATACCGAAAGGTATGAAAGGTCTCTCACAGATTTGTTGCTGCTGAAGCTGAAACTGAAAGGTAATAACTGAGCTGATGTTTAACAACAACCTTCGAAGTGTATCTGGAGCTCAATGCACATCTGCATCAAATATAAAACAAACGCTTTATATCAAATATTCAAATTGCAGAATCTGCCAGAAAAATTCCCATCGTTTTTTTTTCCAAAACCGTGCAGCCCTGTACTCGACTAGGAAACACTGTGACTTAGAGGAACGACAGAGGCTTGAACATGAGCTGATCCTCAGCGCTCAGGCTCCACCCGCTCAGACACACAGACACCAGGGTGTCATTCACTAGAGTGTAGAAAAGGACACTGCGTCTTCAAGAAGGCATTTTGAATTCTTTTGAGTTTTCAAAGCACCACTGGTTCTGTTTGTATAGATGGCACTGATGTAAATGCACACGAGGGACAGAGACAGAGAGTACGCACATGTCATCCAGAACCTGCTGCTGGCCCTTCTCAATGGGGGGATCCCACGTGTGCAGCTTGACCCTCCACAGCTTGATCTGCTGGTCCCAGGAGCGCCGGCTGTACTTTCGAAATTTGTTGGGGGTCCTCGGGTGAATGCTGGGCTGCCGCAGGTGTCTGAGGAAGAAGGCCGTCATTAATTCATTAAAAGAGCTTTAACACCCACGGGCCGCTCACCATAACAGGATCTAAAGTTTGATATAATGAGGCAGGAAACTATCGTGATAAACCATATTATTCAAGACCTTATAATGGCACAGAAACTAACGAAAGCTTAAAAAATGACAGTTAGGTTCTGTTCGAAAAGTACTTAATGACACAACTTACTTTGGGTAAGAAATAAAGTATTACATTAAAAAAAATGAAAATAAATGTACTGACGATAAATATGAGCTCAAAAATGTATCATCTTTCTGTCATTACTGCACGATAAGTCGATATAGTAATTCATTTTCAGGACAGCCCTAAGGGCCATGTTACTTTAGACAAACACACAGCTCAGTTTAGGGGAAAGCAGATGTATGTAAATGAGTCAAATGCAAAACCAGGGAAAAGTGAGTCTCGAGCAGCAACAGGTCCTATACCTGATATTTGGATACAATGAAAGAGGAGGCTCTAAATTAAAATGTTATCTGTGGTTTAAATTAATTCCCAACTTTCCTAACATATTTGTAACATCTCAGTTCTTCACAGGGACGAGTTGATCACATGCAGGGTCACTTTCACAGAAATGCTCGAAAACTCGCCTGTAAGTTCATGAAATTGATACAAATGCTTTAAAATGAGATGCACCATGTTTCTCCCACAAGTGTCTGAGTTTACAATATACTTAAGAAAACAAAACAAGCTTCCATTCATTACTAGAAAGAAATCAGCTATTGTGCCTTCAAGGACAGCTTCATCCACCAGGCTGTCCCTTTTCCCTCCCTCTGCTGCCCCCTATTGTGCTCATAAACATGTCCTACTGCTCTGCAGTTTTCGGGTTAGGTTTTAACAACTATATTGATTCTTTGTGCTTAAATGTGATAAAACAGAATCCACTTGAAGAATTTAATCAAATAGTGATCTTGAGCTTTTGAATCAAAAGGTCTATTTGCAAATCACATTTCAGGATAAACACAAGGAGCTGTACACAAAAATAGTGAATTTTGTGCGGCAAACCTGGGGTTGTGGTAAGCCCTTCTGCCCATTAGACATAACCTGGTTCACTCTGATTCTTAAATGCAATACTTTAAAAGAAATATTACGATGAGAGCTTTTCTTCCAGTGGTCCAGTGCTGATGGTGTGCGTGCTTACTTGGGACCTCCTGGATGTAGCGGTCATACGCCAGCGTGTTCTTGCCGTAGTTTATCTGTTTCTGTCTGCGTAGTAAGACTGTCTCGTCGGTCTCCAGGCTCTCCCCCTCTCTGGAGTCACAGCTGAAAACAACAGTGTAGAGCAGTGAGTCCATGTTATGTTAATCTCATGTCCTAATGTGTCTCAGAACAAAAGAGCCCTTAAATACTAATCCTAAATCCTTATTCAATAATCCATGTTAACTGTTAAGACTTAATTCTTGTCAAGTGCCAGATTCTTTGTGGCTCCTTATTTTAGCCCAGGCTGATGAGGAATCCTAAGCACTGTTGCAGTTATCAGTATGTTGCAGCATGTGCAGAAAAGTGCAAAGCAGAGACTTCCTGTATCAATAGAGGTGAGTAGTACTCGAGTTGGAAGTAACTCGAGTACTACTCGACATTGGCAAATCTTCATTTAGTATTGTGTTGCCACTGAAGAGGCACAAAGAGCCCCCACACCTCTTCAGTGAATGAATGAAGAACAAATCCCCTAAAATGTGTGAAGCTTTGGGCGACTTGTGTCATGTGAAAAGTGCTAGAAAGATGAGCTTCCATTCCATTTTTGACAGTGCAAACCAAATATTATGTAGAACAACTATAATAAACTAAATATCCAAACTATAGATTGGTGGCAGGAAAAGCAGAAATCTCATGGCCTTGGATCGAGGGACCTTTGAACACATTTTCCTTGGACTTCTATGATATATTTTTCAGAGTGTATAGCAGTATCCGATACATAAAAACACAGGTGCACATTACTTTATTTCCCATGTTGGGCCTGTTCCAGGGTACGTACCTCTCTGAGGAGCCTGAAGAGGTTTTTCTCTCTCTGTGAGAAGCGTCTGAGCCCAGGATCCGCCGCCTGTAACTGCGCAAACACACGCTTATTAGGACAGTCACTAGGTCTGCACAATATATCACTAAATATATATTGTATAGCATTAAGTGAGGCAGTACGTGTATCGGGAGAAGCCACAATACAAATAGTCTCCCATTTGGCTGAGAGTGACAAAAAAACACATCAAACTTGTCAATGTGCCACAGTTCAGTTTTAGTGATACATTTCCTAATTTAGTTCTATTTTAGCCTCGTGTTGTCTCTGATTCTGTTTGAAGTCTTGTTTTCACACGATTTGTTGAAAAACAAATGGTTAATGAGTGGTTTTTAACAGTGTAGTATAATATGGCAATAATATTGTTATTGCATTATTACACACCTGTGTCACACATAGGTTTCCCTTATTGAGCAGCAACAATGGGGCAGTTTCAATGGTCATAATAACTTGGGAAGTACAACAGGATTCCTGCACAATTTGCAATGTGACTAAGTCCTTTAAAAGACCAGGAATTACACAATGTAGGACCACAGGCTCCTAAACAGCACATTTTATATTCATTTAAATCAAATTTATATTTGAAATTTAAAAACAAGACTACTTATTGGTATAAATAATTTAAAAGAGAAACAAGTAACCAACGTAATATCAATTGACAAATGGTTATGGGAATAAGTATTAAGGAGGGATGGAGACATTTTCTTTTGCATATTGCTTCAATTTGCATTTTTATACAGATAAGTGGATTTTTATTTTCCAAATAAATGACTACCAGTCAGTGAGTTCACCATCCATTCATCCAGTTCACTCAAGTTAAAGCCGCTGCAGAGACACCACCGCACTTCACTCAGGTGTGCACCCTCACGCCCCCATTCCAACCAAGAAACTTTGCGTTTATCAGGAAGTGTGATGTGTGGAGCGCAGGAGAGACTTACCGCTGCATGTCCCGCTCCTTCTCTTCATCCTGCTCCACTTGACTACCCCAGTCTTTGGCGGAGCAGCGAGACACCGGCCCTCGGCCCTCTGGGGTGGTAAAACTGAAAGACACAGCTAGAGTTCAGGCCCACTGGAACAAGACACAGCATATGCTCGGGCACGATTAACCCAATAACGAATTGAGGTTTTAGCCACTGCAATTACCCAAGCTCAAGGTTTTTGTTTTTTTCGTTTGTCCTTTTGCAAATTCAATCACAATCACAATATCGATCAGAAAAATCACAATTGGGTTTTTTGTCAAAATCATGCAGCCCTGGCATATGCAAAAACTGACTAAACTAAATTCATGTTTCCTGCATTTCCATAGTTTGAATAGATTCTTGAAAACTTGCCGGATCATGAACGTTTGTGCCACTTAAAGGAACAGGCCACCGTTTTTCCATACTGAGATATGTTCTTACGTGAGCTTAGACGAGTTGATGCGTACCTGTCAGGGGTCTCATTTATAAAACTGTCCGTGAGACTCTGCCTATAAGAGTCCATATGAGCAAAACCCAAACTTCACGTACGGAGAAAAAAAAAAAGGGATTTATGAAACCCTCTGCACCACATAAACTCCCCTTCACTGATTCCACCTGATCCCACAGAAATGTGCGCACATGACCCCTCCTCACGTCACGCCCCCTGCACGCCTCCATTTCTCCATATAAGGACATGCAAAGTAACTTATGAATGAGTTTTACCTAAACATGAGGCAATAATGAGAGGGTTTTACCCAGACCCCGGGAGCAGAGAGGGAGGGGCCACACGCCACAGCAGTGACAGCAGAGGCCGGGTGGATCTTTACTGACATGTTACCGCTGTTTCTCTGATCACAAGTAACCTATAGGCAGAGTGCAGAGTCTCATCAATAACACTTTTGGAAATACACTTTTAGAACGTAAAGAAGAGCCTTTTAGACGCTGATTGTGATATTTGCCAGTGCTGTTCACGGAGCTCAAATTTCCTGAAACTACAGAATAAGCTTTTAATCACTCAGATATTGTTTCTTGAGCCCGCTGTACGTTCAGTCGGGGTTTTAGGATGAGGCAGCGGTTCGCTTTGGGCGTGTGAGTGAGTGAGTGAGTGATAGAGAGATAGAGATATAGAGATAGATAGATAGATAGATAGATAATGGAGCTACAGCGTCTCTGAATGGACTTGTACCTTGGACCAGCCCTCAGCGCAGTCTCTGCAGGAGTTCAGACTATGGTTAAGCGCGCGCCGGTGTCCGTGCATGAGCGTAGATGAGTGTGCACATCTTTGACAAAAATATTGTCGTAATCTGTGACGCTCAAAGTTTAAACACGAAATATTTAAACGCTTTACTCAAAGCCTATGGTTTAATTCTTATATTTTATTACCAATCATTTCTGATGAATAAGATGATGATTAAATAAAGAAGAAAGCTAAGCGGTTTAAAATGTGCACAAAACTTGATTTCCTCAAACTGACTTCCCCCTTGCTGCCTCTCCTCGCGTCTGTGCAGCGTTTCTGTACGCCAGGTACAGACCTAGTGTGGCGGTGCGTAATGTTTCACGTTCAGTTTGATTTCTATAAATACCACCTTTGGCGCAGAACAGTTAATACGGAAGGTTTTGGCCTCCTTTTGTCCGTACGTGAGCTTTATAAATGAGACCCCTGGTCTTTGTGCATGCGCTCAGTCACGCAAAAACACCAAAGACGTATTTAAATAGGGAAAATGTGGAAGAGCTTGGTCGCTTCTAACTTCACCCCAGTTTGGCTCCATAGAGGAGAAGAGGAGAGGCTAAATGCCAACAACATCTTTGGTCGTTTTGCGCGACTGAGTGCACGCGCAAAGACCAGACAGGTATGCATCAACTCGTCTAAGCTCAGGTAAGAACATATCTCAGTATGGAAAAACAGTGGCCTGCTCCTTTAATGCTCTGGCAGCTGTTGCTCGACCGTAGTGAAGCAGTACCTTTCGTGGCGTCGGTCAGCGTGTCTTTGGCTCCTCTCTGTGTCCCGGCTGCAGGTGTGTTCACTGGGATCCTCTGCTTTGGGGCCCTCAGGTGCCCATCAATGCCCCGCTTTCTGCTGTGCGACCACCGAGAAGTGCTGCAAGTGCACAGGCACAACACAGTACGATCAAAGTGTGTAGATGCAACAAATATGGACACAAAGAAACTCGAAGGAATTGGCCACACATGCTTTACTATTTCCTTCTCCTGGGAACATTGCAACAATAATACAAGTAAGATATGAGTCTAATTAGTATCATCAACTCTAATCTCTAGTCTCCAAGACAGTGTGACATCCGAGGCGCTTTCTCTTTGTCCTCTTCCCTCCTCCACTGTGGCCTGCTGGTACTGCGATACTTTAAAACTATGACTCGAGTGCTTCTAAACAAATGTGACCTGAAGTTAAGCCATACAAGGTGTTTCAATAATAACAATAATAATAATAATAATAATAATAAAAATAATAAAAACATGTAGGTCAAATGTTCAAACTGAGAGTAAACATAAATGATCCAGACCCTGAGATGGAGCTGCTGTAGATCTAGGTCAGGAGGACTGGAGTGCAACAAAGTCCGAGTTCTTGCAGTCCAGCGCGAATCACAAATGAGTTTAGACCAGAAACGGGGCAGGCACAATGAGCAATGGGAGCCAGAACTTACCGGTGTCTGTGCACAGGACTGTGGTCCCCGTGGTCCTCCTCTCGTCTGCTTCCAGTGGTGTCCGACATGACTGGCAGCACGGCAGGTCGGAGACGAGAAGGAGCGGGTAATGCTTTTGGCGCCTGCTTCGGTTGCTTAGGTCAGGTTTGGAGAGCAGAAAGAGCGCGGTAGTCTGGTTGTTGATCGCCTGGGTGATGTGCTGGGTTTGGAGACGAACGCGCCAACAGTGAAAAGACGCGCGCTGTACACCCAAACCCCAAACAGTCGACTCTCACGTGACCGGAAACAGGATACAGTAAACTCTTTTTTTTCTTCTTTTTTTTTAACCAAAATTGCCTTTGGATAGTTTAGTTTTAGTTTAGTTAACTGAAATAGAGAGTGTGTAAAGTTAGGCAGCATTAACGTCGGTGGGACGAAAAAAGCCCCGAAGTGATTTTCGATGCAGTTTGCGCCGGTCTGTAAGCTTCCGCCTTCCGCCCAATGCTTCCGCTTCAGCGAGAATGCAGTCTCATTGGGTCGTACTCTTTCTATGGTCGTACTGTATATATTTAAGAAAAATGAGTGCTTATCTAGATGTAAGCATTTTGTTCAAATGCTGTTCCTACCAATTTGTCCAAATTAATTAATTAAATGAATTTCAATTTCATCTGGGGAAATAAAACACAATATATAAAGAACGCGCACCAGGGTCTGTTATGGGAATGATAAGCCCTGGTTCACACCCAACCTCCGGCAGCTGCGGAAGGAGAAAGAGGCTGCGCACAGAAGTGGGGACAAAGACAAGAGAGGCAAAATACCGCTTTAGAAGTGAAGTGGGAAATGCTAAATCTGTATATGGGTGATTGACATGACGTGCATATTTTTGTGTCCGAGTGATATATTTCTTTTTTAAATAATTTGATCTTTTCATTACATGTATCACTTTATTCTACAAAACCTATTTACACATTTTCATCACATTTCAATAATATTTTTTTTAAAATGTTTTCACACCTCAAACCCCTAAAATGTCAGGTGGTGCAACCGTCCGAGCAAATGATTAGACTAATAAAGCTTCTGAAAATTGTATTTTCAGGGTAACAATTAAAAAATAAAACATCATGGCATAATTGTATGTTAAATATCTTTCAAATAAGCCATCATTTGTGAATATTAATAGTTTTAAAGTTTTTGAGGTCACTAAAAAACTTTTGTCCGGCAATTTGTAATCTTAAAATATCAGGGTGGCACAACCATAAGAACAGTGCTGGTATTTTGAAATAAAGAGTAGTATCAGCAAACAGGATATGACATCAGCCAGAAGAACGAGTTGTCTTTATGGCTGAGTGAAAAGGTTTGAAAATCTCTTTCAAGAATTGAGAAAAAATAGCTTTTTTCCGACTAATAGGTAAACTGTCACACTTTTGGTGTCAGGTGGTACAACCGATGTAAATATTGGAAAATATTTAAAGTCTTAATTTGTTTTAAAAGTAAATGTTTACCCATGCTTACAAATGCTAAAGCTAATGTAAGAGTCTACATAAAAGCCAATTTAATTTGAAATTAGTTGCTAATGTCAGGTGGAGCAACCAGACAGTCAAGTGTTGCAACTGCAAAAAATGTCAAATTACCATCTAAAATTATAGGGATGCACTGATCCAATACTGGTATAAGTTATCAGAGTCAATACTAGAAAACAAAATCAGTTATTGGTTTCAAATATCCGATACTGAACCGAAAACTGTTTTGGGCTGACACGAGCACTCAGTCCATGGTCCTCCTGTTTTACTGCTGATTACAGCATCAGTCAGTTACAAATTACAGATGAAATGTTCAGAGGAGAAAGACTGTCTAAGATATACTTGGCAAAGATTTGACTTTGTACAATTTTTTGGAAACTATTTAAATTTTAGAAAAAACTTGGTTGCGCCACCTGACACGTTTTTATACAGAGAAGCTACAAATACATCAAAAAAATACATTTAAATACTTTAAAATGTTATTTAACAAACAAACTTGTTTAAACACAAAATTATCGACTCAAAAATATGCATGCCATCAGTTTTTTAAAAACTTTTTGAAAATATGTTTTTTGACCCCTTATACGTCATTGACCCATATTCAGCCCGTCTCCAACAGCAATTCTCCTCAAACAACTCGGGAGCTGTGTGGAGGGGGCTTAAGGCCATCACAAACTATAAGCCCAAGACCCCCCGGGCTCTGAACGACCTGTCCCTCGCCCAGGGTCTGAACACACACTACTGCCACCATGAGCGCCCTTCAGCTCCTCACACTCCAGAGACCCCAGCCACCTCTGCCCGCCCCCCACCCCCACCATCAATGACCCCAGCACTTCATCAAAGGCCTCCAGAGACCCCCCCCCCTGCTCTCTCCATCCAAGAGGAGGAAGTGCGCCGGCAGTTCCTGAAACTGCCTTCCCGGGCCGGATGGTGTCTCCCCCTCCACCCTGAGACGCTGCGCGGATCAGCTGGCTCCCGTCTTCACAAACATCTTCAACACCTCCCTGGAGTCATGCCACGTGCCGTCCTGCCGTAAATCGTCCACCATCGTTCCTGTCCCCAAAAAACCACGTAACACAGGCCGGCGGCGCTGACATCTGTGGTCATGAAGTCTTTTGAGCGCTTGGTCTTGCCCCACCTCAAGGACATCACCGCCCCCCTCCTGGACCCGCTGCAGTTTACCTACAGAGCCAACAGGTCTGTGGACGACGCAGTCAATCTGGCCCTCCACTTCATCCTGGAGCATCTGGACTCCTCAGGAACCTACGCCAGGATCCTGTTTGTGGACTTCAGCTCTGCCTTCAACACCATCCTCCCTGGACAGCTACGAGACAAGTTCTACCAGCTCAGCGTGCCTGACTCCCTCTGCAGGTGGATCACTGACTTCCTGACAGACCGGAGACAGCACGTGCGGCTGGGGAAGATCGTCTCGGACACTCGGACCACAAACACGGGAACTCCTCAGGGCTGTGTACTTTCCCCCTGGCTCCTCTCCCTGTACACAAACTGCTGCACCTCCAGTCACCAGTCCGTTAAACTGATCAAGTTTGCGGACGACACCATAAGAACTATGTACTTATCTTTCCCTATAGCTCCTAAGGCTAAAGAAACACACTTCAAAATTATGAACAATATTTACCCATCTAAAGAACTACTTCGATTACGTTTTAACATACAAGAAAATCTATGTACATTCTGCAGTATTAATGTGGAGACAACTGACCATCTGTTTTTTTATTGACTGTTTATTACTGAATTATTTTGGAAAGATTAACAAAGTTGGGTAAAAAATGTTTTTCCTTCAACGCCAGTCATTTCAAGAGACAATATAACGTTTGGTGTGCTAACAAACAACAAAAAAGTAGAACTCTGTATTAATGTGATTTTATGATCGTATACTCAAAAGCCTTTAAAAAAATAGATTTTAAATTGTACATTAATTCCCTGGAACGAATGAAAGGACCAAAGCCATGAAACTGTATTCTTGTTTAAGTGAAATCCCCCTGGACTCAACCTGACTATGGACCTCATGAACTGCAGTCTGATCTACATCCACGACCCCCTTGAACATTTTACTATATATTTTTTTTGCACTCATCTGATTGCACTATACTGTCACTGTTCCCTCATGTGATATTATTGCGAACAGCACTTCGCCATGTTTGTTAAACACTTTTTGTTGTACAAGAATGTTGCCACCTCCACAGGACCCTTTAAAAAAAAAAAACTAATCCAAATTCATTTGACATATTTTTAATGTATTTTTATAATCATTAAAAAGTACCAATCTGTGCAATGGAATCCGCAATTCCTTAACGCAAACAGTAAGATAATTTGATTGAATCCGTTTAGATATTGCATAAATCACAAAGTGAGAGAGATACACTGGAAAATGTTGCACAGAATTTAGAAATCTGTATATTTCCACATTTAAAGATGTGGACACAAAATGTTCTTTCTGCAACAAAGACAAGGAAACCTTAACTAGAATTTGGAAATTATGAGCCTGGATTGGCTTTGTGTTTTTCAAACATGAACAAATTAAATGTAGTTTTTCAAAGATACCTTTGAATCCCCAACCTACTACTTGTAAGACTTACTATGATTAAGCTAAGCAGTTAGTTTGTTGATGATTTTATGTGGTATTTTACACATAGAACACAGAAATAAAGAATTGTTTCATCAATACTTTTTCTTATTTTCCCAAATAAGTGGTTTTCAATTATATCTTTAGCTTGTTTTTTGAAGAGAGGCTTTGCATTAATGCATGACTGTATGAACTGTCCAAACCCAACACATCCCTGGTCGGCCATGTAGCGATCACTTTGATCCGCTCCCCTGCCCTCGCTGCTTCATGAACACTAACCGACGCTCTGAACCACGCTTCACTTGGACATGTTTTATTTGATTTTTTTGGTTTATTTGGTCAGGACAGTGCATGCTAATGGACATACATGGGTCTCATGCATGTAAACAAGCCACACCGGATTGTAGCCTTGGGCTAATTTGCATCCGTCGTCCCCCATGCGCACTCTCAAACACACTCACATTCATCCTGGCCTATTGTACATGTTTTTAGTGGTAGGGGAAACCGGAGTACCTGGAGGAAACCTACGCAGACACGGGGAGAACATGCAAACTCCACACAGAAAATATCTGTGTGGGCTCTCAACCCAGGTTGTCCATCTTCAATGAAGGTTCTTCAGTCATCTTCTGTACTCTGTAGTTGAAGAGTCGAATGTTTCACCTCTCATCCAAAAGGCTTCGTCAGCGCACTGAAGTTAAGTTGAGATAAAAACCATAGGTTGAACTGAACTTTAGTGCACTGACGAAGCCTTTTGGATGAGAGGTGAAACGTTCGACACTTCAGCTACACAGTACAGAAGAGGACTCAAGAACCGTCATTGAAGATCCACACAGAAAGGTCCCGTCCAGGTGGGAATTAAATCCAGAACCTTCTAGCTGTGAAGCACGAGCGCTAACCGCTGTACTACTGTGCCGCCCAGTGTGCTGAGTATTCGGCTGATGCTTTGAAGCCGAATGCAAACAATCTTTCAATTATTATTGACTGATGTCTGGAGGAACAAGTTTCCTGATGGTAAACAGCATACTTGGAGACAGTGTACCACCTCAGCAGTGATGGCGCGCTGCGAGGCCCTGCTCATGCAGCTCAACAATCCAAACACAGTCTGAACCTTTGCATCAGGACGTCATCATGACAGTCTGTAGCCCTGACAGAAAATGACACTGAATGCAAATTTCTGCACAGATTTGGCCTTTTAAAGGCATGTGGTCCTACATTTAAATTTTCTATTTAGGTGATGTTCTCAATAAAAGGTTCACTCAAATGTTTTTTCTCTCACTCCCTTTCTTCCTATTGGCATATTGAAGTCCTACTTAGAACCTTGATAAGATCCATCCATGCAAAATTGAAGAAAACATGACAGAAAGAAAGCCTCTGAAGCGCCTTTTTAAATATCCATTTGTTTATTGGACCTGGTCAAATATGTTAAAAAGTCAGTAGTGACAACATAATAGGAACATTAACATTTTTAAAAACATGGCAACACAGCATTCAGTTAAGTTTTAGGAACACTTTAAAGATAACTTCTACTTGTAAATGAACAAATGGTCAGACTTCCTTTCGTAAATACATTGTGTGGCATTATACTGAATGTGTAGGTAGAAACGCGGTCACTGTGAGGCTTTGGGATACTTCAGGCAGAACCTCTCAAAGGCGTCGTAAATGGCTTGTCTGAAATAGACAAACAAAACATTTATTTCAGTGGGAGCTTAAGGGGAGACACTGCAGGCTTAAGTCTTTTTTTAAATTTACTTATTCTTACATTTTCAGGTTGTGGTCCTGTCCCAACAGGTACAATAAAAAAAAGCCCAATATTTACAATTAAGTGTTTGATTATTCTACTAATTCAACTTTCTTATGGGAAATCTTAACTTCAACAGCCATTTTCGTCTCATTGTGGAACAACTTACATTATACACTGTAGTAGAACCACTAAAAAAAACAAATCTTCCAGTGTTGTTCATACAACAATAATTATGTATAATATTTTGCTGGCCTTTTCAATATTTCATTCATAACCTGAGCTTTTTGTTGTTGTTTTTTTCATCATCTTCTGTCACTGCTGATGAGGCAGGATATTTCATTTCTTTGATTTTTACCTGAAGACATTCTGTTTGAAGAGGTAAGCACTGATGTGGCCTCCCTTGAGGTAGCGCACTTCACAGCCAGGCCAGATGTCCCGCAGGCTCAGCACTCCGGTCCGGGGCACATATGCATCCATGGTCGCCTGGACTATAATGATGAGGCTGGGGTCTACAGGGACTAGGCCACAAACAGAAAAACACATCTGTTTTTCGTTCAAATTCATTTGCTTTGGGGTCACAGAGTATTCAGACCATGTTTCATTAGCTCTCTTTTATTATGCAGCGGTATTAGTGTGAAGTGTTGATAAACTTGCCCGAAAAGTTGGCCATGTGTGTGCATTCGTCCATCACTCCCTTCATGAAGTTGATGGCCTCACTGTGAAGCCGAGAGCCACGAGAGGACGGGGACAAGATTCTTCTTTTGTCTTTCCACTGTGGTTCACGGGCCTGGAAACTTTGAAGGAGAAATGGATGAATCAATTCACAATAGGGTTTTTACAACAGGGTCATGTTTTATTTGATAGCTATTACTATTGCCATTTCTACACTGTAGTTCCGTTAAATTTAAACAAAAATCAATTTTTTTCCCCAAGATCTCGTCAGATCTTAGAAGCCAAGCAGAGACTTCTTTCATAGTCTCTTTTGTGCTGTACTCTGTTTCTATGTTGTACTGTATGTAACTATGTTTGTCTAAATCAGCAAGCAGTTGTGAGCCCAAGACAAATTTCCCACAAGGGACAATAAAGTCTAATCTAATCTAAATTACTTTCTGACCACAAGAGCGAAGAAGAAGCTCCTGTAGATAGTTGTGAAACGTCCTCAACTTAATCCACTCAAAGGTTGTGTGACGTGGTAGCACACGGTGAGGCAAACTTGAGAAAATAAAACTTGTATTAGATAAACACACAGGGGTTAGTAAAAGGCCACAATTTTATTCATATTTTATGAAAGAAGTATATATAATATCTCAGCCTCTGGATGAGTTTAACTTTATAATACAACTAACTTTCATTAAATATTTGGGGCTTTACCTAAAGTGGTGGAACAGGGAGACAAAAGCCTAAATGATAAGAGCAGATATTCTAAGAATACTAAAATATTTGGGCTTTTAGAGATGGCTGTTTGTCTGCTTGTGTTGTACACAAGTCAAAAAAGTCGGTGGTACTTCAGTATTTTGCTGCAGGGGGGTGAGGTGATGACAATTTAAATGCTGATATTTTGCACCTTTAACCCACAGAGAAAAGTGAAGCAAGAACACATGGAGGATCACCTGAGCCGCACTCAGCACTAGGGGCCTGGAAGTATCTACACCGGGAGGGAACACTGCAGAGAGTAGGAATAAAAGATATGAGCATCTGTTACCTTCCCAGAGCATCGAGGCTGGTCCCTGTGTTTGTCATGGAGAACACGTGTGTGTCTTCTGCTTTCGTTTTTCCAAGACGTTGGAGCCATTGTGCTCCAGCCTCCTCTTTGTTGGTGAGTGTAAGTTCCAGCAGCTGCCTCTCACACAGCTCTGTACTCGCACAGCTCAGCGGCTCCTGGGCCATCTTGAAGGAATCCACCTGGTCCCACAAACACAATCTTTAGCTCTGGCCGAGCGGCGGAAAACTACAAGTGGAGCACAAAGCCAGCCGTACCCCGCAGTACTCCAGGAGCTGGATGATCTCCTTTTCATACACCGAATTAATGGTGTACTGCTTCTCCAGCTCGCTCCAGTTCACCGCTTTACTTAAAACACCCTGAAACACAGCACACGGGTCTCAACACAGGACCTAAGCACAGCCCTGGAAACAGATTTAAGTTAGGGAGTGTTCCTCAAAATGCTATATCTTTTGCAGTTAACGATTGTTCAATTACTTAAGGTGCTTTATGTAACAAAAAAGTCGACCTTTCAGTGAGCATGCAGCTGTATGGGTGGTTAGCATGGGGTTGCTGATAGATAGTTGGCCCGGGAGGGACGGTCTATGCTCTCACCGCAGTGTGTGACAGCTGACAGCAGCGCCAAAGGCTTGTATTGGATCAAACAGCTCATTCCTAATGTTTTGGGAACGAAACAGACTTGGTTTCCTTTGTTGAACAATTTAAGGCTAGATTAAGCTAGGTAAACATATCTATGATTTGACTTGACCTAACCTAGTATTTTGTGAAACTACAACATGAGTGAATGCCATGAAGAATTTCGGAGGCTACTATCAACCCTAGACCAAATAAACAGAGCTATAGGCTATTGCCTCTTATAATATTGCTGCTTTTGCTGTGATTGTTACTGGTCAAAAATAGGATGATACTTTTTCTGGCTCTTCCAAATTCTACAAAGGTAAAGTTGGCTCTGAGGCTGCACCACTCGCGGATAGCTGACTCAAAAGGCATTCTTCTCACCCTGATGCAGACTTTTCTTCATAACTACATCTCCTTTGTGCACATCAAGCACAATGAAAAGCAAATAAATGCCTGAAGTTTCATAGTGCAGCAGTAACACAAAAACTGTGCTAAAACCTCAAACAATTCAGCTTCAATTTGTGCAAACTAATTTCGGTTTGTTAGGCCTGCAGCGCCACCAAGTGTGCAAAGTAAACCAAGCTTTCCCTCTCAAGGGTGAGGGATTCATAAATCCAATAATGTTTGAGGAAATATCATGGAAATGACTGACCATCTACTTGCATTAAACAAATGGTTTTGAAACCAAATGCAGCATGCTCCAAAACACTAAAGTTGGGTTCCCAGCTGCCATGCCAAGACGAATAAGCTGATCGACCAAATATTTTGTCTTCGGCGCCGCTGTCAGCTGTCACACACTGCAGGGAGAGCAGCCTACGTCATCAATCAGCATAGACCGCCAGCATGGCGCCTTTACTTTCCATCACAGCAGCAATAATAATGAATAATGAAAAAAGGGCAGGTGGGCTGAAAAAGGAAGGCATTAGCGACCCGTGAGTAGAAAGAGGATGATAATATACTTTTCATTTGGAAAGAGTAAGTGTCGTCTACTGAGGGCAATCCTACAACCTCTGACAAAAAAAAAGTACTGCGTAACATGAAGGTGCCGGTGTTGGCGTGTGCAGAGTGTGAGTACGGGAGCAGCGGAGGCAGAGCTTACTGTGGTGAAGACGCTGGAGGCTGTGGACCAGGACAGACAGGGAATCAAAGGGATCGGCTTTGGCCAGTTGGTGACCGCCAGTGACGCCATCTGAAAACAACGACAGCCCAGTGTTAGACTCGTAGTTATGTTGCTCGGCTCAGAGGTCAGACGTGAAGAGCTGTGGAAAAATTACTTCTGAAGCTTGACATTTGGGCAGTATTTGTCCCGTTTACAGAGGCGGGCAGTACTCAGTTACATATACAGTACTTGCGTAACTTTTTGAAAAAACTGTAATTAGAGTAATTATCATTCAGTACTTTTTACTTCTACTTGAGTAAAGTAATGAAGTGGAATTTGTAGATTTATTTTTACTTGTGCCACTGTGAGTCAATTACAGTTACATAAGCCTCACGTTGACCTAAAATATCTGTAGTTTGTGTTTCATGTTTGCTTTTCTTCAGATATATACATTTCTAAATCATTTTTAAGGTACTTTTTTATGGAAATGTTAGGATTTTCACACTATCTCATGTTTTGTTTCTCATAATAACTTTTTTTTTACAACAGAAACATAAATCAGACTTTTCCACTCAGTTGCTCAGTACTCACACAACTCGAGTAATATTTTCTCCACGTACTTTTTTACTTGTACTTGAGTAAAATTATTTCAAAGCTATTTACTTTTACTTGAGTAAATATTTTGGCTTCTCTACCCACCTCTGCCCTTTTACAATCAGTAATTCAGCATACATGACCTATATATTCCTTAACTACAGGACTCACGTATCCGCCCATGGAGATGCCCGTCATTCCCAGGGGCCAGTATCCTTCTCTTTCGAGCCAGCGAAGGAGCACACTGGACTCCAGGATTAAAGCACCCCCCATCACAAACAGATCGGACACGTTCTTCAGACAGGAGCGGCTGTCACACAGAGTATGTGCGGTTACAACATGTACAAATATGTATTTACACATACATGTGTATATGCGCTATACACAAAATGCACTATATACCGTATTTTCTGGACTATAAGTCGCACCAGCCTTGGAAACTACCTGGTCATGGAGGCGTAACTGCATCGTTGACAAGCCTCTCCCGGCAGCACGTTGTTCAAGTTCTCATTTGCGAACTCCTCTAGCCGTGGCCATCTAGCTTTTAGCCCGCGATTAGCTTTGTTTGTTTTCTTCATTGTGGTAAGAGTGACCGCCGCTTTTCCCCAGTCCCTCACAAGCTTCTCGCTCACTCCAAACTTTCTTTCTGCTGCTCAATTACCGTTTTTTAAATCTTCAGTGCTACAGGTACACATGCCTAGAGTGCCCTCTAGCAACTGTCAGTGCGAAAATAACAAACATCTGAAATTATATATTGTGATAAATTATATTTGCACCTGAGTATAAGTTGCACCTCCAGCCAAACTATGAAAAAGTGTGGCTTATAGTCTGGAAAATACGGTATGCACTATAACATACACAAAAAAGCCAATCATTTGACATCTCTTATTATCTTGGTTACTTGGTCATTTTGAACACTTATAAGTTTCCTTATTATTTACTTTTCAGCCCTTCTTTTTAAAAGCCTCAACAATCAGCCATTTGAGTCTCTTGCCTTCTATTACCATATCAATGTTCCTGTTTGTGACTTGTTCTGTACTGATAATAAATAAAAATGTACTATTTAAAATGACATTTTATTTCTTCTACAACGCTAGCTTGTTGATTATTTTTGTATGGCAAACAATGAGGAGCTAAAAGAAGGCACTCCAGAGACAACTACAGTAACCTTTAACACTCACTGCTGTCTCGCTCTCCTTCCTCCTCCTTCATTTTGTCGTTGGAGATGCGTCTGACTAAAAGTGCGCACAGAGCTGTGAGTGTTCTCATAATGCAAACTGTATACTCTAGTTTGCATACAGTTTGATATCATTTTTCTAGTTTGCAATGCTGATGTTTGTTTCTTTATATGTGATGTGACTTTTGAAATCTAGTTCATTGAACACTAAATTACAATCTAAACAACGCCTAAAATTAACATTTGAAATGTGACATCAAATCAGGGTCAGTGTAAAGGCCAGTCAAACATTCTTTTCCCCAGGCTTCAGTGACCTGCATGTGACTGACTAACTCAGCTACGTTCAATGCTTAATTAGGCCCGAGCGCCATCAGGGCTGGCGAAGGGGCTCTTGTAATCGTATAGAGTGCGCTCCGCTTCGCTCCGCGCACTCCCCCAAAGTGCGCGGAGCGCACTCCCCCAAAGTGCGCGGAGCGCACAAAACGAGGCGAAGCGCTCGCCTCCTCTCAAACATGCACTAACGCACTCCTCTCGTCGTGCACATGTATCAGAAAACGAACATTGTAATTGGACGGTGCGCGGAGCGCATTCCCCCAAAGTGCGAACAAAACGCACAAAACGAGCGCGAAGCGCTCCCCTCCTCTCAGACACTCACTAACACACTCCTCTTGTCGTGCACGTCCCGTGCACATCCATATATAATGCAAAAATCAACATTGTAATTGTACAGAGCCCATAAAAGTCAATGGGCGACTGAGAGCCCTGGGTCACTGACGGGCACTTTGTGCCCGTCAGTGACCCAGGACCTCTACCATGAGGTAGGAATGCACGAGCGCTTTCCGAAAATATATAGTTTATGGTACCCGCGTAAGCGGAACATTGTTTCGTATGGGAATATTTAGGCCCGAGCGGCCTGCCGTCGCAAGGGCCTATTGTAATCGCAACGCAGTGCGCGGAACGCACTGTACCTAGGTGCGCGGAGCGCACGAAAACAGCGCGAAGCGCTGTCCCCATGTCAACCGTAAACTCACCGGGTCAAACAGTGACTGCCCACACCTCTGGTGTGGGCCCTGTATACTTATTATAGCAGCAAAATGAATGGGGGTATATGGCCAACTGTCATACGGAGGTGGATGACGAGCGCAAGCGCTCGTCATCCACCTCCGAGCCCCACGGCTGCGTGGGGGTCGTTGAGAGCTTTCCAAAAATGTATAATATGTTGTCGTCGCGAAAGCGACTATATTGTTTTTGCAAGAAATATTATTATTAGGCCGAGCGGCCTGCCGTCGCAAGGGCCTATTGTAATCGCAACGCAGTGTGCGGAGCGCACTGTACCTAAGTGCGCGGAGCGCACGAAAACAGCGCGAAGCGCTGTCCCCAGTCAAACGTAACCTCACCGTCTCAAACAGTGACTGCCCACACCTCTGGTGTGGGCCCTTTATACTTGTTATTGCAGGAAAATTAATGGGTAAACGCAACGCAGTGCGCGAAGCGCACTGTACCTAGGTGTGCGGAGCGCACGAAAACAGCGCGAAGCGCTGTCCCCATGTCAACCGTAAACTCACCGTGTAAAACAGTGACTGCCCACACCTCTGGTGTGGGCCCTGTATACTTATAATTGCATGAAAATGAATGGGGGTACATGGCCAACTGTCATACGGAGGTTGATGAGGAGCGCTTCGCGCTCCTCATCAACCTCCGATCCCCACGGCTGCATGGGGGTCGTTGAGAGCTTTCCAAAAATGTATAATATGTTGTCGTCGCGAAAGCGACGATATTGTTTTTGCAAAAAATATTATTATTAGGCCCGAGCGGCCTGCCGTCGCAAGGGCCTATTGTAATCGCAACGCAGTGCGCGGAGCACACTGTACCTAGGTGCGCGGAGCGCACGAAAACAGCGCGAAGCGCTGTCCCCATGTCAACCGTAAACTCACCGTGTAAAACAGTGACTGCCCACACCTCTGGTGTGGGCCCTGTATACTTATAATTGCATGAAAATGAATGGGGGTATATGGCCAACTGTCATACGGAGCCCCACGGCTGTGTGGGGGTCGTTGAGAGTTTTCCAAAAATGTATAATATGTTGTCGTCGCGAAAGCGACGATATTGTTTTTGCAAAAAATATTATTATTCTTCTTTCATCTTTCTTTCTTCTGCTCTTTGAGCAGAAATTTGACCCCCTGAACATAGTCGAAAACTCACCAAACTTTGCCCAAAATTCAGGTCCGGTGAAAAATTAATTTAAATATGTGTTTCGTATTGGGGAAATAAAAAATGGCGCGACAGCGCCACCTACAAAAGTGAAAATACATTGCGCCTATGGAGGAGGGGCCAATGTCAACTTTGTCATAGAGCGACGGGATTCGGTACAGACATACGTCATGTGACGACAAACAAAAAATATTATTGTGGCCACGCCCCCTGACAAACCGGAAGTCCGCCATTTTGAAAGGAAGGTGAGAAAATGCTGAGTCAGCGTTTTCGCTGACGTCGCATTTTAACGAACTCCTCCTAGGGCGTTTCACTAAATGAGCTCCAAATCGCTCCAGCTCATCTCGAGATGTGGGGCATCAAAAGTTATCCAAATTTTTGGCTAAGTTTTATGGTTTGTTTGCGGCGAAGCCGCAATCTTACGAAGAATTTGCGACTTATCGTAAACAACAAAATGCTCCCATTCGCACAAACAAACTCCGATTAAAAATCGGAAATATACATTTTATTGACCTTTCACCCCCGGACAAAACAAATGTCAAAACGTGACATTGGGCGCGATAGCGCCCCCTCCAGGTGCAGAAGAAAAAATGCATTATGAGAAAAAAATTAGTTTCTCGGAAACGGATAAAATTCGGCACAAAAATAGTTGATGGCATCCCGGTCAGAAAAGCCAATGGGACCCATACCGTATTTTGTACGGTGTTGCCATGGTGACGCCCGGGGCCCCCCATGTTATCCTAATGGGACTGACACATAAATCTCACATCATACACAATCACAGCGCGTTAGCGCCCTCTGTAAGGAGCTTGTGTACAGTGGTCATGGAAGTACGGCCCGTTAGGGCCGTCCGATGCTGCTTGTGAAATAAAAAAGATTTGAGGCGCGCTAGCGCCCTCTGCAGGTTGGAGCCATTATTCACATGGAGAGGCTAAAAATGTAGTTTTGATGTTTACTGACAAAGATTTTTGGCACATCAGGGCAATAAAATGCAGTGTGGCCGCACTAGCGCTCTCGGTAGGGTTATGGGGCGGCAGTGGAGGCACGGCCCGAGAGGGCGTTCGATGCCGCTTGCGGCTTTAATATTCTTTCTTTCTTTCTTTCTTTTGCACCGTCGCAATTTTCACCCAGTGAACATTGACGAAAGTCAGATTTTGGCCCAAAATTCAAACCCGATCCGACGCAACTTTTGACTATTTCCAAATTTTGAATTTCAAAATAATGGCGCGACAGCGCCACCTCCGTTTCTTTTTAACATTGCGAGATAGGACTTGGCCAAAATGAAGTTTGTCATAGAATCATAAAAATCGGTACAGACGTGCATCATGACAAGTTGAGCAAAAATTATTATTACGGCAACGCCGTCCGCCATATTGGGTGTCGGCCATTTTGGATGACAGCCCGCGAAGCGGGAATCCGCCTTTATTTTTCACGTTGTACAAAATCTATCTCCTCCTAGAGCGTTTATCGGAACGACCTAATTTTGGGTGGAAAATAATCTTGAGAAGTAGAACTTTAAAAGTTATCCAAATTACTTTTCTAAGTTTTACGGTGTTTATGCGGCGAGGCCGCAAACTGTACGAAGTATTTTGAGATTTTTCGCAAACACAAAATGGCTCCCATTCGCACATATGAAGCCCGATTTCGCTCATTTTGTTATCAGTTGTTAAAGTCTCAGTCCTAAACACGTTCATTTGGCAAAATTCAAATTGGGCGCGATAGCGCCCCCTATAGGAATTATATGGAGAGTACAAATTTTAGTTTTACGAAAATTAAAATAATTTGGCATAAAATTCTATTTGGTCGTTCCGATCAGAAAAGTCAATCACACCCATGCCATATTTTTCACGGTGTTGCTGTAGCGATGACCAGAACGTCCCATTTTATTCTGATGGAAAAATGTTAAACTCCATAATTCAGCGAGAAGTGAGGAACCAAAGGTTATCCAAAGTACTTGGATAACCTTTGTGGATGATCTGCGGCGCAGCCGCAGCCCTAAGTAAAATGTTTGCAGATATAGTGTGATACAAATTCATACTAATTTTTCTCTGTATAATGTCAAAATTGAGCGCAGAGTGCGCGTTAGCGCATTCCAATAATCCTAAAACTAAGACCCTTGGGAAAAAAGTTAAAAACAAACATAAAGGCAGTAGCAATACCATAATTTTAGATTGATGGAGACAAAAGGGCGCGAAGCGCCCCCTTGTTTTAGGCAGGGCGGTTGGCGAGGGCCGATAATCGCCGCTTGCGGCTATATTGTGTCATTGTACTTATTAGCAGGGCCATACTGGGCTTTTGCTGAGAGGACCTATTTGAAGGGGGCCCCAGAAAAATGTATTTCAAAAGCACAAATGGCATAATTATGTTTGAGAACAGCAAAAAAAAAAAACAATATTATTTATAATCTAAAATGCACCAGAATACAGGAGGTTGAATCTGAATAATACTTTTTTTTTTCCCCTGGAGGAGGATTTCAGACCCCGCCATAAAGTATTTTTTTTAAATTTTATTATATTTTTTAAGGTAATATTCCTTGTTCGTAAGATATCTATATTTTATTTTTTGATTGCACATTTTTGTACCTACACCTTACTATGCCTCTCAGCATCCGTTCGGTCCAAACTCTAAACAGTTTTAAACCCTCCCTAATAACTTGATATAGTAGTTTATTAGACCCGAGCGGCATCACGGCCGGCGATGGGGCTCGTAGCAGTGCACGAAGTTCGCGCTCGCCCCCCCTCAAACATACACTAACGCACTCCTCTCTCGTGTGCGTACAAATGAACACGGTATGGTGTAAATGAATAATGACTACAGTCTGGTGCTTTGAGAAACTTGGTAACACAGGCTTGTAAAGCACAATAAAAGTGTAGGCCATCATCATTATTATCACAGACAGTGCAGTGTAATGACGGACATGTGTTTACTTACAGCTGGTCCTTAGGTTTGCGGACACCATGTGAGGACAGAGGTTAAGGAAACAGACTGTATGAGGTACAGAAGCAGCAATAACTGTTAGTGTAGCTGAAACATGCAACTGTGAGACTGTGAGGACTGGGCTATGAAGTGAACTTATTCAATCATTTCTATTCAAACTGTGATTGTCCAATAGATGTACTGTACATGTATGTATGTTTTGTTGTGCCTCTTCACAGTACAGATACTCGATGCTGTCATGAATCAACATTTGGACGTCCTTAGTCACAAGTGGGTCCTTTGGCATTAAAACGTCTGATACATGCAAGGCTCCTCTGACACAAGGTGATAGTGACAGTACTGTACTGCGTGTTCACGTGTGAAAGTCAAAGATGTTCCGGTCAGAGGATATAATATGGATTTTCGAGAAGCAATGAGGCCATTCCTGCTTCTTTGACCATGGGCCTGGCCATGAGGGTCCGCCGTCGCCAGAAGAACTGCACAAACACATACAGTTCACTCCATTACAAACATAGTACCTGGCATTCTGGGAAATACTTTTGTACAATAATCAAACAATATCAAACCTGGCCTTTCAAAATTTGATGAAAGTTATCTTGCACTATACAGTACTTACATTTAAAAAAGAAAAAAATGCTTGGATGCGAGAAAGCCTGGACAGACTTCATTGGTTCCCAACCTTATTTGTCTCGCCTACCCCTTAAGTCAGGGATGCCCAACCAGTCGATTGCGGTCTACTGGTCGACCGCAGACCGATCCCCAGTCAACCACGAGGGGTGTAGTGAAAGAGAAAGAACAGGATTTCCCGATCGCAGTACTAACGCAACATCAAGCAAACTCGGCAATATCAGCACACCACTGTATCTGCGCATAGTCGAGGTGTCCAGCGCTTCCGCGGAGGCTGCTGTGTCTGACACCTGGGCCGCCTCTCACTCTCAGCCCCGGGCTGAAGCAGGAGCTGCTGCCCCATCCTCCTAGACACAACCCACTCAACCCCGGGCCCGACTTCCCTGTGTAGCGCCTGTTCCGCGCTCCTTCTGCCCTCTGTCCATCAGTCCCATTTCTCTGCTACTGGGCCTTATTTGGCTTAAATCTGACAGATAAACTGTGTGTGCATTTATCGTTTCTTTTCTCTTGTGATGTGGTGCTCTCTTTTCCATGCTGACTGAGTCATGTTGCTGAACCAGGACCCAAAGCTCATTTCATGGTGCCCATCATGGTGTGTGTATTGGTGCTACAGCAAACTCTGGAAACTGGCAGCTGTGAGAGGGGTTTGTCTGCATGTGTTTGAGAGAAGAAGGGTTTGTGATGTGATGTCTAGTGGTCAGAGCCGGTGCTGGCCCTTCTGGGGCCCTAAGCAAAAATCCACCCGGGGGCCCTACAGTACCTACGCATCCCATGGTTAATCGACAAACAGCGAACCTGTTAGGGCAGAAGTGGAACATAATGACCTCAATTCAGGCCCTGCCCCTCTGTTTGAGAACCACTAACCACTGAGCCACTGTCAGACTGGGCTTTAGGGCCACTATTAGTCTATTTCCCTACTTTTTAAAATGGCAAATGGTCACATTCTCTCACCTCTGGTCCCTGACCCACAGTTTGGGAACCGCTGATTTAAAGCTAACTGAAACCTGCACCTGACGGTTATTTCTGTCTTATCACTGAGAATTAGCCTGTGAGTAGCCCAATTCATTTTAGACTGTGCACATTCAGAAACCAGAGTTACTGTAAGTAACTGTGCTCATGAGAACCGTGTGGAGTCAACTCCTCTGTGAGACAAAAAGGCCACGTGTACGGCTTTACTCTGTACTACTGTCCTGATCCTCCGCTAGAGACAATAAGAAGAGAGTTTAAATGAGTGTGTGGCGATGCAGCCCCGAGTCCGAGCAGAGAAAAGCAGCGCCCGGGACACGAGAGGCATGCTGCCGCCCAGGAGCCGCTCATGAGGGGAACATGAGGCGAGCGGGGACGCGAAGGGAGAAGCACTTGCACCTTGGAAGTGACGTGGGAAGGCGGTAGGTCTGTCCTGCTCATCCACTTCAGCAGACTGCTGCGTTTTGGTGTTATATGAGGCAAAGTAGGCGGAGAGTGAGTGAGCGCTGTCAGAGAGCCTGACCCAGTAACAACGCATTGATTAATCAGTGAAACAACACCGTAGTTTGACTGAGATGCGGGGCCCTTGCGGCTGCGGGGGCCCTACGCACCTTGTGTAGTTTGCGTATAGGAACAACCGGCTCTGCTAGTGGTTGTGCAATAAGAAAACTTGTTGTAACGTTCGTTACTGCAGGCTAAAACCATGTGTGCGGGTTTGCGATGTTGACACTGAACTGGTAGATCTCTGGAGGTTGGCTACTTGAAAAGTAAAAAAGGTTGGGCACCCCTGCCTTAAGTCTTTCATTTCTACTTTCCTAAGCTCTAAGGTGCAGCCAGTCACTTCGAAAACCATCTGCTAAACTCAGATTAATTGGTATTTACTGGTGTATTGTGTCAAAAATAAACCTTTAACTTTACATTAACATTGAAAGGAAAATATCTTTTAATATAATATAGAAATACTGTTCAGTTTCACCTCCTTTTTAGATCTGAAATATTTCCAAGTACACGCTTCTAAGTGCTCACGTACACCCCGTACCCACTGACCTACTCCATGTATTCTATACATTCTTTGGTACGAGTTCCACTGAATAACGTGCAATCTGAATTCTCGCGGTGTTTGTGAGCTCACAAGGATTGACCAATGCTGCTTCCAAATGCATACTAATGAACATACTTGCATCAGAACACAATTTGTTTTTGTCCAAAACTAAACCCATCTGCAATGTACTCGATCCAATCAAAGTTGCCATTAAAACATCTACAGTACAAAGGCTGTGATTTCTAATATTTTAGTTTTAAATTCAGATAGTGGATTTGCTGCGTCTCATTTAAAAGCCTGAAATCATGCTGTTGGCTAAAACTGGTAGCTTGTGTATTGATTTCCTGCCGGTTAAAGCTAAACTAAACACCAGTCCAAACACCAAACACTGCCCACAAAAATATTTTATCTAAAAGGAGTGTTGCTCGGCAGATCAGGGGACGAGCAGGGGGGCTTAGTGTTGGCTGTGGTCTGGGCTGTGATTGACATCGGCATTGGCACTGTGACAACAGCGTGTCAGCTAACTAGTAAATATGGAGAGTGATTGTACGTTCAGACCCTTTTCCGGGGTCAAAATGGCGCCCAAAGCCCCTAGTTAGACGCTTGTGCTTATGGAAGTCAGACGCTGTCACCTGAACGCGCGTCAGCTCAGAGTGTGTTCTGAAGCGTAGCCGCGTCTTGGGAGGAGCTCTTGCCTGAAAAAAAAACTGTCTACAGGACATGTAGAGAGCACTGTAAGACACCTATTTATGCACTTTATAAGCTTTAGTTTTCCTTTAATGAGCCCTGATGCCGGTGGAGTGTAAATGTCTTACGTGGTCTCCGGTGCCTGCCAGGTGGATGCATACTGGCCTGTTCTTCCGCCATTGTTTAGGGACTATGAACTGGAACCTGTGAGGAGGAAACCGGCACACAGTCAGACACAAGCCACAGACACACACCTAACAAAATGCCATTGCTGATGACATCATCTCAAAATTAATTTGTCTAAAACTGCAGATGAACATGCATAAGACCCCGTTAATAAAATACCAACAACTTCACCTGTGTATTTGTGAAAGTAATCACATATAATAAAACACAAGTATTCATTTGTATACTACCGTTTCACTGGTGAAAACAATCCTTCAGTAAACGTGCGTTTTTGCTGTGAGTAACTTTCCGGGACAGGGATTTCACTACACACATTAACTCGTCACCATGGAGAAAAGACATTAGGTCCTTCCAAATGCTTTGTTCTGATAACTCTTGTTGGTGTCCCAGTTGGCAGTTTAGTTTAGTATAACACTGTAGCTTTAAATAACTCCATCTATTGTTGTATACCACTGAGTAAATCATTTCCGCTCCTTCAGTTGCGAGAGCACATTGACCTTTGTGCCATCTTGAAACATGAACAGGCTCAGTCATTACAAATTTATAATCCACATAAGCCAGGTACAGACACACTATCAAAGTTTTTCTTCCAGTCACATGCTGGTAACTGTTAGAGAAATAACAATGGTGCTCGAGAGGATGATGAAGAATAGGCAGCAGTCAGGATGTCTTAAACAGGAGAAGTTTATTTACCATCGTTACGGGACCTGGAGACATGAACTCGAGACATTGCGCTAGTCCTAACATTCAAGTCTGTCTATGCTTCCACAGAAGAGAGATAAATACTGTCTAAGAGCGTCATACTGATACGCAAGCAAAACATTCAGTGGCTGAGAGTGAGCGCCACAGTCAAGGCTATGACAGAGATAGTACTGGACTGTACAGCTTGACCCAGTATGATAAATAGCGATTTAATGTTATCCTTTAACAGTAACGTCATTTGGCTTTTCAAGATTTGAAAATACGCACTAGCTATAAACTCAGGAGCAAACCCCTTTGAAACTACTGTATGTCTGATTTCTTTGTCCCCGTCAAATCATTGTATAAAATACTTAAAGGCACACTGACCCCAAAAATTGACACATAAACAACTCGGGACCCCCATTGTATAAAGTTATTGCGTCTTATGCTACTTTAGGGCAGAAAAACATTTTAAATCTAGTTTATATGTATTTAAACAGTTTGTTTTAAGTATTTGAATGGATTTCACAAATTATATGCCATTTTACATTCAAAAATATACTAAAACAGATCATTTTTCTTTTTATTTCATTTTGAAATGTATTTTTTTCTGTTAAATGGGTGAAATGTTACGCAGTGTGGCATTAAATATTTTTGTTCATTTGTTCAGCAGAGAATAATTCAAAATGGTTGTGTCTAGTCTAGTCTAGCTAAAAAAAACAGACAGCACAAAGCACTGCCTTTGCTCAAAGCTGCACTCACAGGTCGCTACAGAGCGAGACGTAGAGCGCGGACATGGAAGCAGATACCATGGGCTCTTAGGGCAGATGAGGAATGGGCCGCTATAATGCAGTCGGTAGCACTACCTTAGCCTACTGTGCTGTGGTGGCAGAAATGTTGTGATTTGAGTACATTTGCTTTAAAATAATAACTTAAAAAAATACGTTTGGCAAACTCTTGAACACACTTGAAGTTTTAAAATCAAGACTCAAGACTCGGTTTACTGCGCACTTTTAAAACATGTTCAGGCAAATTAACCTTTCTGAAACTGAAATGTGATCTTCTAAACATGCCATCAGAACATTCCTGACTACAGTTAGACATAGAGACAGGATTATAGTTTTTCCGATTTGCTAATTGCAGCCATGATTGTGACTAGATTGTGCAGTCTTACTCTACAATAACATCTGCGCACACATGAGCACAAGGGCCGAAGCAGAGACAGAGGGATACCTGGCTTTGACGGCTTCAGTTGGAAGTATTCCTGGCACCAAGTGAACCAGAGGAGAGATGAAGTGTCCATTGTGGATGTGGCAGTCTGAGTGCTCCTCTGTCTGTGCACACACAACATACTGTTAGGTCCAGAAATACTTGGACAGTCACCCAAACTCTACAGTAGATCACCATCAGATGGTCCCATAGCATATTGTTTTGTAGTACTGGACCTTCTGTGGCATATCTGCCTCTCAGTGCCCTGTAGAGGAGGGGTAAGCTGTGCTACACAGTGAGAGCTGGAGAGGAGGTAAGGAAGAGCGTCCTGGTTAAGTAGGGCCGTAGGAGGAGCATTGCATGAGCGTGCACCACGGCTCTTATAGTTAATGGCTGAAAACACAACTCCAAGAAAGTTGATTTTGCATAATATCCCCCATTAATAAGATTACAAGAAATTCCAGCTCTATACAATGAAATGGTCTCTTTCAGAGGCTACATGTAATTGAACAATGGCTAAACACCCGTTGAAAGTCTCCCTAAGAACAGCTAAAAGACCAGGGGTCTCACTCATAAAGAACGCTTTATGAATGAGACCAAAACTTTGCGTAGCCGCTCCTCTGCTCAGAGGTGGTATTTATAGAAAACAAACTGAACGTGAAACATTGCGCTTCTCCACACAATATACTGTCTATAGCTGCCGTACGAGGTCCGTACTTTTCAGAAACTCTGCTGAGAGATGAGGAGAGGAAAGCAGTGAGGTGAGGCCAGTTTGCCAGTCTCATGTTTAGAGAAATCTTATTCATAAGTCACTTTGCATTGGATTTTATGGTCAAATGGAGGCAGGCAGAGGAGGTTGGAGTAAAGAAAAGACGAGATGGGAGTAAAAAGAGGAGAAGAGGAGAGCGGAGTAAAGAGAGGAGATGGGAGGGAAATGGAGTGGTGAAACGAGTGGAGGAGAGGGGAGAGGACACAGACGAACAGATGGGAGACTCTCTATGTGACGTTTCTTGAGGCACAGGTGAATCGTCTATAGTGGAAGTTAAAATCTAGGAAATGGAAACAAGCTCCTGCATTGCATTATTAACTAAGAAAATAAGCTGGCATTACTTGCTTACATATGATTAAAAGCCTACATTATTACATACAGACATTGTGTAAACTAGAATGCATGATATGACTGTGTGTTAGGGGTTAGCGTGGAGTTTCGAAAGTGGAGCAGTATCATGTGGGAATACAACAGGGACTATTAATCTATTTTCTTACTGGGACTTAGTTATCAACAGTTATCAATCATTATACACAAGTACACATACACAATCATGCATGTCCATTTGAATTGAGCATGGCACATAGACAGGCACCTTATCGATGAACACGGGATAGTCGTCCGGCACCAAGCCCGTGCACTTATCCCTGTCTCCGATCACCTTACGGAACTCGAACAATCTGCACAAATGAGAGAAAACACATTGTTAACATGCATACATACACATTTCTGTCAGACGAAAGGAAAACACATTCAGAAACACTTTGTCGGGAAAAAATGGTTTTGCTTGGCTGCATTAAACAAAGGTCGTTTTTAAGATGAAAACAATGCATTGTTTCAAAACATGTAAAAAGATGCTGTGTTTTCAGGGACTGTGACCTTTTGAAATAATGATTCAACCATCTTAAACCACATTGAGGTTCCAATGACGATACAGGACCCGATCTCTGACCCTGTGAGTAATGGCTTTGGAGTCCCCAGGGAACTGTTTCATCCCCTTTTCTCTTCACTCTGTATATATCGCACCTCGCCTACATATCAGAAGCATATACAGAAGTATGGGATGACACTGCTGTAATGGCTTGTGTGAAGGTGGGGGAGTACAGGAGGGTTATCTCGGACTTCACCACCTGGAACAAAGACAATGGACTCAGCACATCAAAAACTAAGGAGATGATAGTGGAGATGAGAGAGGACTTCCTGTGGTAATTGAGAGTGTGGTCTAGAGAGGTGGTTGAGGTGGTCTAGAGTTAAAAATATCTGGGTGTTCACTTGGACCATAAACTGGATTGGTCAGTGCATGTAAATTAGAGGCCGGCCGATATTTGGGGATTTTACAGTATTGGCTATTGGCCGATATCGCCGGGACCGATAGTGAGAGAGACTTCAGTGAGTATACGCTTCAATAAACTTTAAAGGATCTGTATCATGCTATTTTAGCCATTCCAAAGTAAAGTATAGGCATTTATATGATATATTGTACCTCTACCACTATGGAGTACTCATTTTTGTGATAAATATAAGTATTTTCTGGAGGTATTTTTCCTACCCGGAAGACAAAACGCTTGGATTCAGTTAACTCCGCCCCCTCTCTCAGCTCATACAACTTTAGCAGTAGTAGAAATATATATATATATATATATACAGTGAGAAAATAAGTATTTGAACACCCTGCTATTTTGCAAGTTCTCCCACTTAGAAATCATGGAGGGGTCTGAAATTGTCATCGTAGGTGCATGTCCACTGTGAGAGACATAATCTAAAAAAAAACTATTTATTTGTATGATACAGCTGCAAATAAGTATTTGAACACCTGAGAAAATCAATGTTAATATTTGGTACAGTAGCCTTTGTTTGCAATTACAGAGGTCAAACGTTTCCTGTAGTTTTTCACCAGGTTTGCACACACTGCAGGAGGGATTTTGGCCCACTCCTCCACACAGATCTTCTCTAGATCAGTCAGGTTTCTGGGCTGTCGCTGAGAAACACGGAGTTTGAGCTCCCTCCAAAGATTCTCTATTGGGTTTAGGTCTGGAGACTGGCTAGGCCACGCCAGAACCTTGATATGCTTCTTACAGAGCCACTCCTTGGTTATCCTGGCTGTGTGCTTCGGGTCATTGTCATGTTGGAAGACCCAGCCTCGACCCATCTTCATGCTCTAACTGAGGGAAGGAGGTTGTTCCCCAAAATCTCGCAATACATGGCCCCGGTCATCCTCTCCTTAATACAGTGCAGTCGCCCTGTCCCATGTGCAGAAAAACACCCCCAAAGCATGATGCTACCACCCCCATGCTTCACAGTAGGGATGGTGTTCTTGGGATGGTACTCATCATTCTTCTTCCTCCAAACACGTTTAGTGGAATTATGACCAAAACGTTCCATTTTGGTCTCATCTGACCACATGACTTTCTCCCATGACTCCTCTGGATCATCCAAATGGTCATTGGCAAACTTAAGACGGGCCTTGACATGTGCTGGTTTAAGCAGGGGAACCTTCCGTGCCATGCATGATTTCAAACCATGACGTCTTAGTGTATTACCAACAGTAACCTTGGAAACGGTGGTCCCAGCTCTTTTCAGGTCATTGACCAGCTCCCCCCGTGTAGTTCTGGGCTGATTTCTCACCTTTCTTAGGATCATTGAGACCCCACGAGGTGAGATCTTGCATGGAGCCCCAGTCCGAGGGAGATTGACAGTCATGTTTAGCTTCTTCCATTTTCTAATGATTGCTCCAACAGTGGACCTTTTTTCACCAAGCTGCTTGGCAATTTCCCCGTAGCCCTTTCCAACCTTGTGGAGGTGTACAATTTTGTCTCTAGTGTCTTTGGACAGCTCTTTGGTCTTGGCCATGTTAGTAGTTGGATTCTTACTGATTGTATGGGGTGGACAGGTGTCTTTATGCAGCTAAAGACCTCAAACAGGTGCATCTAAATTTAGGATAATAAATGGAGTGGAGGTGGACATTTTAAAGGCAGACTAACAGGTCTTTGAGGGTCAGAATTCTAGCTGATAGACAGGTGTTCAAATACTTATTTGCAGCTGTATCATACAAATAAATAGTTAAAAAATCATACATTGTGATTTCTGGATTTTTTTTTTTTAGATTATGTCTCTCACAGTGGACATGCACCTACGATGACCATTTCAGACCCCTCCATGATTTCTAAGTGGGAGAACTTGCAAAATAGCAGGGTGTTCAAATACTTATTTTCCTCACTGGTGTGTATATATATATATATATATATATATATCACAGCAAAAAGTGAAGTTACTTCATGATGCAGTTATAAGGAGTTGACATGTGCAACACAGCTTCATGAATGGCTAACACGGGTTTTGATTGACTCACCACTCTGATGTTTCCATTATGGGACTCGCGTTGGTTATAAAAGTTAATCCACTTTGATTCTGGCCAAGGTTCACCAAGCATCCATCAGTGACGGTCACAGACAAACACTATTTTGGCTGATAGTCGCTGAATCCCGGAGGGAAATTCCAACTTCTGGCGAGTGTGCTCTTCTTTAGGAAGGTTGAATAAAGTCCTGTCCTCGCAGCCAAACGCGCTTTTCTCCGTGACATTATTGTGAGGTAAGAAAAAAGAACAGATGTCCAGACTCCAGAGTAGGTTAGAAAAAGCTCCTTCACAACTTTCGGTGCAAACATGACATGACATCTGTTCAGACGCTCAGAGGGTGCGTTTGCTTTTACTGCAGGGGCAGCACGGACGTCAGGCACTTCCTCTTTTTTTAATTTTTTATTATTTCATTATTTCTTTCTTACGACAGAAATAAAGAAAAAAGCTGTTTTACAAATTAAAATCAGGCCGTAAAGCATTACATTACAGACGTAGAGCACTTCCGTTCCGCTGCGACGACACAACTGAACAACCTGAACAGCTCAGTGGTTTACCAGGAGAGGGCGGAGCAGCTGCTCAGAGAGCAGGATTCAGGAGGATTACTTAGAACTGCGTGAATGAAGCCAAAAACTGCTCTGGGGGTGTTTTTGAGAAGGAAATAGCATAACAACATGGCTAAAAGCTCCAAAAAGTCGATTTTGCATGATATAGCTCCTTTAACTTCGAGTGTTACAGTCTCCCCAACCTCCAAGGTCATGCGGTTCAGTGGCAGACACAGTGGCAGCGCGGCTTAGCCGCAGCAGCTCAGGACTAACACCTAAACACTATTTCATTGTACAGTTGTGCAATGAAAAAAAAAGCACTTACTTACTTAAAGAGTAACTAAACACCAAATCAAGTTTTTTTTACTGATAAACTGTCTCAATGGGTGTTTCATAGTGTTGTCTACTGGTCCCTGACATTATTCTGACATTATAGCGCAAACATGTGTTAAATCCTAAATTTGGCCTGAAAACGAATGGGTTGCGCCCCCTTCAGGGTAAACTCTGCTACTAAATTAGATTTTCCTGATTGGCTGGAGACGTGTCCACGGCCTCCACAAACGTCATAAGCCGCACCAGCTCCACACATCGTCATCAGGTGCTGCCAATTGTCCTGCCCTGTACCTGTGGTTATAACCAAGTCCCTCCCACGTAATCAGTCTGCTGTGATTGTGCCAATGCAAAGGCCCACACACTCACCCCCGCATGTCACCCCCAAACTTCAGAGACCGCCTCTTTCACAGCACTTTTTGACTTTTGTTTGTGGGTAGGGAAAGGCTTTGGCACGCCCGTTTAGTTACTCTTTAAAAAACCCAGCCTTGCTTGTTACAAGTCTCTTCCCGATTTAGCACTAAAGTACAGTATAGTATGTTAGAGCCATATGAACCATTTCAGGCCCTACGAGTCAGTAATAAACACAGTAAGACTTCAGTTTTACGCAGCTAAAATCTGGAAGAGTCTTCATGAAGATGTGAAACAGGCCTCAACTCTGACACTGTTCGACTTCTTTTTATGGTGCATATGACAATTGAAAGTATTTCATCTGCACTTTTCACTTTTAATGTAACTCCTTTGATTATATTGATGTTTTATGGCTTAATTTGATTTGATGATTGATGTAACTGTGATAAACTTTGACTTGGCCTGAATATGACTCGTGCTCAAATCAAGAGAAAAATATTTATGTTTTATTCTCAAAGCTGGAATCATGTCCGAAGGAAGAGACGACAGCGCTCAGGACATCTATCAAGCCTCAAACAGGACCAAGTCTGAAGACTAGGCATATTTTGGGTATTTTAAGAAGGCCAAGGGACAGTTGATAGAAGACAGTTATCCTGTTTGCGGAACGTGCAGGAAAAAAGTGTCTCTAAAGGCAGCAATACTTCGAACCTCATGACTCACCTGTGTGACCGTCACCCATAACTCTACAGCCAATGCAAGTAAGTTAACGTTAATTGTTTAGCTGAAATGCATAATGTGGGGACTTTGGGTTGAGGGAGAAAGCAACGAGTGCCGCATAGTGTAGCCACAGCCCCCAGCATATAAGCCGTGTCCGGATACCTCCATATTGAAATGGCACAATGCATTATGGGCTCCCAGGGGGCAGATTACAATAGATTCACCAGTTTGTATAGGACTATCAATGCTTTCTGAACATATTCAACATACTGTTAAAAAAATACCAAGATAATACCAAAAAAACAATAACCGTGTTATTGGTCACAATAACCTTGAGTTTAAATTTTCCTACGTGACAGTCCTATACACAGTGCATAGTAAACTTGAAAATAAAATGATCTACAGTATAGTAAGATTACAATAATATTAAAACTTCTTCAAAACTAATAAATAAGGCTAATATTAATATTTCATAATGACAAAAATTACATTGACCCAACCAATCATTATATGCTTGTGTTCAGTAATGTCAACATTTTTTTAACGTGTGTCATTGAATGGCGCAAATGCAGATCATGCCGCTCTAATGTTATTGTATATTAGCGAGCCTAATCAAAACATAATTATTCATAAACTTTTATTTTCCTCAAAATGTTTTATTTGACCTTTATTTAACCAGTAGAAGTCCACTGAGATTAAGAATCTCTTTTACAGGGGAGTCCTATTGTACATGTTTTTAGTGGTTGGGGAAATTGGAGTCCCCGGAGGACACCTATAAAAGACACAGGGAGAACATGCAAACTCAACACAGAAAGGCCCCGTCCAGGTGAGAATCAAAACCGGGACCTTCTAGCTGTGAGGCACAGGTGCTAACCGCTGCCACGGCTGACATTTATCTCATTGCGGACACTTGACATCACTTTCACCAGAAGAACGTTCCCAAAAGAAGAGGGGCTCCATCGGCTGTAGATTGGAACGGGACAGGACTCACTCACATCTGACCCGTGAACAGTACACCTTCGCCAGCTACACACAAAGACCCGGCGGAGCATGGACTACAACATGAATACATGACGCCCGAGCCGCACATTATTGGGACCGAAATAACTTTGCCTTTGTATAGCGCCTTTCGCAGACATTATTAAAGAAAAACACTTGAATAAAAATACAACATTTTGGGGGAATTTTACCGTTCCTCTGTTATTGGATTAAAAGCGGACATTTTGGTGTTTACACGCAATAAGTGTAAAATGCGTTGGGATGACAAACTAAAGAACGCGTGTCAATTACACATGTTCCAGATTCCAGGCTGCCCAGAAAAATGAACATGCAGAATTACCAGAATTATCGTTCCCAAAACCAGAACAGGGAAAATCCGCAGAAGTAACTTCTACACCTGTAAAAGTACCACTGACACAAGCTGAACACATTGAATTTGCACCCAAAAAAAGAGAAAGACTTTAAAGCTTTTACTTTGAAGCCTGTCACTGAGCTCATGTGTCTCTGTAGCAGCTCCTGTCCTACACCAATGGATCTGGAGCCATGTAATAATTTACGTGTGTGCACCTTTCACATTGACAATACACAGTAATCACTCACACCTCCCGCGGGATCCACATTAGGTGTGTATGCACCTTAAAACAGAACTAAGTAACTCATGCCCCTAGAGGCCATAAGCACCACTGCAGGTGTCGTAGCATGTTGTGTTTCTTTACTTATTAATTGTCTGTGAGAGTAAATACTACGCTGACAGAAAAGACAAAGGAAGAGAGGGATATTGTTCATCCAATTACACAATGGAAGTATTTTTTTTCAATCAAACTTGGCTGTAAATACTGTTTAAGTGGTGCTAGCCCGCAGTTAGCTTTGCCCGTTAGCCTGTTAGCTTCTTCTTTGTGATTACATTAGTGTGTATTGGTGACTCCGACCCGGAGGCAGGAAAGTTGCAATTGTGGTTTTCTGGCCAGAGACACAGGGGGAGATGAAAGACCCCCCCAATCATCCCATTAACACTTGTATTACCAGCAGAGGGACTACAAGGAGGATTTATTATGGTAAAAAAGTTACTTAGTTCTTCTTTAAGAGGCGTGGCCAGCCCTGATGATGCTCGGGCCTAATACGCTTGAAACACCAACAAAAGTACCTTTTAAAATCCTCTGGCTTCCCCCATCCTCCAATGAAGAGTTTAGTGAGGAGAAGTCTTCTGTAAAAGATATCCAGACGACTCACACCCATGGAACTGGCATTTGCACAGGGCACTCGCACAGCCTGGAACTGTCTTCTGCTGGGCGGACAAGCATGGTGTCAAATAAAACCCATCATCTTATACTTCACTTTGACACAGCTCCAAAATCAAACAGGACAAACGCATACAGAAAACGAGATTAGAGAAAGGCCAAAACTCACTTTTTCAGACACAGAAAACATCCTTATCATTAGGGGTGTAACGATACGTTTTTTGACCGATACGATACATATCGATTTGAGGCCAAACGATTCGATGTAAAACGATATATCATTTTTTTTGGACCAATCGATAGTGGATTTTCGATACGATATTCGATACTTTTAACATTGGATTTTCAGCAAATTAAGCAATAATTATTACAAGTAACTGAACATAAATACAACAGAAGGCATTAGGCATTTTATTTCAAAATTCACTTCAGATTTGCTGATTGTTGAATCAAACAACAGTGGACAAAATACACTCACAAAAGTGCAATAAACAGCTAAGATAAAGAGCTGCATATATTTTTAGTTACAGCATAATCTTTTCTCCAGTTTATTTTCAGTTAGAGCCAGTGCTGGTGGGATACCTTTAACCTTAAGACCTCTCCTCTTTTGGCTTTACATCTTCTTGAGTGAAGCCCACAAATACAGCTTATACAGCTTTTCAGTGAATGGGACAGGAAAAATAAAAGGGCCGCTGTCACATTACAAGTTACCTTACAAAGTTACCTGGGTGTACACTGCACGATTTTGACCGTTAGATCTCACACAGACACTGTAGTGTCCATATTATAGACTCTGAACGCAGAGCGCCTCATCCTCTCGCTACAACCTCTGTTAACAGCAATGCCAACAAAATACAACACTCGCATCGCCAGAGCCAAAAGCAACAATACCCAGCTATTAACAGACTGCATTTACGACGAGTTTCTCTCATAAATGTAGCGAGCGCCACCAGTTCATCCGTAGCCTGAAATGCTACGACAGACTTCAAAAACTTTGACCCATACGGCCCAGGCCCGTGCAGGCTTGTTAATTTTACAATCACCACATCTTGCAATGTAACATCTAAAAATCGTATAAGACAAAACGATATCTTACTGTGTACACTCAGCTTTAGACCCGAAACAGAACTATCGCTCACCTGGCTGCTTTGAGTAGCTTTTCGCTGCTCTACTTTCCTTCGATGCTGCCGATGTGGAGGCTCTTGTAAACGTATGATTGTCAGGCTGCCGTTATATTTCCCTTATACAGTCTACCACCAACGACCCGTTGTCTGATGATTATCATCTTTCTTGCAAAAATAAACGCGTCTTCGATGAACGCGCAAATAGCGTGCTTCTGTTATGGTTGCCCCCATAGGTTGCTCCTGACGTAATTCCCCTGCGCCCACTGGCCGCTGCAGGCGCTTGATGATGACGCAACGTCACCAAAAAACGGGCTAAAAGTTGAATAAAGTCACATTTAGCCCAATATTTTAAGCGAAAATAATGTAATTGTATTTGATTTAATGTTTATCTCCAATATATCGATACAAATCGATCATTATTAATTAAAAGCGATGTACATCGATGTGTGGCCAGGATCGATGCAGCCGAGCGCCGATCGATGTAGCGGATCGAAGACATAACATATCGAAACATCGATTAAATAGATGACTCGTTACACCCCTACTTATCATCTATAGCAATGTTTCCTATTTACCTTCAAAACTAGCTCCTCAGTTTCCCTTGAAATTAGTCAAAAGTTAATTCTGGAATCACTTTTCAGAAGCATATTACTACCAAACAATGTAATTCCCTCTTTTATTGTCAGGGGCTATATATATATATATATATATATATATGTATTTATTTTAAATTAAATAGTGACCTTTTCAATCAGACATACATCACATCTATGAATTCATCTTATTTCAAAATGAGCATTATTTTTCCTTTTATTGTTGTAGGCAAGTGGCATTAAATGTTAGTATTATTAGGCTAAACCAATGACTGTAATCGATCAGATCGCTGACTTTGGTACAAAAACACGAACTGGCATAAAAACTTTAGCAGTGGTCCCGATGGACAGCGTCTGTTTATCCCATTGTTTCTATTGACCGGACAGTGCCACTGCCAAAGGGTTAGGTAAATAGATCTAAGGCTGCATCCGAAACCATTACATTGTAGCCACTAAGTACTAACACTAGCTACTAATCCTTAACCTTTCATGGGGTCAACTGTTAGATCTCTATGCAGTTAGTGAACTTCTGCTTCAGCAGCATTTGCCCAATTCGACCGTCCTTACCCAGGGAAGGGGAAGTGACATCACCAACAGCTGTTGTTGTCTTCTTTAAAGTTCAGTGCAGGCCAAACAAAAGTGCATACCGCCACCTACTGTATATTGTCCAACAACAACATAGTGTCCAAATAAAGACATTTAAGGTGGGAAAAAAAAGAAAAGAAAGAAAGAGAAACATCCAAATGATCCTTCACATTTCCCTTTATTTTATCTCAACAGCTGTTTCATAAAGCTACAGTATGCAAATTAACCATGTGGCTTAAGTTTCTACTAAATGAAAACAAAAGCACAAACTACTTACTTACTTACTGAGAAGGCTCTTTAAAACCATGTGACTGTGCTGTGGTGACTCTAACATGTATTTTGTCACTTTTATAAAGTTTGGCTTGTGCAGAATCTTATTTTTTATTTTTATTTTTAATCAAATGTGCACCTGTCAATCAACAGTGGTTGCGCATGAATCACTCGAGGGTGGGGGCGAGGGGGGTGGGGAGATTGCCGCAGTGGCTTATGGGATGGCACATAGCTCCTAATCGCCAGTAAGTTAGCATCAGAGGTCCCTATGCTAAAGTGGCTATGATAGTTAGCAAACAGGCCACTTCCCCTAACTCCTTCCTAACTGGCAGACCAATTCGGACGCATCTTATCATGGTGGACGCTGACGCACATCCGGTTTGGCGTAAGACCTCTTACCAATTTAGTGGTTTCGGATGGAGCATAAGGGTCAGATAGAGTACACAGCGGGCATGCACAGAGGAAGTTCCCATCGCTATCCGGGTCACCGACAGTACGAGAGCCGTCTGAATAAAAAAACTCAACTGGCACGTGTGTTGGTGAAATGTAAAGAGGACGCACCCGCAGCTGTACCTGAGACGCTCGGTGCTGTGATCGATCCCGGACAGAGCTCAAAGAGACGAGCGGAGGTAATCGCGGAGAGAAATGGATAGTACCACGGGAGAGGCGTGACCTGACGACTACTTCCGCTCACCATTCAAAATAAAAGCTCGGAATAAATTGTATAATATATTTTTTTCCTTTGATCATTGAAAAAGGAGAACATAGAAAATACATTTAGTGCTAGTGGTAGCCTATTACAAGATGCATGATCAATTTCAACCGCTTACAGTTCTTACAGTCTTTATGGTTTTGAAGTAGCCTACTGGTTAGGTTTGTTATCAAAGTAAGGTCCATTTGTCTGATTTAGTTTGGAGAATGCAGGTCAGAGGCGAGAGGACACAGACTGTGCACTCCATTTATTTTGAGGGAGAGAATGCGGGAACACACAACGGCAGGACTAGGGGTCCGAAACCTCTATATTGGAAGAAAATGGATGGATGGATTGAAAAGGGAATAATTTAGCACTTATGCTTTCCATGTGTATAACATGTTATATACATACACCATTGCAAACCTGGGTCATACATACTCTATTGTCCATCCATCCATCTTCTTCCACTTGTCCGTTGCCAGGTCGTGGGGGCAGCCGTTGGAGCTGCACCAGCCCCTATGTCTCCTCCTGCAGGTGGTGGGTCCACAGAAGGACGACCTCATGGTTCTAACCGGGCCTGTTGGTCTCTCATAAGGGGCTTGTGAACCGCTCTTTGTCTGACCCGTCACCTAGGACCTGTTTGCCATGGGAGACCCTACCAGGGGCACCAAGCCCCCGACAACAGAGCTCCAGGATCATTCAGGCTCAAACCCCTGCACCATGTTAAGGTGGCGGTTCCAGGAAGGGATACTCTTGTCATTATTCTTGGTTTGTCATTAAATAAATACCATAATCCTCGAAAAAACACTTTTTTAGATGCAGTCTAGACCCACAGCTGGGAACATAGTGCCCTCTCGTGTTCGGAGGGTCTGAAATATAATTCTATGGGCTATACTCTCTTTATATTTGAAAGTTTAATCTCCAGTTTGGAATCAGATAATAGTATGACTGGACAGGCAACCACAGGTGTTCACACTGAACCTAGAGAACAAGAGGTCAACCACATAAATATCCCTGTGAAAAACCTTCCAAACATTCTGCCACTAAAGTGGAGATGTTGTTTTGATGAAATGAATCTGACGCTGATGAAGGACAAGAAGACACCAAGAACTTTATTTCACTCAGAAAAATGTGACGGACCAAAACACACAAATACTTTACAAAACAAAAATAAAAGTCTGCAGCGGGTCGGAGGTTACGTCAGAGCGAGTCACCGTGGGAACGTGGCCTGGACGTGTGCCTTGAAGGCTGTGGAGACAGAGGGCAAAGGTCATTTACACATTTCATTCAAAGAATGATATTTTATGATTCACGGCTGCAAGGTTTAACTGAATCACAATCAAGCTTTTCTTGACTGCAATAACCGAACCTCAGGTGAGTGATTTATGTTCAGAGCAGGATAGTGGAGCGTCTGATCTCAGGTTCAGCTGCAGCAGATACGTTTCCCTAAAGCAGATTCTAAAGTGTTTAGACGCTGTTGACGTTTTGATATTTTATATTCAATCTCTTTTCTTCCTCTGAGCTCGGGTTTTCACCTGAGGCCTGGGAGCTTCAAGAAGGCATAGTGAGCGGTTTAGTCTTAAGTGGGCTCTGAAGGAGCCAATCGTTTGAGAATGACCGGCAAGATGAAGCCAAGATAGTCGACCATGATTACGGCACCCTACGCTGAATGAAACAAGTGGAAACAATTCAAGAAAGGGAGCCATTTTTTGCTCATCTTGAAACCTAAAAAGGTGGAGAGGCGCGAAGGAAAGGGAGAATGCGAATAGCTTTACGCAAACTCTTCAGTCAGTAATGAAAAGGTTTGACGGTCTGGATGGGAAGCTGAAAAATGTTCAAGCTCTTTTTGTAATAACAAAGTGAACAACAGAAGTCTGTTAGCGAAACTTAGAAAGCTGCATTCCTGCATGAACTCAGTCTTTAACCTCTGAGCCACAGATTCATTTCAAAAGGGCCGTTAAAGACAGACTCATCTTTAGGTAAAAAAATAATAATATTCCCGCCACTAAACCAACATTTGAAGTTCAGTTGTTTTCAGGTGTAAAACCAAAAAACTTCCTAAAAAAAAGAACTGGTCCTGAAAGTAAAGGGCCCAGTGAACCGTCCTCAGCCACTGGGCCACTAAAGCCGTTGTTCCACATAGCGCGACCCGGCTGCGCACGCCACGATCTGCCACGACACTACCCTGCAGACCTTTCCGTTTCCACCACACACAACCGCATTTGTTGTGGACGGCAACCCCATAGAGGAGCACGCTGTACAGATAGTCATTAAAAGTTTTGTGGAAAATGGCTAAATCGTAAAATCGTGTCCGCCGCTCCATGTCCGCCTCACATGCGCCGTGTTGCCAATTTAGCAGTGTGTTCAACCGCTCCGCAGTGACTGTTTTCGGAAATGTCACCCGAAGAGAACCCAGAGACTTTCTGACGATCTCTGCTGCTTTACAAAGGCCGCGCATTGTGTTTTCGGAGTGCGCAATAGAGTTTGCTTCCTCTAAAACTGAGTTTTCCCCAATCTGATCCTCTCCTTCTCTCACCCTGATGCTTTGAGCGGAGGCACACAGCAGCAGCTTAACTCCGCCCCTTTCCCCTTGAGTCTCCATGGAAACGGTTGTCAATCACCGCAGAGGCATGAGGATGAGAAAACTAAAATGCTTATTTAGAAACTCCATGGCTTATTTAGAAGTTTTACTTTTGAGAGCAGACAAGGAATATTTAAAAGAGAAATAAAAATTTTTAATGGGCCTAATTGTAGGCTATATTATAAATCTAAATATGAATGGTCTGGACTCTGAACAGTTGTCGTATTATGAAAGATCAGGAGACCTTTAAAAAAAAAAAAATCCAATAAAAATCGATTAAAATCGGAATCGTCCAAACTGAGTAACAAAATCGAGATTTTCATTTTTGGCCATATCGCCCAGCCCTATGCTAACACCAGCTAAAGCTGCGCTAACAGTGGCTAAATGCTATTATCGGCAAAATCCCCTTTTAGCACAGCGGTATGATGTTGTGAAATATTAAATCCGTATGACCTGCGTGTCAATAGTGAGGGCTGTCCACTCTCTCGTTGCCAATCAGAGGCCAGAGTCTGTTCACGTCACATCAGACACGGGTAGCCCGCTTTGGCCGCAGCCAGAGGTCGGTCCCAAAACCTATACCTGGTCAGACCAGTTTGGCACTGGCCTTTGTTATGGAAAAGCTCGACAAAGCGGGTGAAAGAGCCATTCGGCTGTTGTTAACGCCAGGCTAAAGGAAGTTAGCTTACTAGCAACAACTTGTCGGAGTTCCTCCAAGACGCAAATCCTGAGCCCTTGCCTCGCAAATATGAGCAACTTAAGCGACATACTTCATTAGATTCTTAATCACTGTAATCGCTTTCCATCGCGCTCCCTTCTTACCATAAGGCACACAGTTTGTAAAGCTCTCAAGAAGTGTAGTTTGCTTTTTGGCAGGTGTGCTAGAGCGGACGTCTTCGTTTCAAATTCTACAGAATATGTATTCCTCAGGTGCTGGAATAGATTTGTTGTACTGTTGCTTCCTGTAGCAACAGCCTTAAACATATTTTGCGGCAAGGCTTTGTCCGTTTCGTCAAAACCAAACCAGTACCAAATGATTGAATTAACCGTCTTTCTTTGGAAGTAGTTCTGTGCTACACACTGCCATGTTTGACTGTGTTACGCAAGAGAGGGGGCCAGCTCACGTGCTATGGTAACCCACAAGGACGAAACAGCAAAAAGTCAGAAAAAACTGGTGGGGAAAAAAATAAATGAATTTGCAAAATAAAAATCTTTATTAGCTACAAATTTGATGCCCAGCCCTAGTTTGAGCAGATGAACTCACCGTCCTGGTCGCTCCACAGATCGGCCGCCGCCGTGTTCAGCGGAGACTCGTTATTGGGCTCTAAAAGGAGACAGAGTTGAACCAGGGTTAGAGCCACGTTCACAGCAGCAAAAGTACCACCTGTAGTAGAAGTACTGTAGTAGAAGTATTCGTACCTCCGAGCAGACTCTGGATGGATAGCAGGATGGAGCGCACGTCGTAAAGTGCAGACCATTTGTCTTTGAGGATGTCGAGGCAAATGAAGCCTTTGTCGTCAACGTTCGGATGGAAACACGGCGTCAGGAACTTCACCCGAGGGGGGTGGTACGGGTAACCATCCGGGAACTCCAGGGAGAGGCGGAACCGGAGGCCGTCATATGCCTGGGGGAGAGAGGGGAGACGGGTGAGAGAGAGAGTGTGGAGAAGGAGAGAGAGACAGGGGAGGAGAGAGGAGTAGAGAGAGAGGGGAGGAGGGAGAGAGGGGAGGAAACAGGAGAAGGGGGGGGAGACAGGAGAGAGAGAGAGAGGAGAGAGGGGGAGAAGAGAGAGGGGAGGGGGAGAAGAGAGAGAGGGGAGGGGGAGAGAGAGGAGGACTGTATGCACTGGACTCAAGTGCTTTTGGCATGTAGGGTACAAAGTTTTGCAGCTATACGTTTATAAATAAAGCATTTTTATTGTAAACCTTAAATTAATTGATCAGTTTTTCCTTTCGTCTCTTATCAGACAGAGGAGTGAAGGGACCAGGGTACATACAGTTTCTGTCGCTCCGTCGATGGTTCCGACCCATTTAAACAGATTGTCCGACTCCGGAAATGCACTGATGCCTTTGTCTCCGCTCATCTGTGAATAAACCGTCAATAACACATGAATAAAAAATGACTAACACATGAACAGGTAATGAGCAAATGTGACTCACCATGAGCGTCATGAGCTCCTGCTGCAGCCTGCAACATAAACGTCAGAGTCAGGTTTCTGAGACTAAAACTATGGATGCACCGATCCGATACAGGAAAATATACGATACCAGCGTTGGCTCTATGTCTGATAACCACGCAACATGCCGTGGCTAGCAATAGCATGCTAAAACTAGCAGGAGCATGCTAATGCCGACAGCAACTAATCAAGGCTGGGTCAGAGACTGATAGAAATACCTAAAGCCGCCTAATAAAATAAAATAGCCACTATTGAAGTGGCCAAGTGTTTGTATTTTAGTTTATGAAATGCTGTTAAAGAATAACTGACCTAACATATTAGTTATGCATAAGTTGTAATGATCAGATCACTTTATGTGGGCGGTTTATATGAATGGAACCTAAACGCCGGTCATGTAGCCAAGAATATGAAAAGGTCAAGTGATCCTTGTTAAATATTTTCTTTTAGTTTATTAATTGATATAACCAATAATTGATCTGTATCATCATGAAAATATCAGACTTTATTGATATCAAAATGGAGAAAAGATGAACATTCACTTTTTTCACCCAGTGAAGGACACTTAAGTCTCTTGGTATTAGGGCTGCAACTAACAATTATTTTGTAATCGATTAATCTATCGATTATTTTTATGATTAATCGCTTGGCTGTGAATGGTGTAGGAAAATTGTCCCATCAAAGCTGGGACAGAAACTATGACTGAATCACCTTAAGTAATAAAATAAAATCTGTTACTGCTGGAGCGGTCACGTATTTATACAGTATTATAGACCAGACATTTGGAAAAATCGGCCAAAAATATCGGCATCGGCCTTAGAAAACCCACATCGGTCGACCCCTAGATACCAACATTTCAAACTCCATTTCGATTAGGTAAGGGGTATCGTTAAGGATTTAGTGATACTAGTATCTATACATTAAAAATAAATAAAACTCCAGACAATAAAAGTAAAAGAGTAACACTAAGTTTGGTAAAGGCTTGTGTCTGTTGCTGTTTGGCATCTTTTCTGAGACGTCTCTCTCCTGACGTCAAACTGCTGTGATACAGCGCTCTGTTGCTGTCTGTCCCTTTCACAATAAGAGTCTTACTAACGCGATAACATACTGAGTCTTTTATTGTGTAAAAGGCAAACCGGAGATAGTTACCATAAGTTATTACTTGACCAAGTCATTCACCAAAGTTGGACAAGTCTTATATTTTCAAAGACATGGATAAACAGCGCATTTGTGAACATGGCCCAGGATTTAAATGAAACAAATGAGAAGGATGCGGCGCCTGACAGAACTGTCAGGACGAAGGACACACTCGCTTCTTCACACATGTGTCGCCAGGTAAATAAACACACGCTGCGATCTACGCAGAGCGGCGGCGTTACTGGGGAAAGACACTGACATAAATACCGCTGAAATAGACAGAACGCTGGGTTAAACGCTCCAGATTGAGGAGCCTGGTTGTATATTCACACTGCAGAGGAGCGGCTCGCTCCCAAACGCTCGCATTAGCGTCCGACATTGCATAGCAGCAAGTGCGCGGCTTGGGTTTACTTCACGGACGGTGAAAAGAGTCAACTGTGCAGAAGAAGTGCTTAGAACCGTGATAAAACAATACCACCAAAATGACAGATCGTCAGCTCTGGAGATTGTAAGACGGACTAATATCGTCATATCACCCAGCCCTGCTCACGCAGCAGGACCATGGCTGAAATCCTCGCATGGATTTGGGGACCAATCACAGAACGAGGAGGGACGGCAAGACGATGACACGCTATTCGACATATGGAAGCTTGTAGTTTGTTTAGGGATCCTTAACAAAAAAGCAATTAGCACATATGAAAATTGTTTAGCTCTAAATACGTTTTCTTTTTTCATCACTGTAATTTGTGCTCTATGTACATACCCTGGCATTCTTATGTTCTCAACTTGTATCTGTCTGCAAGTCTTTCAATAAAAAATAAAAAGTTTGTTTAGGGATAATAATAAAAAGAAAAGAAAAGGTTTTTACGGATCCAACATGACAGCAGCAGACGCGACGCCATCTTTCGATCAAGCTTTAGACCGTGTTCTAAATAGTTTAGCTCAATAGTTTACAGCGGGTACGTCAACTGATACAAGAATACGATTAGCTATGGCTATGTGCAGACACATGATAGACATTCGTAGTGCCCAATAAACGGCTCTGGACAATCGTAAACCACACCTCTCCTACGAGAAAATGAATTGGTGGTCCCCAGACGAAATATCACTTGTGATTTTAGTCGAAATATCACTAGTGATATTAGTCTGCGTTAGCCAGGCTAACAGTAGCCGCTCTAGGGCAGACTAACCATTTACCACGTGGCTATAAAGTGTTTATATCCTCACAGACATGAAGGATATCCTCCCTGCTTCACGTACCGTTTGGTGACTGACCCCTTGGTGGCGCTGCCTCCGCTGTCGTTTCCTTTCAGAGCGGCGGTGGACGAGGCGGCGGCCGGGTCCGTGTTCTGAGACGCCATTTCTACAAACAGATCACATGACTCTGGTTAAAGCTTTGCCAAAACATTGTTAACATGATTATATTCAGGATTTTAAGAGTTCGCTAAAGTTTTCTTCAATTTGACCATTTTTGTGGCGTTTGTATTTTCACTTCCTGATTTGACACAGACAGGAACTGACAAAGGTAGAGGCATGCCATTTTAAACTGCTGCCGTGGTGACCATGTTCAGTGATGTTGTTTAGTCCTATTCTTTATAACGGGATGTATCTGATTGTAACCTGCCTTTAATCTAAAGTTCTATCATTTTCTGCTTTCGATACTTTCATTTCATTCCAGTAGAACCTAAACCTTTTTTCCATACCAGACTGGTATGGTTTAACAGTGCCCAGCCCTGGTCTTAAAGGAATAGGCCACCCTTTTTACATACCGAGATATGTTCTTACCTTAGCTTAGACGAGTTCATTTGTACCGGTCTGGTCTTCACGTGTGCTTTCCATAACGTAAACACAGCACAGACGGCATTAGCATTTAGCCTCTCTCTTCTCCTCTATAGCTCCAAACGAGGTGAAGATAGAAGCTACCAAGCTCTTCCACGTTTTCCCTATTTAAATATGGTTATGTGACGTGTTACACTATAAAGTATAATCACACAAAATTAAACAATGTGGGTTTTCTAAGCGGATAAAAAGGGGAACTATATTGTAAGGCGTAATAATACCAGGAGTAATTCGGCATCCGCGCAGTGATATCTTCATTTTACTGTGCTGATGCCCAATTACTCCTGGTAATATTACGCCTTACAATATAGTTCCCCTTTTTATCCGCTTAGAAAACCCACATTTTTTAATTTTGTGTAATTATAGTTTATGGTGTAACACTTCACGGAACCATATTTAAATAGGGAAAACGTGGAAGAGTTTGGTAGCTTCTATCTTCACCTCGTTTGGAGCTATAGAGGAGAGAGAGGCTAAATCTGGGCTGTTTACGTTACAGAAAGGACACGTCGGACCAGACAGGTACAAATGAACTCGTCTAAGCTCAGGTAAGAACATATCTCAGTATGTAAAAACGGTGGCCTATTCCTTTAAGTCGGTGAAAGAGCAGTTAATCCGCATGTACGTGCCACAAAACAGACAAATCAATAACTTTACCACAATGGATTGAACGGGAAAATATTTGTTGGATGGTTCAGGTTTTCCGCAGGTCATTAAATGAAAATTTAACTTTTAAAGTTATTTTTTAAAGTAATTTATTGGTCGACTCATAAGTTGATTCAGGATAAATCACAAAATCCCTCCAGACACATTTTTACAAACTTGGCCGCAAATGACAAAGTCCAGATTTAGTTTAGATATTCAGATATTTCACACTTGTATCACACATCATTTGGGTTTGGTGGAGGTACTACTGGCATAGAAGAAATAAGTATCGAAAGCAGGAACCAAAAAAAAAAAAAAAAAAAGTCTCTTTGGATCCAGATTTTGATGCGGTTGGTCCAGGGACAGTGTTAGAGGGAGGGACTCAAATAAAATTATACACATTTAAAACAAATACTTTTTTTAATGAAATGAATGAAGAATGCTGTTGCGTTTTATGGTTCTAGTCAGTGGTTCCCAACTTTTTTACAAAAACCCAGCCCTCCTAGGGGCGCCTTTTGGTTAGAATAACTCCGGTTTACAGCAGCAGGATTCATCTTTGGAAATCTGTGTCATGTAAATAAAACTTTAAACGAAAGGCTACTCCTCCATTGTCTTCTAGCGTTGCATCTAAGTAAAACTTTGTATTAATCCAAAAGTTCAAAAGAGCCGAAGACTTATTTAGCGTTAGCAGCATCAAATCTTCCCACGGGCTCTGGCGCCTCTCTCCCGGCTGCAGCTTCTCACCTGTGTCCGCGGTTCGTCTTTTCGGCAGCTGTCGGTGGATGGAGACGGTAGACCTTCGTGGCAGATGAAATCAACCCTCCGCAGAGACGGTTTGACAGATATTTACGGTATAAATCCCGGTGTAAAGTCACTTAAACCTGTGGTTGATGAAATAAACCCACCGCAGAGACGGTTATACAGCTATTTACGTTACAAATCCCGGTGTAAAGTCAGTTCAACCTGCACCGTTTTGTTTAAAGTGAAAACCGCCGGGATCCGTTTAAACCGACACTTCCGCCCACAGCAGCCAATCACAGCGCGCCAAGTGACGTCAATCACTAGAGGACCAATCACAGGGCTCAGTTCAAAAAACAACGTAGCAAGTTTTATTTTATTTTTTTAATTTTTACCAATTTTTTTATGTTTTCATGGTTTTTGTTTTGTTTGTTTTTTAACCCGAGGCTCAGCTTTGTTTCTTATTTTCTGGAGTTATGTTTTGTTCTTTCGTGACGATCTGATTAACCTCTTACATTTTCTCCAGTTTGGCTTTACCCAAATCTAAAAGCGTCTTGAAAAGCAAGCCGTCTATGGGTAAAACTGGAGAAAATGCGCTCGGTTACGGCGGGGGTTAAGAGGTTAATAATAATAATAAATCTTTCCCCCCTCCTCGGAACTAGAAGAAACGTTCTTCGGTGCCGTGTTTCCGGTCGGACCCGCATCATCAGGACACAGCGGGACCGTCGCCTGTGAGCGCTAAATTCTCACCTTTACCTCTCACCGTTACGTCTGTTTTTTATTACCTGAGACTCCCCTGAGCGCAAGGATGGGCACCAAACACGTGACCTGCAGGTGAGGTCCTCCGCATGCCTCAGTTTGATTCAGATTTTGTGAGAAAAGAGCGGAGTTAGCGGTTAGCACAGTTAGCCGTTAGCTCCAGTGTTTTTAGCATTAGCCTTAGTTCCACACCGCAGCGGTCACTGTCCTTCCACAAACTACGGCCCGCAATTACTTTTCTTCACTTTGAGGAGTTAAAGTGTTATAAATGCGCTGTTACCATAGAGATCCGCCATGTTTCTGGCGCAGGGCTGCAGGTCACTGCTGTAAATACATCTTAATGTCAGAGTGGGTTTTATTGCTGTTGTCGGTGAAGGATGATTTTCGGTGTCATTGTGCAACATAAAACACTAATAACTAATGAAATAATCAAAAAAAGGTCTTATGATTTTCCTGCAGACCCTAGTTTTTTAGCAAATGTCAGACAATGGACAACGTTTGCTTGATCCGCAAACATGGCGGATCTCCATGGTAACAGTCGTAATGTCCAGTAACAGAGGGTTCAAAGTGACATGTTATTACAGTGGTTTCATGCTAAAGGTCTAATACCTGATTTGAACTTTTTCCAGTTTGGCTTTACCCAAATCTAGAAGCAAAAAGTGGCAATAGAGCGACAAAAATATGTCAAAAAAGCAACTATAACACAATAAAAAAGCGGCAAAAACATGCGACTAGAGAGTGATGAAAACGCAACCAAAAAGTTATAAAAATGAGATGAAAAAGCGCTGGAAAAAGCAACTAACAAGTAATTCAAAAACAATTCCAAAATGCGGCAAAAGAGCGACAAAAACGTGCCGGAAAGCAACAATGAGTTGATGAGTGATGAAGTTCAAGAGTGATGAAAAAGCAACAAGAAAGCCACGCCAGAGCGACAAAAAAGTGGTAAAAATGCAATGAAAAAGTGACCAAAACAAGACAAAAACACTTAAAAAATGCGACAAAAAAAAAAACAGTGACAGAAAAGTCCCAACTAGTTTTGTAGGTCTTGGATTTTAAATGATGGTTACTCTGGTCTATTGCTGGACCCAGTGGGGGGCAGGAGCCAGATTTTCCTACTAAATGCATTACACTTTCACAAGTCAAAGGTAAAAAGAAAATTTATGAATTACAAAAAATATCATTATCAGTCACTGGGTCCATGTACATGACCAAAAATTTCCTCAAAAACAAAATACACTCAACAAAAATATAAACGCAACACCTTTGTTTCTGCTCCCATTTTTCATGAGATGGACTTAAAGATCTAAAATTCATTCCAGATACACAATATTACCATTTCTCTCAAACATTGTTCACAAATCAGTCTAAATGTGTGATAGTGAGCACTTCTGCTTTGCTGAGATAATCCATCCCACATCAAGATGCTGATCTGACATCATGATTAGTGCACAGGTGTACCTTATACTGCCCACAATAAAAGGCCACCCTGAAATGTGCAGTTTTGTCTCACAGCAAAATGCCACAGATGCCACAAGCATTGAGGGAGCGTGCACTTGGCATGCTGACAGCAGGAATGTCAACCAGATCTGTTGCTCGTGCATTGAATGTTCATTTCTCCACCATAAGCCGTCTCCAAAGGCGTTTCAGAGAATATGGCAGTACATCCAACCGGCCTCACAACCGCAGACCACGTGTAACCACACCAGCCCAGGACTTCCACATCCAGCAGGTTCACCTCCAAGATCGTCTGAGACCAGCCACTCAGACAGCTGCTGAAACAATTGGTTTGCATAACCAAACAATTTCTGCACAAACTGTCAGAAACCGTCTCGTCCTCATCGGGGTCTTGACCTGACTCCAGCTCGTCGCCGTAACAGACTTGAGTGGGCAAATGCTCACATTCGATGGCGTCTGGCACGTTGCAGAGGTGTTCTCTTCACGGATGAATCTCGGTTTACATTGTTCAGGGCAGATGGCAGACAGCGTGTGTGGCGTCGTGTGGGTGAGCGCTTTGCTGATGTCAATGTTGTGGATCGAGTGGCCCATGGTGGTGGTGGGGTTATGGTATGGGCAGGCATCTGTTATGGACGAAGAACACAGGTGCATTTTATTGATGGCATTTTGAATGCACAGAGATACCGTGATGAGATCCTGAGGCCCATTGTTGTGCCATACATCCATGAACATCACCTCATGTTTCAGCAAGATAATGCACGGCCCCATGTTGCAAGGATCTGTACACAATTCTTGGAAGCTGAAAATGTCCCAGTTCTTGCATGGCCAGCATACTCACCGGACATGTCACCCATTGAGCATGTTTGGGATGTGCTTGACCGGCGAATACGACAGCGAGTACCAGTTCCCACTAATATCCAGCAACTTCGCACAGCCATTGAAGAGGAGTGGACCAACATTCCGCAGGCCACAATTGACAATCTGATAAACTCTATGCCAAGAAGATGTGTTGCACTGCATGAGGCAAATGGTGGTCACACCAGATACTGACTGGTTCTGAGTCCCCAGACACCCAATAAAGCAAAAAAAACTGCACATTTCAGGGTGGCCTTTTATTGTGGGCAGTATAAGGTACACCTGTGCACTAATCATGATGTCAGATAAGCATCTTGATGTGGCACACCTGTGAGGTGGGATGGATTATCTCAGCAAAGCAGAAGTGCTCACTATCACACATTTAGACTGATTTGTGAACAATGTTTGAGAGAAATGGTAATATTGTGTATCTGGAATGAATTTTAGATCTTTGAGTCCATCTCATGAAAAATGGGAGCAGAAACAAAAGTGTTGCGTTTATATTTTTGTTGAGTGTAAGAGAGACAAGTTTATTGGTGCATTTCACAGTTTTCAGGGTCACTGTCACAGAAATGCTAGAAAACTGAAATGGATACAAATGCTTTATAATTTGTATTTTTCTTACAAATGTCTGAGTTTATACTAGAGCTGGGCGATTTTTTTTTTCTCCAAAAAAATCTGCGATTTAAAGGGGGGTATTATGTAAAATGGACTTTTTCAAGCTTTATATCATGTTATTATGTCATTCCCTCATTAAACACATGCCTGGAGTGTTGCCTTGGCTCATTCACATATTTTTGAGTAATCAGTAAAAACTTAGACGGCAGCCATTTTAGGTGTAGCTATGCCTCAGTCCTCCTAGGAACGCCCCCACCTCCTGGAGACGCCTCTGGACCTTTTGTCACCAGCCAAGCCACCAACCACTGCTCCTCAGCTCAGCAGAGGCCCCTCCCCGCACAGTGTTGTTGTTTAAATGCCACAGCAGTGTGCTGAAGGGGCGTGTCGGAAAGCTTCTTAAAGAGACAGAGGCCTATTTCAAGACGTTCAGTACAGCCATTTTGAGAGGGCAATTTTATTCAAGGCAGTTATTTTAATTTACTGCATATACAGACCAACAGAAGGTTACGTCATCATTGTAGTATGCTATAGACTGGTGCTATGTGATTGAAAAAAGCATAATACCCCCCTTTAAAAAAAACAAAAACTCAATTTACGATTCGATTCGATTTCCCCACCCCCATTTAAAACAAAATAACTGCGAACTGTAAATATATTTTAAAAATAAATATTTATTGTATTTAATCAAAGTGCATCAACATAAATAAAATTGCAAAGGCCAAACCCTTTCTCTAACTGAAAAGTTACTGTAACAAAGTAACAAAAGTAACAAAGTTTGTTAAACATCCAAATTATTTACACTGTATTTGGATTGAGCTAATAAAACAACAAAAACTCCTGAGGTGGGCTCTGTTCTTCTTGGCACATGTGTACGGCAGGACCTTCTTCCTCTGAGCAGAGGGCAGAGAGCTAGAGGGAAAAAATCTAAAAAAAAAAAGTTTTTGAAAATATGAATCGATTTGACCTACCAACTCGATTTTTATATCAAATCAATTTTTTTCTCCAGCCCTAGTTTATACTAAAAGAAGACAAAACAAATGTAGTTCCATTACACAAGAATTAAACAATGAGGAGCCTTGCGTTAAACAGTTTTAATGCACAACATGGAGTCAAGAACATGACGCGCAGCAGAGCGGTGTTTCTCTGTTTAAAGCAGTATTAAGTAACTCATGCCCCTAGAGGCCATAAGCTCCACTGCAGGTGTCGTAGCATTTCGCGTTTTTTTTACTCATTAACTGTCCGTGAGAGTAAATACTACCCCGACAGAAAAGACAAAGGGAGAGAGGGATATTGTACATCCAATTACACAATGGAAATATTTTTACCAAACTTGCCTGTAAATACTGTTTAAGTGGCGCTAGCCCGCAGTTAGCCTTGCCTGTGTAGTTCCAGAAATTACTAATAACGGAAATCAAACAGTTGTCTTTTGGTGATTTATTATAAGCAGTAGAAAATGATAATTTGTGAATAGCAAATGAATAAAATAATAAAAATATAAGTGAGACTGACAAGACAGTAATGTGATCACATCAAATCCTAAAGTCAAGTCTGAGGTTTCTTCTCTTCACCCTCAGTATATAGGCAAAATGAGCAGATAGACACACACAGTAAGATAAGCAACATTCCTAAGGAAACAATAAAACACAAGAAGGACAGATTTACGGTTGTGTTCTGTCTCTGAAGGGGTAAACCAGACCGGACAGGTCAACAGGTCATCTTTTGTATACATTTTCCCATGGGGACACCTGAGTCTCATACAAAGGTTCACATACCAAGATGATTACAACAACACTTCAGTGCACAATGATAGTTTTCATAGAAAATATACAATTAAATCAATTTCCCAACTACACCTGTTAGCTTCTTCTTCATGATTCCATTAGTGTGTATTGGTGACTCTGACCCGGTGGCAGGCAAGTTGCCATTGTGGTTTTCTCGCCAGAGACACCAGGGGAGATGAAAGACCCCCCCAATCACCCCATTAACACTTGTACTGCCCCCAGAGGGACTACAGAAAGGATTTATTAAGGTCAACAAGTTACTTAGTACTGCTTTAACGCATGGCTCCTTGTTATTTAATCCGTTACCTTGGTCCCTCAAACTGAAACTTCCTGGGCAGGAGTTATTTCACTTTTTAAACAGTTTTACCTGAAGCTACTACCAGCTCAGTTGTTTGTCGTTAAAATGGAAACCGCTGCAGTGAAGTGATGTACAGGTGCTCATCATATAATTAGAATATCATGAAAAAGTTCATTTATTTCTGTAATTCAGCTTAAAATGTGAAACTAATATGATATGCAAAGTGACATATGTCAAGCCTTTATTTGTTATCATTTTAATGATTATGGCTTACAGTCCATTTTCAAAATATTCTAATTTTATGAGATTTTTAATTTGAGGTTTTTACAAGCTGAGCCATAATAACATAGTAACGCCTCATTTGAACCTACAAAGACCTACAAAGTGATCTAAACTGATCTTTTTCCTCGCGTCGTCACTTTTTTGACATTTTTTTCCATTGCTTTTATGTTGCGTTTTCATCACTTTTTGTTGCGCTTGTCACGTTTTAAAAAAAATTATTATTATTTTTTTCCTTTTCGTCGCTTTTTGTCACTTTTTCTGTTGCTGTTTGTGGCTTTTTTGTGTTAGCGTCACACATTTTTGTTACGTTTTTGTCACTTTTTCATCACTTTTCTGTCACTCTTTTGATTCTTTTTTGTTTTTTTCGTCACTATCTTGGTCACGTTGTTGTCGCTGTTTTGTTGCATTTTTCCAGAGGCTTTTAGATTTGGGTAAAGCCAAACTGGAGAAAATGTGCCTGGTTCAGGCGGCTGTTGATGACATAAAATAATGTAACACTGAGTGGTGTGTCGCTGCAGGTACTTCCTCCACGGCGTGTGCAGAGAGGGTAGTAACTGTCACTTCTCCCACGACGTGCACAACAGCGCCCCCTCGCTGATCTGCAGATATTACCAGAGAGGGTGTGTGCGTATGGAGACCGCTGCAGGTACGACCACGTCAAAGCTACGCCCAGAGGGGAGGAGCCACAGACGCTGGCGCGGGGGGTGGGGCCGCGGCTCAGAGGAACGCCCCCACCGTAAGCTCAGCAGCGCCCCCTGTGTTCTTTCCCCCGCAATCGTACGTGGAGGCGACGCGCAGCGGACTCAGCTCCTCAGGTCAGTCACATCATTAAAGGATCTTTAAAGCGAGTCGTCTGGACTGCGTTAGAGCCAGGTTAGGGTTAGAGACAATTTCCAGAAGGGCATCTGATCGGGGGTGCTTAAAAAATCGATACAGCAATATATTGTTGCAACCTTGTTGACAATACACAGATTAATATGAAGGCTGTAGTATCGATACTCAATTCAGACTTTTTAAACGGCTTTAATTCATTCAGGGCTCGAAATTAACTTTTTTTCTGGTAGCGCTTGTGCTCCTAATTCTGAAATTTAGGAGCACAGTCAAATTTAGGAGCGCAACCAAAAAAAAACAGGGAAGCTTTTAACAGGGATGAAGGGGATTTAAACGCATCACATGCCACTTCCAGCCTTCTGTTGCATTTTAGATGCATTATTTTAGCTGTTTGCAATGATTCAGCAATCTACAAAACTTATTAGGCTAAAGTTTAACATTATAAACGGGACACCAGATTTTGTGCCTCCCAATCGCCCCCAAACCCCGACTTGCTCCACCCCTGCTTCACCGCACTTCATCATCTCCTCTCTCTGCACCTTCACTCTCCTCACTCTGTATGAGGGGCGAGCGGGTTGGATTGAAGTTTGCGCTGCTTCTCCGCCCGACATCGATTCGAGCGTTATTTGAGAGATAGTCCCCAGTCCCAATGAGTTTATGAATTACATATATATTCCTCGTTTTCTCATAAAGAGACTACAGTTGCGTAAATACATTGGCTCATTCAATGAAAGCAGGCAGATGAACGAGAGTGTTGCACAGGCACTTATACGCAGAGAACACGCACTGGGCTGGTGCAGGACGGCCCCTTTTAAGGTAGCACGAGAAGGTTTTCTTTTAAGGTGGACCGGAGCATTTGTTGCAGTCGCAAACATGCCAGTGATTCTATTTTTAGATCGCAAAGGTATAATTTTGGGAGCATATGCGACCAAAATGGTTGCAATTTCGAGCCCTGGTTCATTGTAATTTGCCACAACGGGAGCTATGAAGGCTTTCCCTGGCAGCGCAGTACACTAATGGTTTTTTCCCACTGGCAGACACTACACAGCCTAGTGCTTGGTCTGTTTGGTGATCTTTTTGACTGCTGAGGCCGGGGCCAAACCGGTCTGACCAGGTATAAGTTTAAGACCGACCTCTGGCTGTGGCCAAAGCGCTGAACCGAGACGTGAACAGACACTGGCCTCTGATTGTCCAGAGAGAGGACAGCCCTCACTGTTAACATGCAGGTCACATGGATGTAATATTTCACAACATCATACTGCTTTTCTAAAAGGGGATTTAGCTGATGTTAGCATTTAGACGTTGTTAGTGCAACTTATTGCTTACCTTCAAAGTTTGTATTTTAGCTGTTTCTTTCCTCTAGTATTTGCCTTGGCTCTGAATGATTCCATAACCCACAGTAGATGGCAGCATTTGTTTTCATCTCGGCTCACAAGTCTTTTAATGACATTCTGTACAGCGTGCACATCTGTGGGGGCGGAAACACAATCGTGCACTGGTAGAGTCGATACATGACAATGTGAGTACATAGACTGTGGCGTGCACTGTAGAGCCGTTTTCTATGGAAAGACTCCTTAACTGCATGCGCTGCAAGGAGAAGTGAAGTCTACGCAAAGAAGGAAGATAAACTTCAAAAATGTTTCCTGCTGTGCTATGGGAGCACTATGGATTTGGAAAGGTTTAGGGAGTCAGGAGTTAAATATGATACATCCAGCATTTCAGCAAATCTCGGGCTTCACGTGACGTGATCGAGCTCAGCTAACAACAGTTTCAAAACAAACAGCGAGCCTCAGTGAGACATCGCCTAAATACTGTGGGTGAAAAACACCCAATGTTTCAGTAGTAGCACTGCTACGTGCAGATGGCACAGAAGACATTAAAAAGTCTGTGGAGTGAAAGGTATAAGTGTCCTGCATTTATGTCACACTGTAGTAAGAAAGGCAGCATGATGTCAGAGGTGAGGGCTTTTGTGTTACTTTTATTCATTAAAGCTTGAATAAGGGAATTAATAAACAGTTACTGCTCAGCACAGTCATACTGTTACTATTAAAAATAAATAAATGCAAAGTAACACTATAAGATAATTGGAATTGCGAATTGAATAATACTTTTGACTTACATATAGCCTACTTTATTTTCAGAAAGCGACCTAGTGTAGAAGAGCAGCCTGCAGAAGATGATCCTCCTCCTGAGCAGATCACTCTCTCTTCAAAAACACTCATTTATGTCTCCAATTAATCGACTGAATGGAATAAGGGCATAAACAGAGGCATATCATTTAGAATCTATTTGGTATATTTATAAAGCTTCTTTACTTAAGGTGTATCGAATATGTACATGTGTATATGACTGTTTCCTGTGTATGTGCAGCGACCCCTGACTCCGCCCAGTTGTGTCCATATTTGGTGATGGGGCAGTGTCACTATGGCGACCAGTGCATGTATCTCCATGGCAACCGCTGTGACGTGTGCGGCCTCCACCTTCTGCATCCGACCGATGCGGAGCAGCGCCGCGAGCACGAGAAGGTACTACTACTACTACTACTACTACTACTACTACTACTACTACTACTACTACTACTACTACTAAGCACAAGAAGTACTATTTTATACTACTACTAAGCACAGACAGGTACTATTTATACTACTACTAAGCACAGACAGGTACTATTTTATACTACTACTAAGCACAGACAGGTACTACTTTATAGTAATACTACTGATACTCTTTATTGTGTTGCTTTGCGAGTTTGGAGCCTGTGGTAAAAGTCTCTCTCATGCCATGTGTTTCAGTTGTGTCTGTCGGAGTTTGAGGCTGAGATGGAGAAAGCCTTCGCTGCTCAGATCAGTCAGGACAAGGTCTGTACACAAAACATGTACAATAGATGGCGTTCACGTTATAGAATGTGATGATGTCATAATGTCAGTTGGAGCAGGTGCCAATACATCTGAGACAAAGGCAGTTTTTAAAAGAAAACTCCAAAAATAAAATGTCCAACTGTTGTTCCTCATCAGTATTTAGAAGTGATTGAATTATTTTATGTCTAAAAGTCCTTTGACTACTGATCAACATCACAAATATGTTGTTGAATATTGTCTCCACTTTAGGACGTCATAAGATAAGATAAGCCTTTATTCATCTCACAATGGAGAAAATGACTTGTTACATTCAGTCTCTCCTCTGATTGGCTGTCTCCTTAGTCTCTCCTTTGATTGGCTGTGTCCTCAGCTCTCTCCTCTGATTGGCTGTTTCAGGTGTGCTCCATCTGTATGGAGGTGGTGGTGCAGAAGATCAGCCAATCAGAGCGCAGGTTTGGGATCATGTCGTCCTGTGACCACTGCTTCTGCCTCGGCTGCATCAGGAAGTGGAGACACGCCCCCTTCTCCAACGAGGTCATCAAGTGAGTGAGGTCATAAATAAAGGGAGAAATGGTGTTTGTGGGTGTTAGTGGCGGCGAGTGTTTAATCTGCCCGGTCAGACCAGCGCTGGGTCGCTTTAACCCTTGTGTTCCGTTTGGGCATTTCATTTTTTGCCATTTTTGCTGTTAATTTGGCCATAACTTTATTCATATTTGAATACATTTTTGTTACAAAACGTAATCTGTCTGCTGTGATTGTGCCAATGCAAATGTCCACACACTCACTCCCCGCATGTCACCCCCAAACTTCAGAGACCGCGTCTTTCGTGGCAATTTTTGACTTTTGTTTGTGGGTGGGGAAAGGCTTTGGCACGTTGCCCGTTTAGGTACTCTTTAACTATAAACAGACCGAAAATGTGAATATCTCCGCGAATATTTCACCAATTAACACAAAACAAAAAGTGTTGTGATGCTGACCGTCCTCTCTCCAAGCCCAAAGTGCCCACATCAGTGTTAAGCTTTTGTCCCCATGGCCATTACAGTGGCAGGAACAAGTCCACATCATCGCATTTGACTCAAAGATGCCCCTGTGCCTTTATTGTCATGCATTTCATTGGCCCAGAGGCCGATAATTGGTGCAAAAAAAAATTTGACGTATACGCTTTCCCGGCATCAATGGTAGAATTATGCAACAGCGCCTCCGGCTTTAATGGTAGAAATGTGGCAATGCTTTCCCGACTTAAATGGATTAAAATGAATGCTATATCTCTCTCATACGGTGTTCACCTGTCATGGATCCGCCTCTTTGGTGTGCGAGTGTGAGAGGCGAGTACTTCGCTAGAAACATGGCCCGAGTCATGACACTTCAAGTGCGGGCATCGCCCAGCAGCACAACTTTAACCACGGCCCTTTGTCGTGTGACAGATGCGCTTCTCCAGATTCAGAGCGCAGAACCATCATCGTATACAGACCGTTTAGTCCTGATTTAGACCTGGTTCTGTCCAGCACATGGTTAGACCTTAAAGGAATAGGCCACCGTTTTTACATACTGAGATATGTTCTTACCTTAGCTTAGACAAGTTCATTTGTACCTGTCTGGTCTTCACGTGTGCTTTCCATAACGTAAACACAGCACAGACGGCGTTAGCATTTAGCCTCTCTCTTCTCTATAGCTCCAAACGAGGTGAAGATAGAAGCTACCAAACTCTTCCACGTTTTCCCTATTTAAATATGGTAACGTGAAGTGTTACACTACAAAGTATAATTACACAAAATTAAACAATGTGGATTTTCTAAGCGGATAAAAAGGGGAACTATATTGTAAGGCGTAATAATAATAATAATACCAGGAGTAATTCGGCATCCGCGCAGTAATATCTTCACTTTACTGTGCGGATGCCGAAGTATTCCTGGTATTATTACGCCTTACAATATAGTTCCCCTTTTTATCCGCTTAGAAAATCCACATTGTTTAATTTTGTGTAATTATACTTTATGGTGTAACACTTCACGTAACCATATTTAAATAGGGAAAACGTGGAAGAGCTTGGTAGCTTCTATCTTCACCTCGTTTGGAGCTATAGAGGAGAAGAGAGAGGCTAAATGCTAACGCCGTCTGTGCTGTGTTTATGTTACAGAAGGCACACGTGAAGACCAGACAGGTACAAATGAACTCGTCTAAGCTCAGGTAAGAACATATCTCAGTATGTAAAAACGGTGGCCTATTCCTTTAAGTCCTAGCTCCAGTCTACAGGTCTGATGTACCAGCCGTTTAATATTCTGAGACTGACTGGATCAATGCCCACTCTTTATAAATTAATTCATCCAACCAATTTGGTCTAAAAATGCTTCAAATACATTTGTCAAACTGTCCAACTATATCCTTCTGCTTATACTAACTTATTTTCACTAGCAGCTAATTTAATCCACATTAGCCTATCATTTAGATTTATTTTAATTCAACATGTTATTTATTTTATAGAATGAGAACAAATTGTACTTTTTGACCTGAGATAGTGGCATTAATTTTCCCCGTGATGGCATTAAAAAGGTTTTTAAAAAGCCTTACATTTCTCTAGGTCAAAGCTAGGGGCTACCCTTTCCACAAAAGGTTATAAAAAGTCATCTTTAATGGAATAAATTAACATTATTGGTCTGTTTTCTGGTTCTAGACGACTGTAGGTATCGAAAAGAGTGTTGTTCAAGTATCTGTGTCTCTAATTGGTTTGTTCGAAATGTGTAGGGTGTGTCTTGTCTCTGATTGGTCCTTTTGGATGTATCCTTTCTCTGATTGTTCCGTTTAAATCCGTAGGGCGTGTCCAGAGTGCAGAGTGCCGTCGGAGCTGGTGATCCCGTCGGTTCATTGGGTCCAGGAGCAGACACAGAAGGACCAGCTGGTGGCGCTGTTCAAGAACGCAGTCAGGTACAGACACAGACACACTCCCAGCAGGAACGAAAGCAGGAACCGAAAAGAAATACAAAATCTTTATATTCAAGTTTTGATGCTGTTGGTCATCAAAATTAAAAAAAAAAAAAAAAAAACTGAAACACAAATTTAATTATTTTTATTTTTTATTTGGTAAAAACTGGGGTACATTTGGTGGAAAAGTAGCCTGGGAATACCTGGGATAGGGTGACCAGATGAGTTGCCCTGAAATTCGGGACGGGGGTTCATGTTTTTTTTCTTTTATCATATGCCACATTATGCACAACTGCAAATCTAGGAAACTAGGAAATTATTTATAAACGACCGTAGGGATGGGACGATAACCGGTTTCAAGGTATACCACGGTATTAAAATGCTACGGTATCACTACCGTGAAGATTCCCTGTCTGACGGTATTAAAAATGCTTGTTTTATATGCTATTTTTGCCACACAAAAAAGCTGCACTCGGCCGTCAGCCTGTTGAACACGGCCCGTAGCAGCAGAGTAAAGTCACTGTCCTCCGTGAACATGAACACTGCCGCTGAGATTAAGCTTTGTTTGGATCTGTCGCGTTAAAAGCTGCCAAGTGTGGCTAAGAAGCAGCTGTTTAGCGCTTTAGCGCTTTAGCTCTTTAGCTCTGTAGCTCGCGTTACGCTAACCTGTTAGCTTTGTGGTTTGGATTGTTCATCGTCCAGTACATCGTTCATCAGACACGCTCTAGACAACACTGTTTTACGTGTTATTTTTCAGAAGACGCTCAGCCTTCCTTTGCCAAATGCTCATCAAAGACACACTGATGTTCATTTAGCTACAAACTCCGCTTGCTGTCAAACGCCGCCAGGGCTACTACTACTAGCTACTATGTGATGTAAACAAACCTACGCGCTACTCCACTAAACTTCTTTTTAACAGTCTATGCACTAAATTCTCCCCAAACAATAATCTGATGCATCGCACAGGCAGATAACATGATTATTCTTTACCCTCTAGGCGTCACTGCAGGATAAGGGTTAGACATATGGAACCTTTACCTGATGCAGTTTGCTAGTCGGTCAATTATTAGACAAGCACTCAAGTTAGGATTATTATTATTTTTTTATATGAAATTGAATGCACAGACTACTTTAGTAAGAAATCAAGCAGCAAATTATAATGGCAAGCCTGCCTTTGGAAGTTTTGGGTAGACATTGAACAAACAGCATCTGGCATCAGCGAACATGCTCCGTCTGTGACTAAAGTGATTAAGGTAAAAATATCCCTTTGTTTAAAGTGTTATTTTGGATAATAAGTCATACTAGTACACTTTATTGATCCTTAGCAACATGTAAAGTCATAACCAATTACAAATGTACCATAAACAAACCCTGTTTGTTAAATGCGAACCCTGTTTTTACTTTTTAAATATAAAACACGCAATTTCACGGTATACCGTGATACCGCGGTATTTTTTGTCAAGGTTATCATACCGTGGAAATCTCATACCGTCCCATCCCTAAACGACCGCATTGTCCTATTTATCTTTGGCCTGTCCACACGCCAATAAGCTCATCAATAGATATATAATGGAACTTCTGATTGAAAGTAGCCCTAGAAATCCTTTGGAGTCGAGTTCATCTGGTTTTATTATAGACAGAATCAGTGCAGCCTAGTCTATCTGTCACCTGCGCCACAGAGCATCTCTCTCCCCTTTGCCTTCCCTCTCAGCTCATCACAACTTTTCCTCACAACCTTTCACGCTTTCACAGGACAGAGAGTTGCATTTGTCCCACTGTTAAGTGAACAGTAGAGGAAAGAGAGAGGAGAGCATGTGCCGCGGTCCCGTTGTAGTGCACTGCGATCAAAGGGCTGCGCTCCATGCTTTAAAAAACGTGAGCCATTTACGCACATGTTTCTAAGCGCGCTCCCCCTGGTCCCGAAGAGGAAAAAGGTTGGGGACCCCTACTTCAGAACATTCTTCAGAGCGCAGTTTTGTTGTAGAGCTCGTCCAGATCAAGCCCCTCTTCCATATTAAGAGTGCACACAGCACTTTCGACATTCTAATAATATTTTTGGGACAATTTGGGTCGGATTCAGAACGAGAGCCTGGATTTTGGGACTGTCCCGAATTTTTCGGGACGTATGGTCACCCTAGCCTGGGGACCATGACCGAAATCTTGGTATGGATTTGGGGACCAATCACAGAACGAGAAGGGACGGTAAGACGATGACGCACTATTTGACATATGGATGCTTGTAGTTTGTGTATTTATGCATCCAACATGACGGCAGCAGAAGCGACGCCATCTTTGGATCAAGCTTTAGACCGTGTTCTAAATAGTTTAGCTCTAAAGTTTACAGCGGGTACGTCATACGTCATCTGATACATGATACGATTGGCTATGGCTACGTGCAGACGCATGAGAGACATTCAGCCCAATAAACGGCTATGGACAATCGTAAACCACACCTCTCCTATGAGAAAATGAATTGGTGGTAGCCAGGCTAGTGGAAATGTGGGAAAAAAATTGGAAATGTAGGGGAAATAATGGAAAATTTGGGGGGGAAAACATGTAAAGAAATTGGTTAGAAATGGGTGGGAAAAATTATAAACTGAGAAAGTGTTTTTCTGCCCCTTTGCTGTTAAATGCCAAATAACAATAATTTAGTATACGTTTCGTAAAAAGTATCGTTCAGGTATCGGTATCGTGAAAAGTATCAAAGAAATGACACGGTACCGAGCCCTACCGCCCAAGTGCTGTTCCAGTGTTCATGTCCCCAGAGGCACGTGTCCTGCCTTTCAGAGCCGTGGGAAGCTATTTTAGTTTAGTAGTTTTAGTTTAGGGGTGCTGAGGGACAAAATTTACCCCAAAAATGCCTTTTCTGAAACTTTAATCAGATCTTGACCATTTTTTTAATGAATAAAACTGAATGATGATTTCGTCAAAATAGGGCTGCACAATATATCAAATTTATCGTTACATCAAGATTTTTGTGCCTCACTCACGATAGAGGATCAGAAAATATCGTTAATAACAATATATATGTGTCACTTCCCGCGGCCATCCCTCACGGAAATTAGAAGATTTATTTTTAGTGAAGGCGCACTACATGTCTCCCGTGCTCCTCTCTCCTGCCTGGTGCGCAATAAAGCCTTTGTCTCCATGTGCTATTTACATGCAGTTCTCCTCGGTAAATGCAACTGAAACTAGAGTGATCTCGCGTCGGCCCGCACCGCTCCAACATGTGTGAAAACCTCTGTGTCAACATGTAACCTTGTATTTTCTGCTCCCGGGTGCTCGTGCTTACCCGTGACACATAAGTTCAGCTCGGACTCATTCTAATGTTCCTCGTAAGCGCCACTTCTGATCCTCGCTGCTGTTTTACCATTTGTTTTGATCTGCATGGCCTCTGCTCGTAAATGCCACTACCTCTTAATTTTCATCTTTTAATAGTTTCATGGTTACTAAAGAATTGTTCTAAGAACTTGTTTACATTGTTTTATATTGTTTGATTGTTTACATGTATGGACATTTGCACAAATCAGTAAATACTTGAATTGCATTTAAGAGGAGGAAGCATTGTTTTCCCCTCAGTAGATTGAAGCTTTCCTAAATAGTAAGCTGACCTGTTATTTTTGGTCAGTAGTATCTTTTCTGTTCACATTTTGCACTTTGCATAAATTGCATGCAAGTAAAGTAAGTAAGTAAAATATATTGATTTATTATAATCTTTTTTGATTTAAGAGAATGTTGATTAATGAAAGCACTGAATTATGCACATGTTCTTCTGCTGCTGAACGTTAAAGTGCCTTTGTGACATTTGTCACAATCAATAAACCAATTGGTATTAATTCACTGGAAAAAATCTAGAGATATATGGTACTGTATATCGCCACTCAGCCAAAAATATCGAGATATGACTTTGTTTCCATATTGTGCAGCCCTACGTCAAAATGAGCAGTGGCTGCACAGTCATTCAACTTTCAAAGCATGGATTATTTCTTCTGCAAGCCACACAAGCAAGATCCAACTCTGGATAATTTGCAAACTATAGGTAATATTAATAAATAGGAAATGTGCACAGAAATATGAGGGATCAAAGTAACAAAAAATAATTAAAATATAAATGTGGTAAAAATCAAAGCAGTAAAACTGGACTTGATAAAAATTGAGCGTGTGAAAAACAAAAGATGGTAAAACTGAGTGACATCAAATCCTACATGTGATTAAAATCGCCTCTGTGAAAATTTGATTCTGTGAATTTGGATGTCATTATAATGATAACATAGTTAATTTTAATATCATAAATATTATGTCCACATAAAGGTACGTTGCTTGTTTTCATTCACCGCCTCAATTTTAGCACCTCCAGGTTTACCACTTCAGATTGTAATTTTAGTTTCTTCCAGTAGATCGGAATACAGTGACGTAACATGCTGAATGAAAAAGAAAACTCAGGGGTCAAACTGTGGAAGAGAAAGGCACAGTGGGCTGAAAACAGCTGAAATGCAAACACCGGGCGTATGAAGAGACATAAGCGCTCCGTCCATAGTTTTTACGCTCACCGCTCACTTTTAGTGCATGTGCCCTCGATCCCTGGGCACCCGACGCCCGTTGATGTTGTACAAGTGCCCTTAACTTAGATAGTTAAATAACTCCATATGTTGGGATACTTCTTATCATGGCGGACGCTGAAGATAAAACTCTCCTTCGCAGTAAGAGCGTGTGTTTCCTGTCTCCTTCACAGTAAGAAGCCGTGTAAGTTCTTTCTGGAGGGCAGAGGGACCTGTCCGTTTGGAGACCGCTGTCTGTATCTGCACCAAGATCCGTTTGGACGGAAACCAGAACCAGAGCGAGTCCGAAAGCAGCTGACACCAGAGGGCGCTGTGAGGGTACGAAACACTGACCACCAAAAACCCGCAAAAAATAACACCAAAAACAAAACGGAACAAAACACGAAAGAAACAGTAAAGTAAAATAAAAACATGAAAAATCTCGCAAAAAAACCCAGAAAATACAAAAAACTAAAAAAAAAAAGCTGAATAAAAACACTTATAAAAACAAAATGCAATAACCCTGCAAAAAACAAAAAAGCAAAATAACTATAACAATGGAAAAAAATATATACGCAAAAACACTATTAAAAAAGGCAACAAAAAAAACATGTTCGAAAACTATAAAAACGCAAAAAAAAAAAAGAAAAAAAGCTAAACAACACAAACACCCCCTCCTCCCCGCTCACTGCTGAAGCCACTACATCAAAGACTACCACAGACTACCCCCTCCCTCCTGCCCTCTTCATCCATGAGAGGGATGTGCACCGGCAATTCCTGAGACTTGTAGCCAAAATCGTTCCTGTCCCCAAAAAAACCACGGATCACAGGACTTAATGACTACAGGCCGGTGGCGGTGACATCTGTGTTCATGAAGTCTTTTGAGCGCTTGGTCCTGCCCCACCTCAAGGACATCACCGCCCCCCTCCTGGACCCACTGCAGTTCGCCTACAGAGCCAACAGGTCTGTGGACGACGCAGTCAATCTGACCCTCCACTTCATCCTGGAGCATCTGGACTCCTCAGGAACCTACGCCAGGATCCTGTTTGTGGACTTCAGCTCTGCCTGAAACACCATCCTCCCTGGACTGCTACGAGACGAGCTCTACCAACTCAACGTGCCTGACTCCCTCTGCAGGTGGATCACTGACTTCCTGACGGACCGGAGACACCACGTGCGGCTGGGGAAGATCGTCTCGGACACTCTGACTACAAACACTGGAACTCCTCAGGGCTATGTACTTTCCCCCTGGCTCTTCTCCCTGTACACAAACTGCTGCACCTCCAGTCACCAGTCCGTTAAACTGATCAAGTTTATGGACGACACCACCCTCATCGGGCTCATCTCGGACGGTGATGAGTCTGCCTACAGGAGAGAGGTGGACCGGCTGACGTCCTGGTGCAGCCACAACAACCTGGAGCTGAACGCCCAGAAGACAGTGGAGATGATCGTGGACTTCAGGAAAGACACAGCCCCACCGTCCCCCTCGCCCTGTCAGGCTCTCCCACCCCCATCTCCATCGTAGACTCCTTCCGTTTCCTGGGCACCACCATCACCCAGGACCTCAGATGGGAGCCAACCATCAGCTCCCTCATCAAGAAGGCCCAGCAGAGGATGTTCTTCCTGCTGCAGCTGAGGAAACTTAAGCTGCCGACCAGGATGCTGGTGCAGTTCTACACGGCCATCATCGTGTCCATCCTCACCTCCTCCATCACCGTGTGGTCCATCCTCACCTCCTCCATCACCGTGTGGTCCATCCTCACCTCCTCCATCACCGTGTGGTCCATCCTCACCTCCTCCATCACCGTGTGGTCCATCCTCACCTCCTCCATCACCGTGTGGTCCATCCTCACCTCCTCCATCACCGTGTGGTCCATCCTCACTCCTCATCACCGTGTGGTCCATCCTCACTCTCCATCACCGTGTGGTCCATCCTCACCTCCTCCATCACCGTGTGGTCCATCCTCACCTTCTCCATCACCGTGTGGTCCTCCCTCCACCATTTCCCTCACTCCCTCCATCACCATGTGGTCCATCCTCACCTCCTCCATCACCGTGTGGTCCATCCTCACCTTCTCCATCACCGTGTGGTCCATCCTCACCTCCTCCTCCACCATGTGGTCCATCCTCACCTCCTCCTCCATCACCGTGTGGTCCATCCTCACCTCCTCCATCACCGTGTGGTCCATCCTCACCTCCTCCATCACTGTGTGGTACCCCGGCACTACAGAACGGGACAGGCATCGACTGCAGCACATTGTGCATGCTGCTGAGGCTGTGATCTCCCATCTCCCCAAGACCTGTTTATCCAGGACCCGGAGGCGTGTGGGTCGGATCACAGCTGACCCCTCTCACCCTGGACCCGGACTATTCACCCCTCTCCCTCAGGCAGGAGGCTACGGTCCACTCAGACCCATAAATCCCGCCACTTGAACAGTTTTTTCCCCTTCGCCATCAGACTCATGAACAAAAAACAACTCTGAACCCAGTAACTCTTTATCAGACTCATCAACATAATAACCTGTTCTAGCCATTTGCACTGCTCTATTGCACTATGTGGTATTTCCACACTTAGAGCCGCTGCTATTACTTAATACACCTGCATATCTGTGAATACAGTGGGGAAAAAAGTAATTAGTCAGCCAACAATTGTGCAAGTTCTCCCACTTAAAAAGATGAGAGGCCTGTAATTTTCATCATAGGTAAACCTCAACTATGAGAGACAAAATGAGAAAAACAAAATCCAGAAAATCACATTGTCTGATTTTTTTATGAATTTATTTGCAAATTATGGTGGTAAATAAGTATTTGGTCAATAACAAACAAGCAAGATTTCTGTTTCTCACAGACCTGTAACTTCTTCTTTAAGAGGCTCCTCTGTCCTCCACTCGTTACCTGTATTAATGGCCCCTGTTTGAACTTGTTATCAGTATAAAAGACACCTGTCCACAACCTCAAACAGTCACACTCCAAACTCCACTATGGTCAAGACCAAAGAGCTGTCGAAAGACACCAGAAACAAAACTGTAGACCTGCACCAGGCTGGGAGGACTGAATCTGCAATTGGTAAGCAGCTTGGTCTGAAGAAATCAACTGTGGAAGCAATTATTAAAAATGGAAGACATACAAGACCACTGATAATCTCCCTCGATCTGGGGCTCCACGCAAGATCTCACCCCGTGGGGTCAAAATGATCACAAGAACAGTGAGCAAAAATCCCAGAACCACACGGGGGGACCTAGTGAATGACCTGCAGAGAGCTGGGACCAAAGTAACAAAGGCTACCGTCAGTAACACACTACGCTGCCAGGGACTCAATTCCTGCAGTGCCAGACGTGTCCCCCTGCTTAAGCCAAGGCCATGTCCCGGCCCGTCTGAAGTTTGCTAGAGAGCATCTGGATGATCCAGAAGAGGACTGGGACAATGTCATATGGTCAGATCAAACCGAAATGGAACTTTTTGGTCAAAACTCAACTCGTGGTGTTTGGAGGAGAAAGAAAGAACACCATACCTACTGTGAAGCATGGGGGTGGAAACATCATGCTTTGGGGCTGTTTTTCTGCAAAGGGACCAGGACGACTTATCCGTGTAAAGGAAAAAATGAATGGGGCCATGTATCGTGAGATTTTGAGTGAAAAATGAAGTTTATGAACAGGGGTGGGAGTCAATAAGCTTGTCTTCTTCCCACTCCTTTTCGAGCTGTAATGTAAATTATTTTTCTTTTTTCTTTTATTATGTATATATATATTTCTGTTTTTCTTTCTTCTTTAGCTCGAATAAAATATTCAAATCAAAAAAAACCTCCTTCCATCAGCAAGGGCATTGAAAATGAAACGTGTCTGGGTCTTTCAGCACGACAATGATCCCAAACATACCGCCCGGGCAACGAAGAAGTGGCTTCGTAAGAAGCATTTCAAGGTCCTGGAGTGGCCTAGCCAGTCTCCAGATCTCAACCCCATAGAAAATCTTTGGAGGGAGTTGAAAGTCCGTGTTGCCCAGCGCCTGCCCCAAAACATCACTGCTCTAGAGGAGATCTGCATGGAGGAATGGGCCAAAATACCAGCAACAGTGTGAAAACCTTGTGAAGACTTACAGGAAACGTTTGACCTCTGTCATTGCCAACAAAGGGTATATAACAAAGTATTGAGATGAACTTTTGTTATTGACCAAATACTTATTTTCCACCAAAATTTGCAAATAAATTCATTAAAAATCAGACATCAGACAATGTGATTTTCTGGATTTCCCCCCCCCCCGCCCCCCATTTTGTCTCATAGTTGAGGTTTACCTATGATGAAAATTCTATGTTCTATGTCAAATTGTTGTCGTCTTATCCTATTTTACCATTATTTTTATTTGTATTATTTGTTTATTTTAATATTTTTATGCATGCCCTTATAGCCTTATAGTTTTAAAGTTGTTATAGCTTAATTTTTATCAAAATTCAGTTTTATATGTTTTATGTTGCACGATTGTACCGAGAAAAATTCCTAGTTCGGAACCTGTTCTCAAACCATGGCAATAAATACAATTCTGATTCTGGAATAAAAAAAACTGTGAATAAAAAGTCCAAAACTCACAAAAAATGCAATCAAAATGCAGAAAACGATGTAAACAAAAAAAAACATGAAGAAAAAACACACACAAAAATGAAAAAAGGGATAAAAACAAAACTACACAAAATGTTAAAAAAAATAATTATTTAAAAAACGCAAAAGTACAGTTCATGTGACATGTTCTGTGACGCTGACAGTGACGCTAAAAACTGGCCCTGCAAATTGTGAAACGTGTCAGTAAACCCATCCCTGTGGAGAATTTGGAGGCTACAAGCATTCAAATTCAGCAGTTTCCTCTTTCATTGTTTGTCATTTAAAAAAACAAACAGGTATAGGTCCTTTAAGCAAAATTTACATTCTTCAAGTTTTCCGAACAGCAAGACACGTGGAGTTTGTTTTCAGCGACTGCAGACACTTCTGATTGGCCGTAGCCAAAGGACGCGAGTCTCGATCGTTGTAAATGGAGAACATATCTGTCACTCAAACAGCGGAGGTGCAAGGCAGAAAAAAAAAAAAATACCCTCAGCGCCTTGAGGTTCGGTATCGCAGCTAAAACCTCAAATTCGATTTGATAAATGTTCATGGTGCAGCTCTACTCTGTGGCTTTAATTAGTTTTATAGATTCAGCTGTTTGTTCGTTACTTTGGTGTTTGCTGCAGAATGTGAGGAGATAATAATGATATGATTATCGTTAACAGTTCATGAATAACGTGCGTCTGTGGGACTTCATCGAGGAGCGAGAGCAGCGCTCGGCCCCGCCCCTCCGCGATGACGTCACCGCTCTGCCCGATGATGTCACCACTCTGCCCGATGATGTCACCGCTGAGGTCACGGAGCAGGAAGAGGAAGTGACGGCGCTGAGTCAGAGCCTGCGGACGCTGTCCACCTCCGATACATAACAAAACATGTACAATGGAAACCAAGCAGTAACAATAAACAGATCTAACCATGAACTTTATTTAGTGAAACCGTCTGAACCTGTTCATCACTTTATTATGAAACCCGTTAAAACATGTACAATAGGGTCATCATTATTATTATTATTATTATTATTATTATTATGGAGTGAATAAAGTGTTTGTGTCAAAGGCTCCGGCTGTGGGAGGTTCTTCTTCTACACCAGTTAAACTCATTTTAAATTTACAAAGTAAATGTGTCATTTACTTTAATCGATACGATACCAATCCTGGTGAATGCCTTTTAATCAATACATTTGTAAAACTGGTCATTTTATATTATTGTTTAACTTAAATGTTACTTTAACTAGTTCCTTAAACAATGTTACTGTGAATTAAACAACTTTAAAATGACACTTTAAAGACGAACAGATCCTAAACTAGAAAAATCTGGATCAGCCTCTGCTCCTGTTGAGCGTTTTGTCTTAAACAAAAAAGTATTTTACATATGCAAATTAATTAGTATCGATACTTTTACAAAGTAGCCACTTGATATCAATATATCGATACTGGGCGATGTCCCCTTAATTGGCAGCTGACGATGTTTACAGTGAACCATCTCATTTATAAGCATTTTTTAAAGACATTTACATAGCCTCTATAGTATAGGCTGTATTGTATTTATGTTAGGAAAAATGTGAGATTGCAGGATAAATGTATCTAAACTAAACATGATCTGAACAGAGTCATGGAACATGAATTTTGCAATAGAAATGTGTTAAAACTCGTGCGTAAAAGCCTCAGAGGAGAACGACTTATTCAGAGCGTCATCTGCTCCTCAATAACAAGGCTCTTATCACACTGATACAAATGTAAATCAGAGCTTATTATTTGCATTTGCTCAATTTCAACGTAATGTTTAAGAAACAGTGGGTGAACGGGAGAATATTTTGAAGTTTGCGTCGGAGCCTACGTTTTTGAAGCTGCTCCACGCGCTGCCCGTCCGTGTGCTTGTGTGCGGTTAAAACAGTTCAAAAACTCAGCAAAAAAGTGACAAATGTGACTTTAAAGCAACAGTAAACGACTAAAAAAAAAACGACAAACATGACAAAAACACTTCAAAGATGTGACATAAATGCGGTGACAACACGACAAAAAAAGTTTTGTAGGTCTTAGCTTTCAAATGAGGTGTTGCACTGGTCTATAGGCTGTGAACTCCAGTCAAGAAGCTTTTAGATTTGGGTAAAGCTGAACTGGAGAAATGCACTTAGTTAAGGCGGGCGGTAAGAGGTTAAATGGTGGTCCACTGCTTCATGAACAAAGCTCAGAGAATAAAAATGAGGCTCTTTCAAACTGTCACTGAAGTTTGTTTGAATTTTTGATTTGATCAGGGACAATGTACAAAGACATTAGTCTAAAACAAGAAAAGTCATGTGCGTGAACAGGTCGATGTTGTACACAAGTACAAAAGTTCAAAAGTGGTATGATTTCAATCTCTATCTTTTTGTTATATATATATATATATATATATATATATATATATATAATATTATTTTTTTTGTCTCATTTTAGTCATAAAAATATGACTTTGACTGAAAGATAAGATAAATCTTTATTGATCTCACAATGGAGAAATTCACCTGTTCCATCAGCTCCAAGAAACACTCAGGGAAAAATAGAAAAATACACAGAAAATGTGCAAACAATTAACCTCTTAACCCCATCTGAACCGAGTGCGGTTTCTCCAGTTGGGCCGACCTTACCCAAATCTAAAAGCTTCTTGACTGGAGAGCTATAGGCCAGTGCAACACCTCATCTGAAAGCTAACAAACCTGGGGTCTCATTTATAAAGCCCACGTACGGACAAAATGAGGCCAAAACCTTCCGTACGAACTGTTCTGCGCCAAAGGTGGTATTTATAGAAATCAAACTGAACGTGAAACATTACGCACCGCCACACTAGGTTTGTACCTGGCGTACGCAGTCCGCACTTTTCAGAAACGCTGCAAACACACGAGGAGAGGCGAGGGAAAGCAGCAAGGGGAGGTCGGATTGAGGAAATGAAGTCTGGTGCACATTTTAAACTGCTCATTTCTTTATTTTCTACAGAAATGATTAAGATCATTAAAATAAAATCTAGGAAATCATATCATAAATCATAAATGAGACCCCTGATCTTTCTCCTTGCGTTCTTGCTGTGTTGTCACTTTTTATACTTATTTTCTCCATGGCTTTATTTTTTTTAAATAACATTTTTGTTGCTCTTATTTATTTTTTATTTAGTCAAATTTTTCCCACTTTGCCCATCACTTTCTTGTCATTTGTTTGTGGCTTTTTTTTGTGGATTTTTGTTTTTATTTGCTCTTGTGTAAATTTTTTATGCAGCAGGGGGCACCGTCTCTTTAACACGACCGGAAGTGCACTCAGGGACACTTCCGGGTTTCTCTGTTCTGTTTATGTCGGCGCGCGTGCGTTTCGTTCAGCTCCAAACTCTGACCCAAAACCAGAACCGGGACCGGAACCAGGACTTACAGCAGGACCAGACCGGGACCCGCCGCGATGGTGAGTGGCTAACGGTTAACGGCTAACCTTTGAAACGAGCGGAGGAAGCTAACGCGGAGCTAAAGCTAAACGTAGCTCTGACTTAAACATGTCATTTTCCTCTGGGTTTGGTTAAAGTTCAGGTTTTCTCTAGTTTTTCCTGCTGTAAAAAATAATGTTAGTTAACATTATAACTCTACTTTACATAAAAGCTACACATCTATCCAAATCAAAGTTGTTACTGATCTTTGACAAACCCAAAATCCAAATTCTGCCCAAACACACTTTCATTTGGAAAATTGTCAATTTTGTGGGTTATTTTTTCGTTAATTTTTTAACTTCTTAAAACTTAACACATTTTCTCCAGTTCAGCTTTGCCCAAATCTAAAAGGTTACAGCCATAAGCCAGAGAAACGCCTCATTTGAAAGCTAAGACCTACAAAACTGATTGTAACTTTGTTGTTGCCATGTCCTCATTTTTGAAGTGTTTTTCTCGTGTTCTCTTTCACGTCTTGTTTTTGTTAGGTTTTGTCATTTTTGTGTGTGTTAATTTTTAGTTTAGTTTTGTTATTGTTATTGTTGCTTTTCCGGCACGTTTTTGTTGCTCTTTTGTGGCTTTTTTTTTATTGTGTTTTCGTCGCTATTTTGACGCTTTTTCTAAGAAGCTTTTAGATTTGGGTAAAGCCAATCTGTAGAAAATGTGCTCTGTTCAGGTGGGGGTTAAGAGGTCAAATATCCAACACCTAAACATGTACAATAGGAGACTGAATATGACAAACAAAAGTGTAAAATGTGCAGTTGGTTTAAATGAGAAAAATATTTTAGAAGTTACAAATTCCCGAGTTACTCTGTGGAGAAAGTGATTATTGTGGCCGTTCATTAGTTCAGCCTCAAAGACGGAGCCTCGGTCTAGATTTAGGTTTAGGTTAATTTACTTTTCCTCTTGGCTGAAACATTTAAACATCAGCGAAACCACACTGACTTCATCAATGTTTTGTGTTTTTCTTTCAGGCTCGAAACGCGGAGAAGGCCATGTGAGTATCTCCTCTACCCAGGATTTAATTTAAAAAGCATTAAAGTCATTAATTAACTGTGTTAATTAACAAGGCCTTAAATGTCATTAAAAAGCATTACATTAATTCAAACCTGACATTAAATCTACATGTATTGTAAAAGGATGACATCGCTCAACAATTACAGTTTTCATCAAACTAAAGTGAGGATATAGATATAGAGAACCGTTTCAGTCGCAGTTTCGGCTGAAATATTGACCACATTTTTTATTTTCTAAAGTTTCCCGTTTTGTCCGATTCTCTCTCCTCTGTTTGATGAAATGTTTGTAAATCTTAAATGAAATGTGCTCCGGTTTGTTTCTGCGTTTGTGGCTTTAAAATCTTCCCCTTTCTGTCGGGATAAACCCTGTGTTTCAGGACGGCTCTGGCTCGTTTCCGGCAGGCGCAGCTGGAGGAGGGGAAAGTCAAGGTAGCGGCTCATTAATATTCATATATATCTCATTAATATTCATCACTGACCAGTTCACTTTGTTTCAGGAGCGAAGGCCGTACCTGGCGTCTGAATGCACCGAGCTGCCCAAAGCTGAGAAGTGGAGACGACAGGTTCTTTACACACTGAATGAATAGCGTAAAGTTATTCCTGAATGAAGAGTGTAAAGTTATTCCTGAATGAAGAGTGTAAAGTTATTCCTGAATGAAGAGTGTAAAGTTATTCCTGAATGAAGAGTGTAAAGTTATTCCTGAATGAAGAGTGAAAGGTTATTCCGAATGAAGAGTGTAAAGTTGTTGCTTCACTGACGCTTCTGTCTTTCCCAGATCATCAGTGAAGTGTCAAAGAAAGTGGCTCAGATCCAGAACGGTCAGCACTTCCTTTCTGTCCTTTCACAGTAAAAGCTGTTTGTTTGTTTACATGTTTATTTACTTGTTTGTTTGTTTGTTTGTTTCCAGCCGGTTTAGGCGAGTTCCGTATCCGTGATTTAAACGATGAGATCAACAAACTGCTGCGTGAAAAACGTCACTGGGAAGTTCAGATCAAGGAGCTCGGAGGACCGGACTACAGGGTGAGACGAGTACTACTACTAGTAACAGTAGTTGTAATTGTTGTTGCAGTAGTAGCAGGAGTGCCGTGGGAAGATGTTTTAGTTAGGGGGTGCTGAGAGACAAAATTCACCCCAAAAACGTTTTCCTGTACATATTACCTACTTATTGATATTGCCTGCATTTTTGCAAACTATCCACAAGGGGGTGCTGCAGCACCCTCAGAACCCTGGGTTCCCACAGCTAGTAGTATTATAATAATCTAATGTCTGTGTCAGAGGTTCGGTGTAGTAGTAGTAGTAGTTGTATTAGTATTATAATAATCTAATGTCTGTGTCAGAGGTTCGGTGTAGTAGTAGTAGTATTAGTATTTAATAATCTAATGTCTGTGTCAGAGGTTCGGTGTAGTAGTAGTAGTATTAGTATTATATATATCTAATGTTGTTTTTTTGTGTGTAGTATATAGTATATTATATTATTAATTTTTGTGTCAGAGGTTCGGTTGTAGTAGTAGTAGTAGTAGTAGTATTATAATAATCTAATGTCTGTGTCAGAGGTTCGGTGTAGTAGTAGTAGTAGTAGTATTAGTATTATAATAATCTAATGTCTGTGTCAGAGGTTCGGGTGTAGTAGTAGTAGTAGTAGTATTAGTATTATAATAATCTAATGTCTGTGTCAGAGGTTCGGTGTAGTAGTAGTAGTAGTAGTATTATAATAATCTAATGTCTGTTCAGAGTTCGGTGTAGTAGTAGTAGTAATTAGTATATAATAATCTAATGTCTGTGTCAGAGGTTCGGTGTAGTAGTAGTAGTAGTAGTATTAGTATTATAATAATCTAATGTTGTGTCAGAGGTTCGGTGTTGTAGTAGTAGTAGTAGTAGTATTAGTATTATAATAATCTAATGTCTGTGTCAGAGGTTCGGTGTAGTAGTAGTAGTAGTAGTATTAGTATTATAATAATCTAATGTCTGTGTCAGAGGTTCGGTGTAGTAGTAGTAGTAGTAGTATAGTTATAATAACTAATGTCTGTGTCAGAGGTTCGGTGTAGTAGTAGTAGTAGTATAGTATTATAATAATCTAATGTCTGTGGCAGAGGTTCGGTGTAGTAGTAGTAGTAGTATAGTATTATAATAATCTAATGTCTGTGTCAGAGGTTCGGTTAGTAGTTTAGTATTTATTATTTTTTTTGGCGAGTTCGGTGTAGTAGTAGTAGTAGTATTAGTATTATAATAATCTAATGTCTGTGTCAGAGGTTCGGTGTAGTAGTAGTAGTATAGTAGTAGTAGTTTAGTATTATAATAATCTAATGTCTGTGTCAGAGGTTCGGTGTAGTAGTAGTAGTAGTAGTAGTATTAGTATTATAATAATCTAATGTCTGTGGCAGAGGTTCGGTGTTGTAGTAGTAGTAGTAGTAGTATAGTAGTATTAGTATTATAATAATCTAATGTCTGTGGCAGAGGTTCGGTGTAGTAGTAGTAGTAGTAGTATTAGTATTATAATAATCTAATGTCTGTGTCAGAGGTTCGGTGTAGTAGTAGTAGTATTAGTATTATAATAATCTAATGTCTGTGGCAGAGGTTCGGTGTAGTAGTAGTAGTAGTATTATCCATCCATCCATCCATTTTCTTCCACTTGTCCGTTGCCGGGTCGTGGGGGCAGCCGCCGGTGCTGCCCAAATCACATTGCACCAGCCCCCATGGCTCCTTCTGCAGGTGGTGGGTCCACGGAAGGACGGCCTCACGGTTCAAACCGGGCCTGTTGGTCTCTCCTAGGGGGCTACCAGTGTTGGCAGACACTGGAGGCAATGTGGGTGAAGTGCCTTGCCCAAGGACACAACGACAATGTGCACTGTCAGGAGGCGGGATTCGAACCCACGACCTTCCGATCATGAGACGACCCGCTCTACCATCTGCGCCACTGTCGCCCCTTAGTAGTATTAGTATTATAATAGTATTATATTAGATATATATAGTAGTAGTATTAGTATTATAATAATCTAATGTCTGTGTCAGAGGTTCGGTGTAGTAGTAGTAGTAGTAGTAGTAGTAGTATTAGTATTATAATAATCTAATGTCTGTGTCAGAGGTTCGGGTGTAGTAGTAGTAGTAAGTAGTAGTAGTAGTAGTAGTAGTATTAGTATTATAATAATCTAATGTCTGTGTCAGAGGTTCGGTGTAGTAGTAGTAGTAGTAGTAGTAGTAGTAGTAGTATTAGTATTATAATAATCTAATGTCTGTGGCAGAGGTTCGGTGTAGTAGTAGTAGTAGTAGTATTAGTATTATATATCTAATGTCTGTGGCAAGGTTCGGTGTAGTAGTAGTAGTAGTATTAGTATTATAATAATCTAATGTCTGTGTCAGAGGTTCGGTTGTAGTAGTAGTAGTAGTATTAGTATTATAATAATCTAATGTTGTGGCAGAGGTTCGGTGTAGTAGTAGTAGTAGTAGTATATTAGGTACTTATATATGTATATTTAATTTCTGTGGCAGAGGTTCGGTGTAGTAGTAGTAGTAGTAGTATTAGTATTATAATAATCTAATGTCTGTGTCAGAGGTTCGGTGTAGTAGTAGTAGTAGTAGTAGTATTAGTATTATAATAATCTAATGTCTGTGTCAGAGGTTCGGTGTAGTAGTAGTAGTAGTAGTATTAGTATTATAATAATCTAATGTCTGTGGCAGAGGTTCGGTGTAGTAGTAGTAGTAGTATTAGTATTATAATAATCTAATGTCTGTGTCAGAGGTTCGGTGTAGTAGTAGTAGTAGTAGTATTAGTATTATAATAATCTAATGTCTGTGCAAGGTTCGGTGTAGTAGTAGTAGTAGTATTAGTATTATAATAATCTAATGTCTGTGTCAGAGGTTCGGTGTAGTAGTAGTAGTAGTAGTAGTATTAGTATTATAATAATCTAATGTCTGTGCAGAGGTTCGGTGTAGTAGTATAGTAGTAGTATTAGTATTATAATAATCTAATGTCTGTGTCAGAGGTTCGGTGTAGTAGTAGTAGTAGTAGTAGTATTAGTATTATAATAATCTAATGTCTGTGTCAGAGGTTCGGTGTAGTAGTAGTAGTAGTATTAGTATTATAATAATCTAATGTCTGTGGCAGAGGTTCGGTGTAGTAGTAGTAGTAGTAGTATTAGTATTATAATAATCTAATGTCTGTGTCAGAGGTTCGGTGTAGTAGTAGTAGTAGTATTAGTATTATAATAATCTAATGTCTGTGTCAGAGGTTCGGTGTAGTAGTAGTAGTAGTAGTATTAGTATTATAATAATCTAATGTCTGTGGCAGAGGTTCGGTGTAGTAGTAGTAGTAGTAGTATTAGTATTATAATAATCTAATGTCTGTGTCAGAGGTTCGGTGTAGTATAGTAGTAGTATATTAGTATTATAATAATCTAATGTCTGTGCAGAGGTCGGTGTAGTAGTAGTAGTAGTATTAGTATTATAATAATCTAATGTCTGTGTCAGAGGTTCGGTGTAGTAGTAGTAGTAGTAGTATTAGTATTATAATAATCTAATGTCTGTGCAGAGGTTCGGTGTAGTAGTAGTAGTAGTAGTATTAGTATTATAATAATCTAATGTCTGTGTCAGAGGTTCGGTGTAGTAGTAGTAGTAGTATTAGTATTATATAATCTAATGTCTGTGTCAGAGGTTCGGTGTAGTAGTAGTAGTAGTATTAGTATTATAATAATCTAATGTCTGTGTCAGAGGTTCGGTGTAGTAGTAGTAGTAGTAGTATTAGTATTATATAATCTATTTGTTTTTTATGTAGTAGTTATATTATAATAATCTAATGTCTGTGTCAGAGGTTCGGTGTAGTAGTAGTAGTAGTAGTATTAGTATTATAATAATCTAATGTCTGTGTCAGAGGTTCGGTGTAGTAGTAGTAGTAGTAGTATTAGTATTATAATAATCTAATGTCTGTGTCAGAGGTTCGGTGTAGTAGTAGTAGTAGTAGTATTAGTATTATAATAATCTAATGTCTGTGTCAGAGGTTCGGTGTAGTAGTAGTAGTAGTAGTATTAGTATTATAATAATCTAATGTCTGTGTCAGAGGTTCGGTGTAGTAGTAGTAGTAGTAGTATTAGTATTATAATAATCTAATGTCTGTGTCAGAGGTTCGGTGTAGTAGTAGTAGTAGTAGTAGTAGTATTATAATAATCTAATGTCTGTGGCAGAGGTTCGGTGTAGTAGTAGTAGTAGTATTAGTATTATAATAATCTAATGTCTGTGTCAGAGGTTCGGTGTAGTAGTAGTAGTAGTAGTATTAGTATTATAATAATCTAATGTCTGTGTCAGAGGTTCGGTGTAGTAGTAGTAGTAGTATTAGTATTATAATAATCTAATGTCTGTGGCAGAGGTTCGGTGTAGTAGTTTTTTTTTTTTTTTGTAGTTAGTAGTAGTAGTATTAGTATTATAATAATCTAATGTCTGTGTCAGAGGTTCGGTGTAGTAGTAGTAGTAGTAGTATTAGTATTATAATAATCTAATGTCTTGTCAGAGGTTCGGTGTAGTAGTAGTAGTAGTAGTATAGTATTATAATAATCTAATGTCTGTGTCAGAGGTTCGGTGTAGTAGTAGTAGTAGTAAGTTCAGTTAGTATATATTAGTATTATAATAATCTAATGTCTGTGTCAGAGGTTCGGTGTAGTAGTAGTAGTAGTATTAGTATTATAATAATCTAATGTCTGTGTCAGAGGTTCGGTGTAGTAGTAGTAGTAGTAGTATTAATATAATAATCTAATGTCTGTGGCAGAGGTTCGGTGTAGTAGTAGTAGTATTAGTATTATAATAATCTAATGTCTGTGTCAGAGGTTCGGTGGTAGTAGTAGTAGTAGTTAGTATTAGTATTATAATAATCTAATGTCTGTGTCAGAGGTTCGGTGTAGTAGTAGTAGTAGTAGTAGTAGTATTATAATAATCTAATGTCTGTGTCAGAGGTTCGGTCCGCGGATGTTGGATCACGAAGGTCGGGAAGTTCCTGGAAACAGAGGATACAAATACTTCGGAGCCGCACGAGACCTTCCCGGAGTCAGAGAGCTGTTCGAGAAAGAACGTGAGCATTATCCACATTTAGAATACACCTGTGACTATGGAGAAACATTTGTCTGTGAATAGATTTGTGCATGTGTTATATTTTTCGTGTGTAATATCATATTTGAATGTGTAAATGACCACGTAACCTAGACTGTGTGTGTGTAATCAGATGTGTGTGTAAACCACGTTGTTAAAACCCGTAATCTAGGCTGTGTGCATATGTAATCTCTATAAGTGACACCATTTTAAACTTCCTGGATGACTGAGAGTCTGGTTGTTTGGTCGTCAGCGGCGCCGGACCTGAGGAAGACTCGTGGGGAGCTGATGAAGGACGTGGACGCGGAGTATTACGGCTACAGAGACGAGGACGATGGAGTCCTGCTGCAGCTGGAGGCTCAGCACGAGAAACAAGGTACAGCCTCTAACCACTAGGCCATACTCTCAAACCCTCTGCGCGAGAAACAAACTAGAGCCCCTAATTAGGGATGACCCGATATTATAATTTGACGCTTCATGTCGGCCGATATTGATCCAATAGTCTTTTCGTATTATTACAGTTTTATATAATACATATATCATTATATAATATATTGATAATATATTTTCGACGTTATATGAGTCTATTACAGGCATTTAAATATTCAAGAGTTTTGGATTTAGCTTTGAATGCTGAATTAGAAGCTAATGTTGGGTTTATTTTACATTCAAACTAAAACATTGCAGCGTTTTAATTTAAACCCTTTCACAAAACAACAGCAGCAGATTTGATAATTTTAGCTCCATCTTCTTCTAAAGGACATTCAGGTCTTTTCTATTATGTTTAGACCTAATATATTTCTGCTTAAACAAAAGCACCTACTAGAGCCTCCTGTCTTGCTGTTGGACTGGATTCTTTCTGACTCCTCAGTAAAAGTTAATGAGGCTAATGTCCTCAGTGAAACGCACCCAATCTCCACATAAAGATACACCAGGGGAGCCGCAGGGCTTCATCTTGGGGCCTCCCCTCTGTCCTCATGTAGCAGACGATACAGTAGGGAAAATGAAAGTGATGTGGCAACAAAATTAACTGTATCTGACATTAAATACTGTCTACACACTTTGCAAACACAGGTAAATGCTTAAATTATCCAAATTTTTTAGAAGAAAAAAAAGAAAACATTTTAAAGCCACACCATGTAGAATTTTACTCAATAAATAAAATTGAAATACAAGCATTTATTTTATGACAGATATTTTCATAATTGAAAAATACCGATAAATGTACAAACAAACAATTATGAGGCTCACCTCTTCTAAGATATGAAGGTAAACTTTACCGGGAGTGGGTACATCTCCAGCTCGTCTCCATGGGGATGTGACTAAAGGCAGTAGAATTTAAGATTTAAACAGGTTAGTTTCTTCATCCAAATCCATTCTTTGATTTCCCACTGCAGTAATAGCATTTTCTGTGTTGAGCTGGTCATTAGAAGCATGTTTTGTTTTTGGGGGTAACAACATAGTCCAAAATGTTACACAGTGTGCCTTTAATGAATTCACCTGTTTAGGTTTGACCCTGGACCCAACTTTGTCTTTCAAAAATCACGTAAAAAACTTCTAAACACTTCTAGATGCATGCAGTAGTAACAGTGTACTTTTGCAGTCCTGCAGGGGGTGCTACAGAACAGTAGTAGTAACTGTACTTTACTTTCAGTGCTGCAGGAGGCGCTGGAGAAGTGGAGATCGGAAAAAGACCTGAATAAACCAGAAGAAGAAGAAGATATTTACAAAGTCACTGACCATCAGGTAAAAGTACTGCAGTATTCAAAGTACTACAGTGCTCCTCGCCCGGAGTACTATCGTAGTCCTGTGGTACTAAAGTCTGTGTTGGTCAGGAGGACGATGGCGGCGTTGACGAAGATGAGGCTGAAGAAGGAGCTATTTTCACGGCTCACGTCCCAGTGCCGTCTCAGAAAGAGGTACCAATACTATTACTGATACTATTATTACTGCTACTATTACTCCGAATACTATTACTACTACTACTATTGATACCATTACTGTGTTTCAGGTGGAGGAGGCTCTGGTTCGGAGGAAGAAGATGGAGCTGTTGCAGAGATATGCCAGTGAGACGCTACAGCATCAGAGCCGCGAGGCCCGCACCCTGCTGGGCCTGTAACCATGACGACCAGAGCCACGCCCTGCTGGGCCTGTAACCATGACGGTCGACCACGGACTCCCGGTGTGGGGCAGCGTTACTTTGTGAAGTTCCTCGGAACTCGTTTCTGACTGCAGCGTTACAATAATAAACCTCTGATTCTGTTTCTGACGCTAAAGCTAGACTAAAACACGTAAAAAACCGCAACATCGGTCACTGAGTCGGTCACAGATGCAGAGGAGGAGCTTCTAGAAGGAAAAACGCTGAAAGAACATCGTAAAAGGAACAAGTATTTGATTCTTCGGGCAAAACTATGAAACATTTCGATTTTGCAAAATGTTCTTTGATGCTCTACAAGGTGATGTTTTACCCCCAACACTGTTTGCTCCTCTTCCCGGATTAAAGTACAACTCTGCGACTCTCTGTAAATACTGTTATTTTTATCACTTTTTCATTAAAAACAGTTGAAAACCTTTTTGTCAAACTTTTTGAACGATGACTTAATGTTTGTGCTCTTCCACTGATTCTCCACCAGGGGGGTGCTCTCCTACTTTCACACAGGTGGATGGAAGGGCATCTGGCAGAGGATGACAGGAAACTTTCATCTACACTATATTGTGTTATTTACGGAAATAAAACATGCATCACCTGCTTTACTAGTAAATGCTTTTGTCCAAGCTGAGCTCTCCCCCTCCTCTCCTCACACTCACATATGGGCACAATGCTATAATATTAAAGCTGCACTAATACTGTGTGACTTATGTGGTTAGCTTAACACCTGGTGGCTCTTATGCTTCAGGATCCATTATATTTCCGTTTCTTTGGAACAGTAATTATATATGTAACCATGGAGACAGTTCAATCAGCAGAGAAAACCTAAAACACTATTGATCCTGAAGGGTCCTAAAGGCATTGTGCTAACCACCCAAGCATCCGCTAGGTCACTAAATAAATAAGTTTAATATTAAAGCTGCAGTACCTGATTTTTGTTCAAATGTTTTAGTTTGGGCCAAAACTAAAAATGTTCAAGCTCTCACAATCCTTCCTTCAGGCGTTAACTTTATATTTTACATAAAGTTACATACCCTTCATGAAACCGCCCCCTTAACGTGGTGGAGGGGTTTGAGCCTGAATGATCCTGGAGCTCTGTTGTCGGGGGCTTCGTGCCCCTGGTAGGGTCTCCCATGGCAAACAGGTCCTAGGTGACGGGTCAGACAAAGAGCGGTTCAGAAGCCCCTTATGAGAGACCAACAGGCCCGGTTAGAACCATGAGGCCGTCCTTCTGTGACCCACCACCTGCAGGAGGAGCCATAGAGGCTGGTGCAATGTGATTTGGGTCGAATGGTTGCCCCCACGACCCGCCAGCGGACAAGTGGAAGAAAATGATGAATGGATGGATAAAGTTACATAGTGCACCTTTAACCTCTTAACCAAGTGCATTTTCTCTAGTTCTAAAGCTTATGGACTGAAGAGTTTACGGACTATAGGCCAGTGTAACGCCTCATTTGAAAGCTAAGACCTACAAAACTGATAGTAACTTTGTCTTTGTGTCACGTTTTCAGTTTTAAAAAATATATAATTTCGTTGCTTTTTCTCATGGTTTCGTCCCATTCTTGTTTCTCTTTTGTTTCTTTGTTGCCATTTTTGTCATCTTTTTGGCGCCCTTTTGTTGCTTTTTTTGCCTTGTTTTCGTAGAGAAAATATGCTCGGTTCAAGAGATTTTATTTGGAGTGTCGTGTAGTTTTAAAGCAGATGATTGTGAGACAGGGAAAGAGGAATAAAAGAGGCTTCTGGTGTTTTATCCAAATACTGTATTTATTTCATATTCATTCAGCGAAGAGCGCCCCCTGTCTGACAGTCCGTTAAACCTTCATCAACAAATGAGACTAAAACATGTACAACAGCAGCCCGCTCCGCAGTGACTTTAATAAATAGAGCTTTACTTTAGTGGAAAAAGGCAGGAACACAAACATGCACAACGGAAACCATAAAAAACATGGAAACGACGACACTTTGGTTTAGTTTAAACTGTACATATTTACAGCCAATCAGAGCGCAGAACAGAGACAGATAGAAAAGTTCATTTTTTGTCAAACTTTAAAAAATTAGAATTTCACTAAAAAGGTCCCGCCCCTGCTACAGTGGATCCAACGGCTCACACGACGGCCATCTTGGGGCTGCTGTTGTTGTTGTTGTCGTGGTGACTGTTGTCGTGGTTGTCCTGGAGACCGGGCGTTGCCGGTGCTTTGGGGGTGGAGTCCGGGCCTGGGGGGGCGGGGCCCGATGTGGAGGTGGAGGAGTTTGTTTTGGGGGGCTTGAAGGCGGAGCCCAGCTCAGCCACGCCATCTGGAGTCGGCGGCCATTTTGCAAAACCGGCGTCGTTTTGAAGAAACAAAACTGCGGTGCCGTGTACGGCGCGGTACGACATGTCCTCCCTATGGAAGAGAGGGGGAGGGGTTAGTGACAGAGGCGGGGTCAGAGGGAGGAGTCAGAGGTGGAGTCTCACTTCATGCTTTTTAATACCCAAGTACTATAATTCATCATTTCATTTAGAGGTGGTAAGAGTAACGGTACTTTGAAATAACTTTACTCAAGTACAAGTAAAAAGTAGAAACCAAATATTTACTCAAGAGTAAAAAAGAAAATGTTACTTAAGTACTGTGAGTAACTTTCATTCAAACTGAATTAGACTTTTACTCAATGAGAAACAAAACAAGAAATCCACCTGTTTTATGCAGCAACATGATAGACGGGGAAAAATGTGACACCTGCGGGCATTTCTTTCTAATTCAAGGGCGCTGATTTCAAAAATCAATGGTGCCCAGGAATTAGTTAAAGTAGCTATGTTACCAAAAATCAGAAAAATTAAATGCCCGTGGGTCAGTTTTTAAGCACTTTTTTGAGTTTCCCCCATGAAGACTTACTCAGTGACATGAGTTACAATTGTTTTTAATGAGTAAGAAACAGATTCTTCTATATTAATATTACTCAAGTCAAAGAAATAGTTACATGTATTCAAGTAACTGTACACATACAGTTCTTGAGTACTACCCGCCTCTGATTTTAATTAAATTAAAGTGAACAAATATTTCACTTTGATGAAATTATTGCAAATCTCCAAACAGAGGGAAGAGAATTGGACAAAACAGGAAACTTTGGAGCAAAAATGTGGTCAAAAACTACAGCAGAACATGTTTTAGAGCATAGTTTTATTATTTGATGAACAATAAATGTAGATTTAAAGCCAGTTTGAATCAAATGTGATGCTTTCTAATGGCATTAAAAGTCATTAAGTGAATTGTCCTGGATTTTGGCACAGTTCACTTACTGACTTTTAATGCACTGTGAAAACCCTCTCACCTCTTGCACGTATGCTGTGACCCTGAGCGGTACTCGTGCTCGAAGGGCGGGACGTGCAGCTGCTCACGGAGGAAGCGGCTGGACTCCATCCGGGTCAGAGCCGGCGTCTCCGGGTCCCTCCAGTCCGGCACAAACACCACAAAGGACAGAGGCTCCGAGGACGAGGACAGCAGCTCCTGGAGGGCGCCATGGCCACCGAGAACCAGAGAGAAGAGGCGGGTCAGAACCAAAGGAAAAGCAGTTTTTCCCCTTCCATTCATTTAGCCATCAGCGGCCCAGTCATGACAATAGACTTTTATTAAGCAGTGCTAATCACCGATCGTCTTTACCAAATCTACTCCGCTTGTGTTTATTTAGTGCTGCACCAGACATCATCAAAGAAACAGAGACTGGAGCTTCAGCTACAGTGCAAGTAAACCAAAGCTAAATGTAACAGTTGGCACAAAGGTTTTCCCAAGTGTTTGTAGGAGGCTCTTCTTTCTTTCGAACATGTGAGCAACACAACTAGGGGTGTCATGATCTCAATTTTTTGAGTCACGATTATTGTGAAAGAAAATATTGCGATTTTACGATTATTCACGATTATCGACCGAATGAAAGAATTGATATATTTAGTTTTTGTCTTTAAAAAGTTGTTTAATACTTGTAAACATTCACTGTTTCTAAAAATGAAAAATGCTTTAAGATTGTTTTGTATTAAAATAAATAGGCCTACAACTTTACTTCTTTATAATGACCATAATTATCATAATTATTTGACTATATATTATTAGGCCACAGTCTAGGCTAGGTTTCCTGTTCTCTAAAGTTCTGCTGCTGCTTAATTATTTGTCAGATGTTTTGATGAACAGAGAATGAAACGTGTTTACAAAATGACTAAGGAGACTCTTTTGAACAGCTGATTTCCACATGTGCGCGGTTTCACTTTCCTTTCTGTTACGCTGAAGCAGAGCGGAGCGCGTTAGCTTTTTCTTTACATCCTGAGCCAGTTGTGGCTATTTCCCAACATTTGGACAACTTTTTTGGAATTATGCAGTTTGTTACCTTGACCTGGACATTTACAGTGAAGGATTATCTCCAAGATGTTGTTTATATTCGACGTAGCCGATATCAGCGCCTTTTGCTGCAACTTTCTGACGACAGGATTTGCATAACGGATGTTCCATCGACAACAACAACGCCTTGGTCATGTTTTGGATCCTAAAGAGGTCCCACTCTGCTGACTTCAATCGTTTTTGGGTGGATACAACACTGGAGGAGAGCGTCCTTCTGCCACGCTCAATACCGGTGAGTTTAAGCTGTTTATGTCGTGCAGCGGCTCGTGCGTCAGCGTGAAACATTTCCGCTGTAAACCGTGGCTTCTGAAATTCTTACGGAAAACCTACAGCGTCCTTTTATAATCGTGGTAATCGTAAAACCAGTTCATCTTGACAACCCTAAACACAACGCAACTTTTTTGACATTGGGCCTCATTTCCTAGTTATCCAGAGTGTTGTTGATGTCTGGAGATATTTTTTTCTTAAATTCATGCAGTTCTTATATTTGAAGAGCTTAGTGGCGCTAGGCTAGGGCAAGGCTAAAGCATTTCTATGGTATCAGTTAGCCTGCATTAAAAACAGTCTGACCCACTCCACAGTGCACCTGAGGTAAATCACTTATAACACCAGACTAACCATATAAATGTCTGTGTTAATAGAATCATTTAAAATAACTTATATTTGAGCGGCATCAGCTTCGTGGCTGTAAGCTAACGCAGCGGCGGAGTGATCTGCAAGAAAATAGTCCCTCAAAATGCGGTAATTCATGTGATACAAGGTCAGTTATATTTCAAACATTATTCTATTAACACAGACATTTATATGGTTAGTCTGGTGTTATAAGTGATTTACCTCAGGTGCACTGTGGAGTGGGTCAGACTGTTTTTAATGCAGGCTAACTGATACCATAGAAATGTGTTAGCCTAGTGCCACCAAGCTCTTCAAATATAAGAACTGCATGAATTTAAGAAAATAATATCTCCAGACATCAACAACACTCTGGATAACTAGGAAATGAGGCCCTGTGTCAAAAATCCTGAAATATCCCTTTAAAAGGTCCTATATCATGCAAAATCGACTTTTTGGAGTTTTTAACCATGTTGTTATGTTATTCCTTATCAAAAACACCCCCAGAGCGGTTTTTGGCTTCATTCACGCAGTTCTAAGTAATCCTCCTGAATCCTGCTCTCTGAGCAGCTGCTCTGCCCTCTCCTGGAAAACCACTGAGCTGTTCAGTTGTGTCGTCAGAGCGGAACGGAAGTGCTCTACGTCTGTAATGTAATGCCTTACGGCCTCATTTTATTTGTAAAACAGCTTTTTCATTAATTCTGTCGTAAAAAAAAAAAAGTTTAAAAAAAGTTTAAAAAGGAAGTGCCTGACTCATCCGCGCTGCCCCTGCAGAGAAAACAAACACACACCCTGAGCGTCTGAACAGATGTCATGTTTGCACCCAAAGTTGTGAAGAAGGAGCTTTTCTAACCTGCTCTGGAGTCTGGACATCTGTTCTTTTTTCTTACCTCACGATAATGTCACGGAGAAAAGAGAGTTTGGCTGCGAAGACAGGACTTTATTCAATCTTCCTAAAGAAGAGGACACTCGCCAGAAGTTGGAATTTCTCTCCGGGATTCAGAGACTGTCAGCCAGAATAATGTTTGTCTGTGACGTCACTGATGGATGATTGGTTCTGGCCAAGATTCACCAAAGTGGATTAACTTTTATAACCAACGCAGTCCCATAATGGAAACATCAGAGCGGTGAGTCAGTCAATACGTGTGTTAGCCATTTATGAAGCTGTGTTGCACATGTCAACTCCTTATAACTGCATCGTGAAGTAACTTCACTTTTTGCTGTGATATTTATATTTCTACTACTGCTAAAGTTGTATGAGTGGAGAGAGGGGGCGGAGTTAACTTAATCCAAGCGTTTTGTCTTCCAGGTTGGAAAAATACCTCCAGAAAATACTTATATTTATAACAAAAATTAGTGCTCCATAGTGGTAGAGGTAGAATATATCATATAGCATGATACAGATCCTTTAAACGGTTCGTATCTGTCAGAGAGAATCAGGTTTAACCCAAAGCTGGACTCACCTCGAAGTGCGACACCATGGCATCCATCAGCTCTTCACAGAACGGAGGGTTGGCCTCGAACGACCCCGAGGCCGGAGTGAAGGACAGGAACGGCCTGAGGAGAGGTTTTCATTGAAACATTAAAACCTGGCTCTGTCCATTATTCATTCACTATTTTAGCTCATGTTTGTGACTGACCCGCGGGAGCCGAAGAAGCCGTCGGTGTCGCTGAAGGCGGAGCAGAACTGTTTGAAGTAGGAGTTTAGCGGCGACGCAAAGCACTCGAACGAAACGCCAAATTGTCTGTGCAGAACCTCAAAAACCGACACCGGCAGCGCCCCCTGCAGTCCGGTGCCCTCATGTGTCCCACTGCCAAACATCATCTGAGGAGAGGGAGGAGACAGGTGAGACCAGAGGTTACATTGTCCGAAAATTCTCCGTCATTTACGGAATAGTTTTAGCTTTGACGGAAAATTTTGAAAGCCGTCCGTCATTTTGACGAATAGAAAATCAAGCTGTAATCCAAATAAAGACGCAGCCGTCTCTGACCGCGCGGGGTCTCTCTCTAAAAGCAGCTTCACTGTTTAACACCGTGTGGTTTCGCTTTGCTTTTGCACAGCAACTGAACATCTTTTAGTTCCGTGATAGATCTCACATCGGAACTGAGAGCATGGATTTGGATAAACACACGAAGGACCGAGAGAGAGAAGAAGTGTGGTGTGTGGAGGTAAGAGCAGACCAATCGGGAGGGCGCGTAGAGCAGCAGCTTCAAAAACGTAGGTTACGATGTGAAATTCTAAATATTGTCCCGTTCCCCCACTGTTTCTTAAACACGACTTTAAAATTGAGATAATGCAAATAATAAGATCCTATTTACATTTGTATGAGTGTAATATGAGCCTTACAGAGTTCCTGCACAGTTTGCAATGAGAAATGTAAGACCTTTTTATGACCTAATTAAACAATTTAAAGGGAGGGTATTATGTAAAATGGACTTTTTCAAGCTTTATATCATGTTATTATGTCATTCCCTCATTAAACACATGCCTGGAGTGTTGCCTTGGCTCATTCACATATTTTTGAGTAATCAGTAAAAACTTAGACGGCAGCCATTTTAGGTGTAGCTATGCCTCAGTCCTCCTAGGAACGCCCCCACCTCCTGGAACGCCTCTGGACCTTTCGTCACCAGCCAAGCCACCAACCACTGCTCCTCAGCTCAGCAGAGCCCCTCCCCGCACAGTAGTGTTGTTTAGATGCCACAGCAGTGCTGAAGGGGGCGTGTCGGAAAGCTTCTTAAAGAGACAGAGGCCTATTTCAAGACGTTCAGTACAGCCATTTTGAGAGAGCAATTTTATTCAAGGCAGTTATTTTAATTACTGCATATACAGACCAACAGAAGGTTACGTCATCATTGTAGTATGCTATAGACTGGTGCTATGTGATTGAAAAAAGCATAATACCCCCTCTTTAAGACCACACGCTTCTAAAGATGACTTGCATTTTAAGTAAAATGAAAACAAATATTTGAAATTGGATTTGAAATAAAAAAAATAAAAAAATAACATTTGTATAACAGAGATAATTTAGCACCTTGCATTATACATATTTTACATATTGCCTTAATTTGCAATTTTAATCAGATTATTTATGTGTGCATTAGATACTATTCTACATGAATAACAATTTCTTATCCAAATGAATGGACTTCACACTTCATGCAGTGTTCAGAGGGGAGAGAGGAGAGGAGAGGTGTATGTGTATAGGTGGTGTTCATGTTTTAGAATGTGAGGATGTCATAATCTTAGGGGCTAATACAACTCTACGGGAGAAATACAGTTTTTGTAAGAAATTCCCAAAACGAATATTGACAAATGTTTTTCGTTATCAGTATTTGGTAGTGATTGGATTCACAAATCTGCCACATTATTTTATGGCTGAAAGTCCTTTCTACTGGACAACATCACACTCAAAACGCATGTTTTTGATTATTTTCTCCACTTTAGGACGCCTTTTGACCTTAGATTATATGTGATGACAGACAATGAACTTTGAGACAGTTTGTGGTTAATATCTCAGTCATTACTGGGAGAATCCACATGAAACAAAAACTAAGAAAAAAAAATATCAGCTGTTTGCCAGTTACCACAGTTACCATCATGGAAGTTGCCCTCCACTTCAATATTAAACTATAGGCTATTTAGAATGTTGTGATGTCACGTGAACACAACCTATACGGGTCATTCCGTGTGGTTTCACCCACAGCCTGAAAGGTGACCCTCTCCGATTTAGATTATTTCTTTGAGTTCCTACACATGTATAATGAACACATGAAGTTATTTGCTCTAACTCCCAATAATATTTTTTTTAAACAATTCACAAAACAGTGTGCTGTAACCACCTTTTCTGCTCGTGGGTGATTTTTGAGTTTGTGTGCACTTTTAAAGAGCTGTAGCTCAGCAATGGAAACATGTCATAAAAAATGTTCTAGTAAACCTTTGGATTTATAGGCTGCTGAAAATGGCAACTTCTGAATGTTTGAATTTTTTCCCCCAAAAGGTCTGGGGTTCTCCAAAAGAAGTGTATTGAGTGATCATCTTCATATTCTAGACATTAGTTTATTAGGATATAACCTTGCTGCAGCAGAAGCAGGATGTCCATCGGATAAAGGGCCTTTGACTTACAGTATAACTTCACAGAGATGGGTTCTACTCAGAAAATCTCAAAAATGGCCCAATAGTCTATGCAAGATTTGACCACGAAAGTCAACTACTGAGGCACTTCAAAAAAATCCCAGATAGAAGCCATATCAGTCAGTCTTGGGGCCAGGAAAAAGTGTCTTTCGTGTTTCATGAAGTTTACAAATAGATCCTTTTCTTCATCATTATGTTGCCAATGTACCAGTGAGCATCATAAACACAGGCTGGTACTGATCATGGTAAGCTTCAGGTTCTGCTTGAGGAAGTGTACAAGTACGCTCCAAGCCAAAGAAAGAGGCATTCTGTTGGATATTGTCCTTGGTGAGATAGGGGAATTAGAGGTGTGTATCGCCTAGTCTCAGACGATACGATATGTATCCCGATACAAGGGGATACGATGCGCGATAGACGATTATTGCGATTATTTTTTTTACTACTTTGGAAACTATTCAGTAAACTAGTCCACCTTCATTAGATTTGTATCAAATACATTTGATCTATCCATCTATCTTATGATATAAATGCTTTTCACTAATGTACTCTTGTGACTGTGTGTTGTATGGTGATTATGTAACTTTGAACAGAAAACAGATTTCTTGGAAACCTAGTAATGAAACCAATTACTGGGGGTGCACGTTTTCTAGTACATATGCACACAGCTGTGGCTCTCGTAATAATCCAGGTCTCTGTCTTTGCTGTAAATGCCAAAGTGAGGCCAAATGTAGAGTTTTAAAAGCGCCCCGGAGCGTCTCATAGCTCTTTCTTTTCCATGATAAAACTTTTCCTGTGTTTCTCGAACTCTCACTAGATTCTAGTGTTACTCAAGCGAGCTGCGCGGTGCGCTGCCATCTAGTGGGCGGGAGTAAAAGTGCAGGACCAAAGAGAGACGCTGCAATGAATATTTCCTAAAAATAGATGTTTAAATATCGATACGGGCGCTTTTTGTATCGATACGAGAATCGCGCAACGTAATATCGCAATATATCGGCGGATCGATATTTTTCAACACCCCTAGAAGAAATGTAGTCCTTCGATATTTTTAGCAGCCTACAAATCCAAAAGTTTACATGTAACATTTTTTATGATTGTTCCTGGAAATATTTTTAGTAGACATGGCACAGATCAAATGTAACGTTAAACATGTTTCCATTGCTGAGCTACAGCTCTTTAAAAGTGCACACAAACGCAAAAGTCACCCGCGAGCAGAAAAGGTGGTTAACCATATAACCCCCGCCATAACCAAGTGCATTTTCTCTGGTTCAGCTTTACCCGAATCCAAAATGTTACAGCCTATAGGCCAGAGTAACGCCTCATTTGAAACACCTACATACAGGTGAAACTCAGAAAATTAGAATATGTGAAAAGGGACTATATTGTAGCTCAAATGGTCACCCTGTCGTTAGCTAATGAATCCAAAACACCTGCAAAGGGTCCCTGAGACTTTAAATGGTCTCTCAGTGGTTCAGTAGAATTCACCATCATGGGGAAGACTGCTGACCTGACAGTTGTGCAGAAAACCATCATTGACACCCTCCATAAGGAGGGAAAGGCTCAAAAGGAAATACAAAAGAAGTATATTAGTTTCACATTTTAAGTTGTATTACAGAAATAAATAAACTTTTTCACGATATATTCTAATTTTCCGAGTTTCACCTGTAATTGATGTAGAAGGATCTTTTTCCTTGTATCGTTGCCGTGTTGTCGTCACTTTGACATTTATTTCATTGCTTTTTTGTTGCGTTTGTCACATTTTTGTCGCTATTTAGACACTTTTTTTTATGAAATTCGGTTCAGGTGGAGGTTAAAAAAAAACACTATTGAGAGTTAGAGCAAATAACTTTGCACGAGTTCATAACACATGTGTAGAAACAAAAAACAAACAAAAAAATCATCTAAATCTGAGAAGATTCTGAGAATTTGGTTGATTTGGGACAGAATGCATACGTGTGCGTCGTACCTGGTATCTCTTGAGTAAACACCAAACTCTGGATAAAAACTTCTCAAATCGAGGATCATCCACACAAGAGTAACGATACAGCAGCTCCTACAAAATAAAACAAGAGTAACGATACAGCAGCTCCTACAAAATAAAAGAGTAACGATACAGCAGCTCCTACAAAATAAAACGATACAGCAGCTCAGGAGGGAGTCAGAAGGGGGGGGGGGGGTCGTACCAGTTTACTGAAGTGCCCGCGGTTCACTTTGACCATCTCTCCTTTGAAGCGCAGACAGGCCACATCGTTCTCGAAGTGCAGCTCCACTCTGGGCAGGACCGGACTGGGCACCGAGAGCCGCAGCGGGTAACAGTAGACCAGGCGGGCACCGGGCACCGGGGCTGAGGGCATACGAATACGAAAACTTTATTGTCCACCAAGGTAGAAATTTGTCTTTGGTATCACCTTTAAGACACATAAAACACATCAACATCCAGAAACATCGTCATGTGGTCATTTTAACTTAAAGTCGAAAAAGGCCAAATTAATGCAGGATAAAGCCTCATCGGGCAAAGAACAGCTTTATGGTGTGTTGCCTAAATACAGCTGCAAAGCAGCGATTATTGTCTTTGCCTTTATGTTTTATATTATTTCAAGTTTTTCTGAATGCTGTATAGAGACCATTAGTCCCTAGCACGTCTCGCTTTGGTTAGCTTTGAAGCTGTTTTGCCATGTATGACCGTATCATCTGCGGACATGAGGGTCGTACAGGTCTAACCCTAACCCTGATGGTAAGTCATTAATTATAGGCCAAACAGGACTGGACCAATTATTGAACCTTGTGGCACTCCCGTAAATAATTGTAATGGAAGGGAATTATGATTATAGACTTTTACACCTTATGTGCAAGCTGAAAGGTATGATTAATATATTCTGAAGTTTCTGTGACAGGATTGAATGGCTGACTGTATCAAATGCTTTGTGCGCTGTTCCCCCTTTGTCTAATGATGACTTGGCTTTTTCCAGTCAAGTCATCAAGTCGTTGAATGATTGGACCTGAATCCAAATGAAAAGGAGCTGTTCTTAAGTTCAAACATTTTCTTAACTACTAGCTTTTCCTCATACTTTGGACACAGTAGGTAAAATACTAATTAGTCTGTAATTAGAAGTTAATTGGGATTACGACTTTTAAAACATTTATATAAATATCCAGTGGGGGAGCTATCGTGCCCAATGTCATTTTTCCGAAGGAAAGCATTTACGACTGATTCATTTGTGTGAACGGGAGCAAGTTTAGTTTTCTCTTAAGTTTTATATTATGTATAGTTTCACATATTATATAGTATATAATCCATAACAAACGTTTCAAATAATTTGGGTAACTTTTGATGCTCCACTTCCTTATTTTATTAGATTATTTTCCAAATTAGAGCTTGTTGTGCTAAATTTCCAGGAGGTAGATTTTATACTATACTTTTAAAAGGGTGGATTCTAGCTTTGCAGAGTTCAAGCCAACAACTACAGAGTCTGTAGTGTTAGTAGGAGGAGCTACCTGTGAGCGCCTCACTGAGGGGCAGAGTCTGTAGTGTTAGTAGGAGGAGCTACCTGTGGGCGCCTCACTGAGGGGCAGAGTCTGTAGTGTTAGTAGGAGGAGCTACCTGTGAGCGCCTCACTGAGGGGCAGAGTCTGTAGTGTTAGTAGGAGGAGCTACCTGTGGGCGCCTCACTGAGGGGCAGAGTCTGTAGTGTTAGTAGGAGGAGTACCTGTGGCGCCTCACTGAGGGGCAGAGTCTGTAGTGTTAGTAGGAGGAGCTACCTGTGGCGCCTCACTGAGGGGCAGAGTCTGTAGTGTGTAGGGAGTAGGGGGGGGGGGGGAGGAGTACCTGTGGGCGCCTCACTGAGGGCAGAGTCTGTAGTGTTAGTAGGAGGAGTTACCTGTGGGCGCCTCACTGAGGGGCAGAGTCTGTAGTGTTAGTAGTAGGAGGAGTTACCTGTGGGCGCCTCACTGAGGGGCAGAGTCTGTAGTGTTAGTAGTAGGAGGAGTTACCTGTGGGCGCCTCACTGAGGGGCAGAGTCTGTAGTGTTAGTAGTAGGAGGAGATACCTGAGGGCGCCTCACTGAGGGGCAGAGTCTGTAGTGTTAGTAGGAGGAGTTACCTGTGGGCGCCTCGCTGGGGGGCGGAGTCTGTAGTAACCCCAGGTGCGTCTGTCGGAGGCGGCGGCTGTAATCCGCTGAGAGCTGGTAAATCTTGGAGCAGATTCCTTCGACCGAGTCTTTAGCCACCGCCGCCACGTGAGGTCCACATTGCAGCCGCAGGTGCTCCAGGCGCTCCTACAGCACAGAGGACAGGGCTCCAGACTAACATTTTATGTTGGTTGTCTTGGTGCGCCCAAGTATTTTCATTGAGGTGCACCACTTTACAAATGTTTCAAATTTTCCTGCGAATAGGATTCACTGCCTGTATTTATTATTTAATATCTTTTGCTCGCTCAATTCATCTTCCATATTCGTACATCGGCCCTGGGTCTCTAAAGCCTGTCCGTCCATGGGAGTGGAACTCTCCTTCTGTGGTTCTCCCCAAGGTTTCTCGTTTCTGAGTTTTTGAGTTTTTCCTTACCGTGCTGGAGAGTCTAAGGACAGGGGTCACCCACGCCGCTCGTCGCCACCCACTGCTGACGCTTATTTGGACTTTATGTTTGCCTGGATACTTGATTCACCTGAACTTTACATTGTCTTATTTACTGCTCTTGTGCAGCCCTATGAGGCAACTCCTGTTGTGATATTGGGCTATACAAAATCATTGATTGATTGATACATAATAATAAATAATATGTTTATGTGCATGAGTCTCATATGTCCGGTGAACTGTGGAATTTTTCTTTTAACATCACACAGCTCTAAAGGAGTGTACTTGCACAATAGGCCAGGATGAATGTGAGTGTGTTTGAGAGTGCGAATGGGGGACGACGGACGCAAATTAGCCCAAGGCTACAGTCCAGAGTGGCGTGTTTACATGCATTAGATCAGGGGTCTCAAACTCATTTGGACTGGGGGCCACAAATGCAAACCCAGTGTTGGTCGGGGGCCGCAACAGACAAAGCCTTTTTTATTAAGTCAATTATGATTTAGCAACTTTTTATTGTTTGCTGTAATATATAGACTGTACATTAAGTATCTGCACATTTTTAAGCTTACAGTGGTTTCCATTTGGCCAAACATTTGCTGAGCTTCTAAATTAGAAATTAATACAGACTTGGACAATTAGTGTTTTTGTAATTAATCTCATTTTGGTTCAGGTACATTGGTTCAGGGCATCAGTGAATGATCTTTCAGGAGTCAGGTCCAGTTTATGTCTGTTAGCCTATTTAGAAAGAAATGCAAAATGTACAATAAATGTCATTTTAATTTAGTGTAGAAAGGCCCAACCAGGGACTGGAGCTGATAATGAGCACTAGCAATAAGCTTCACCTCAAGTAAATAATGTGGAGTCAGTGGCCTCATGCCTTTATGTGACCTACAGTTAGATAATGGATGGGGCTTATATTTTTTACTATCAATGTTGCTGTAATTATTTGCAGTATTTTTATACATTTCCATATTCTCTATTTTTAATGTAACTATGGATCATGTGTTCGCACGTGTCCTTAAGATTAAATTGATAGATATGATGTGCTTCTTGTGTGAGCACACAATGTTGCTCTGAGAGAGAGATGGAGAGAAAAGGCTCCTCACTTTACTGTTGTGATAGCCTGGTTTTTATCATACCCTCGTACTCATTTCGTTTCGTACATGTAGGGAAATTATAATTGAACGGAGTTTACGGATGGCTAAGGCCAGGCTACTGTTGTGACACTTTTAAACACTAATTACGATGTGTTCGCTTTGCAAAGTCATAAAGGTAACGATGGTAAAGGTGCTTTTTGTCATGCTGCAGTGCTGTAACTCTCCCAGCACATGTTTAGCTGAACAACTAAAGTTTCTCCCTCACGTTCTGACAGTCTCCCACCTGTTTCAGAAGCTCCTCTCACATTCCGCTGCTGTTAGTCCGTTTGTGTGTTGAAAACAGTTGATAAATCATCTGCAAAAGCGCCGCATCTCTCTTCCCAGGTCTGATGGTGTGGTCATTCTCACGTCCGCAGTGGCATTGGCGCTACCGCGCGGTGCCTCATGGGAAATGTAGTTCTAACGTGTTTAATGCAATTTACCGGCGGGCCGCATATAATATAAATAAGAAATCATCTCGCAGGCCGCAAAAAATTATCTCGCGGGCCGCATTTGGCCCCCGGGCCGCATGTCTGAGACTCCTGCATTAGATCCATGTGTGTTCATTAACATGCACTGTCCTGACCAAATAAATAAATGTTATATGACATGTGGCTTCTTTTTAAAAAGGATGAAGGCAGTAAAGTGTATTTTACTCCATTTCAAAATAATTGTTTGTTATACTTAATTAAAACAACATGCGGATAAAAATTGAAATTAACTGATGAATTAAATTTTAGTATATTTAACAAGCTTGGCTATTTATTACGTTTCTATAATTCATTTAATTCATTAATGTATTTATTTAATTTATGTCTAAAGTAAGGGGAAATTGATTTTTAGATTGGTCGGGACAGTGCATGTTAATGAACATACATGGGGCTCATGCATGTAAACACGCCACTCCGGATTGTAGCCTTAGGTTCATTTGCATCCGTTGTCTCACACTCGCACTCTCAGACACACTCTCATTCATCCTGGCCTATTGTACATGTTTTAAGTGGTAGCGGAAATAGGAGTACCCGGAGGAAACCTACACAGACACATGGAGAACATGCAAACTCCACACAGAAAGGCCCCGTCCAGGTGGGAATCAAACCCAGGACACTCTAGCTATAAGGCACAAGCGCTAACCGCTGTGCTACCGTGCCGCCCTGATATGCAGATTTACCCATCTGTGATTGGCTGTTAACTCACGTCGAGACTAAAAGTTACTTTCACTTCTGACCAGACGTACATTATGTTTTAACCCTGTAAATAAGATTTAACCTGGACACGTTAAGATGAGAGATTACAGCGAGGACTGCATCTGTTTGTCTGTAGCCTAGCTTTGAAGTTAGCTGCGGCCTGTGAGGTTCTGCGGGCTCGTGGCTGGTTACACAATTTTATTGATTTCATGTAATATTCTAATCTTCTGAGATTTAGAATTTGCTGTTTTTACAAATCTCATTTTGCATGCAATGAGTCTATATCATATATTAGTTTCACATTTTAAAGCAGTACTAAGTAACTCATGCCCCTAGAGGCCATAAGCCCCACTGCAGGTGTCGTAGCATGTGTTTTTTTTCTCATTAATTGTCCGTGAGAGTAAATACTACGCTGACAAAAAGACAAAGGGACAGAGGGATATTGTTCATCCAATTACATAATGGAGATCATTTTCTTCACTCAAACTGCAAATACTGTTTAAGTGGGGCTAGCTCGCAGTTAGCTTTGCCTGTTAGCCTGTTAGCTTCTTCTTCGTGATTACATTAGTGTGTATTGGTTGCTACGGTCGGGTGGCAGTCAAGTTGCAATTGTGGTTTTCGGCCAGAGACACCAGGGGGAGATGAAAGACCCCCCAATCATCCCATTAACACTTGTATTACCCCCAGAGGGACTACGGAAAGGATTTATTAAGCTAAACAAGTTACTTAGTACTCAGGGTTTGTACAGATTTTCTCTTGAGGTTTTCCATGACTTTTCCTTAACAACATTTCCAGGACCCCAATGCCATCATTTTATTAGCCACATTTATTATTCGGCGTACGTATTTATCAGCATTACATTTTCAGTTTGGGATTTTTAAGATTAGGCCTACTGTAGTCAAGACCAGAATACTAGAGAAAGACCAATGAGTACTGAGACCACGACCAGGGCACCTCCTGACTGGGCTGCAAACTCATTTTGAAAAAGGTGACAGTCTACTGGCAAGACCCCCGCAGGCGTGCTCACACTTCTGTGCACGTGCCATAGAGTCTCACTGAGCAAAAAGAACTGGTGAATCACAGGGAATTGATAACAGTGTCACACACACTGCAGTCTAATATATCATTATGAATCACTTTCTATAATGTGCTTCTCTAGACAGGTGTGACAGATACATTCAAGTGGGGTTAGTATAAGGTTTGGGGTCCCCCCAACACATTTAGAGCTTATCATCCTTATTTTCCTGCATTCTAGTGCAATTCAAAAGGTGAAAATGGTCCTAATAATTTTGCCACTTTAAAAAGGAACATTTTATGGTTTTACCTTTGAAACAACTTTAGCTCACACAATGTCACTCACTAAACATCTCACTCTTTTAGCTCTAATGATGTTTCTGAGCATCACAGGCTCCGTATCGCTGTAGAGCAGTGGTCGGGGGCAATAGTAACATTTAGGATCAGTCATTGAACTTTTGGATAAATTGTACAATAAATGGTACTTCTGTGAGCTGTTCTGTCATTGACTTGTACTTAAATAATAAATAAGAAAAGCAGGCGTTCTGCTAAATATTATGGTACATGAGGAGTATTAGGGGTAATATTTTGTAACTCTGGGGATTCACATTTTTACTGTTTATTGTTAATAGCCAGGATTTTGAACAATGGTTGGTTATGCTTTGTGCCAATAGTTTCTCACTGGAGTGAGAAGTAACTGCAAAAGACACAGCCAGGATAAGATACAAATCCTATCGCACGCCTGACCTTATGGCTTTGTTACTTTTATAAATTACTGTTGTGAAGTTACATGGCAAACCTGCGGAGATGCGTCTTTAACCTACTCTAGCCACGGAGACGATAGAGCTGCATGTTTTATTTTACTAACGTAACGTTGTTCAACACACAACGCGATCGTGATAAAACAAACACTAATTTTTTGTTTGAGTTTAGTTCGCTGGGAGTTCACGTCTAATCCGCGCGTATTTGGAGTGGCCTGAAGCGCTGCTCTGGTTGTGGGAAACAAACGCGCGCGGGGAGCGGCTCGGACAGACAGGTAGAAGCCTATGTTTCAAATCAGGCTCATAAACACTGCGCATCGCGCGCGGTGCCTGCTATAGTCCCGTTGTTACGTTATAGCCAAAGAACATGCAAGTATAAAGCACCGGAGTCCTCATGAGCTAATGTAGCCAATTTAAACACTTACATGCAAGAGCGTAGAAACAAGATCCTTGATTCTTTACTCGCCTGAGGAAAAGTCCATCTCCAAATTCACGTTGTCTCCACGGTAATGTGCGGTAGCAGCTAAACTTTCACTACTCTGCTTTGCATCCTCTGGTTTTGTGTTCGTCTATTTATGAAGCCAGCTCCAATCATTTCCTCCATAAGCGCATTATTGTCATCATTTTAGCTCGTATTAGCTATTCAGGGAGCCCAGCTCCTCCAGAGCCCACCATAGACCGTTAAAAAGAGCCCACAGGCGGGGACCTGACGCCGCTACAGGCCTAACAACTGCCTGAATAAAAATGTGCGCCGTGATTCCTCATTTACTTTTGATTTTCCCATTATTTTTTCTACTATATTTTAGGATTCTGAAATAAGTTTCCCAAAATTCCAAAACTTTTCCATGACCTAACAAATTCCAAAACTTTTCCAGGGCCTGGAAATTTGATTTTAAAATTCCATGACTTTTCCAGGATTTCCATGACTACGAACCCCGAGTACTGCTTTAAGTTGTATTACAGAAATAAATTAACTTTTTCATGATATTCTAATAAATAGTAACGTTACCATGTAATCCTCTTTGGAAGCAGAGTGGTCTCGTCGGAGCCAGTTCATCGTGTCTTCAGCGTTCCACTTCACCACCTTCCTACTCTCAGGGCTGGCATTCCTGAGGACACACCCACCATGAGGACACACCCACTAGAGCGAGGACACGCCCACCAGAGCCGGTCATCTGTCATGGGTTCGGATGCTCGGCCTCTCGTCTGATTCTCTTGCGGCGAGAGGCCCAACTAAACCCAGTCTAGACGATGGCTGAACATTCATCTGAGTGTGTGTACCTGGAGTCGATCATCTTCTTGGCCGCCTCGGCGTACTTGAACAGCAGTTTTCGAGCCTCTTCTTTGTATTTGATCCGAGCCAATCTGAAAAACAACATTTGGACGTTTAAACTCTCTCTAGATTAACTGAAACATGGAGCAGTTATAGATCTGCTTGGAATCCACGCGACGCACAGAATCCCCCTGACAACCCTCTGTAATTGAAATATGTTTGTTACCAGGTAACAGGCAATGCCTAATATTAATTCACCTTTTGTTGTCAAATGGTGATGCCATTTCCTCATATGTGAATGTCAGAAAATGGCTTTGACTTTATCGCGCACTTTTACTCGGGAAAGAACCACAAACGAAGAAGATCTTTGTGAGACTGGTTGGGGGAAACATCTATTTAGGCCAATATTCTCAGCAGAGGTTCCGCTAGACTTTTTTTTGTCGGCCACTTTGGCTGGCTGGGTTGTAAAATGTCGGCCATTCACAAGAATTACCGGCCATTAAAAATATAGAGCCTATAATGAATGTGGTGTATTATCAATAACAATCTACATTTAGACCGAGTGCTACACGAGTGCTTTAGTGAGTCCAAAACAAGGCTATTTCTAATAAAAGAATGACGGGAGAAAAATGTAACAACAACTCAAATCCAAACATAAAGTTGTGCGCGTGGAGACGATAGAGGATGTACCCGCTTGACAGAAGGAATCTATGACCCGAACTCTGTCCAGATCTGACCGCGCATCAGCTGCACACACGAGGGCTGGGCTGTAGGATGCCATTCCGCGCTTTAACGTGGCTTCAGGTGTAACATTAGCAACGTCTCTAACCGCTGAAATATTCTGGCGGGACAAATTGACAATGCTCAAGTCACCAAAAGTCAGTCTCAAGCGATGCACCCCGGACCCAGCTCTGACACACTCAAGAGCGGCTCTGAACACCGGTGACTAAACCGAGGCGTCTGCGCAGACTGACCGAGGGAAGCGCCTCTAAACCCGGCCACTCTCCCAGGAAGAGCCGCTGTGGGACAGTGAGTCAGTCTGACTGAACACACGGAGTTTACAGAATATCCTTATCGAATTTATCAGCTGCTGAGTTCTTAACACACTTTTATAAAAGTAAATGTACCTGTAGTTCGCCGTTTTCTTGGAAAATGTGACGAACCACGAAGAAAAAGCGTAACATATCCAGAGAGCGATGAAGGCTCCCACCCTCATTGTGACTGTGTACCGCCCCCCCCAAAGCCCTCTTCTGTTTTTATCAGTGAATTTACATCTGTTTTAGCAGATCTGTGTGCCATGACCCCTAACGTAATCTTAACTGGTGATTTAAATTTTCACATTGATAAACCCAGTGACCCGCTCTGCAGAGATTTCATTAACACATTGGACAGTTTTGATATTGGTCAGTTTGTTGATTTTCCAACCCACAATAAAGGTCACACACTGGATTTAATTTGCTGCTCTGGACTCAAACCTTATAATATCAGTGCATTCGACCTCCCCATTTCTGATCATAAGTTTGTCATCTACAATGTTTCTATTCCCAAGTCCAACTCAGTCAAACAACGTTCCATAACATTTCGGAATATAAAAAATATCAATATAATAGACTTGGACAATGATCTGTCTGCCCGATTTGCCACCTTCAGTCAACAATCGTCCTCCCCTTCTGATCAATACAATACCACCCTTCTTTCTGTACTTGATACTTTGGCACCTCTTCGAACACGTGCTGTCACCTTCACTAAAACTTCCCCCGGTTCACACCTGACCTCCATCTACAAAAACAACAATGTCGCCGTTTGGAACGTCTTTCTAAAAAATCTGGACTGGTTATAAATCAGCAAATGTACAATGATAATGTTACCACCTACAAAAATGCTCCAATATAGCCAAACAGGATTATTTTGCTAATATCATTAATCGACAAAAAACAAACACAAGAACACTTTTCTCTACAGTTCAAAAGCTCACCAAACCACCTGAAACCACTAATCATTTTACCTCTGCCTCTCATTGCCAGCATTTTTTGGACTTTCTACACAACAAGATTGATTCAATACATAAACTCCTCCCTACATCTTCTCCATCACACTCCGACAACTGTTGGTCAACGTTGCCACCACCTACCAACACCCTGTCAGAGTTTTGTTTACCGTCAATACAGCAAATTTCTAAGCTGTCTTTCCTGTCTACCCACACTTGCTCCTGTCTTACTGACCGTAGTCAATTCATCCTTGTCCACCGGTATTGTCCCACATTCACTCAAAATGGCCTCTGTCACACCTCTGATCAAAAAACCTGGTGCAGACCCCAAAAACTTTAATAACTACCGCCCCATTTCTAACCTTCCATTTACTGCCAAACTACTTGAGCGAACAGTTGCAGCTCAACTTCAGGATCACCTTCAATCAAATAATCTGTTTGAACCTTTTCAATCCGGTTTTCGCACCAAACACAGCACCGAAACGGCTCTTGTCAAAATAACCAATGATCTTCTTCAAGCAGCAGACTCAGGCCTTCTCTCCATTCTCATCCTCCTCGACCTCAGTGCCGCCTTTGATACCATCTCTCACTCAGTTTTGCTTGAGCGTCTGGCTGGCACTGGGGTCACAGCACTGCTCTCCTATGGTTCACATCCTACCTCACCGACTGAGAACAATTCATTCAGGTCAAAAACATCAAATCTTCTCCATCACCATTACATCACGGGGTTCCCCAAGGCTCAGTTTTAGGTCCACTCTTGTTTTTAATTTACATTCTTCCCCTTGGCAATATTTTTCGCTACTTTGGTGTTCAGTTTCATTGTTATGCTGATGATACACAACTTTATCTGTCCACAAAACCCGGTTCCACTTGCCCCACCACATTAACCAACTGTTTACAGGCCATTACAGCTTGGATGTCAGCAAACAAACTCAAACTCAACGGCAATAAAAGTGAAATACTATTTATGGGCTCTAAATCCACTCTATCCAAATCCCCACCCTTCAATATTTGCATTGACGGCTGCCTGGTTCCCGTCTCTCCCCAAGTTAAAAGCTTGGGTGTCATACTGGACTCCACACTTTCATTCTCCTCCCACATAAACAATACTATCCGCGCAGCCTTCTTCCACCTACGCAACATCTCCCGACTCCGCCCGTCTCTCTCACAACACTCCACCCAAGTACTTGTTCATGCTCTTGTTACGTCACGCCTGGATTACTGTAATGCTCTCCTCACTGGCCTCCCCCAGAAACTCATCCAACGACTCCAAAATGTCCATAACGCTGCAGCACGAATAATAACTCGAACCAAATCCATAGAGCACATCACACCGGTCCTCATCCAACTCCACTGGCTCCCCGTAACCCACAGAATCCAGTACAAACTCCTCCTGCTCACATTTAAGGCACTCCATAATCTAGCTCCTCCATACCTGTCTAACCTGCTTCACCTTTACACTCCGTCCCGTTCCCTCCGCTCATCCTCTGCTGGTCTCCTCTCCATCCCCACAGTACGAATGGTCACTATGGGTGCCAGAGCATTCAGCTACTCTGCCCCAAAGCTCTGGAACACTTTACCTCAGCCCCTCCGTCAACTGGACTCTTTAATTACTTTCAAAACCCAACTCAAGACTTTCCTTTTTAAATCTGCACATGCATTGTGATTTTATCAGTGATTTTATATAAATTTTTATTTTGTGTTCTTAATTGTAAGGTGTCCTTGGGTGACTTGAAAGGCGCCATCAAATAAAATGAATTATTATTATTATTATTATTATTATTATTATTATTATTATTATTATTATTATTATTAAGGCGCTTCAACTGCGCTTTGTAAAATGGGCTACGGGCGTAAGTCGAAACTTTTTTTGATAGAAATATTGAACCTTTTTTAATATTTAGGCCTGTCTCGAAAACACGTTGTCATGTTAGTCACTGGCTTAGGTCAAATGTTAATATATTTTTCTATATTCTTTTTTTTATTTATTTTTTTACCGTCAGCCAATTTGGCCGATGGAAATCATTTTTACCGGCCATTTGCTTTTCAAACCGGCCAAAAGCCGGCTACAGCCGGCTAACGGAAACCCTGATTCTCAGTGAGAAATGTCTGAAAGATGAATTTTTCTGTCTCTAGTTAATTGAGGAGGCTCAGACAGATGTATATTCTGTTTCCTTCCTCTTTCAGAGCTGCCACTGATGCTACTATACCATTTTGTACAACTTCTGAGCCGCTATAGTTCAAGTGAAGATCATCGTTAACTGTGGAAAATATTTAAAACGTAATCTTCACAAAGAGATAAAAGGAAAACTTTTTCAGAAATAAATATAACCTTTATAGCATTTGATGTTCATCGTTCCCGGCTTCATGGTCATTTCCTTTGTGGTGACATTTGGACGACGTTTCAGTGGCGTTTTGTATTGTCTTATTGGTTTCGCTTTGTTTATGATATCTGCTTACTGTTACTTTGTGTTCATTTTTTCTGTTTGTTGTTATGTGGTCTTTCCCATCTCTCAACAGCAACCTGCCCTGGGACGACAGATGAAAATTAGCCATCACTCGCATAATTAATATTCAATTAATATTAAGTGACTTAATATTCACTGTCCCATCTTAAATAAATAAATAAAATAAATGTAGGTGACGTTTGGGACGATAAGGTGCCTTTCAGGGGAAAATTGTGTATGTTTGGTCTTGTTAGGGTGATATTTACCGTATGGGAATGTCGCCCATCACCTCCCTGAACATGGAGGGGGAGATGGGCGGGTCGCATTCGCTCGGCAGAAGAGGGTCCAGGCCTTTGTCGATGACTTTTCTCTCCAGGAGCCAGCGGTTAAAGGACTCTCGAGGAGGGTCTATACCTGCACACACACAAGGACGGGTATCAGCAGGAATAGCAGTATTGTCATTGTAGTAGTATTAAGTAGTGCAGTAGCAGTAGTAGTACCCTCTCGTTGCAGGCACAGCTCGTGGTAGTGCTGCCGCAGCTTGGTGACCAGCTGAGCTCTCTGTAGTTCGATCTCTGGATGAGGAGGCAGCAGAGGAAGAGGAGGTCTCTCTTTGATCACTGCATTAGTCTGAACATCCAGGTCCCAGTAGATCCTGCAAAATAAACCTCACTGCAGTCGAAGTAAACTCTTCTATGTTCAAAATAAACCTCATCACAATCAAAATAAAGTCTACTAGTCTAGTGATGGACGCAAGGATCCAGTGGTACTTACACGGCGGGTTTGTAGGGGGCGGGGGTGGGCGTGGAGGGTGTGGCGGGGGTAGCAGGAACGCCCGTTGTGGCGGGTGCAGTGGGTGTAGACGGTGTAGAAGGCGAAGTGAGCGTCTGCCTCTCCTCCGGGGCCCAGGGTTTGACTCCAGGCGTGGAGGGAGAGATGGGCGTGCTGGGCTCCACCTGGAACACACATGGGATCAGTGTGGCCGCTCTCAGTCACGTGACCAGTGTGGCCGCTCTCAGTCACGTGACCAGTGTGGCCGCTCTCAGTCACGTGACCAGAGTGGCCGCTCAGTCACGGTTTAGTCATTCCTAAATGTGACGTTTTTGTCCATTTCAGCAAAGCGTTAGTATGTGAACATAGAGTGTTGGTGGATAATTGTTTGTTTTTTAAGTGCATCAGGGGTATGCAACGTACGTCAGGCCCGGGGGCCAAAACCTCAATCATAGAACCTCTGCCCCTCACGTTGATTTTGAGGAATATTACACAAATCAGAGATCAAACGACCATTAAATTCTCTAAAATGTGAAAAATACATTCAATTCCTTAAAATTTCTAAGCAGAACACCCCGCTAGGCCATATATGATACAACACTGGCATTTTAGAAAGTGATCGCACGTTCACACCAAACGCGTCAGGTTTACATTCAAAATATATGGTGGACGTCGAGAGATCCCGCAGTGCATCTCTCACCTCATGTGCAGCGAGAGATGCACATGAGGTCACGGTCAACACTCGCGTTTTAAAGCTTTGCGAGCGTCGACCGATCAGGCGCTTTCCCCAAGCGGAGCCATCGGCGTCAGCACAAGGCTTTACTTTCGCCAGAATTGGTCTTTTGACGAAGAAAATCGGCCTCCACCAAACAAACTTGCCTACCCCAATGTATATTAAGAGCAAGTCGCTACTTTAAACTTCTGAGCTTCTATAGAGTCTCATTTTACAAAACTGTCTCTTAAGGTCAACAATAGGAACTATACATTTCTCCATTATGAGATTAATAAAGTCTGATCTTATACATGTTTAGTAGATGAATAAATAAAGTAGAGTTCGCTCGTCAGGATAATGAGACCGATTTTTAGCCCTGATTCTCCCCTTCAGCCTTAACCTCTTCACCCTCACCTGACCAGAGCATATTGTCTTCAGTTCGACTTTACCCAAATCTAAAAGCTTCTCTTCAAAAAAAAAAGATGAAAAAGCCACACAAAAAAAAGTGTTAAAACGCCGATACTAAAATACTGGAAGATCTGCACATTTACAATATCGGGTTCATCTCCAATGTCAAGAAATGTGTGGAAAATTTGGGGAATATTAGTAAATAAAATAGATAAAATGAAATAAATAAATAAAAAAAGCTAAAGTGGGGCAAACATTGGGTACAAAAAAAATTTTTTATTGCGTTATTTCGCTAGTTTTGCGATAAAACGCAATAATTATTGCGAAATAACGCAATCATATTTGGGTAGAGAACGAGGCCGCTTACAGCGTCTACGGCGTATAGACGCTATACGCCATCATCCTCCACACACAATGGAGCATGAATGGGGGAAATTAATTGATCTTTATTTCGAATTGGGTTTAAAATACAAATAATCAAGATTAGTGCTGCCAACAGACATATTAATGTAGCCTAAGTGAAAGACATCTTATTGTATTACGTGGAAGCTGTACGAGCTGTTAGAGGGTGTCCCAGAGTCATAAGAGGTGATCTTGGGACAGATTTCAGATTAGCACAGCCAGGCCCCGAGATCGGGGGAGAGGGTCACTCCCCTGCCGCTGTCAAAACTGGCCTGAATTTGCGATCATATCCACCAACCCCGTGAATTTCGTCGCTTGTCCCCAAACAACTACGTGCGCCTTTACGCATCTTCCCCACTCTGAAGCAGCGCTGTGTCGAGGCACCAGCGTGGACAAGCACCAGGATCGTCTGGAAATGCTCCAGCGCTTCCACCCATCCCGTCAAGAGCATGAATGGGGGAATTTAATTGATCTTTATTTCGAATTGGATTTAAATTACAAAGAATTAACATTAGTGTTGGTCAACAGGAGAAAGGAAGACGTGCATTCTCCTCAGGGAATTGGATCCAAACGGTGTGTCCAGAAGGCAAGCTAGGAGACTTCAAAGAAGTCTTTTTCAGAGGACCTAACTTTATCTGGCATATTGACTTTTACGATAAGTTGAAGAATTCATAAATTCAGCATTTAGTACAGACTTGGGCGCTGGTAATCCCCGAACCAAAAGAGCGCACAATAATCCAGAGGCAAAGGTGTTGCGTGCAGGGAGAGGGTCGTTTTCGTTCTCAGACAGGCCAAACTGTTAATTCAAGAGAAGCCAACGCTCCTTGACGGGATGGGTGGAAGCGCTGGAGCATTTTGGGACGAACCTGGTGCCTGTCCGCGTGCTGGTGCCAATGACACTTAGCGCAGCTGCAGTGGGTAAGATGCGTAAAGCCTTTACGCAGCTATTTGGGGACACGCGACAACATTCACCCCCGGGTTGGTGGATAGTTGATCGTAAATTCAGGCCAGTTTTGTGCAGAGACTGACTGAAAGTTGCAGGTGCTGAATCTGTACGTATTATGTGGCTATGAGGTCCATGGGACGTGGGCTGCGCAACACAGGAATCTGGGGATAACACCTCCACAATCAGCTAGACATCGGCAGGGGAGTGACCCTCTCCCCTGATCTCGGGGCCTGGCTGTGCTAATCTGAAATCTGTCCCAAGATCACCTCTTATGACTCTGGGACACCCTCCAACAACTCGTACAGCTTCCACGTAATACAATAAGATGTCTTTCACTTAGGCTACATTAATATGTCTGTTGGCAGCACTAATCTTGATTCTTTGTATTTTAAACCCAATTCAAAATAAAGATCAATTAATTTCCCCCATTCATGCTCCATTGTGTGTGGAGGATGATAGCGTATAGCGTCTATACGCCGTAGACGCTGTAAGCGGCCTCGTTCTCTACCCAAATATGATTGCGTTATTTCGCAATAATTATTGCGTTTTATCGCAAAACCTTTGCGTTATTTTGCAAAGTATTGCGAAATAACGCAATAAAAAAAATTCTCGTCATGTCCCCTGGCGGGCTCCGTAAATCTCTTACCCTCCACTTTAACCAAGAGCATTTTTTCCAGTTTGGCTTAAAAGCTCTAAAAGCTTCTTGGCCAGTGTAACAGCTCATTTGAAAGCTAAGACCTGCAAAACTGATGTTTTTTTGTTTTCGTCTTTTTGTTGTCGTGGTTTTTGCACGTTTTTGTTGCTTTTCATCACTTTAAAAAAAAAAATTGATGCTTTTTTGTTTCATTTCTATCCGTTTTTCATCTCATTTTTGTGGCTATTTTGACACTTTTCAAGAAGCTTTTAGATCTGGGTAAAGCCAAACTGGAGAAAATGTGCTCGGTTCAGGCGGGGGTTAAGAGGTTAATCCTGTCCCTGAACCCAAAGCATCAAAACTTGGATCTAAACAGATTTTTTTCAGTTCCTGTTTTCGATACTTTCACTTTTTCGATGCCAGCAGAACCTTAAACTTTTTTGCCGATACCACACTGGTGTCGTTTAACGGTCCCCAGCCCTGGTTGTGAGTGAAATGGATGTTTGACGTGCTGATTTTTCCGTGTGCCTGCACCACACACTGTACAACTCAAACTGTTTTTATCTCCGTGTGTGAGGGCTCTCAGGTTTGAGAAATCTGCCTATGATTTTAAAATCTTCTGGTGTGAACCAGGCTTTATTGACCCTGCAGAGAGCTGGTTACTCAGACAGACCTTGGGCCGCTTGTTGCTGCTCTGCTCCTCTGACATTCGTCTCTTTCGGCCGTTGGCGTCGCCTTCGGCCGGCGCCGCGTTCAGCCCCAGCGGGTCAGACTGCAGAGAGAGAGAGAGGTCAGTACTGTACAGCATCTGAGGTCAGGGGTTAACGGAGGACACACTCACGATGACGTCGTGCTGACCCAGGACGGGCACCTCCCACAGGCTCTGATTGGTGAATCTGTTAAAGTAATACGGACGATTCTCTCTGCGACTCCAGCATTTAGACCAGCCCGCCTGCACCAGCTCATCTGCAACACACACTCCAGAGATTAGTCTACTCTGCACCCAGTTTAGTTTATTGACGTAAAAACAAGTTAACCTCTTGACCCCCACCTGAACCGAGCACATTTCAGGGCTGCAAACTCACACGTGCGCACGCTCCTGTGCACGTGCCACATTAAAGTATCACTGAGCAAAAAGGACTGGTGAATCACTGGAGATTGATCACACATCACACGTCTGATATATCATTATGAATCGATTTCTATAATTCTCCAAAATTGTGTATCTGACAGATGTGACAATGTCAGACACATTAAGTGGGGGTTTGGATAAGGTTTGGAGCCCCCCAAGAAATGTACAGCTCATCATCCTAAGCGAAAATTGTCCTAAGATTTAACCACTTTAAAAAGGAACATTTTTTATAGTTTTACTATTGAAACAAAAGATTTGAAATAACTTTAGCTCACACAATGTCACTCACTCTTTTAGCTCTAATGTTGTTTCTGAGCATCACAGGCTCCATCACTGTAGGGCAGCGATCAGAATCACAATCATTTATTAATGGCCACACAACATAGGATAGGAGCAATAGTAACATTTAGGCTCATAGAACATTTGGATTAATTATACAATAAATGGTATGTTCTGTCATTTGTGCTTGAGTAATTATTATTTAAAAAGAAATGCAGGATTTCTGCTAAAATATTATGGTGCACGTGCTACACGTGGATACCAAACATGTCGTTACCTGGGAGTTCTGGAGGCTTGGCGGGCGTGTTTGGTGAGAGGGGCGGAGCTTGTGAGGAGGCGGGGCCGTCGTCTCCCTTCACTGAAGCCGGATCAGACGCCATCTTGGACTCGTCCACTCTGTAACCACACATGTAGGACGTCATTACGGGAACCAAAATGGGTCAAAATGATGAAAAACAAGTGGAAAATGACAGAAAACAACTCAAACGCTAGAGTTTAAGGATAAATGCATGAGGAAAAATGATAACCACTCTGCCACAGTAGTTACTGATGTTATTGCGGTGACCTTTATTATCTACGTCTAACCTTTTTCTGACTGATGTTTACAAATGATGCATAATAAACGTGTCTAAAGCAACATGTTTTATTTGGAAATTAGCTTCAGTTTGACTAAAGGATACTTATACATGTTTATCTAAAATGGTACAAAATTTAACTTTTATTATAAATTCGGATGATTATTCCAAAGTATTTAATCTACAGGCGATAAGAAAAATAACATTTAAATAACTTTAGACTAAACAATCTGGTTTGCTTTAAGGTCCAATTGAAGTCTCTATATGAAGGCACTACAGTATACCCGATTTTTTTCTTGTAGAAAAGAAAACTGTCCTCCTTTGGTCTATTATAAAAAAGAGCTGGGCGCCGTTTAACGACACCAGTCTGGTATCGAAAAAATGAAAGTACTGAAAGCAGGAACCGAAAAAAAACGTTTTAATGCTGTTGGTCCAGGGACAGCATGAAAGGAAATTAATTTTTCTTACACCTTTTTTTTATTTTTGTCCCCATGTTTTCTCATTGTCCCAATTTTTCCCCTGATTTTTATTACTAATAGTCTCTATTTCCACCAATTTTTTCAAAATTTTCCACAATTTTTTCTCTATTTTTGCCCCTCTTTTTAAACACAATTTTTCCATAACCTCTTACCCCTTCTTTTTTTAAACTCTCTTTTGTTGCTTCTTTGTCCTGTTTTTGTAATTTTTTTTTTTTTAATTGCTTTTGCAGAACGTTTTTGTCGCTCTTAAGTCAGTTTTGTGTTGGTCACTTTTCTTATTGTTTCTTTCTTATTTATTCTCATCTTATTGTTGCTTTTCCGACACGTTTCGTTTGTTATGACGCTTTTTTCATGAAGCTTTTAGATTTGGGTAAAGCCAAACTGGAGAAAATGTGCTCGGTTCAGGTGGGGGTTAAGAGGTTAATTTCTTCCGGGTTCCCCCATTTTTATTCCAAATGTTAACAAATTTTCCCCACATTTCTTGACATTGGAGATGAACCCGATATTGTGAATGTGCAGATCTTCCAAACATTATTGTTCCGTTTTATGGTTCTAGACGACTAATATTTTAGTATAGGTATTGTTTCGAAAACCAAGTATCATTAAAGTACCAGTACCAACCCTAGTTGTAATTTGGGATGTCCCGATCTGATATTCAGTATCGGTAGCCGATCCGGACATTTTGAGAGTATCGGAGCAGATTTAATGACTGGAGTGGGTCCGATTCCCTAAAGACGACCTAAATCTGCAGCGGTTTCGACCTGCAGGTTCACCACAGCGCTGCGGTAAACCTGCAGGCCGGAGCGACTGCAGATTCAGGACCATAAAGCCATTGCTAAGCAAGGCTAGTACCGCTAACAACCGCTAACACCTGCAGCTGAACTCTCACTGAGGATGAGAACATAATAATGTCAGAGAAAAGGTCCTCGTTTCCTTTTAGCTTTTACTGGAGGTGTCAGAAAGAATCCAGTCCAACAGGAGATGAGATGCTCTGTAGGTAGCACTTTGTTTTTGCAGAATACGGATCCATGTGCTCATAGTGTTTATGTTTTTTTACAGGCCCTGAATATAATACAATAGACCATAATGTCTTTCAGAATCAGAGCTGAAACTATCAAATCTGCTGCTGTCGTTTTGTGAAGGGGATTAAAATGCTGCAATTATAAAAACTATCCACCCATCCATCCATTTTCCGTTGCCGGGTCGTGGGGCAGCCGTTGGAGCTGAACCAAATCACATTTAAACACAGTTAATGTAATTATTTCATCTAAATGACGGTGGATACTAGGGGTGTTGAAAAATATCGATTCGCCGATATATCGCGATATTACGTCGCGCGATTCTCGTATCGATACAAAAAGCGCCCATATCGATATTTAAACATCTATTTTTGGGGAAATATTCATTGCAGCATCTCTCTTTGGTCCTGCACTTTTACTCCCGCCCGCTAGATGGCAGCGCACCGCGCAGCCCGCTTGAGTAACACTAGTGCTGCATCCGAAACCACTAAATTGGTAAGAGGTCTTACGCCAAACCGGATGTGCGTCAGCGTCCGCCATGATAAGATGCGTCCGAATTGGTCTGCCAGTTAGTAAGGAGTTAGGGAAAGTGGCCTGTTTGCTAACTATCATAGCCACTTTAGCATAGGGACCTCTGATGCTAACTTACTGGCGATTAGGAGCCATGTGCCATCCCATAAGCCACTGCGGCAATCTCCCCACCCCCCTCGCCCCCACCCTCGAGTGATTCATGCGCAACCACTGTTGATTGACAGGTGCACATTTGATAAAAAATAAAAAATAAGATTCTGCACAAGCCAAACTTTATAAAAGTGACAAAATACATGTTAGAGTCACCACAGCACAGTCACATGGTTTTAAAGAGCCTTCTCAGTAAGTAAGTAGTTTGTGCTTTTGTTTTCATTTAGTAGAAACTTAAGCCACATGGTTAATTTGCATACTGTAGCTTTATGAAACAGCTGTTGAGATAACATAAAGGGAAATGTGAAGGATCATTTGGATGTTTCTCTTTCTTTCTTTTCTTTTTTTCCCGCCTTAAATGTCTTTATTTGGACACTATGTTGTTGTTGGACAATATACAGTAGGGGGCGGTATGCGCTTTTGTTTGGCTTGCACTGAACTTTAAAGAAGAAGAACAGCTGTTGGTGATGTCACTTCCCCTTCCCCTGGGTAAGGACGGTCGAATTGGGCAAATGCTGCTGAAGCTCTAGTTCACTAACTGGATAGAGATCTAACAGTTGACCCCATGAAAGGTTAAGGATTAGTAGCTAGTGTTAGTACTTAGAGGCGACAATTTAATGGTTTCGGATGCAGCCTAGAATTTAGTGAGAGTTAGAGAAACACAGGAAGAGCTTAGCATGGAAAAGAAAGAGCTATGAGACGCTACGGGGCTCTTTTAAAACTGTACATTTGGCTTTGGCTTTTACAGCAAAGACAGAGACCTGGATTATTACGAGAGCCACAGCTTTGTGCATATTGCTGAGTGCGTCGCCGCTGCGTTTGGAGAGGATTTATCTTCGTAGCATGGATTTCTTCGTAGCATTTTATTACGGAATTAAACGAAGCCGAGGGGAAACTAAATACAGCAGGCTCATGTTAAACCTGTGTCTCGCCACTGCAGTACTACGACACAAGTTTAAAAAGAGCCTGCTGTATGTAGTTTCCCCTCTGCTTCAGTTGTGTGCTACTGCTGCGCGTGATGCCCGTGTCATTATGTCCCTGATCTACGAGTGACACCCGTTGTGGAGTAGACACGATTTTAAATGCCCCGTCTGAGTTATTGTATATTTTAATGGATGAAACCCATAATAGTTACTGATCGCCAAGGACTCCCAACTATAGAAATACTAGAAAACGTGCATCCCCAGTAATTGGTTTCATTACTAGGTTTCCAAGAAATCTGTTTTCCGTTCAAAGGTACATAATCACCATAAACACCACAGTCACAAGCACATTAGTGAAAAGCATTTATATCATAAGATGGATAGATCAAATGTATTTGATACAAATCTAATGAAGGTGGACTAGTTTACTGAATAGTTGTTTCCAAAGTAGTAAAAAAATAATCACAATAATCGTCTAATTCTTCAATATCGGGATATATCGTATCGTATCGTGACCCTTGTATCGGGATACGTATCGTATCGCCTGAGACTAGGCGATACACACCCCTAGTGGATACCCTCTACTTTGAGGTGCACGTTAGCTGGCACTGACTGTGGTGCACTCTGTGTGCTGAGTCTCCGGCAATGACACAATACTTTAATAATTTGTTGTGGTTGACATAGCAATACCAAGTGATTTCAACATCAGGAAAAAGGAACATGACAAACTAGAGAAATACCAGGGGCTCAGAGAAGAGCTAGAGAAGGCCTGGAGAGTGAAAGCATCAGTGGTGCCTGTGGTCGTTGGGGCACTCGGGGCAGTGACCCCCAAACTGGAGGAGTGGCTCCAGCAGATCCCAGGAAATACATCAGACATCTCGGTCCAGAAAAGTGCAGTTCTAGGAACAGCAAAGATACTGCGCAGAACCCTCAAGCTCCCAGGCCTCTGGTAGAGGACCCGAGCTTGGAGGAAAAAGAGACCGCCCGCGGAGGGTGAGGAAGAGTTTTTTTTTTTTTTACACACTCATACACAGTCCCTCGCGAAAGTACTAATACACCTTGAACCTTTGCACATTTTGTCATGTTAACAACCATAAAATTTTTTACTGAAAGTTCACACACAAGTAACAGACTGTGAAGTGAAAGCAAAATGATACATGATTCTGTTATTTTACAAAAAATAGAAAAGTGAAAAGTGGGGCGTGCATAAGTATTCATACAGCATGACTTAATACTTTGTGGAACCCCCTTTTGCTGCAATAACAGCAGCGAGTCTTCTGGGGTATGACTCTACAAGGTTTGCACATCTAGAGACTGACATTTTAGCCCATTCCTCTTTACAAAACAACTCAAGCTCTGTCAAATTAGAAGGAGAGCGTTTGTGAACAGCAGTTTTCAGGTCTTTCCACAGATTTTCAATAGGATTTAGGTCAGGACTTTGACTGGGCCATTCTAACACATTAATATGTTTGTTTTAAACCATTCCATTGTAGATTTAGCTTTGTGTTTAGGGTCATTGTCCTGCTGGAAGGTGAATCTCCGCCCCAGCCTCAATTCTCTTACTGACTCCAGCAGGTTTTCCTCCAAAATGTCTCTGTATTTGGCTCCATCCATCTTCCCAACTATTCTTACAATCTTCCCAGTCCCCACTGAGGAAAAGCAGCCCCATAGCATGATGCTCCTCCCACCATATTTGACACTGGGGATGGTGCACTCAGGACGATGAGCAGTTTTAGGTTTGCTCCATACATAACGTTTTGTATTTGGGCCAAAAAGTTCAATTTTAGTCTCATCTGACCAAAGCACCTTCTGCCACATGGTAGCTGTGTCCTCCATATGACTTCTAGCAAACATGTACATGCACCCATGTACAGATTCCCCCAGCTCAGCAGTACGTCGCAGCTCCTCCAGAGTTATCTTAGGGCACTTGGTTGCATTTCTGACCAGTGCTCTCCTTGTTCGGTCTGTTAGTTTAGGTGGACGGCCGTGTCTTGGTAAGTTCACAGTGGTGTTATTAGGGATGTCACGGTTACCGGTGTAGCGGTAAACCCCGGTAATAATTACTGTCTTGTTTTTGAAAAACTATATTATCTCAGTGGATTACTGCGCCCGCGGTGTAGGCAAAGTGAGCCTCACCAGCCGCCGTCTCATCTGCTGAACGCGCACTCCAAAGCTTACAACCAAAACAAAACTTTCTCGAAGCTGGAATCATGTCCGAGACGACAGCGCTCAGGACGTCTATCAGCCTTCAAACAGGACCAAGTCTGAAGTCTGGGCATATTTTGGGTATTTTAAGAAAGCCGAAGGACAGTTGATAGAAGACAGTTATCCTGTTTGCGGAAACGTGCAGGACAAAAGTGTCTCTAAAAGCAGCAATACTTCGAACCTCATGACTCACCTGTGTGACCATCACCACTAGTGCTGGGCGATATGGAAAAAACTTATATCACGATATGGATTATTTTATATCACGATAACGATACATATCACGATATACCACAATAAAGTCAGTTTTCAGTTATTCTTTGAAAAGTTTGACAAAAATATCATTGCTTACTTTTTTTCAACTTTATTTTGAAGCAGTGGTTTTGCTATGGATAATTTTTATAGCATATATTGTCAATGTCAGGAAAAATGTGAGACTGCAGGATAAATGGGCTAAACATGATCTGACCAGAGTCAACACGAATTTAACAACAGAAATGTGTAAACTCGTGCGTAGAGAACGCCTTACTCAGAGCATCATCTGCTCCTCAATATCAAGGCTCATATTACACTAAAACAAATGTAAATTGGAGCTTATTATCGCCATTTTCTCAACTTTAATGTAATGTTTAAGAAACAGTGGGCGAGCAGTTTGTATTGTACGTCTTTAGCTGCTCTACGCGCTGCCCGATCCGTCTCTTACCTCCTGCACCACGCCTCTCCTCTCTTCTCTCTCGTGTGTTTAATCCAGATCCACGCGCTAAAAAGATCCATCACTAAAAAGCTGTTTAGTTGCCGTGCGTAAAGCAGAGTGAAACCACGCGGTGTTTAACAGGGAGAGAGAGCCCCGCGTGTACGTCCATTAGATGTCGCCGTTGCTACAGCAGGTGTGGCGGCGGACAGAGATATCGTAAAGCAGGGTGGTGTCGCAAAACCACAAGGCAGAGTTTCTTTGCGAAAAAGTTCTTTTTTATTCTTGTTTATAATCACTTAATATAAACTTAGACGATGCATAGTGACAAGACAACACTAATACATTCTTGTGGCCTGTTTAATGAAATATTTGCTTTAATAATTGATTAAATTAGGTTAGAAACGATAGAAGAGAAATGGCACGATAGGCACTTTTCGATCGTCCCCACGATATGTATCGTCATATCGCCCAGCACTAATCACCACCACTCTACAGCCAATGCAAGTAAGTTAACGTTAGCGTTTTAGCAGAAATGCATGATGTGGGGACTTTGGGTTGAGGGAGAATGTAACGAGTCGCCCCATATGCAGCCGCACCGGCGCCACCGCCAGCATATAAACTGTGTCGCGGATACCTCCATATTGAAATGTTAAAGTTGGTGGCCAATGCAATAGATTCACTCTCGCCGCATTATTATGAATTTAACAATGATTACTGTCTGATGGCATTTTCCCAAATCTGCAGCGCAAAAGCAAATTGGAAGGACACAAACTGAGAACAATATTCCTGATATAGAGGGTTTATCTAGTTAAAAATATTTAACACGGTTCTGGCGCTATAAATGGTACATGTAATAACCTCAAAACGATCACCAATTCATAGTTATAGTTCCTTTACTTTGATGTGAAAAGTTGCACTTTTGATATGGCTTTGTCTGGATTTTTTAAATATAACAAACACTGTTACACTTTTTGAAACTATTTCAGTTTGTGTAGGACTATCAATGCTTTCTGAACTTAACACACATTAAAAAAAATACCGCGATAATACCGAAAACCGTGATCATTTTGGTCACAATAACCGTGAGGTAAAATTTTCATACCGTGACATCCCTAGGTACTCTTTCCATTTCTGAATGATGGATTGAACAGTGCTCCGTGAGATGTTCAAATCTTGGGAAATCTTTGTATAACTTAACGCTGCTTTAAACTTCTCCACAACTTTATCCCTGACCTCTCTGGTCTGCTCCTTGGCCCTCATGATGTTGTTTAGTGACCAATACACTCTGACCATAGCTCTGAGGCCCTCACAGAACAGCTGGAATTATACTGAGAGTAGATTACACACAGGTGGACTCTATTTAATGGTTAGGGCAAGGTGTGAACATTCTGCAGTCATTAGGAATGTTATAAAGGCAATTTAATGCACTCAGAAAATGCTGTATGAATACTTATACTTTCGAGAGGCACTGTATATTATCACATTTTAATATTACAATAAGACTGGATCGGGATTGGTATCGGCCGACATGAAGCGTCAAAATATCGAATCTGGACATCCCTACTAGTAAACCAAGACATTTGTGCAAAAACACCGTACACATCAGTTATAAAGCATTTGTATAACTTTATGTACCTGCAGGCTGCTGTGTTTGCATTTCTGTGACTCTGAAAAGTGACCCTAAAGTTGTCAAATGTGCAGAGAAACTCGTCTTTGTGCTACAAATATGTTTGAAAAGTTAAGAATAACTTTGGATCACAACATTTTAATTTAGTGGTTTCCTGTCATTAATAAAAAATAAATAAATCAGGTATAGGGCCTTTAATAAGTAGGTTTTAATAGAGTTATTTCATCAATAAATGTAAATATATTGTTGAAATCAATAAGATGACAATTATAGCACATTTACTTTAAAATAAGATCTTTGTGTAACTCTCCATCACTTTATTATTGACATATAAACACAGAGGCACAGCGCCATTGTGTGGGGAACAACTGGAGCTGCATCTACATCCACTCATCACTCAAATATTCACTTTAAAGTCATTTTACTCGAGTAGAAGAAAGAAGTGATCCGGAAAATTAAGTAAAGTTAAAATCAAAAGTAGAGTAAAGTGTAGTTTGTAAGCGCAGAGTAAACACCCTATAATAGTCATAGTTCATATGTCAGAGAGGAACTACTTTTTTAACTCGAGTATGAAATACTTCATTAATATTACTCCAGCAGAAGAGGGCAGTGGAGATAGATTCATACAGGCAGCACTGAGTCAAATTTAATTATATTGTAAAGCCACAAACGCAGAAAAAAACATGCACATATTTCATTCCTTAAGATTGGGCAAAACCGACCGCTTTTGAGCCAAACAAAGTGGTCAATTTCAGCTCAAACTGCAGCTGAATCAGTTTCAGAGCCGTGGCTCCTAAAGTGATGGTCACAGGATGATTTTTGAAACAATATTTTTACATTTCTGACATTGAATTTGATGTTTTTATGATTGAAAACAGGCAGATTTTAGTGAAATTAAGCCAAATGTTAAAACACAGAATCCAAACGAACATCATGAAACCAGATTGTAGATATTTTGCTCCTTAGATTATTGATTATATTTTACAGAAGGGCGTCTGACGTGTTGGTGAGTGATATTTGGGGTCACGGCCTGAAAAGTTTGGGAACCCCTGTTTTAAACGATCAGTTTGGTAATTATGATCAACTTTTGCAGTAAAAATTGTTGAGCCATGTCCTAATTTTACTATAAGTTTAGATTTAATGCCAGTTTGGATCCAATTCAAAGTTTTTAATTGACATTTAAGGCCTTGCATTTGGCACAATTTAATGCTTTTTAATGCCCAGTGGAAACAGTTTTCAGTAAAAACGTGTCTTTTCGGTCAGAATAGTTTTCCCTTCAGAAAAACTGCCTGTTTAATAAAGCTCTGAAACTCTGGGACTTATTTTATACATTTAGTATTATCTTTTAACATACATCCTGGAGAGTTTTTGGTAAATCTATTAATCCGTGAAAACACAAATCTAATAAGTATTAAAAGTATATTTTGAATGACTGTGATGAACGATGTAAACGGTGAGCGATAGTTTTCTGACGTGAAAAGGGTTTTTGTGATGCGAGTGAAGTAATGCATTATTCTGTAAACATTTTAATCACTTTTATAACATAGACCTGTCCAGGAAATAACCTGCACGTGAGGTCGCTTCTTCTTATGGACTAATGTCTTTGTACATTGTCCCTGATTAAATCAAATAAAAACTAGTTTCAACTTCTATTCAATATAATCTGCATTAGAGGTTATGCGTGTGATGTCAGCCTGGCTGTTAGCAGCAGCAAACTGAGTGGAATATAGGGTTAGGAACCACTGAACGATACCAATTTAGGATCAGAAAAATTAAACTATTGAAAGGAAGAACGAAAGGGGGAAAAAAAGATCTCTTTAGATCCAAGTTTTGATGCTTTTCCTGCGCCAGGGACAGCATTAAAGGAATCCCCTTTTTTCCCCTAATTTTTGCTTATTTTTTATTACTAATGTGTTCCCCTCCCCTTTTTTTACATAATGCTTCCTTATTCTTGCCACAATTTTACCCCCAAATTATTTTTCCACATTTCTTGACATTGGAGACGAACCTGATATTGTAAATGTGCAGATCTTCCACACATTATTGTTCTGTTTTCTGGTTCTAGACAACTAATATTTTATCAGATCTGGGGTTTAGGGGCATGTGTATTGTAGTTAAACAGCTCTGGAGGGTTAGCAAGGTTTAGACAGTTAGCAGAAAGTCAAATTCAATGCTTTTTAATGCCATTTTAATGCCCTATACTATATTTTGTAATACCACAAATAAACAAAAATCTGTAAATATTTAATTTCTAACAATTTGCAAAGAGAGGATTTAGATTTAATGCCAGTTTGAATCCTGTAACATCATGAATTGCAAATGTAATTTTACATGAACATGGGGTAGGCACTAGTCTACTCCCTTTGAGCTTCCATTAACTGTATGATTGTGAAACTTTGGAGAAAGAGAAAATGTTAAGTGCTCAAATAAACCAAACTAAATCCAATGTAATGCTTTTTAATGACATTTAAAGCCTTCATTTTTGGCACGATTCATTTCATGACTTGCTTTTTAATGCCCCGCGGAAACACTGGGGCAGGTTTGCGTAGTGTGCGGTAAATAAACAGCAATAAGCAACTCCAGAGGGTTAAATGTAGGTTTATACTGTAGTGTGCGCTAGACAAACAGCTCTGTGGCAGGATTGGAGGGTCAGGGGTAGGTTTAGACCGTAGGTATGTGGTAGATGGGTAGGTCTGGAGGGTTAGGGCCAGGTTTGGAGGTTAGCTGTAGGTTTATATGCGGTAGATTAACAGGTCTAGAGGTAGGTTTATACCGTGGTGTGCGGCAGATAAACAGCTCTGGAGGGTTACTGGTAGGTTTATGTTCCGTAAATATGCGGTAGATAAGTAGGTTTGGAGGGTTAGGGGTAGGTTTATACTGGTAGTGTGCGGTAAACAGCTCTGGAGGGTCAGCGGTAGGTTGACACTGTGCATACACGGTAGATAAACAGCTCTGCAGCGGCGGCAGCTGTGGAGACGGACAGCACACTGAGAGCGCGGGAACAGGAGCTAAAATGGCGGGTCGTGTTGATAAATCATTCACGGGGACTTTACGGTGAGCTGCTGTGTGATCCGGAGATCATTTGAGCAGGGAAACTCGGTAAATCGCTCGGTAAAAGCGCTGCTGTTTTTCTGTCGAGCGCAGCGCAGCGCCATGGTTACACGCATGCGCCGTGAGGCCCGCGCGCACAAACACGGAGGAGGAGGCGGGAAAGCGGGGGAGGAAACAAAGGCTTCGGCTTTAGCTCCGAGTCTCTCCCCGAGCCTCTCACAGCAGCTCCAGACCGCGGCAGGAGGGCCTCGCAGCGGCCTGTCCGAGCCCCCCGTGACCCGGCTCTGTGGAAGGGCTCCGGGGCCGTCCGCACGGCTCACACGGCCCCGCTACAAACGCCACGGCTGCGGTTGTTGTTGGCGTGCTTCGCACTTAAGATGGCGGACCCGCCCCTGCCCAGCGCTGCGCTCCCTGCCTAGGTTTATCGCGTTTATTTCCGAGCCGAGCAGCGCTTTGCCGGGCTAACCGCGCCCCTCCGGTGCCTCGGCCCGTCAGCCGGGTCACGGAACCGGGCCGGACGGTTCTGAGCCATTCTGGACTCACCTGGACTGGGTTAAAGCGGAGCGCAGTGGGTCCTGTTCCTCAGAGTCTGGTCTTCTCCTCTGCTCCCTCCCCGTCTCAGACATCTTTACAGGGAGCCGAGCACGGCACTGCGCAGGCGCCCACACTGACCTGCTTCCGCCGCACAGCCGCCGCCATGTTGGGACGGGCAGTGTGTTCAGTTTAACACTAGTATTATGTATTTATTAGAAAGGATAACTATGATATATGTGCTTTATTAAAGAATAACTATAGTATTATTAATATATGTACTTATTTAAAAGGATAACTGAAGTATTAACCTCTTAAACCCGCTTGAACCGAGCACATTTTCTCCAGTTTGGCTTTACCCAAATCTAAAAGCTTCTTGAAAAAAGTGTCAAGAAGCTTTTCTTGACACTAGCAACAACAATGAGACGAAAACGACGATGAAAATGCAATGAAAGAGTGATGAAAATGTGACGAAAAGGAAATGAAAATGCAACAGAAGAGTGACGAAAATTTGGCTAAAATGTGACGGAAACGGAAGCGATGGAAAAAAATGTTAAAGTGACTACAACGTGGCAACAATGTGAGGATTAATTTTGTAGGTCTTAGCTTTCAAATGAGGTGTGACTATAGGGAGGATCGCTGTTATTGTTTATTTCCGCAATTTTCACTGAACAGCTGATTTTTTTTTCAGAGTTTGAAGAGCTGTTTATTTAAATCAGATCTTTTACAGCGCTTATCTTTTCACAGAAGCAATGCTCTGTTTGTGAACAATGTTTTGACCCATAGAACTATTATTATCTATTTAATACATTTACGTTGTCCACCAGTGCCTCGGACGTGACGACACGGCGATCCCCCTGATAGGCTGTGACTTTGGTTAAAGCTGAAATGGAGAAAATGCACGCTGTTAAGGCGGGGGTTAAGAGGTTAAAAAGGATAACTAGTATTTTTAACCTCTTAACCTCCATCTGAACTGAGCACATTTTCTCCAGTTTGGCTTTATCCAAATCTATAAGCGTAAAAAAAAAGAGCATCAGAATAGCAACAAAACAAGGATGTAAACACAACAAAAAAGTGACAAAAATGCCACAAAAAACAAAAAAGTGCTATACAAATAAGATTCCCTTCCCTTCCCTATTAGATTTGGGTAAAGCTGCATGGAGAAAATGTGCTCGGCTCAGGCGGGAGTTAAGAGTTAAGTTAAGAGGTTAAAGTTAAAGCCTGAAACAGCACGTGACATTTAACGTCCTGATTTTGGCACAATTCCTTCAAAGACTCAAAAACTGGGAGACACTGGAGGACCATTTGTCGTTCTCTTTGTAAATAGGTGGGACATTTTCTAAACAGGTGGGACGGGGACAAAGGTCTAAATGGCTGCAGCGCGACTAAAACGGGACAGGTGAAAGAGAAGCGAGTAATTCCAAATGTTAGTTGTGTCCAAACTCATTCCTAACACTTCTTCACAGGGACGCGTTTAAAGGCACATTTCACAACTTTAGAGTCACCTTTCAGGGTGAGCTCATATTTATAATAATGCTGCAGATATAGATGCACTTTATTGGAGGAGAAAAACCTTGTACCACTAGAAACAGAAAACAGGTGTAGGGCCTTTAATAAGTTTATAAAAAACAATATTAGAAAGATGCAGCTGGAGGCAAAGCAGATCCACCACGGTGAAGCGGATTCGCCGTCATAGTGAGCCCTCTGCTGGTTCAAGCCGATCCACCACGGTATTATTTGTTAATATATTTTATGTTTCACAATTATATTGTTAGGGTTAGGGTCGTTTGGGAACAAAAATAAGAAGGAATTTGTTTGCTTTTCGAAGTTATGTCTTTATCAATCAACAGAAGCAAAATGTGTTCATAAGAAATGACATTCTTTGTTTTTATGAAAAAAAATTAAATAACTTAGTTCCTGACTCCTCACGCGCTTCCTAAAAGCTGATCGATCTGGTTTCGCTTCGATCTGCCTCGGCTCCGGGTCTGCAGCTTGACCCTACTCTAAAAAACTGCAGTTTTTATAGAAATGTTCCTTGTCGTGTCCCGTCACCCATCTGTTTAGGGAACGTTTTAAAGCACAAATACAGTATTTGTGCTTTAAAAGTTGATAAATAAAGTTCATTATAATAATAACAAAGGTGAAGCAGAGGGTTATACTTTTATTCAGATTCAGTTCAACAGAAACAACTTAAACACTTTAGACTTTAGACCAGAGCCGCTCAGAGACTTCATTACTCGGTAAAAGTGCAGATACAAACCCTCTGACTGTTGGTCTGCACAGCGCCACCTGCTGTTCAGAGAGTGTCATTATTAGGCTTTGGAGACTTTAAAGAAATGTAGTGGAGCAGAAAGTGTTTATCTTTAAACAGAGCGGAGTAAAAGTAACACAAAAACTACTCGAGTAAAGTCCAAGACTGGATTATATTCACTCTGGTACAGACTCCTCTGGTTAAAACAATTGAGGCTTTCTAACGGTTTGAGGGAAAAGTTAAACTGTTAAGAACAAAAGATGCAGAAATGGAAATAATATTTCCATACTATGTTCATTACTATTATAAAGCGTGAGTGGCCCACACTGCCCCCTGGTGTCAGAGTTTAGTCTTGTCCACACATACACACTGCACTGCACTGTCAGACTGGCTACGTTCACATGGCCAGAGAAATTCAGATAACTGGAGTAATCAGATTACCAGTTAATAGATAATCAGATGTGTCTCTCCCCTCCCTTCAGTCGTCTCCTTCTACAGAACCAGATGGAGCTGATCCATATTTGGACTCGGAGTCTTTAGCTCCATGTAGTGTTAGCTCCTGAGCCCAGAGGAGACAAACTCAAAGGTCCAGGTTCAATCTGTCATTTTCCTTCGTAATCGGACTGATCTCAGCAAAGTTAAAGGCAAACAGCACAAACTGAGCTTTAATTTTCAATAAGGGTGAAAGGGAAGAGCTGTAAGTATTTACAGCTGGGACTCGAACTCATAACTCTCTAACCACTGGACTATCGGCTGCACACTGGGCTTTCACTTTAAACTAATTTGGGATTTATTTCATGGAGAATTTTTGTGATTTAAAAAAATGTTTTTTAATCTTTGTGACATGATTTAGTCTTTTTTGCTTTATTTTCCTGTTAGTTTGTACAAGTATGAAAGATCAGAAAGAAATCAGAAACGTAGCCACTGTCAGAGGCCGATGAAAAAGAAGTCAGAAACAGGAGCCACACATTTAAATAAAGATTTTCTTCTTCTTAAAAGTAGAAAAAGTTAACTTTTCTCAGGGCATTTTAATCATATAAATCCCTCTCGCTGAAGGATCATGTCCACCGCCTCCTCCACATCCACAGTCGTGTGGCGCGGCTGCAGCAGCGCCGGCTCCAGCCCCGCCCACTGGTCCTCAGGTGGCGGGGAGGTGGGGTCGAACACACCTGTGCACACCTGGGACACACACACACATGTGTCACACGCCAGAGGACTGCCAGAGTATAGTGTTTATAATGTCTATAATGTAGATGTACATATTTATGCAGCGGTTGTTACCAGGACAGAGCAACACTCCTAAATGTACTGTTGTTATTATTATTATGTCAGTGTATATGTTGTTATTATATGGTGTATAGTTGTTCAGATATGCAGAGGTCTGTAATTAAAGCGACACTGCGAAATGTACTGTTGTTATTATTATGTCAGTGTATATGTTGTTATTATGGTGTATATAGTTGTTCAAATAAATGTCTGCATTTTAACGTCGTTACCAGGATGGAGCGACACTCCTCAGCGGCCGACACCAGCACCTCCTCCTCGGGTACCGGCTCCATCACCGTGGAGACCGCCTGCCCCGTTGCGGTGGAGACCCGGCGTGAGGCCGTCGCTGCGGTGACGGTGTTGTGTTTGAGGAAGCGGTCGTAGAGGTTTGCACCGTAAACGTCAGTCTGAGGGTTATCCCTAAAAGAAGGGGATCCGGGTCAATTTATTTCTTACATTTTATTTATTTATTTATTTAAGTAGGGACAGTGCATATTAATGAACATATAACATATGTAAATATGTCAGATTTTAGTCATCGGCTAATTTCCATCTGTTGTCCCTAGACAGGCTGATGTAAAACTTCACATTGAACATTTAACAGTGAGACACATCAAAGTCACAAAACAATACTGCAAACGGGACGACTGCAGGACAAGGAACAATGGGACCACAAGATACACTGACAGTCACATATACTGTACAAGGAACATTAGGGACCTCAGGTAACTATAGTGACAAGAGACAGGACAGAGGACAGGGTTACAGTCAGCATTAGCCTGATAGCCTGATAGAATTAGCCTGTTAGCATTGCGCAGGGTAGTTGAAGTTTTGATTATTTTCCTTTTTTATACGTTTTGTTTCCTGTTGCATGTTTATCGTTTTGATCTTTTATTATTGGGACTGGAGTTGAAGTGTTTTAGTTTTAAGTGCACCCCTGCCGCAATGGGTTGATCCACTCGCCCAGCCAATCAGAGACTGTCACCCAAGCGCTGTAATCAGTGCACTGTGTTTTTAAATGAGAAAGTGAGACTGGAAGACGGGCAGAGTCACCGGTGGACGTGGGGACCGAGGGACAGCTCGACACAGCCACAGACAACTCAGCAGGACCGTGGACAGCAGCCAGTGCAGCAACATATGATACGCCATGAACGAGCTAAGTGAAGGGACAACCCATGATTGAGCTTGGATGTGTGTGGGCTGAGGGTTTTTGTGAGTAGTCTACTCACGGCCATTATCTTGCTACTTACAGCTGTGCTACACATCGGCGCACAGAGGGGTGTCGCGGACCTGGGGAGGAGGCCCGGGACCCAGATGAGTATAGAGATGCACTCCCACTACCTGCTGTCTGCGTGTCGGTTTTAACTGTTTTGTTCTCCATACCGATTGTGACCATCATCTGTTGTAGCTGGAGCTGTACGCCGCCGAACTCTACGCAGCGGAGACACGGGACTGGATTCGAGGCTGATCGTCTGCTGGACTGCTCCGATACCCCCAAATTGCTCTTGTCCCAAAGATAACTTTAAACCCCATCAGAACAATTTTACTATAATACCTTTATCAAAATAAACCTTTGTACATTTTGTTCGTGTGTTGTGTTGTGTGGCCCGGGCTCCGAACAACTGTGACATTAGCGATAGTCTGTTAGTATCAGCCTGTTAGCATTAGCCTGCTAGTGTCAGCCTGTTAGCATTAGCCTGCTAGTGTCAGCCTGTTAGCATTAGCCTGATAGTGTCAGCCTGTTAGCATTAGACTGATAGTGTCAGCCTGTTATTAGCATTAGCCTGCTAGTGTCAGCCTGTTAGCATTAGACTGATAGCGTAAATACCCGATGGCGTAGATGGTGCGCAGGCCGCCGTCTGATGATGTCATCTGTGATGTCAGCAGGTGTTCTGCGTAGCGATAGGTCAGAACACTCGGTTTCCCAAGCAATGCCTCAATGTGAAGCTCTGCCCCCGTCAGCTTCTTAAAGACCGCCTCCAAACACAGCACGAAGACGCCGTGACCGAACCTGCGGAAAATACAGAATACTACAGTAAAAGTACTGGATACTGCAGTAAAAGTACAGGATACTGCTGTAAATGTACAGAATACTGCAGTAAAAGTACACAATTCTACAGTAAAAGTACTGGATGCTGCAGTAAAAGTAATAAACACGTGTTTTATTTCTGTGAATCGTAAATGAACCGTTTACTGATAAAAGATAAATAAAGTACCTGGCGCTCGCGCCGGACTCTTCCAGAGTAAGTCGGGGTTGCAGATGATGATTGGCAGCTGGGGGTTGGGACACATCGGCAGGTGGGCGGAGCCTGGGCTGCCATTAGTCAGAATCACGTCGATCAGAAGCTGAAGGTGGGACTCCCAGTGAGTGGGCTCCCCGAACAACAGCACACCTGCAACAGACACACACTATAACAGCCCACACTGGTCACACTGCAACAGCCCATACCTGTGACACTATAACAGCCCACACTGGTCGCAATATAACACCCACACTGGTCGCAATATAACTGCCCACACTGGTCATATAGGCAACAGCCACACTGGTCACATAATAAACGTCCACACTGGTCACACTATAACAGCCCACACTGGTCACTCAATAACCGTCCACACTGGTCACATTATAGCAGCCCACACTGGTCACACATAACAGCCCACATTGGTCACACTATAACAGCCCATACTGGTCGCATTATAACAGTCCACACTGATCACATTATAACAGCCCACACTGGTCACACTATAGCAGCCTACACTGGTCACACTGCAACAGCCCACACTGGTCACACTATTAAAGTGAGTCTTACCTTCAATCTGAGGCAGAGTCTGGAGGCTCGACTGAAACACAGACACAGTTAAAGACACGGGCAGAGGAAGAGCATTTCCTCATTTAACTAAACTTTAGGTTTTCATTCCACTCTTTTATATGAAACATAAAATTATCATATCTGTATCAGTCTCTTTTATTGATTTTCCCGTTTCACTGCAGCGTCGCCTTATCGCTGGTTTATTTTCTCTCTGTCTGACTCTGCCCACTTCCCAGTGCATTGTGGTCCTTTGTGGTGAACGTACCTGGGCAGGGCGGGGGTTGTGGTCCACGGCGTCCAGCAGGGGGCAGTGTTTCCGCACATCATCGATGGTCACTACTCTCTCAAAGCCCAGCCTTCAAAGTAAAAGCACAAAAACGCTCATGAACCCGGGAAACAAACCCGGGACGCGAGCGGAGCTTTGCAGTAAACGTACCTGCGGGCAATCTCAGTGATTGGCCCCTGTCCCGTTACCATGATGACCTTCTGATGGAGGCTTCTCATCATGGACAGGGGGCTGTAGGAGAGCACCACCTGAGATGGTTTCACCTGCGGAAAAAGGAAGAAAACATTTTTTAAAGCAATAAAGCTGCTGATTAGACCTGTTTAGTCTCATGAATTCAGATTAGCCGATAGTGAAATATACAAACATGTGAAAATCGTATCCAGAGGCAGCGTGTGTTAGACTTTAAAACAGGCTAAAAGTTCTAATACTGTAGAAAAACAGCTACAGCATGTTACAATCAGATACATCCCATTATAGTGAATAGGCAAGACAAGGCAAGGCAAGTTTATTTGTAGAGCACAATTCATACACAAGGCAATTCAAAGTGCTTCACAGTTGCATAAAATTACAAGAAAACAAATAAAATCAATCAATAAAACATCAACATAATAATCAATTACAGTAAAAGGCAAGAGTGCAGATAAAATACTTTCAGTTTTCATATGCACGGGTAAAAAGAACTGTTTTCAGCCTGGATTTGAACATTGTCAGAGTTGAGGCCTGTCTCACATCCTCATGAAGACTGTTCCAGATTTTAGCTGCATGAAACTGAAACGCAGCCTCACCGTGTTTATTATTGACTCTGGGAACCACCAGGAGACCCCTCCCTGAAGTTCTCAGGGCCCGAGATGGTTCATACGGCTCTAACATGTCAGAGATGGACTTTGGTGCTAAACCATGAAAAGAGTTGTACACAAGCAGAGCTGTTTTAAATTCTATTCTCTGAGTGACAGGAAGCCAGTGCAGAGACCGGAGCACTGGACTAATGTGGTCGTATTTCCTGGTTCTTGTCAGGACTGGAGCAGCAGCGTTCTGGATGTTCTGCAGCTCTAACAGCTCGTTTAGAAAGGCCAGTGAGCAGCCGTTACAGTAGTCTAACCTGCTGGAGACAAATGCATGGATGAGTCTCTCTAAGTCTGGTTTTGACACTATTCCTCTGATCTTAGCAATGTTCTTCAGATGGTAAAAAGCTGATGATGTTATTGCTTTGATGTGGCTGTTTAAGTTCAGGTCTGAGTCCATGATTACTCCTAGATTTCTAACCCGATTTTTTGGTTTCAGAGCGAGAGACTCAAGGTGACTGATAACACTTTGTCTGTGTGTCTGTGGGCCAAAGACAATGATCTCAGTTTTGTCTGAGTTTAGTTGGAGAAAGTTGTTTTGCATCCACAAACTGATCTGTTCGATGCAGTGACAGAGTGTATCTACAGGCCCATGTTCACCTGCCGTCAAGTGACACATAGATCTGAGTGTCATCTGCGTAGTTGTGGTACGACACATTGTTGCTGTTTATTAACTGACCCAATGGAAGCATGTACAAGTTGCATAAGAGGGGTCCCAAGATTGACCCCTGGGGGACTCCACAGGTCATGGAAATTTTGTCTGAGACACAGTTGCCAATTTCGACAAAGTACGTCTTATCCTCGAGATAGGACTTGAACCAGTTTAGAGCAGTACCAGAGATTCCCACCCAGTTTTCAAACCTGTGAAGTAAGATCCCGTGGTCCACTGTGTCAAAGGCAGCGCTCAGGTCCAGCAGAACTAAAACTGAGACCTTACCTGCGTTGGTGTTCATGAGGATATCATTTGATCAGAGCTGTCTCAGTGCTGTGGTGGGGCCTAAATCCTGACTGGAAAGTATCAAACACATTGTTAGATAGGAGAAAGTAAGTGAGCTGTTGATATATTACTTTCTCTAGGACTTTTCCTAAGAATGGTAGGTTTGATATGGGCCGGTAGTTGTTCAGTACCTTGGGATCAAGGCTGCTCTTCTTTAGAAGAGGCTTAATGACCGCGGTTTTCAAGGCCTTTGGAAATGCTCCAGTCTCAAATGAGATGTTAACTAACTGAACAAGTTGTGGTAACAAGCTGGTCAGCACAGACTTCAGAAATCTAGTGGGTAATTCATCAAGGCAGCATGTACATGAACTCAGACCGGAGATAACCTCTTCGATCGTTTTGTCAGTAACAGGAGTGAAATGTGTCAGCTCAAGGTGTCTAGCTGGTGGCAGGGTTGGTATTTGTGTTGTGGAAATTATGGCATTTTTTATGCCTTGGACTTTATCATAAAAAAATATTGCAAACTCATTGCACTTAGATGTAGAGATTAGTTCTAAGGGCAGTGAAACTGGAGGGTTAGTTAATCTGTTTACTGTGGAAAACAGAACACGAGAATTGTTTCTGCAGTTTGCGATGATTTTAGAGAAGTACTTCTCCCTTTCTCCACGCAAAATCTGGTTGAACTCACAAAGCACTTCTTTGTATATCTCACAATGAACCTGGAGCTTTGACTTGAGCCATTTCCGTTCGGCTTTTCGGCACTCCCTTTTCTGTGCCCTGACCCAATCTTCACGTCTCCAAGGTGCCTTTTGTCTATTGTTAACCATTTTACCTTGACAGGAGCAATAGTATCCAAAACATTTAAGACGCTTGATGTATAAGAGTCCAACAGATTCATTCATTGAAGAAGTCCAACAGATTATCAACATTAGAATTGGGGAATAGGGCTAATAACACGTCATTTTGAAGTCTTCTGTTGAATAAACTGAATAATCTGGCTCTTTTGCATTATTTGTGATCATGGACAGTGTAAATAAATGTCCGTGGGCTGTACATGAAGTGAAATAAAGTGCGTCAGCTGCATGGTCTAAGCAGCATTAAAGTAACATCGCGTCGATCTGAAACTCGGAATAGAAAATAAATATCATGAAGTAGTAAGTAAAAAAAAAAGCAAATCTAGCAATGAGTTTAAACTGTTCAAGTAATACTTTTAGCGATAATGTATTTTTTTTAAGTATATTTTTATTACTTGTTTTCTACAGCTTTTGCTTAGTATCTCAAGACGATTTTGGTCTAAGGTAATAGCTGTTAATAAACACACAACTTTTCCTCCTCGAATCTCCCGTTTGAGCAGCGAAGCATTTGTAGCTCTTTGAAGTGAAACCAATTTGATTCCATTTACAAAGTGTAAAACTTTGTAAGCTTTTTTAGATGCTAATTATGTCTTACTCCTATTAATTAACATGGTGGCCGGACGTTCACCAAGTGAAATGGAGAAATCTTTAGCGCATAACTCCTATTGGAACACCACTAGGGGCGCTGTGGCTACGTGGATTCAGGATGAAGTGGTTCAAACGTCGAGGTCCTCACAATCGACCACCTTTTTTATTTATTTGTTTGACCTTTATTTAACTAGGGGCGTGGCTCTCCCTTGAGAGGGGCGTGGCTCTCCTCTGATTGGCTCTCCTCACCTGTGCGTGCAGCAGTTCTGACAGTTGATTAGCTCGTTGCTCTCGGAGGCAGCTTCCTGCGTTGGTCACGAACACCAGAGGAAACAGGAAGTCCTTATTCGGCAGCTGCAGCTTCTTAAAGGCGCGGCGTGCGGCGGGAAGCACAGACCGACCACGAACCAACACCCCGTCCACGTCCAGCAGCAGACCGGCCTGAAACGCCACCAGGACCAAAGGTTTACCAGGGTTTTAGGACTAAACCAGGACCAAACTGGGACTAAACCAGGACTAAACCGGGACTGAACCAGGGCTAACCCCGTCCATGGCCGGCACCAGAACCAGAGGTTTACCATAGGAGCTTATGTGACATCATAACGGCCATGTTTCCTCTCTCTTTATCGTATTCTTTTAATCAGAAAGGAAACACAAAAGACACTGAAAATGAAAGTCTAAGCAGTACACAACAAACAAATATAGTACAATAACAATAATAAGAGTTCAATACAGTAATCAGTTTAAATCAATTTATTTCATTACTTTACACTGTTTAAAGGAACAGGCCAGCGTTTTTCCATACTGAGATATATTCTTACCTGAGCTTAGACGAGTTGATACGTACCTGTCTGGTCTTTGTGCCCGTGAAAGAGCAACTTCACCCCCCGTTTGGAGCTATAGGAATATGCTGGGAGAGGCCAAATGCTAACAACATCTTTGGTCGTTTTGCGTGACTGAGGGCACGCACAAAGACCAGACAGGTACGCATCAACTCGTCCAAGCTCAGATAAGAACATATCTCAGTATGCAAAAACGCTGGCCTGTTCCTTTAAGACATTATACAAAGGCCAATTCTCTCCTTTACAAACTTCTGATCAAGTGCAGTTCCTGTTGTGCTCAAACAGCACTGACACTTATCCAGCACCTTCAGGTCCAATCCGGAGTTTTAGCACAGCAGCGCCACAAGAGGGCAGTAGAGACAGCAGTGTGCTGTGGGGTTTAAACCCTTAACCCCCGCCTTAACCGAGAGCATTTTCTCCAGTTTTACCCAGATCTAAAAGCTCACACCCTATAGGCCAATGTCATTTGAAAGCTTAAACCTACAACACTGATCTAAACTTCTTCCTTGTTTTTGTTATCATGTTTTAGTCATTATTGCGTTTTTATCTTGTTTTCATTGCGTTCGTGTTTTTGTCACATTTTATCATCTTTTGTTTGCCACATTTTTGTCATGTTTTCATTGCTTTTTTTGTGTGTAGTGTAACTGTGATGAAGCTATAAAATTGTGACAAAAACGAGACAAAAACATTGGAAAACTTTCACAAACTGTTTCGATAATCAGTTTTTTTCATAATCATAATCATTTTACTATCTATTTATTATACTCAGAAAACACTAAACCAGCTCCAAATTGATCATTAGCACATTAATCAGCTCCATGTGTTTTTATTTGAGGCTGAGTTTGTAAAAATGTGTCGTTCTCCGTTAGATAATGTGAAAAAATAACAACGACATGAAGCGCAGCCTCTTTGCACTTTACACTTTTGTACATCAGCATCAGCTCCTTCATGTCTCTGATGCAAACCCTAGTGTACATGTTTGTTCTCCTCATGGACAGAGCTCAGACCTGATGCTTTGGCAGAGACTTTAAATCAAACTGTTTTAAGTCCCGTCTTTGACTTTGACTTAGTCTTCAGGAGCCGACCCAAACATCTGCAGGTTTTACTCACAGTTTTACTTTGGTTTAGTTTCTTTTTAGTCACAGAAACATGACTCTGACTAAGATTACGATGAGATATTTGAGAAGAGTCCAAACCTGAGGAGCTCGGTGCGTCCCGATGGATCTGAGCGACTGAAGAGCGGCTCTGGACCACATCCTGAAGCAGGTCTTAACAACGGGTCCAGGTCTGTCCCAGGTCTGTGGAGTTCTCCTGGACCGTGGCTCGGAGCCGGCATTTGTCTCGTGCGTCTCGTGGTGAAGCAGTGCGGTCCTTCATTAACTCGTTAGTCTCTGGAATCTGACATAAACCGACTCTTTTTCAAACTCGTCTCACGGGACGTTTTCATCCTGAACCCCTGAGGAAAAGAAAAGGATCAGAGGAGTTTAATGAACACATTTTTATTGATAAGATTATGACAAATATGACAACAGACTCAGATCAGACCATCGACTCAGATCAACTGAGGATCAGACGAAGTATCAGGATCAGACTCAGGATCAGACTGAGGATCAACTGAAGGTCAGGTCAGACTCAGGATCAGACTCAGGATCAGACTCAGGATCAGACTGAAGGTCAGGGTCAAACTCAGGATCAGACTCAGGATTAGACTCAGGATCAGACTGAAGGTCAGGGTCAGACTCAGGATCAGACTCAGGATCAGACTGAAGGTCAGGGTCAAATCAGGATCAGACTCAGGATCAGACTCAGGATCAGACTGAAGGTCAGGGTCAAACTCAGGATAATCAAAGACTCAGGATCAGACTGAAGGTCAGGGTCAGACTCAGGATCAGACTCAGGATCAGAGAGGGGTCAGATCAGATGACTCAGGATCAGACTCAGGATCAGACTAGGATCAGACTCAGGATCAGACTCAGGATAGATCAGGATCAGACTGAAGGTCAGGTCAGACTCAGGATCAGACTCAGGATCAGACTGAGGATCAGACTGAAGGTCAGGTCAGACTCAGAATCAGGATCAGACTCAGGAATCAGACTGAAGATCAGGATCAGACTCAGGATCAGACTGAAGGTCAGGGTCAGACTCAGGATCAGATGGATCAGGGTCAGACTCAGGATCAGACTCAGGATCAGACTGAAGGTCAGGGTCAGACTCAGGATCAGACTCAGGATCAGACTGAAGGTCAGGGTCAGACTCAGGATCAGACTCAGGATCAGACTGAAGGTCAGGGTCAGACTCAGGATCAGACTCAGGATCAGACTGAAGGTCAGGGTCAGACTCAGGATCAGACTCAGATCAATCAGACTAGGATCAGACTGAAGGTCAGGTCAGACTCAGGTCAGACTCGGATCAGACTAAGATAAGATCAGGATCAGACTCAGGATCAGACAGGATCAGACTCAGGATCAGACTGAAGGTCAGGGTCAGACTCAGGATCAGACTCAGGATCAGACTCAGGATCAGACTGAAGGTCAGGGTCAGACTCAGGATCAGACTCAGGATCAGACTGAAGGTCAGGATCAGACTCAGGATCAGACTCAGGATCAGACTGAAGGTCAGGGTCAGACTCAGGATCAGACTCAGGATCAGACTGAAGGTCAGGGTCAGACTCAGGATCAGACTCAGAATCAGACTCAGAATCAGACTTAGGATCAGACTGAAGGTCAGGGTCAGACTCAGGTTCAGACTCAGGATCAGACTCAAGATAAGACTCAGGATCAGACTGAGGATCAGTCCTCAGTCTGATCCTGAGTCTGATCCTGAGATTCCCCATTTTTCCTCCAAACGTGATGATGGTTATTACGGCCAAACAAGTCTTTTTCCCCCCCGTCAGACCACAAGATATGTCTCCAAAACTGTAAGTTCCCTCTCAGCCCATGTCGGTACAGGACTTGTTTCACTCTGGATAATGACAAACTCTTACCAGGTTCAGCATCTTCACCAGGTCTTTTACATTTGTTCTTGGGTTGATATTCACATTTCAGAACACAGGACGTTCATCGCTGGGACACAGAACCCGCCTTCTTTCTAATCTGTATGATGACTGGACATTTCAATCTTTGTTTTAACCAATGAACCTGAACCTTCAAGTGTCTTGAAATTGCACCAAAGGATGAACCAGACTTGTGCTTCCAAGACATCATCTGGGCTTTCCCAAATTGTTTAAAGGTATAGTAATCTTAGTGTATGTAAACCTTTGGTTTTGTAAAAAGTAATACAAAAATGTGCAGAAAATTATCTCTCTCATTCTTCTGGAATTGGACAAATAGAAAGAATTTGTAAAAATCTGACAGAGAGAAAAAAAATGCAAATGTGTCTATTTATGAAGTGTATGTAAACTGTACTTAAGTCCTTAACAAAGCTCAGAACTGATCCTTTGGCGGAGAATCTAAATATGAGGCTCTTTCAAACTGTCAGTGAAGTTTGGAGGATTTTAGTCTCTGCTTTTACTTTTTATTTAGTTAGATTTTAGTCACAAAACTATGACTTTGGACCCTTTATGTTCCGTGTTTCACCAAAGACAGTCCAGTTTGTGAAAGTCTCTTCACCGACAGCAGCAATAAAACCTTTGTGATTGATTTGTGGTCTTACTGAAGTAAGAGTAAAACAGTAAATGTTACTCGAGTACTGTGAGTAAAAGTGTGATTCAGTTTGACATAAATCACAAGAAACATGAACATGAAATACATCTATTTTCAGCATCAAAACAAAGATTTATCTCTTAAAGATTTACTCAGAGGCACCAGTTGCTATTGCTTTTACTCGAGTAAGAAACAGATGCTTCATTATAATATTACTTGAGTAGAAGTAAAAAGTACTGTATGAAAATAATACTATTTTTTAAATTATTATTAGTATTTTTTTAATAAACACACTTCAAAAATTTATTTAAAAAAAACCCGTGTGGCATTCACTGTCGATTTTACTTTGGATTTTATTATGGTGTAAAAAAAAAAAAAAAAAAAAAAGGGAAGAAAAAAAACACATCAAATTTACATTTGTAAATTAATGTTTTTACTTTTGGACTTTATTTCTTAAATCATTTATCTGACATGACAGTATATTCTGACTTGATGTATTACTTTGATTGAACAGTTCAATTCGTTTATTCTGATTTATTAATTAATTAAATAATTCCCATTTCTCCAGTTTTGACCGGAGCAGGCGGAACCTCTCTTTCCGTTCCGCTGTCCCCGCCCGGACACAGCATCGTCACTTCCTGTCCTCCAGGTTAAAGCGGCCGGCGCGGAACTGGCTGAATGTTTTTGGTTTATTTTTGGTGAATCCTCTCTGGATCAGAACCATCCGAACCGCAGTCATGGTGAGTGAGGCCCCGCGCTCCGGTACCGGACCCGGGGCGGCGGCACAACGCGACATTTACCGGGAAATCACCGCGAAAACGACTTTTAAACCTGCCCCGAACAGCGATGGCTCCGCGGGGTAAACAGCCGCCGGAGCGTCGTTGTTACGTTTCGCATTTTGTGCTTTTATTGAAACTCTTTTGTCTGATTTAACGTGCACATTTACAGAAGCGTCTGTGCCTGAGATAAAGCTCTGAAATGTGAAAGTATCTGCGTTTTATTTTAGCTTTTAACGGCGCTGTTTTGGGCCTTTTGTCGAAGCTTCATTCATTCGTTTCTGTCTCTGCAACGTTTTGTTAAGTGTAAAATGCGCAGCTTTTCTCACTTAAAACCTCCTTAAAACACGTTTGAGGAAAGTTCGTAAAGTCCAGTACTTTGTTTATGCTAAACTTAACCAAAATGGCGCTAAACTCAGAGATACGCAGATGTTTGGATGATTTAAGGTGAAACGCTGCAGGTGAATGGGGATTTTGTTTGTTTGTTTTTGAAAGGTTAATTTCACTAACTCTAATTATATCACTTTGGTTTCATCATTGCAGTGATACAAACAGCAAAATCACTTAAGTCTTTATCTTCATGTTTTACAAACGAACAAAACAAAGATGCAAAGTTTTTAGTTTTCCTGATTTCTGCTTAGTCCAGATTTATCCCTGATTTGGTCTTTGTTTTGTGTTGACAATTCTTTGAAAACCCCCAAAATCCCTTACGATTCTTTTCCACATATAGGTGTTTTGAGTTGAAACGGTTCAGTCTCTTGATGATAAATATAAACCGTTGTCGATTAGAGCTGGGCACAGGTACACTTTGTTCAATACCAGTACTTTACCGAGGCCTGGTTTTTGATACCGATACTTTATCCGATACTAGAATATTTGTCGCCTAGAAATAAAATGTGGGAAATTGTGGCATTAATAAGGAACATTTATCTTTTTTAAAAATTGAGAAAAATTAGGCAAACATTTTGGAGGGGGAATAGGGAAAATATTTGTATTAAAAGATTAGGGGGGGATGGAACATAAGACCAAATTGTGGGGGGGAAAAATCAAGGGGAGAAATGGGTCAAACTTTGGGCAAAAAAAGTGATTGGAAAATAGGGACTAAATAAATAAAAATGGGGTAAAAAATCCTTTGACCGTCCTTTAATCCTGTCCCTGGACAACCAATTTTATCGGTTCCTGATTTGAATACTTTTAATTTTTGGATACCGGTTAAACCTTAACTTATTTTCCAACACCAAACTGGCATCATTTAACGACAGTGAGATGTTTCTGGTTTATAACCTTTTTACTTTTGTTTTTCCAGACGGTGGGAAAGAGCAGTAAGATGCTGCAGCACATCGACTTCAGGATGCGCTGTATTCTTCAGGACGGACGCATCTTCATCGGGACGTTCAAAGCCTTCGACAAACACATGAACCTCATCCTCTGCGACTGCGACGAGTTCAGGAAGATCAAGTAAATATGAACGCGACGGTCCTCAAGACGTTCAGGAGGAATATCCACAGGCCGCTGAACTTTAGGGCCGTTTTTCATTCCACTCTTTAACTTCTCCACTTCAGTCGCTCCTACAGACTCCACACTTTAGGAACTTTTTTAACACACTATGATTATTACAGATCTGATTCCTGATGAATTTATTGAGCTTTGAACCAAAAAATGAGAAAACGATACTCGCTAATAATGGGTTTATTCCAAAACTAAATCAGATCCAAAATCCCAAAGAACTAAATCTTTGGTACTAATATGTCACTAAATAAAACCATACATTTAAACCTGGCTCTGTAGTGCAGCAGAGAAGGAGAAAAATACCTCAGTTTGTGAAACATGCCTGAAATTTGGTTAAAGTGTCACTAAAACAATGTCAAAAAAAGAATTCTTTGACCACCTTAGTCTGGCGCACTTTGATGTAGGGGACACAAGTAGGCTCAAAACTGTGACAAGAAAGGTTAAGAGCAGTTTGTAGGTCTTGGCTTTCAAATGAGGCTGGCGTGGCCTATAGGCTGTAAGCTCCGGTCAAGAAGCTTTTAGATTTGGGTAAAGCCGAACTGGAGAAAATGCGCTCGGTTAAGGCGGGGGTTAAGAGGGTAAGTACTGGTTATCGAAGAAAAATCTAATGGTACCGAGCTCTAACCTGAAGTCTGTAAAGCCGTAGCAAATGGTTAAAGTAATGATCAGGGGCGCGTGAGACCTGCGATTTAAAAACTGAGTGGACGCCCAGTCATTTGCCAAAGTCGTCTCACTGAAAAGATTTATATACTTTTCAAGTATTGGAGTGAAAAAATGCATTGCTCTGCTGCACTACTGTCCATTATTTACATTTGGCGGCTGAAAATGAACGCCATATTTTTACATGAAAACCTAAAATGTCAGATGTTCAGCAGAAGTTTACTTCATCTCTACTTTAATATTCTTTCACCTGCAGTGTCATTAATTTCCATCCTGTTTGTTCAAGACGCTAAAGCAAAGTAAACCGTTTCAGGCCGAAGAACACGAAGCAGCCTGAGCGTGAGGAGAAGCGCGTCCTGGGCTGGTGCTGCTGCGCGGAGAGAACCTGGTGTCCATGACGGTGGAAGGACCGCCGCCCAAAGACGTGAGTGCAGCGCCCCCTGTCTGTGTGACTGAGGAACTGTGTCTGAAACATTAAAGTTAAACCTTTGGTCACGTTGAGGCCGTTCTAAGCCCCATTCTGACTAGATTAGTTCTATCTGAGACCATGTGTGACCCTCCTCTCTCTGTGCATGGTGTATTCAAGTCTCAGCTGTGACGTTAGTGCATCACGTTGGCCTCAGCGCCAGTAAAAGGTGTTTAAAAGACGGAACCACGCAGTGTTCCACATGTAGATGTGCTTTAGAGCCCAGAGACTGCGCTCGGAGTGAACTACAACTTAACATTCCCAACAAACAACGGTTAAACTCATTTTACAAACATCTGTTCAAGGTAATAGACTAAAACAGGCTTCACTCCAGTAAACGTTAGTTTACAGATGAACTCGGTAAGCAGTGCTTTGATTCATATCCATATGTTACGTTGGTAAATGTTATTGAAATATAAATGTTTAAACCCTGTTCTCTCTCTCTCTCTCAGACGGGAATCGCCCGTGTGCCTCTGGCGGGCGTGGCCGGGGGCCCTGGAGTGGGCAGGGCCGCGGGCAGAGGAGTCCCGGCCGGAGCCCCTATGGCGACGGCCCCCGCCGGATTGGCCGGGCCAGTGAGAGGAGTGGGCGGTCCCTCACAGCAGGTGATGACGCCTCAGGGACGAGGGACTGTGGCGGCGGCTGCAGCAGGAGCCAGTATCGCAGGGGCCCCCACACAGTACCCCCCTGGGAGAGGGGCCCCACCCCCTATGGGCCGAGGAGCACCCCCAGGTAAGACTACGCCCCTTAAAGGGACTAGATTGAAGTTGTCATTTTTAGGGAGTTTCATTTGGGGCCTGAAGGATAAACTCTGGGTCATTAAAGAGCTGTTTCTGCGCTTCAGGAGTTTGGTAACTGCAGTCTCTATATTAAGCTCGTGCATGACGGCACGTCAGACCTGAATAACACCTTTCTGACAGTGCAGGATTTTAGAGGCAGTTGTGGTGAACAGGTCTGGGCTCATTCTACACATTAGGACATGGCTGGAACATGTAGGGGAGGAAAATGCAGAACATTTTTAAACTCCGTATAGTCCCTTTTAACAGACTCCACCCTTTTTTATCTCTGACTCTGTCCTGTCACTTCCTGATTCCTCTGAAGAATCCTCAAAGTGCAGCATCAACAAGGGACAAAACTATGAATGAATCCAAATGTAATGATTCTTTTTTAAATCATTTTAACCTCTGCAAACGTAAAACACCATAGCTAGCATCAGCATGCTAATGCTAATCAGAGCTCGGACAGCGTCTGTGACGGGTCACGCCTAAAATAAGAGAAGAATAACTGACATTTGTAATGATCAGATTATTTATATTTCTGTAACTAAAGCCTGAGTGGAGGTTTAATGTCCTCTACACTTTATTCATGGATATAATAATTGATCCGCCCTTTCACTTGAAGAGTGTCTCGCATCAGATCAGTAAAACTCTGCATCGATGCTTCTCTTTAGAACATTACTATTGTGTTGTTGTAACTCGAGCATTGATGGTCAGGACTCATTTTCAGTGAGAAAGGGGAGTAAAAGCACATCAGTCAGAGGTGCAGATGTTGAGGAAAATCTTAAATTCCAAAAAAAAGTCATTGCTGATGTCAAAGATACATTTATTCAGTAACGTTTGGGCAGAGCCTTCTTCAGATCATTGGTTCCTTTTTTATTTTTTTGAACCACAGCCAAAACCAAAACAACCTGACTGTAATGCATGATTTATTTAAAACCATTTTGACTCTCTCTCTCTCTCTCTCTGCTCTGATTGACAGGTATGATGGGCCCTCCTCCTGGCATGCGGCCCCCGATGGGTCCTCCGATGGGGATGCCCCAGGCCGTGGGGCGCCCATGGGTATGCCCCCTCCGGGTATGAGGCCGCCGCCCCCCGGGATGAGAGGTCAGTCTGAAGAATAGACTCTGGGTCATTAAGAGTTGTTTTTGCACTTTAGGAGTTTGGTTTGAGAGTGACTTTTCTAAAGCAGAGGTTCCCAACAGGCGGCTCGACACCAGGCCACATTTCTTTAATATTCATCAATCTGAATATTTTATTTCTATTGAACATAAATTGATGGGGAAAATCCAGTTCTTTAAGCCAGTGGTTCCTTTCTTTACTTGTGGACCCCTTTGAACCATCAGTGGTGCTTTGTGGACCCTCTACTTCAAGAATTCTCACCAATTATTTAGAAAGCCTCTTGCCCCCGCCTGAAACGAGCACATGTTCTCCACTTTTAATCTAAAGGCTGGACTGCAGCTTACAGCCTATAGGCCAGAGTAATGCCTCATTTGAAAGCGAAGACCTACAAAAGTGATTAACTTTTTTGTTGCATTGTCACCATGTTTTTGTCCTTTCCCTCTTTTTTCCTTGCATTTTGATGCTTTTTTGTCGTGTTTCTGTTCCCTTTTAGTTTAAAAAAAAAAATTTTCCGGCATGTTTTTCTTGCTCTTGTGTTTTCATCGTTTTTCTGTCGCTATTTTGAGGCTTCTTTTTTTTTTTTTTTCCAAGAAGCTTTTTAGCTTTGGGTAAAGTCAAACTGGAGAACATGCGCTCGGTCCAGGTGGACGTTAAGTGTTATTTGTAACGAGACAATGTTGTGTTCAAATAAACCTAAAATACTCTCACACCTATACATTTTATTGTGAAAGTGTAGCTTTTCCTCTCAAAATGTTCACTTTTTCCATCTGAAGTAGTTCCTAGTTGCACCTGCTTGGGTCCCCGTACCCCTAGTTGGAAAACGATGCTTTAAACCAGGGGTGTCGAACTCATTTGGGCCGAAATCCCGCTCCCTCGGCAGCTGGATTTCGCCGAGGGAGCGAAATTCACAAAAATTCCTAGTTTGTGAACCTGTTCTGATGTAATGTTGAAATGAAAATTCTATTGAGGTAAATATTATTCCCATAAATGAATAATGAGCTGTGATTTTATAATAAAGGCACAACAGGACTGTAATAATAAATCACAAGCCTGTGTCACAAGTTTCTCAGTGCTACATAGTAGTCAGTATTCATTCACTCCACTCTGGTGGTGAGCTGCTGCTGTAGCCATTTAACACGTGGCTATAATATGTTTATAGCCTTATCTCTTATGTCCGTGCCCTCTGCTGGACATGTGTGGAATTCTTTCCTTTTTTTTAAACTCAAGTTGCCCCCTGGTGGCTGAATGAGCATACTGGTTATTTTCCTTTTAAAAATTCCTAACTGCACAGGAATGGGCTAGAGTCTTGACATACTCAGGAATTTGTGCTCTACAAGTCGGGATTAAATCATCTCTCAGCCGCCAGCTTGACACGTCTGCTTTAAATGACCTATAACGTAAACACTGGTCCGTCCTGATCCAAATGAAGCACAGTTCCTCTTCATTGATCCTCTAAATCACTTCCTTTTTTGTGTTTGACATTCATTCAGGGAGTTCCCATTGTAGAGAAGCTAAATCACGGGCTGGGTTTTGGTAAAGTTTTCATTTTTTTTATAAAGACTCTGGCTCCAGTTTGGGTAAAAGTGTCTTTCTGACAAAGACTTTACCAGAACCCAGTCCATGATTTAGCTCCTGTACTATTAAATATAGTTTATAAGCCTCAGACTGAACTTGCTGAAACTGTGGAAGATTCTGTTATTTTAGTTTCAAATGTTTTAAAGCAGAGGTTCTTTTTTTCAATCTTGGCCTAAACCTGATGATTTAGTCCCAGACCAAAGCTTATTACTCCTGAATGATCCTGTTCTGACTGTCTGTGTCTCTGTTCCAGGGCCCCCTCCGCCTGGGATGAGGCCCCCGCCGAGGCCCTGAGCCCACCTTCAGCACCGCCCCTGGTCCCCCTCCCCTGGTCCCCTCAGACCCGCGGAGAGTGACAGACAGTTGTCGTTGTATAGTTTTGTTTTGTACTTTTGTTTTTAATAAAGTCCTGGAGACGAGTCGCTTCAGTTTGGATTCATTCAAGTCGTTTGAGGAAATTAATTATAAACGTCAGGTTTCAGAGACTAAAGTAAAAGCAGTTCTGAGCTGTGTCCATGTGGAGCACAAACCTGTACAATAGAACCCAGTATCATCTTTGTGTTCAGCTACATTTGAATCAAACTAAAGATTTGGTTATTTGTTTTATTTTTATTAATAGTAAGTAAAATGAGCTCTGGCTCCGAGTTTGAACTAAAGTTTCTGAGCTGAACGTTTTAAAGACTTGGACGCCGTGTCGTAAAACATGGAGATTCAGGAAACAAAAGTGAAGGATATTTTATTAAGAATAAAAATGATAAAACTTAAACAGAAGAAATGGTGGTTTCTGAATGAAGCACTTTTTACAGAATTATTGGGAAAATGTGAAACTGAAGAATCCAATGTTCTGTCATATTCCGTATTAGTTTGATAAATGTAATATTTGTATCACATTTTAAAAATGCAGCTGACTTTTGGGAAAATGAAGTGTAAATGGTAATAAGCAACTGAGCAAAAGTGCAGTCAGATTTCCTTTTCCTTCACTTTCCCTCGTTCTGTTTTGTTTTAGACGATGTTTGCGACAAATGTGATTTCCCCAGTGTGCAGCTTTATCTGGGGTTATTAAAATGCACTTCTAATGAGCGCAGTAATATATTCCTTTAATGTTATATTCCTTTTGTTACTAAAAATATATTTTTGTAATTCGATATTTTTATAATAGTTACACGGGCGGCACGGTAGCACAGTGGTTAGTGTTTTGCAGTTCGAAGGTCCTGGGTTCAATTCCCACCAGGACGGGACCTTTCTGTGTAGTTTGCATGAAAAACCTGTACAATAGGGTCCCCTCCTAATCTCCGTGAGACTTTCCTGGTTAAATAAAGGATGTTTGTGTTGTAATGTAATTGATGAAGCCACAACAATGCAATGATAAGTAAAAAAGAAGTAAAATACACAAACTAAACTAATGATAAAAAGAAAAATTACGAAAACCTGACAACCAAAACGAGGAAAGTGCTTCGGTCTGAACTGGAGAAAATGTGCTCGGTTAAGAGGTTAAAATGGCATTAAAACGTATTGAATTTGGCTTCTGCATGGATAAACCCTGCTTTGTCTGATTCTTTTCTTTGTGTGTTTTATTTACATGCACTTGTTTCTGTTGCACGTTTATTTCTATCTTGGTTAAAAAAAAAAGAAGCAGTTAAGTTTCATCTCCTCGCGCAGGTGAGGGAGGGGTCATGTGACTGCTCCCCGTCAGTCACGTGGAACTCCTGTTTTTCCAGGAAGTGGACGAGTTCACAGCGGCGCGAAGGTGGGTCTCTAAAAGCTTCACTTTTATCATTATAAACATCATTTTAAACTATGTAGAAACCAAACCTCCGCGGGATAAAGACGGACTTAAACGGCCTGAGCTTTGCGACTCAAAACACGACTTTTATTCATGTTTTAGCCAAAGTCTGAGATGGAAATGAACTAAACTCGGTTGTTTCTATGATTTATTCAGAGCTTTATTTCTCACTGACGTTTGGTTCAACTTTAATCCAGTCTGTGTTAAGTTTTTAATTGATTTTATGCTACAGGATTCTCCCAAACCGTCTTTACTCTTTTGTTTTATTTAGAAACGTCTGAAATGTCAGTACAAAGTTAAAATGAACTCCTTTTACACATTTAGACATTAATATTTATTGTTTATGAAACATTTGTCTGATCAGAGTTTCCGGGATTCTCACATGATCAGGCTCAGTCACGTGACGGAGTCTGACCTTGTTCTTTCACTTACATTACATTTAAAGTGGTTCTCAATATTTGCTCAAAGTTTATGCAATATTTCACCTAAACACAAAGAAGAATCATAACATTAAATAATTGTCTCATATGTTGTCTTATTATTATGTTATTATTTAATAACCAAATATTCAATCTGGTTTGATTTTGTAATAACGTTTTATTTTAAATTCACAATGATTTGTTTAAATACAGTGCAGAACATAAAACTCTATAAAGTGACAGAAATAATAACATAATAGTATTTACCCTATACAAGCCTGTTTTACCAAGTTTCTCAAAGCACTACACTGTCGTCAGTATTTATTCACTCCAGACTCTGTAGGGGTAAGCGACTGTTGTTGCCGCAGCTGCCCTGGGGCAGACTATCGATAGCCAGGCTGCCAGTCTGTGCCATCGGTCCCTCCCACCACAATTCATCCTGTCCTATTGTACATGTTTATTGGTACGGAGAACATGAACTCCACATGATACCTCACACAGTGTTGGTAGGCTTCATTGTATGGGCGTCATCTGGTGGTGAAAAAGCATTACAACTGTGAGCCTGAAAAAAAAGCTAACTCAACACTGACTGAGCTCATTTGTTCTGCTTCAGAACTGTGAACCAAGGATTGGTTCAGGATTGAGCTTTAACAGCTGAGAGTGAGAATTTATTAGAATTTGGGAAACTGCTCCGGATAATGAGAATAGAAACAAATGAATAGGAATGAATCAGATTTACTAAAGGATAGTCCTTGTGACAATAATGAGGCACTAAATATTTTTGCTTTTGTTTACCAGTGGATGTCAAGTCAAACGAATAAACCCTCATACTGTAGATCATCTTCTGACTTGAACTCACGACCCTCTGGTTATAAACTGGACGCTCTCCTCTCAAACAACTAAAATACGTACTAGCCTGTATCTACGTTTTTATTTCATTATTTCGTAAGAGATAACAGAGATGGCTCTTGTGCTTTAACTCACGGAGCTGTCCCTTTTTAAATCCAGATTAAAGACTCATCTTTTCAAACTTGCTTTTAATACTTATTGTGTCTTGGTTGTAATCATTTTGTGTTTTTAAATTGTTTTAATCTTTCTGTGAAGCACTTTGGTCCTCCTGGTGTTGTTGTAAAGTGCTTTGATTGATTGATTGATTTTAATGTTTTCTATCAAATCATTTTGTATCTGGGAAGATTTTCCTCATGCCCACAGATCTGGGCGGCCCGGGGTGGGCACTCGAGCCTGTGAGCACCCACGGGATCGGGGCTTGGTGCATAAATCCCAAATAACAAAATGAGCCAGGTGTTCTCGTTCACCTGGCGCCCCCTGCTGCACGTTACATACAACACTATGTGATACAAAATAACACAGTGAAGGTGTTGGTCACATGACTTTTCTTAAATGTGTTGCTTTCTTTGATAGATACATGTGTCGATACTGTGGCTCATTGAGCCCAGCACATGAAAGGCCCCGTCCAGGTGGGGAATCGAACCCAGGACCTTCTAGATGTGACACACAAGCGCTAACCGCTGTGCCACCATGACGCTTTTATACCAATAAAAACAAGCTGCTGTTGCCCCGGAGAGTTAAAGAAGCTCTGTTTTAGAGAGACGTGAACATGGAGCGTAACATTCTAACAGATCACAGACAGTGTTGTCAAATATATATAAAAAACTAGAAATAAATACGTCCTTTGTATTTTACAGAAGCAGGGCAAAAATGGTTAGGGTTTGGAGAAAACGTGAAAAAGGCATTTCCTATCAATATGTCGAGGTTAAACAAATTTTTTATGAGTGGCAGCTGACGTGGCGCGGCTCCGTGGGAGTTAGTTTCCTGTCGTTGTTCGCTGACAGTGATGAGGTTTTTTTCTACCTGTGTCGCAGATGCGGCGGGTTCAGACACACTTCCTGGTTCTGCTGATCCACTTCCTGTCCGCCGGGCTGCACTTCCTGAGTGTGGAGGCAGCGCCGGCAGGTGATGAGATCACGTACCTGCCCGGCCTCAGCAAACAGCCGAGCTTCAAGCACTACTCCGGGTATTTGGACCTGGCCACGGGGAAACACCTGCACTACTGGTACGACCACTATTATTTATACCACAACTACAGTAAATACTACTACTTATAATACTACTACTACTACTACTACTAGGGATGGGAATTGATAAGATTTTATTGATATCAATGCCATCAATAATTTTACCAATCGATTTGATTCTTTATCGATTTTCTTATCGATATCTGAGTTGTCTGTGTGTTGGGGAAAAGCAAGGAATGAATGTGCTTTCGATAAACTCTATCAAAAAAGACACATTGTTAGTTTTCCCAAGATAAAAAATATTCATTAAATTAAGCAAGTTTCCAAATATACTGTGGATCCTGCTGGCACTCAGCCTAAAATATAATGGTAACATTTGTACTTTTTAACAAGTGTCTGTAACTTGTAACAGACTGATGCAGTTTTGTATCACCTAAACAACAGGACTCAGCCCAAACCCTACGGATTTTCATCTATTTCTGCTTCATCTGGCGCTACATTCTCCTTCCCCCCGTCCGTGTGAACTGCAACAAGCCGTGTGAGAGATCAGCCGTTCCCCTCACAGCTCACTCATAGCGGGGACGGGCAGAGGTAGACCCGCTCACAGTGCACTCAGGGCCAGGGACAGACAGTCTCGGACCCGGGCTCAGAGCACAGCGGCACGGGGAGACAGTGAGGCACTGAACCCCGTGTGTCATGTCAATTAAGCGACGTATCGAAAGTTTGGAAAGAAACAGCAATACAGCTCAAATAAACGGAGCGTTCGCAGCAGCAAAGCAAAAACGTAGAAATGACACGTTTATAGCAATGGACTGTTTTAATTGATGACACCCCGTCGTCTCTCGTGAACGCGCAAAATGGAGAGGGAGGGCTAAGGGGTAGAATTGAGATTGGGCCGATGTTTCCCTGGTTACTTCAAAGCAGCATCAACAGACTCGGAGAGCTATGTCATTATGCACGTGCGTCGAGCTCCGCGGCGCAAAAAGAGTGTTTTCAGAGCGGGAGCATCGATAAGAGGGATCGATAATAATGAAGTAGACGTACGGTTCCGATGCTTTGCTCAAACAGAACCGGGTCTACTTGTAGAACCGGTTCTCGATTCCCATCCCTAACTACTACTACTACTACTACTACTACTACTAGAGTAAATACTACTTCAAACACTACCCAGGGTATTTGGACCTGGCCTCGGGGAAACACCTGCACTACTGGTACCAGTACTACTACTTATACTACTACTATTACTACTGTCACTACTACTACTTATACTACTACTCCAAATACATACAGTCCTGCGCCTGTACGTATTTGGAGGTTGGGGGAACTGTAGCACCCAGAGGAAACCTGGGTGCTTTCAGTCTCCTCTGAAACGGTGCAGCGCCTCCTGGGTTTGTCCCTGTTTCAGAGCGTGGTGTCCTGCACTGGTCAGCTTCTCCTTCCTCATCCTCCTGCAGCTCCCTCTGCTCCACAACAGCCTTTCACGATCTTCTTCTCCTTTGTCCCTACTACTATTGAACATACTACTGCAAATACTACTACTGTTACTACTCCGAATATTTGGACCTGTACACGGGGAAGCACCTGCACGACTAAGATTTCTCCCCAAAACATGCACAATAGGCTTCATATCTGTCCCAGTGGCATCGAAGGGCGGGTCAAATTTAGGGCTGGGTACCGTTTGCTTTTTATCAATAGCACTACTTTAATGATACTATGGGCCATGTTTACACGGCGGGTATTTATTAATGGTGCAGTTATTATGCACTTTGACAGCATACTATGTACGGCTGAAACAACTAATCGATTAATCGACGACTAATCGATTATTGAAATAGTCGACAACTATTTTAGTAATCGATCGTAGTGTTTTGTACATTGTAAATTTTATGAATATCCGTCTGTGTTTCATCCAATCAGAAGCAGAATTAGCACAAAGAGCCTCCTACTAGGGCAGGGCGATATGGCCTATAATCTCTATCACGATATAAAAAAAAGAAATATCACGATAACGATATATTTGACGATATAACAGACAATGGACAAATTACTTCAAAATTCCAGCCTTACGCCTATTTGGAAGGTTAATGCAAAGATATTTCATTCTTTTTTTAGTGCCATACTAATTTCCTCACAAATATGATCTACTCAAGCAGTTTACATCCTTCATTTCATTTCACTTTTTAAGCACCTGCCCATGTCCTACACAGTCAGTGTTTATGCTGCTCTGATGGAGCTGAGTGTAACATAAATTATATCGTGTCCACAACGATATAAAAAATGACAACGATATCAAAAATTATATCGCGATAACGATATGCGATATGATATGGCCCAACCTTACCTCCTACAAACATTTACTTTAAGTTTACGCCATCAATACGTCCTCAAGTGGTGCCACTTTAGCTTTTTGTGATGAAAAAATAAAACATTTCTACACAATTCACAGCCAAGCAATTACTCGATTAATCGTAAAAATAATCGATAAATTGATTACAAAATAATCGTTAGTTGCAGCTCTAATACTATGTACTGTTGTAATGTTGCAACCAAATTTCATTGTTGTTCATTACACCATTTTATTTCAGATAAGCTGCGACAAAACTAAACCAACTTCACAAAGATCTTTACACAGAGAGAGCGCTCACTCTGTCACTAAAGTAAAGCAATCTCATGTTAAAAGTATTCAAACGTATGTATTGGCTCAATCAAACAACAATTTCAAGGATCTCTGAACCATGAATGTCTAATACAGAGTGAGCGCTCACTTTTCCACAAACAATCTTTGATATTCCCCTGGCTGCAGAGAAAACAGCAGCCTCTGTGGGTCTGTGGCTAACGGTAAAAATGTCTTTCTTATTGTCACTGTCATGTTGCTCTTCTCTTGTCTAAGACCTTATTTAGTCCTGGTTTAGTCCTGACTCAGACCGGCTGCAGATCTGCTCTGACATCTCTAATAATTACTAAAGTTTTAGTAAGTTATAGCTTTACTTCGCTTTAAGAAAACAGCTGCATTTGTGCTGAAGCGACTAATTATCTGCTCATGTTCTTGTTGCTTGTTTTAGAGTCACTGCCATTTATTGACGTCTGGAGAGAAAAGTACCGAAACTTGGCACTGAAAGAATTTTAGTTTTTAGATACCCCTTCCGGGGCTTTTCGGTCGGTACAGTTAGGTACCATAGGTACCGTTTAACGATACCCCGCCCTAGTCAAATTTCCTCCCTCCAGGGAAAATAAAGTTCTCCTTAATCTTAAGTCTCTGCATAAACCCTGTGCCATGTGCCTCAGGTTCGTGGAGTCCCAGGGGAAGCCGTCCTCAGACCCTCTGGTGCTTTGGCTGAACGGAGGCCCGGGCTGCAGCTCCTTAGATGGACTCCTGACGGAGCACGGACCCTACCTGGTAAAGCTAACAGGCTAATGCTAACAGGCTAACGTTCACATGCTAACGCTAACAGGTTCATGCTAACATGCTAACGCTGTGTCATGTGGCTTTTTTCTCTGCTTCAGATTCAGGATGACGGCGCGTCTCTGGATTATAACCCCTACAGCTGGAACAAGGTCAGTCAAGCCCATACAGTCCAGGAGAAGTCCAGGGGCCGGTTTAGGAGCCAGTGTTGTAGAGATGCTGACACTCTTTTTAATTTATTTGTCCCTTGTTTTTGTCAGATTGCAAACGTGCTGTACCTGGAGTCTCCAGCAGGGGTCGGCTTCTCCTACTCTGACAATAAAAACTACAAGACCAACGACACCGAGGTCAGAGGCAACACACTAACCCTAACTCTACACACTTTACAAACTTTACAAATATTTTCCTGTAGGTGTCTCTGGCTCTGTGTAATGATGGTTGTGTCCTGTAGGTGGCGCTGAATAACTACCTGGCTCTAAAGACTTTCCTGAAGCTGTTCCCGGAGTATGCATCCAACGCCGTGTTTCTGACCGGAGAGAGTTATGGCGGGATCTACATCCCCACGCTCGCCCAGCGCGTGATGGAGGACTCCGCCATCAACCTGCAGGTAACAGGAGGCTACTGCGCCACCTGCTGGTCACAGGAGTGTTAGTTTTAACTGTCAGAGTAAAAACAGCCCAAACTCTTTCCTTTCTGATGTTTATTCTCTGACGTTTTGTCGCTTGGAGCCAGAGATATATCCAGGAAGTAACTCATGGTGGCGCTCCCTGGTCAGTTTTGGAAAATCTTTGAACATTTTGGAAAGTTTTTAAAGAGTTTGGAAAGGTTTGGAAAATGTTGGAAAGTTTCGGAAAATTTGGAAAAGGGTGGATAGTTTTGGAAAAGATTTGGAAAGTTTTGGAAATGTTTGGAAAGTTTTGGAACAGTTTGGAAAATGTTATAAAAGTTCTCCACTTGACTCCACACTTTACAGACTCAGACTCACCGACATTTGGATGCTTTTTTCACACAAGGATTTTTACAGATCGGAAATATTTGAATTTTTATAGATTTTTCACTATTAACTAATTTATTCCAAACTCAACCAGATCCTAAATCCCTCTAAGCAAATCTTTGGGACTAATATTTCACAAATAAAACCACACATTTAAAACTGATTAGATTTTGTGTAAAATTTTGACACATTTAAAACAGCTTATTTTTAACATAAAGTGACCTGTGCTGTGTCAGGGCGTGGCTGTATTTCAGGGCGTGGCTGTATTTCAGGGCGTGTCTTGTGTTTCAGGGCGTGTCTTGTGTTTCAGGGCGTGGCGGTGGGGAACGGCATGTCGAGTTACGAGCTGAATGATAACTCGCTGGTTTTCTTTGCGTATTACCACGGGCTGCTGGGGACGGAGCTGTGGGCGGGGCTTCAGGCCTACTGCTGCGACCAGGGGCGGTGCAACTTCTACGACAACAGAAACCCCAACTGCAGCGAGCTGGTACTAAACACTCAACCTCCCCCCCCCCCCCCTGACTCCCCCTTCCCCCGTCTCCTCCCTGGTTGGTTTAATCCTGTCTCTACCCTGGTTGGTCTAATCCTGTCTCCTCCCGGTTGGTATAATCCTGTCTCCCCCCTGGTTGGTATAAGCATGTCTCTCCCCTGGTTGGTATAAGCATGTCTCTCCCTGGTTGGTCTAATCCTGTCTCCCCCCGGTTGGTCTAATCCTGTCTCTCCCCTGGTTGGTATAAGCATGTCTCTATCCTGGTTGGTCTAATCCTGTCTCCCCCGTCTCCCTCCTGGTTGGTTTAATCCTGTGTCTCTGACCCTCAGCTCGGGGATGTCCAGACTATCGTCTACAGCTCAGGACTCAACATGTACAACCTGTACTCACCGTGCGCCGGGGGAGTCAAGGACACGCTCAGGTCAGTGCAGTGCTCTAGTAATGCTACCCTAGTACTTACAGTATACTCGAGTACCGTTCTACTTAAGCATGTTATGGTCTCATGTAGAGGTCGACTGATATATCGGGCCGATATTTGGGGATTGTACAATATCGGTTATTGGCTATTGGACTTTGGAGCCTTTGTAGAAATGTAGCAGAAAGTGTTAGATTTATCTTTAAAGTGAGTAAAAGTAACAAGTTTAACACAAATACTACTCGAGTAAAGTACAGACTGGAGTATTTACTCTGGTACTGACTCCTGTTTTTCCTCAGTTTCGAGAAGGAGCAGCTCGTCCTCAGAGATCTGGGAAATAACTTCATCCATCTCCCGAGGACACGCCTCCTCAGAAAGGTACCGCCCACAGACACGCCCCCACCGACAGGTACCACCCACAGACACCCCCCCCTCAGAAAGGTATAGGGGAACAAGTGAAAAAACGTTTTGCAAATCGTTAGCCTCATAGCATAATTGCGTAAGTCATTCTGTATTGTTACAATATCAATAAAGAATACCAATGTGTTTTCTAAATATTGTGTTTTTGTAAATATTGTATTTGTCTTAACTTAATATGTGAACTGTTTACAGATGTATTTCTGCCACTCGTTCCTCTAGTAAAAGAGATCGTAAGTCTGAATGAGTTTTTACCTGGTTAATAAAGGTCAAATAATTAAAATAATATCCCTCTACAGTGCTGTAACCATGACGATATCATATGACCCAGGCCTTCTGTCGGCTGCTTCCATCACGGTTTGAGAGACAGTCTCTTATTTCCTAATGCTCAGGAGCAGACGACGACGTTTCCCTCTTTATTCTCCCTGATAAACAACGCAGCATTCTCCTTTTGTTTATGGTTCACTGACTCAGAGCAAAGCGTCACTTACCACCGCTGCCGTGAAGGATGAGCCGTCAGTTTAAAGTTTAACTGAGCCCAAAGACGATCAGGCAGAACCATCAGACTCAGTCCTTGCTGTAAACTCTCTAACATGTCCACTGTTAAAGAAGAGTCCCAAAACCAGATGTCCACGATGCACTGCTGCTGTCTCTGTGTGAGCTGTGTCTGACTAAAGAGAAAGTGACCGCGCCCATGGACATCAACCGCTTTTACTTTCACTTCATCAGCTTTATTATCACCCAGAGAACAAAACAAACAAGTCAATGCCGTGGTCAAATGTTTCAGCTAAGATCAGACCCTTTTTTATCCCGTATTGACCTCGAAAAGGCCTTGCATGCTTTTTTATGCCTTACACTTGTGTTGCGCTTTACAAGCCTGTATACCATACTACTCTGTAGTCTTTATTTATTCATGCCATACGGTGGTGGTAAGCAACTGTTGTAGCCACAGCTGCCCTGGGGTAGACTGACGAGGCAACCAGTCTGCGCCATCGGCCCCTCTGACCACCACCAACCACTCACTCACACACTACAGTACATTCACTAGGCTTCATGGTGTTACCAAACCATCTCCCATCCAAGTACCGACCAGGCCATTCCCTGCTTAGCTTCGAGATCTGACGGGATTGGGCAGAGTATTTATCAGTTCACACCATAGACATATTAATAATAGACTCCTCCCCGTTTACCATAATGACCACGTTCGAGGGGGAAATCATGGCGGATTTACAGGCTCCTCCTCCCCAGCTCTGACAAAGCATGTTCCTAATAAGGGCATAAGGGCGGGATCTTCACTGTAGACTCGGCCCTTATGTGACGTGTAGCTCGCGCAGCTCCAATGCTAACAGTCCAACCTCCGTTAAGTATGAGATTTCTAAAATGTATCCTACCATAACCAGCCCGGTGCCTCTGATTGTGTCTAACCCAGCGTAATCACAGGAGGAATATCTAGCTGTAGACAGTTCCAAAAAATTAGGCACCGGACGTTAAAGTTGTTTTTAACGTGTCTAAAGTGCAATGGATTCCAATGGGGGACTAGCGGCTATATGGCGGTGCTACAGCAATGGCGGCCTCCAGTGTCGTCGTCGCAAAGCAGAGTAGCCAGCGGCCATTGGTTCAGATGCTCCACATCGCCCCGATCCCTCCTCCCTCCACTTAGGTGGGTCATAGAAGGGGGCGTGGCCTCGCCAAGGGGGAAGGAAGTATCTCTTGGGAAACACAATTATTCACTCTTTTTAGCCATTTTCTGTCGCAATATAAACGTATTTGTCACATACAAATAGTCAGGTCTACATCGGGTCCATATGGATGTTTTTTCACAGCAGAAGAAACTAAATGGCAGTCGTGGCTAGCCCTAGCTAGTTTTAGCATGTAGCACAATGCTAACATTAGCATTCTCCGTTATTTATGTAATCATGGGCTGTTGAACTACTTTGCTCCTCGCCGTGTCTATGTATTTTATTTAGTAGAAAACTATATTCATATTTCAGCATTTGTTTAAGTTGTTTTTCAACTGCTTCGCAACATTCCAGAAATGCTGACTGTATCTTTGGCACTTCCGTGACCATGGAGAGCAAATCAACTGAGAAACGAACCTCCGCTCTTCACGGTTACGGAATGGGCACAGACCCAACTAACTGGCTCCCGCTCCGTTTTCAAATTGTATTTAAAAATGTGCTCATTTTTAAAGCTCTTTATGGACGGGCCACATTTCTCGGATGGATCAGAAATGATCTTTGTGGTTTTATTTGATTCTTTCACTCTCTCAGGTTTGTTGTTGACCTGTGGCTTTAGTCTCATGACGTTGCGCCCCCTGGTGGAGGTTAGTAAATACTTATGACTGATTGTTTTCATGTGTCTCCTCGTCAGAACGTGCTGAGTCTGAAGCAGGAGCTGGGGCTGAAGCTGCGTCTGGACCCACCCTGCACTAACTCCACCCCTCCACGCTCTTCCTCAACAACGCCTACATCAAAAAGGCCCTACACATCCGACAGGAGGCCCTGCCCTGGGCTCTGTGCAGGTGAGGACGGGGCCCTCTGTAGGAGAGAGCCGGCCCTGGGCCTAAGAGCTTTAATAAAACGCTACATCGAACGTGACGCTCGCTGATGGGGCAAACATGGCGGCCATCTTGTGACTGGCCGGCGAGGCTAACCCCTAGGCCACCAATGCAAAACCGTTGTTTTGTGATTGGTTTATTACTTCTAAGTCTGGTATCTCAGTCAGGATCGGGTCTTTAAACGTGGTGTTGTTTAGCCGTATTAGCTTCCTTTTCTCCATTCCTTCCCAGGGTTTTATCACTGTCCCATGTTCAATAAATATTGGTCACGTGGTGTTAAAAAGAACAGAAATACTGTTTTAAAGTAGGAAACAAATGTTATATTTGATATAAGTAGAAGTGAATGATTTGAAGGAAAATCCATGAACAAATGGAGCTAAAGTCTGCCTCCATTGCACTGGGTTAGAGCCGGGCACAAGATGGCCGCCGTGTAACTATTGTGTTGTCCGATCTACAGTTTATTAAAGATCTTTGTCCTGGTCCCGAGGACTGGCTGCAAAGCTTTTGTTCTCAGACGTCAGGTTTTCTGTGAAATGCCAGATTTCCCTCTGGGAAAGAACGATCCTCACCACCTCCTAAATCCTTACTGCAGACCTTTGAATGTGACTTTTATATCAGAATGATTCTGATATAGAAGTCTCTCTGAATCAGATTCAGGTCATGTGACGGGGTCATGTGTTTCAGTGCGGAGGTGAACCTGGAGTACCTGAGGGAGTTCATGGACGTTAAGGAGCAGTACCTTGCTCTGCTGTCGGCACTGGTCAGTCCTTCATTTACCTCAGGGTTTAGGGTACTGTGGGACATTAGTACTGCAGTATGAAGTATATATATGCTCATGGCAGAAGCACTTAAGCATAAATACTCTTATTTACAGAAGTACCGTGTGCTGGTGTATAACGGAGATGTGGACATGGCCTGTAACTTTATGGGAGACGAGTGGTTCGTCGAGTCGCTCAAACAACTGGTATTGACTACAAATACTAATAATACTACCACAAATAATACTACTACTACCAATACTACTACTAATACTGACAATATTATATTACTACATATGCTACTACTACTACAAATAATATAACAAATACTACTAATACTACAAATACTACTACAAACACTTATAATACTACTACAAATACTACTTTGACTAATTCTACAACAAGAATCAGGTACTGACTGCAAATATTACAAACCACTGCCCTGCCTGTAGGACTGATGCTGATTGGCTGACATCCTGTGTTCTGATTGGCTGACAGGTGCAGGTGCAGAGGAGGGTGTGGCTTTATGAAGGGGCTGATGGGAAACAGGTCGGCGGCTTCGTCAAAGAGTTCAGCAACATCGCCTTCCTCACCATCAAGGTACAAGTACAACTAATACTACTGTTACTCTTACTAATACTGCCCCCACAGTCGTCACTCTGTAAAGGCCTTCGTCCCACATATCCACCTTATTCCTACGCCCCATGAGCCTTTGCGTGAAAGATGGCGGGTATGACCGGGGCCGCTGTTTGTTTGCATGGAGACCGTTCGCTCGAATCCACTATATATGAGCTTTAGACTATGTGGGAACACGAGCCGTCACAGCTGAGACGAAACTACGAGCCCTGATTAGCTGCTCACAATAAACTTATGACTGAAATTCGCTCCGTCAAAGAATTTTCTGACCCGTGGACGTGTTGGCCAAGTTGTCTCCACTTAACCTTTGTGGATATCTTCTAATTCTGCGATCTTTCACAAAGACTTTGCTCAGATGTGGTACTTTAGGCTCAGAGAATGGATTGTCAGCATGAAAACAGTCTTTTTGTTTCTTGTTGATTGGTCAAATATCCGTGGAGATCTTCACATTTTCAGATTAAACTGAGCTAAAGTCTGTTTACGAAGCCTCGTTACATATGTCGTATTTACGTGGAAAAAGGCCATGTCTGTAGTTTAATTAGGTCAAAGGTTTTGCACAAAAAATGACCATAAAAAAGTTGGAATGCTCTTTGTGTAAATATTTAAAATGCAAATGTATTCAGAGCCAGTTCAGCTTGTGTGGCCTCACGGGGCTCGGGTCACATCAGTCGTACAGTGTGAGCAGGTCAGTCAGTCGTGTGTTAACGGTGTTTGTTTACCTCTGTGGGCTAAAGCTTTCTTTGTAAATTTATGTGAGTCAGTAGCATTTAGCATGTTCAAAATCGCCCCAAACATGTCACAGTTTAAGCCCACTTTTAGCATGTTCCAGAGCCACAAGTGTCACTTTCTCTGTTTTTTTAAAATTCAACCGTGAACAGCGAAATGTGTTCCAGAGCTGCGCGAGGACATCTTTTCAAATGTTACGGAGGCTGATTGTTTGGAAAAACATCATGTGGAAATAAACCGCTACTGTATGTGAAACAAAAACTTGCCCTGGAAACCAATGTAAACCAATCACTCAGAGCGACTTCCGGCATCTCACCGGAAATTACCCCATCCTCGTTTCTACATGAGCCGCCCCAGGAATAAGGTGGATAAATACTCGTTACTCTGTAAAGGCCTTTGTTTCCCCCACACTCGTCACTTTGTACAAGCACATGGTTGGTTGAATACTACATTTTTGTTGAAAATCTTCTATGGTTTTTCATAAGTAGTTGTGCTTCTGTTAATTATAAGTTAACAGTTCAAACTGTGGTCTGTAAGCTTCTTTGAAATGTGACAAGCAGAATGTTTAGTGTGATCATTTTTTTAACGTCTCTAACCTGAGTGGAAAGTGCCAGCATGTATCCATGCCCCTCGCTCCGCCTCCTCTCTCCAGCATGTTCTCGTGCTGGTATTTGTCAAAAGGGTAGTATTCCACCAACTAAAGCCGTGAGTAGTGCTTGTCTCTCGGGTTCAGTTAATAATGTCAAATAATTGAATAACTGAATATTGTTTTTGTCAATTCTTCACTTTTATATATATTTTGAAAATTCTTTGGTCTTTTTTCCAATATAATGTATATTGTTTGAATCAAATTAGTTTTAAAGTCAAATACTGTGTTTTCTTTTCATACGATTGGTCAAAAAGCTGAAACAACAGACTTTATCTTTTCAGAAGATGTTTTCTAGGAAAGGCAACTTTAGGGTCCCGATCCCCCAGTTGAGAATCAGTCTTGTAGACCAGTGATTCCCAACCTTTTTTGTCTCGCGTACCCCTTGAGTCCTTAATTTCCTCTCAAAGTACCCCCTAAATTCTAGGACATTATCTACTTAAGTCAGATTTATTGGTATTAAGTTGTGTATAGTTTTAAAAAATAAAGTAAAAACACAATGAAACTCAAACCTTTTACTGCAAATTATCATTAAGAGGTTTTCTTTTAAAATGATATTGAAATACTGTTCAGTTTTGCCTTCTTTGTAGCTCTGAAATATTTCTGCTAAGTGCTCACGTACCCCTGGTTGGGAAACACTGTTGTAGACGACCTGTGGTCCAGCTCTAACCCTGTCCTCTGACCTCTGTGTGGCAGGGCTCCGGTCACATGGTTCCCACAGACAAACCGGCCGCCGCCTTCACCATGTTCTCCAGATTCATCCGCCGCGAGCCCTACTGACCCCTGACGCCCCCCCAGAGGGCCCTGACGTCTGATTGGCCGAGGCTCCTGTCACTCTCTGCTTTTTAATGTTTTTTATTTGTTTTTAAATGTGTTTTATCTCAGGGTTTGATCAGATTATTTAGTTTTTATGTTTGACATATGCTCATGCTGCATTGAAAGCAACTGGTAACTTTCCAGCATGAATGTGGCTCTGCTTCCGAGGGTCTGAACAAAAGTATCTAACGATCTGTTTCCGGAAACCTGCCAATTGAGTTTGTTGTAATGTTGTTGCAGTGGTTATCACTGTAATCCTGCCGCTCAGCTGAAAGTGACAAAATAAATCAATTTTCAAAAAAAAACTGGACTTACCTATATTTGTTAATATTTATTTGAAGGATATTTTGATCATCTCAAACGTCCCACAGACGGATCTGACACTGAACAAAAATAAAAACTGTTAAAGAGCTTTCTGTCTGAAGAATCTGAGGTTTGGACCTAATCTGAAACATGATTTCTTTCTAAATCACAAAATGCCTGATCTGTCAAACTTGGGACCAGTAGGAGGCGCTTTACTTTACAACAACATGAACTTAAAGCCACACAGCATTACCCAAATAAAACTTCAGGCAGTAATATTTAAAGAGGTTTATGTCGGGGACAGGAGAATCATGACCCGCAGAGAGGCTTTAAAGGTCCTGTGTCATGTACCTGCAGAACTGTGGGTCTGCAGATGACGTCCCTGTAACTGTGGAGTCATGGAGACAGGACAAAGCTCCACATTCAGTCTTTATTTCAACACTTTCAACAGAAACATTTAAGCCTTCAGTTCTTCCAGCGGATCTGCTGCAAAACAAACACATTATTATTATCACTGAGGCCCGGGTCAGTCCGGTCCGTTTGAATCCGGTCTGGGTCTTACCGAGTTGTTGAGCAGGTCTGTGATCTTTCGTTCTTCGTCTGATCCTCGCTCCACTTTGTCTCGATACTGAACCAACATCTGACGATCCTTCATGTCCCGGAACGTCTGAGCCAATTAGAGGCAAGGATTCAAATTAAATTCATATTTAAGAGTAACATTTAAAAGTTAATGCAGAGAATACAACAGAGCGGGAGTTTCACTGGGTCAGAGACATGACAACTGTGAAGACAAAATTGTCCAGGACCATCAACAGATGAATCACTTAAACAATTCTGCCCTGATGAAAAATGACTTGAATAAAGGACTTTTAAAGGTTCATATTTAAAAAGGTTCATATCTAAAGGTTCATTTCTTCGTCAGTGTTTGAACAGAGGAAAGGCATCTGACTCACGTTGATGACGATGTCGTGGCACTTGTGCTTCTGAGCCAGAGCGAGGCGCTGTTCCGGGTCCTCCACCAGCGCCACGTACTGAACCAGGACCTGCAGTACAATTATACACAATTCCACACATTAAAACACAATTATACTTCATTATACTTCACACTGAAGTACTGAAACCAGACCTAGAACTTTACTTTTGTAAAGTGCATGACACATTAGACACAATTTTAACTAAAACATCGTAGACACAATTAAATTTAAGATTTTGTTTTCTTTAGTTTGACCATTTTTGTGATGTACAGTATATAGTGACAGGCAGGGCCAGATTAACACTTTGTTGTACCCTGGGCAACAATATTCAAGGGCCCCATCATCACGACCCCAGGATCACCATAATATGGTCATATATAGAATATATTACTGTAATATACAGTAAATATACTCAATACTTCAAATCCTAACTGTCATCAGGTGTATTTTGATTTACAAATATTTAAAGCTCATAGAACTACAAATGCACTACTATGTCCCTATCAAAGACATTCACTCACATATGATGCTATGAAAACAAAATACATCAGCATCTGTATAATCTGGTAAAATTGACCCACTACATTGAGAGGGAAGGAAGTATCCGCCATTTTCACATTTTAAAACCATTGTTTATTTAACAACACTTATTCCCAATAGAAATGTATGGAATTGATAGAGCTATCACAGAAGACCACAGACAACACATCAAAAAACATGTTGGTCCTCAGCTCATTTTAAGCAGAAATCACCCTGACAAGGGGACCCTGTCTCCTCAGAATTCAACAAGGCAATCAAGTTATTAGTCCAACACAAACTTGAAATCTACAAGTTATCCCTCCACAACAATTTACAGCATTTCCATAAAGCTGGCACCTCATTGAAAAAGTAAAAAATAAAATGCAGTATCACTATTTGATCCTAAGCTCATTTAACTTGGTGACAGTATAGTTTTACGAGCCTACATTTCTCTGACACTTGAGGCAAATCTCGCCTCTTTCCTCTCTCCCTCTCCTGGATATTATTTCAATATGTGTGGGTTTGGAGTGTGTAGTAGCCTACCTGTCTGTCCAGCGATCATGTCGTGATAAAATCCCCTTAAAAACATGTTTGTAATCCAGTGCGTCCTTTATTTTCCATAAGTTTACTGACGTGTGTGATTCCTCTGATCCGAATGCCTGGGCTCAGGAAAGGCATTTCAAACCGCTGCTGCTTGACATGAAGATTCCCTCTTTCCAGACAGTGTCTGTTTCCCTTGTGTCTATGATGTAGTAGGAGTGGTTATGATGTTCCAAATTCAGATGATCAATACATTTTTCGCGAATCTGTGTTTTTACTCCTCCGGCCTCCTCACGCCGCTCTGAACAGCGGGGGCGCATTGCCGCTGATTCCCACAGCTCCAAGGCACCTGCCGCCACGCATCACCCGCACATGTGCGCGCACTTACATTGACAATACACAGGAATCAACCGCACCCAGTTTGCATTCAACCCTCATTAGCATCACGTTGTTTCGTTCAGATGTGCATCTAAAACGGGCGGGTAACGGGTAGATGTTAACGGGTCCGGGCGGGTGCGGATTTAACTCTTGATATAATCACGGGTGCTGTAGCGGATGGGTGCTGGTCTTAAGAGGGTCTTAACTTGTGGCCCTCTCTTCATTGGTCAGTCCGCATGAGACTGACTCTCAACCGCCCTCGCTCTCAACCAACTCACGCTCAAAGTCATAGACAGCGCAGCGAAAAGGCCCGGGTGGACAGTTTGTTAAATATAAAGTGGGAGATTACAGTAACAGTAATTTGCTCGTGCCCTTGCTGTCCTGGGCCCTTTAGATGTCCTGGGCCCCTGGGCAATTGCCCAGTTGCCCGTATGGTTAATCCGGGCTTGGTGACAGGAAGTGACATAGAGTCAAACTATTTTAAACTGTTGCTGTACTGACCATGTTATGTCAATGGGAAATGAGTCAAACTGAACTTTACCTTTATCTATGTCACTTCTTGTCAGGAGATAAAACATTCAAATAAAAATAACTTTTCTGCCCAACATTTCTTCATTAATTTGCTGCTTCATTGAAATAAAATTATAATTACAAAAGATGTTGCAGTTTAACCACAGTACTTTATGTACTACTCAAGTACTGAACTACTGATTAGGACCTGCGAGAGTACAAAAGTACTTCATACTGGGGTAAAAGTCCTGCTACACCTCAAGTATAAAAGTATATAAAAGTACTTCATTATAAAGGCACTTAAGTTAAAGTAGACACACTTATTATCACAGTGGTATCACTGCCTGTGGGCAGAGTTACCTGCCTGTGGGCGAGACTTACGGAGCTGGGGGCGGAGTTACCTGCCTGTGGGCGGAGTTACCTGCCTGTGGGCGAGACTTACGGAGCTGGGGGCAGAGTTCTTGTGCAGGATGTCGACGACTCTCCCGTAGCTCAGAGGAGACTTCTTTCGACTGAAGCCGAGCCACGACTTGGAGCTGAACAACGAGTCGACTTCAGACCAGGACTTCAGCTTAGAGAGCGCAGAGAGGGCGGAGGTAAAGAACTGCTTCTCCGAAACCTATCAATACATGCACACTGTCAATAAACGCACACTGTTAATAAACGCACAGTAACAGACACTTCTCCCCAATGTGAGTTGGGGCCGATGTAAACGGTGGAAGTGACCGTTTTGACCCAGAGCAGAGAAACTGACCTTAAACGTCTGACGGAGGTTGGACGGACTGCTGTAGGAACCCTACAACACAAGGAACATGCAGTACTACAGTCAAATACTGCTGTGGTACAGTAGTAAAGTACTCATGCTCATGGTAGTACACAACAGTACAGTAGTAAAGTACCTCAGACTCATGGTAATGGTAGTACACAACAGTACAGTAGTAAAGTACCTCAGACTCATGGTAGTGGTAGTACACGCAGTAGTAGAGCGTAGTGATCAGGGGCATGTTCAGAATCGAAGCTTTTCTTGGAAACTTCTGGAAAACGTTGCTTTTCCCGCTCTTCTCCGCCTGACTGTCGGCCGCCTAAGAAAGAAAGTACTACGGTTACTAATACTACTACTACTACTTTAAAGGAGCAGCGACACTCACAGACCGATATAGAGTCTGACCTCGATAATGATCTGTCGCTCCAACAGAGTGAAGTGATCCTGGACCAGCGCTGCGTCCTCCGCAGAAAACGGCAGACTGTGAACAAGGGAAAATTAGGAAAAAGTAGGAAGAATATGCGGAGGGGAAAAATAGGAAAAATTTAAGAAAATTAGGAAAAATTTGAAATAATTAGGAAAAAAAAAATCAGGGGGACAAAAAAAGTGAAAATAGGGGTTGGAGATGGGGGGAAAAAGTTTCAAAAAATTGAAACAATTAGAGAAAAGGGGAAAAGTTAAAATATTAGGAAAAAAGGGGGAAAAATAGATTTTTTTTTAGAATAAATAATTTTTTAAAAAGTGCAAAAAGTTGTGTCGGGGCGTATCGGGGGCGTGTCAGGAGGTGTGGCTCTGACCTGATGCAGGATTTAAGGAAGTCCCGCCTCTTGTTCTCGTCGCTGATGTTCAGGTGCTCCTTATACTGCAGCAGCTGTGGAGACAAACGGCCAATCAGAGAGCAGCCAGACTCGCACCAGAGAGTGGCTGTGTGTGATTGGCTGGTTTCAGGTACGTACCGCAGCGTCCTCCACTCGCCCCAGAGCTCTGCAAAACAAGATCATCATCCTGAACCTTTGTCCTCCACACTTTGCTTTTTAGTTTTTAGAGGACTTTCTGGACCAAGGTCAGTTTGTCCATTTCAGTTTTTCACATGAGCTCCACTTTAAAACAGTCCAGACAAAAGTCACTGACGTCAAGAAATCACTGATATTTGCACCACTTTTATAAATGTGTCACAAACTGAAGGAGGTTTAGATTTCTACGGTCAGAAGTTAAATGATTGTGCGTTTTTGAAAAGGTTAAAACATTTCACACAAATCGTCCTTTAGGAACATTTAGAAACAGTGAGACTGGCCGCAGCAGCCGAGTATAGATATAATGTGAAGTTATAGAGTAATAATAATATTGTAAAAGAATGAGACTGACCGCAGAAGGTCCAGCAGCAGCCTCTGCTCATGTGTCTCTGTGAGGAGGTGGATGAAGTGTCTCAGAGCCGTCGGTCTGGACTCCAGCTCCCGGAACAGCACCTCTGCAGAGAACGCCTGGATTATAACACCTCTGCAGAGAACGCCTGGATTATAACACCTCTGCAGAGAACGCCTGGATTATAACACCTCTGCAGAGAACGCCTGGATTATAACACCTCTGCAGAGAACGCCTGGATTATAACACCTCTGCAGAGAACGCCTGGATTATAACACCTCTGCAGAGAACGCCTGGATTATAACACCTCTGCAGAGAACGCCTGGATTATAACACCTCTGCAGAGAACGCCTGGATTATAACACCTCTGCAGAGAACGCCTGGATTATAACACCTCTGCAGAGAACGCCTGGATTATAACACCTCTGCAGAGAACGCCTGGATTATAACACCTCTGCAGAGAACGCCTGGATTATAACACCTCTGCAGAGAACGCCTGGATTATAACACCTCTGCAGAGAACACCTGGATTATAACACCTCTGAATAGGAAAACTTTATTGTCCACCAAGGTGAAGCTGTGTCTTTGGTGTCACTTTAAAACACACGGACATCCAGCATCAGAAACACAGTTAATCACGTGGCGCCACAGTTCTCATATAAACCTCTGCCAAAGTCAGTCGAACCTAGCCTGGCTAACGCCAGACTAAAATCACAAGTGATATTTAGTCTGGGGACCACCAATTAATTTTCTCGTAGGAGAGGTGTGGTTTACGATTGTTCATAGCCGTTTATTGGGCGCTACGAATGTCTCTCATGCGTCTGCACGTAGCCATAGCCAATCGTATCATGGTATCAGATGACGTATGACGTACCTGCTGTAAACTTTTGAGCTAAACTATTTAGAACACGTTCTAAAACTTGATCGAAAGATGGCATCGCGTCTGCTGCTGTCATGTTGGATCCGTAAATATGTTTTTATTTTTTTTATCCCTAAACAAACTACAAGCTTTATGTCAAATAGCGCGTCATCGTCTTACCGTCCTCCTCGTTCTGTGATTGGTGCCCAAATCCATGGAAAAATGTCGGCCATGGTCCCCAGCTGTTCGAAAAGATTCGAGCGCACACAGCAGTCTGGCGTTAGCCAGGCTAAGTCGAACCTAGGGCTGGGCACGTTCACTTTTTGATACTGCAGTTCCTGTTTTCGATACGTTCATTTTTTTGATGCCAGTAGAACCAAAATTTTTTTTCCGATAGCAGACTGGTGTCGTTTAACGGGACCCAGCCCTATAATTGTAACTTAAAAAACAGGAACTCCCCTAAAGTGCGCGGAGCGCACAAAACGAGCGCGAAGCGCTCGCCTCCTCTCAAACATGCACTAACGCACTCCTCTCCTCGTGCACGTTCCGTGCATGTGCACATGTATCAGAAAACGAACATTGTAATTGGATGGTGCGCGGAGCGCACTCCCCCAAAGTGCGAACAAAACGCACAAAACCAGCGCGAAGCGCTCCCCTCCTCTCAAACACTCACTAACACACTCCTCTTGTCGTGCACGTCCCGTGCACATACATATGTAATGCAAAAATCAACATTGTAATTGTACAGAGCCCATAAAAGTCAATGGGCGACTGAGAGCCCTGGGTCACTGACGACCTCTACCATGAGGTAGGAATGCGCGAGCACTTTCCGAAAGTATATAGTTTATGGTGCCCGCGTAAGCGGGAACATTGTTTTCGTATGGGAATATTATTAGGCCCGAGCGGCCTGCCGTCGCAAGGGCCTATTGTAATCGCAATGCAGTGCGCGGAGCGCACGAAAACAGCGCGAAGCGCTGTCCCCATGTCAAACGTAAACTCACCGTGTAAAACAGTGACTGCCCACACCAAGGGTGTGGGCCCTGTATACTTATAATTGCATGAAAATGAATGGGGGTATATGGCCAACTGTCATAAGGAAACTGTCGGACCCACACGGCTGCGTGGGGGTCGTTGAGAGCTTTCCAAAAATGTATAATATGTTGTCGTCGCGAAAGCGACGATATTGTTTTTGCAAAAAATATTATTATTAGGCCCGAGTGGCCTGCCGTCGCAAGGGCCTATTGTAATCGCAACGCAGTGCTCTTTCTTTCTTTCTTTCTTTCTTTCTTTCTTTCTTTCTTTCTTTCTTTCTTTCTTTCGCAATTTACACCCAGTGAACATAGACGAAAAGTCACAGATTTTGGGCCAAAATTCAAACCCGATCCGACGCAACTTTTGACTATTTCCAAATTTTGAATTTCAAAATAGTGGCGCGACAGTGCCACCTCTGTTTTTTTTTAACATTGCGAGATAGGACTTGGCCAAAAATGAAGTTTGTCGTAGAATCATAAAAATCGGTACAGACGTGCATCATGCCAAGTTGAGCAAAAAATATTATTACGGCAACGCCGTCCGCCATATCGGGTGTCGGCCATTTTGGATGACAGCCCGCGAAGCGGGAATCCGCCTTTATTTTTCACTTTGTACAAAATCTATCTCCTCCTAGAGCAGAGGTCACTAAACGGCGGACCTCGGTCCGGATCCGGACCCATGCGCCAGCCCATCCGGATCCGAACCTTGGATCCGAACTTTGGACCCGACCCGAATCCCCTCAGACGAGCGGCTGCCTCTGCGCTCCCTCTCTCTCCCTCTCTCGCTCTCCCTCCCTCGCTCTCCCACACTCCCTCTCTGACTGCACCAGAGCGGTAAACTACAGCACAGATGAACAGAAAGAGAAAGTCCTAAATCTTAGCTTCATGATACTTTTTAAATTTTTAGAAACGGTTTCGGAATGACTGAAATATGGCTCGCTAAAAACAAAAGCAGAGGACGCCCTAATTAAATATGCACGCGCGATCGTAATGCGCAAATAGTACGGTTGTTTTCCGAGCAGGTCTGAACCAGGACTAAACCTGGACTAAGCCAGGACTAAGCCAGGACTAAACCTGGACTAAACAGGGCTCAGTGTGTTGAACTGAGCAAAGAAACACATCACTGTCATATATTATGTGCACATTGTGTATAATAGGCTAAAGTAGCCTATGCACTCTGCTATTTAGGAGCCAAAACCTATTTTTAGAGCAAAAAAACAATAACAGGATTCAATTGACTGCATTATTTTCAAATCACAGAAATAGATTTTAAAAAATGGCTTAAAAATCCTGATATAACCGTGAATTAACCCCGTATGTTCCGGACCTTTGCTTGACCATTTTTTTTCATTTCGGACCTTGGTGACATTTAATTCGTGACCCCTGTCCTAGAGCATTTAACGGAACGACCTAATTTTGGGTGGAAAATAATCTTGAGAAGTAGAACTTTAAAAGTTATCCAAATTATTTTTCTAAGTTTTATGGTTTTTATGCGGCGAAGCCGCAAACTCTACGAAGTATTTTGAGATTTTTCGCAAACAAAAAATGGCTCCCATTCGAACATATGAAGCCCGATTTCGCTCATTTTGTTATCAGTTGTTAAAGTCTCAGTCCTAAACACTTTCATTTGGCAAAATTCAAATTGGGCGCGATAGCGCCCCCTATAGGAATTATATGGAGAGTACAAATTTTACTTTTATGAAAATTAAAATAATTTGGCACAAAATTCTATTTGGTCGTTCCGATCAGAAAAGTCAATCACACCCATGCCATATTTTTCACGGTGTTGCCGTAGCGATGACCAGAACGTCCCATTTTATTCTGATGGAAAAATGTTAAACTCCAGAATTCAGCGAGAAGTGAGGAACCAAAGGTTATCCAAAGTACTTGGATAACCTTTGTGGATGTTCTGCGGCGCAGCCGCAGCCCTAAGTAAAATGTAAAAATATGCTTCAGTTTGCAGATATAGTGTGATACAAATTCATACTAATTTTTCTCTGTATAATGTCAAAATTGAGCGCGGAGTGCGCGTTAGCGCATTCCAAAAATCCTAAAACTAAGACCCTTGGGAAAAAAGTAAAAACAAACATAAAGGCAGTAGCAATACCATAATTTTAGATTGAGGGAGACAAAAGGGCGCGAAGCGCCCCCTTGCTTTAGGCAGGGCGGTCGGCGAGGGCCGATAATTATAATCGCCGCTTGCGGCTATATTTCTATGTTTGATGTTGCATAAATATTCTTTAAAAATAAAAAAACAAAAACAGAGTGCTCTTTGTTTTGCCAAATGAAGCAGCCTCATCAGACCACAAGAAAGAAAAACTTCTCTCACAGATTTAAAGAGGCTCAAAGGAGTTGAAGATATCTCTGTCTGACAACAGGAGTTTTAACTCTTCGTTTAGTACGTTGGAAGAGTCATTTGTGCCTTTTCCTCGTACAGACTCAAAGATCTCTGTGGCTCCTAATGATCTTTGAGCTTCACGATCCTCTGGAGTTTACCCTTATTCTTCACGCTCAGGTTTCCACATGAGCATGTTGAAGGTGAGGATGCTTTCCACACGGCTCTACACCAGGGATCTCTAACCTTTTACGCAAAACAAAAAACATCGGAGAGCTACTTCAAAGACACTCCAGTAAAATGTGACTGGTGGAGATCAACCAGGAGAATTAGTTGCCAAGATGATACGTCAATGAAAATCACTTGAGTTTAGTACTTACACTTTACGATAATTGATAAAGCATCTTCAGAACAACAACAAAATGCATCTAAAATGTGTATAATCAAGTTATCAAGCTTATGTCCAAATGTAGAAAAGGTCTTTGGTGGAAAGGCTCTCCTGGAAAGGCTTGGAGAGCTACAGGCTGAGAGACCCTGCCTTACAGCGTTTCAATGATTAAGCAGATACAAACGCTCCTGACAGAAGGACATTCACACACACGTTTTCTCCTTTAATGACTGTACACAGGATGTTTCTGTTGTACTTTGTTAAACCAACCGACGGCAGATTGACACGGGCAGAAACTCAGAGGAACAGACCTTTGCTGAGAGTCCTCTTCATGAAGATCAGCACCTGCACACACACAGCTGTCTGAGAGGCCGGCGCTTTACAGGATTACTGCGCATGTTTACGGCCGTTACCGCGGTGATGGTGTTCCCGTCGTTCCCGCTCACGGCGTAATCCAACAGCAGCAGTTTGTCCTGAAGAGACCGGAACCTCTCCATGGCCACGCTCTGGAACAGACCGGAGAAAACCTGGGCTCATTTTACTTACCTTTTTAAGTGTCTGTGACTAAACTAAAGTCAAAGTCGTTAACAAAACCAAAACTGGGACTCAAACCTGCAGATCTTTGAGCCGACTCCTAAAAACTAAAGCCAAAGTAAAAAAGGAAACTAAAAACATGTTTGAAAGAGTCGCAGAACAGCTCTAATGCGACAGAACAGATGTAAAGATGTTTGTAGAGACTGACCTTTCCGAGCTGAAAGTCTTTGGACGGTCTCCTCTGGAGACAAATCCCCGACGAAGTCCTGGAAAACACACCACTTTAGACGGAACGGCACCGGGAGGTTTGTCGGGACTGACCTTGTAAAGATGTTTGTAGAGACTAACCTTATAGAAATGGTTGTAAGGACTAACCTGATTGAGATGTTTGTAGAGACTAACTTAGTAGTGAAGTTTGTAGAGACTAAACCAGTAGAGGTGTATATAGATATGTGTGTAGAGACTAACCTTGTAGAGATGTGTGTCGGGACTAAGCTTGTAGAGATTTTTGTAGAGACCAACTTTGTAGAGATGTTTGTAGAGCTAGGGGTGTCCATGGTTAACCAGTTAACTGTTAAAAATTGCGTAACCAAGTAAAAGGGGGTTAGTGCGCACACTATGGTTAAGGGCCTTGGTTAACGGTTAATGAAAAACTGGAAATGTGCAGCCCTAGTAGAGACTAACCTGGTGAAGATGTTTGTATGGAATAACCTTGTAGAGATTTTCTAGAAACTAACTGTAGAGGTGTTTTGTAGAGACTAAACTTGTAGAATTAGAATCAGAATCATGTATTAACCACACAACAGAGTTGGTGGAATTTGTTTTCGGTACAGCACATTATGCTCACATCTCCAGTGTCAGTCACACTAACCTATTAGCAGGGGTGTCACCACACAGATTTCACTGGGGCAACGTGCCCCAGTATAAATTTCACCAGTAAAAACAAAAACAAAAAACGTTTGACTTTTTAAATAGTTTTAACCCGCACTTTAAGATGTAATTTCCTACTTAAAAAACTACTCAACAACTGAAAAATATTTATTTTTGTGAATATAAATGTTTCCTTTTGTGTACCTCCCCCACTCGTAAAGAATGGTTTATCCCAGCGCCCACTTACGCACTTACGTGGTTCCGCAGCGGGACATTTGCATAGTCAATCTAATTTACTGTTGCTGATGCTAGACCTAGTTTGGGCATAAAAACATGGCTAGTCGACACTAATCAGGCGCGCAGAAAAGAAAAAGAGAGGAAGATCATAGTTTATGAGGAAGTCCAAGCAGTGACGCGCTCATTTCAGGTGGTTAATGAAAGACCCAGACAGCAACATAATCTTATATGATTGTAGTTGTATGCTTTTTATGATACAATGCTAAAAAAAAAAACACGCGCTCACATTAACTGTCTGTGCCCCAGTACAAGATTAGGTCTAGTGACGCCCCTGCCTATTAGTGATGTTGCAGGGACTAACCTTGTAGTGGGGCGTGGCCTCAGCTCGGGGGCAAACAGCCGGGTCGAGGGCTCTGTCACTGAGACACAAACATGGAGCAGATCTAACTTCCTGTTAGCCAGAGCAGGGTAACGATACTTCTTGTCCACATTTAACGTAAATTAAGATAAAGCTTTTAAAAACCGAAGACATTTTAAATATATGTGTTTTATAAACATTAGTCCAGATGTTGGCGCTGTTTGACCATTGTTAGCATTAGCCTTTAACTTCAGGTTAAAACATTTACAGTTATAAACAAGTGTTTCCTAGGAGAGTTTGAACATGTTCAGTGATATCAACAGCCGCTCGTTTCAGACTCAAGCAGTTTAAATGTTTAGGAATAAACAGGAAACAGGCGCTAGCTGACAGGAAGTTAGCAGCCTGTAAAACTCACATTCACTGAAGGTCGGGTAGCTCCCCCTGCTGTGTTTACCTGGAACGACACACATGAGGACAGACTGAAGGGGGCGCTCTGGTATAAAGACAGACTGAAGGGGCTGGTATAAAACAGACTGAAGGGGGCGCTCTGGTATAAAGACAGACTGAAGGGGCGCTCTGGTATAAAAACAGACTGAAGGGGCGCTCTGGTATAAAGAAAGACTGAAGCGGTGAAAGACAGACTGAAGTGGGCGCTCTGGTTGAAAGACAGACTGAAGGGGCGCTCTGGTAAAAAAGAAAGACTGAAGGGGGCGCTCTGGTATAAAGAAAGACTGAAGGGGGCGCTCTGGTTGAAAGACAGACTGAAGTGGGCGCTCTGGTATAAAGACAGACTGAAGGGGGCGCTCTGGTTGAAAGACAGACTGAAGGGGGCACTCTGGTTGAAAGACAGACTGAAGGGGGCGCTCTGGTTGAAAGACAGACTGAAGGGGGCGCTCTGGTTGAAGACGACTGAAGGGGGCGCTCTGGTTGAAAGACAGACTGAAGGGGGCGCTCTGGTTGAAAGACAGACTGAAGGGGCGCTCTGGTTGAAAGACAGACTGAAGGGGGCGCTCTGGTTGAAAGACAGACTGAAAGGGGGCGCTCTGGTTGAAAGACACGAACCTGGAAGGGGGGGGCGCTCTGGTTGAAAGACAGACTGAAGGGGGCGCTCTGGTTGAAAGACAGACTGAAGGGGGCGCTCTGGTTGAAAGACAGACTGAAGGCGGGGCGCTAACCTGGTTGAATGACAGACTGAAGGGGGCGCTCTGGTTGAATGACAGACTGAAGGAGGCGCTCTGGTATAAAGACAGACTGAAGGGGGCGCTCTGGTATAAGACAGAACTGAAGGGGGCGCTCTGGTTGAATGACAGACTGAAGGGGGCGCTCTGGTATAAAGACAGACTGAAGGGGGCGCTCTGGTTGAAAGACAGACTGAAGGGGGCGCTCTGGTATAAGACAGACTGAAGGGGGCGCTCTGGTTGAATGACAGACTGAAGGGGGCACTCTGGTTGAAAGACAGACTGAAGGGGGCGCTCTGGTTGAATGACAGACTGAAAGTGGGCGCTCTGGTTGAATGACAGACTGAAGGGGCGCTCTGGTATAAAGACAGACTGAAGGGGGCGCTCTGGTATAAGACAGACTGAAGGGGGCGCTCTGGTATAAAGACAGACTGAAGGGGGCGCTCTGGTATAAAGACAGACTGAAGTGGGCGCTCTGGTTGAAAGACAGACTGAAGGGGCGCTCTGGTATAAGACAGACTGAAGGGGCGCTCTGGTTGAAAGACAGACTGAAGGGGGCGCTCTGGTATAAAGACAGACTGAAGTGGGCGCTCTGGTATAAAGACAGACTGAAGTGGGCGCTCTGGTATAAAGACAGACTGAAGGGGGCGCTCTGGTTGAAAGACAGACTGAAGGGGGCGCTCTGGTATAAAGACAGACTGAAGGGGGCGCTCTGGTATAAAGACAGACTGAAGTGGGCGCTCTGGTATAAAGACAGACTGAAGGGGGCGCTCTGGTTGAATGACAGACTGAAGGGGGGCGCTCTGGTTGAAAGACAGACTGAAGGGGGCGCTCTGGTTGAAAGACAGACTGAAGGGGGCGCTCTGGTATAAAGACAGACTGAAGTGGGCGCTCTGGTTGAATGACAGACTGAAGTGGCGCTCTGGTTGAATGACAGACTGAAGGGGGCGCTCTGGTGAGTTAGTAGTAAAGTGCAGTACTGTGTTACCTCTGAAGAGGGCGCTCAGGGACAGGCGGAGCTGCTCTTGTCAGACTGGACTCAGAGCTCACTTTGGGGAAGTCTGTTTTCTGACTGGACGAGGCCGCCGTCTCCCCGACAACCGCGAGATACCTGAGGACAGACTGAAGGGGGCGCTCTGGTTGAAAGACAGACTGAGGGGCGTCTGGTGAATGAAGACTGAAGGGGGCGCTCTGGTTAATGACAGCTGAGGGGGCGTCTGGTGAATGACAGACTGGGGGGCGCTCTGGTTGAATGACAGACTGAAGGGCGCTCTGGTATAAAGACAGACTGAAGGGCGCTCTGGTATAAAGACAGACTGAAGGGGCGCTCTGGTTGAATGACAGACTGAAGGGGGCGCTCTGGTATAAAGACAGACTGAAGGGGGCGCTCTGGTATGAATGACAGACTGAAGGGGGCGCTCTGGTTGAATGACAGACTGAAGTGGGCGCTCTGGTTGAATGACAGACTGAAGGAGGCGCTCTGGTATAAAGACAGACTGAAGGGGGCGCTCTGGTATAAAGACAGACTGAAGGGGCGCTCTGGTTAAAGACAGACTGAAGGGGGCGCTCTGGTATAAAGAACAGACTGAAGTGGGCGCTCTGGTTGAAAGACAGACTGAAGGGGGGCGCTCTGGTATAAAGACAGACTGAAGGGGCGCTCTGGTTGAAAGACAGACTGAAGGGGGCGCTCTGGTATAAAGACAGACTGAAGTGGGCGCTCTGGTTAAAGACAGACTGAAGGGGGCGCTCTGGTTGAAGACAGACTGAAGGGGGCGCTCTGGTATAAGAATGACAGACTGAAGTGGGGCGCTCTGGTATAAGACAGACTGAAGGGGCGCTCTGGTTGAAAGACAACTGAAGGGGGCGCTCTGGTATAAAGACAGGACTGAAGGGGGCGCTCTGGTATAAAGACAGACTGAAGGGGCGCTCTGGTATAAAGACAGATGAAGGGGCGTCTGGTATAAAGACAGACTGAAGTGGGCGCTCTGGTTAAAGACAGATGAAGGGGCGCTCTGGTATAAAAGACAGACTGAAGGGGGCGCTCTGGTTGAAAGACAGACTGAAGGGGGCGCTCTGGTATAAAGACAGACTGAAGTGGGCGCTCTGGTATAAAGACAGAACTGAAGTGGGCGCTCTGGTATAAAGACAGACTGAAGGGGGCGCTCTGGTTGAAAGACAGACTGAAGGGGGCGCTCTGGTATAAAGACAGACTGAAGGGGGCGCTCTGGTATAAAGACAGACTGAAGTGGGCGCTCTGGTATAAAGACACGCTCTGGTTGAATGACAGACTGAAGGGGGCGCTCTGGTTGAAAGACAGACTGAAGGGGGCGCTCTGGTTGAAAGACAGACTGAAGGGGGCGCTCTGGTATAAAGACAGACTGAAGTGGGCGCTCTGGTTGAATGACAGACTGAAGTGGGCGCTCTGGTTGAATGACAGACTGAAGGGGGCGCTCTGGTGAGTATAGTAGTAAAGTGCAGTACTGTGTTACTCTGAGAGGGCGCTCAGGGACAGGCCGGAGCTGCTCTTGTTCAGACTGGACTCAGAGCTCACTTTGGGGAAGTCTGTTTCTGACTGGACGAGGCCGCCGTCTCCCCGACCAACCGCGAGATACCTGAGGACAGACTGAAGGGGGCGCTCTGGTTGAAAGACAGACTGAAGGGGGCGCTCTGGTTGAATGACAGACTGAAGGGGGCGCTCTGGTTGAATGACAGACTGAAGGGGGCGCTCTGGTTGAATGACAGACTGTGGTGAATGACAGACTGAAGGGGGCGCTCTGGTATAAAGACAGACTGAAGGGGGCGCTCTGGTATAAAGACAGACTGAAGGGGGCGCTCTGGTTGAATGACAGACTGAAGGGGGCGCTCTGGTATAAAGACAGACTGAAGGGGGCGCTCTGGTGAATGACAGACTGAAGGGGGCGCTCTGGTTGAATGACAGACTGAAGTGGGCGCTCTGGTGAATGACAGACTGAAGGAGGCGCTCTGGTATAAAGACAGACTGAAGGGGGCGCTCTGGTATAAAGACAGACTGAAGGGGGCGCTCTGGTTGAAAGACAGACTGAAGGGGGCGCTCTGGTATAAAGACAGACTGAAGTGGGCGCTCTGGTTGAAAGACAGACTGAAGGGGGCGCTCTGGTATAAAGACAGACTGAAGGGGGCGCTCTGGTTGAAAGACAGACTGAAGGGGGCGCTCTGGTATAAAGACAGACTGAAGTGGGCGCTCTGGTATAAAGACAGACTGAAGGGGGCGCTCTGGTTGAAAGACAGACTGAAGGCGCTCTGGTATAAAGACAGACTGAAGTGGGCGCTCTGGTATAAAGACAGACTGAAGGGGGCGCTCTGGTTGAAAGACAGACTGAAGGGGGCGCTCTGGTATAAAGACAGACTGAAGGGGGCGCTCTGGTATAAGACAGACTGAAGTGGGCGCTCTGGTTGAATGACAGACTGAAGGGGGCGCTCTGGTTGAAAGACAGACTGAAGGGGGCGCTCTGTTGAAAGACAGACTGAAGGGGGCGCTCTGGTATAAAGACAGACTGAAGTGGGCGCTCTGGTTGAATGACAGACTCAAGTGGGCGCTCTGGTTGAATGACAGACTGAAGGGGGCGCTCTGGTGAGTATAGTAGTAAAGTGCAGTACTGTGTTACTTCTGAAGAGGGCGCTCAGGGACAGGCCGGAGCTGCTCTTGTTCAGACTGGACTCAGAGCTCACTTGGGGAAGTCTGTTTTCTGACTGGACGAGGCCGCCGTCTCCCCGACCAACCGCGAGATACCTGAGGACAGACTGAAGGGGGCGCTCTGGTTGAAAGACAGACTGAAGGGGGCGCTCTGGTTGAATGACAGACTGAAGGGAGCGCTCTGGTTGAATGACAGACTGAAGGGGGCGCTCTGGTATAAAGACAGACTGAAGGGGGCGCTCTGGTATAAAGACAGACTGAAGGGGGCGCTCTGGTTGAATGACAGACTGAAGGGGGCACTCTGGTTGAAAGACAGACTGAAGGGGGCGCTCTGGTTGAATGACAGACTGAAGTGGGCGCTCTGGTTGAATGACAGACTATTGAAGGAGGCGCTCTGGTATAAAGACAGACTGAAAGGGGGGCGCTCTGGTATAAAGACAGACTGAAGGGGGCGCTCTGGTTGAAAGACAGACTGAAGGGGGCGCTCTGGTATAAAGACAGACTGAAGTGGGCGCTCTGGTTGAAAGACAGACTGAAGGGGCGCTCTGGATAAAGACGATGAAGGGGCGCTCTGGTTGAAAGACAGACTGAAGGGGGCGCTCTGGTATAAAGACAGACTGAAGTGGGCGCTCTGGTATAAAGACAGACTGAAGGGGGCGCTCTGGTTGAAAGACAGACTGAAGGGGGCGCTCTGGTATAAAGACAGACTGAAGGGGGCGCTCTGGTATAAAGACAGACTGAAGTGGGCGCTCTGGTATAAAGACAGACTGAAGGGGGCGCTCTGGTTGAATGACAGACTGAAGGGGGCGCTCTGGTTGAAAGACAGACTGAAGGGGGGCGCTCTGGTATAAAGACAGACTGAAGGGGGGCGCTCCTGGTATAAAGACAGACTGAAGTGGGCGCTCTGGTTGAATGACAGACTGAAGTGGGCGGCTCTGGTTGAATGACAGACTGAAGGGGGGCGCTCTGGTGAGTATAGTAGTAAAGTGCAGTACTGTGTTACTTCTGAAGAGGGCGCTCAGGGACAGGCCGGAGCTGCTCTTGTTCAGACTGGACTCAGAGCTCACTTTGGGGAAGTCTGTTTTCTGACTGGACGAGGCCGCCGTCTCCCCGACCAACCGCGAGATACCTGAGGACAGACTGAAGGGGGCGCTCTGGTTGAAAGACAGACTGAAGGGGGCGCTCTGGTTGAATGACAGACTGAAGGGGGCGCTCTGGTATAAAGACAGACTGAAGGGGGCGCTCTGGTATAAAGACAGACTGAAGGGGCGCTCTGGTTGAATGACAGACTGAAGGGGGTGCTCTGGTATAAAGACAGACTGAAGGGGGCGCTCTGGTTGAAAGACAGACTGAAGGGGGCGCTCTGGTTGAAAGACAGACTGAAGGGGGCGCTCTGGTTGAAAGACAGACTGAAGGGGGCGCTCTGGTTGAAAGACAGACTGAAGGGGGCGCTCTGGTTGAAAGACAGACTGAAGGGGGCGCTCTGGTTGAATGACAGACTGAAGTGGGCGCTCTGGTTGAATGACAGACTGAAGGGGGCGCTCTGGTATAAAGACAGACTGAAGGGGGCGCTCTGGTTGAAAGACAGACTGAAGGGGGCGCTCTGGTTGAAAGACAGACTGAAGGGGGCGCTCTGTATAAAGACAGACTGAAGGGGGCGCTCTGGTTGAAAGACAGACTGAAGGGGCGCTCTGGTATAAAGACAGACTGAAGTGGGCGCTCTGGTATAAGACAGACTGAAGTGGGCGCTCTGGTATAAAGACAGACTGAAGGGGGCGCTCTGGTTGAATGACAGACTGAAGGGGGCGCTCTGGTTGAAAGACAGACTGAAGGGGGCGCTCTGGTATAAAGACAGACTGAAGTGGGCGCTCTGGTTGAATGACAGACTGAAGGGGGCGCTCTGGTATAAAGACAGACTGAAGTGGGCGCTCTGGTTGAATGACAGACTGAAGTGGGCGCTCTGGTTGAATGACAGACTGAAGGGGGCGCTCTGGTGAGTATAGTAGTAAAGTGCAGTACTGTGTTACCTCTGAAGAGGGCGCTCAGGGACAGGCCGGAGCTGCTCTTGTTCAGACTGGACTCAGAGCTCACTTTGGGGAAGTCTGTTTTCTGACTGGACGAGGCCGCCGTCTCCCCGACCAACCGCGAGATACCTGAGGAACAGACATCCAATTAGAGAGGAGCAGACGTTACTACAGTAGTAGTAGCAGTTTTACAGTGGTAGTTTTGGAGTAGTAATAGTTTTGCAGCAGAAGTAGTTTTGTAGCAGTAATAGTTTTGCAGTAGTAGTGTTGTGGAGACTACTGTGGTTCAATAGTGGTGTGATCGTGGAGTGTGCATCGGTTACAATGCAATGGAATAGGCTGGATGGATCTAAGGGTTTCTTCATTTTCAGCTGGGACAGTATAGATTGACTAGGTGTCAAAACAGACAAAAAGATTATTAATTACTATAATGACACAAATAATGATAAAGAAAAAATTAAAGCCACAAGCATTGAAAGGCCCTCGCGGGCCACGTTGGCCTTTTGCTGCATGCCGCAGCAATACCCGAGGGTGCTACCACGCCCTACGTCTTTGTTTTGATTAGTTTAGTCCAAGATTAATGGCCATCAATTCATCCTATTGGCAGATGTTGGTTTGGGGGTCATTGCCGTGGCAACACAATGGGAGATGGAGTGTGGCTATCACTGACTTTGTCTGTGCCAAATTAATTTTGTCTACGACAAAGTTCACTTTTATTCTTCTATTCATTTTTATTTGGTGCTCTGATGTCATCATTTTCAAATTCCCCATATCACAACATCCAGGGTTGGGGACTTCACCAATGATTCAGTTTACACTCAAATTGGTTCTCCGCTCCAGTTGCAGTAGTAGTAAGTAATAGTAGTATTTGCAGTAGTATTTGTAGTATTATTAGTAATACTCGCTGCCGACCGGCTCTCCACTGCAGTTGCAGTATTAGTATTCACAGTAATAGTAGAATTTGCAGTAGTATTATTAGTAATACTCCAGGGCTCTGGCCAGGATTTTTTCACAGCGTAAATTTAGACCCCACTTAAACACTATTACCTGCATCGGTCCACCTACTTGACTCGTCAGCCGGTATCGATTCAAAAAGGAAAAAACAACAGAAAATCCCCCCTGCGATTTCAACCAGTCGGGGAAGAAATCCCCAGCGTAGGGGGCCCCTACGCTCAACTGAGCTGGTGAGAACTCTGTACTCACTGCCGACCGGCTCTCTGCTCCAGTTGCAGCAGTAGTATTCGCAGTAATAGTAGTATTTGCAGTCGTATTTATACTGTAGTATTATTAATAGTACTCACTGCCGACCGGCTCTCCGCTCCAGTTGACCTTATCCCACTCGTCGTCATCGTCATCTGCGAGTTTGATGCTGTTCACGGCCAAACGAGACTCTTTCAGCTGAAACACACACAGAGGGTATGCAGATGATGTCACACACAGAGGGTATGCAGATGCATATTAACTCATTGACTGCCAATGACGTCTATAAATGTCAACTGAAATCCAAACGTTGACTGCCAATGACATCTTTAGATGTCAATTAGTGTGTAATTGGTCAATTAGTGTGTAGGAAAGCCTTGCGGAGCTCTGGGGTCAATATCTTAGTTGTACTTATTTTATTAGGTCAGCAGGTGGCAGCAGTGCTCTTTGGATGCGATCACAGGTCAGGTCACAGAAGTACTACCAGTACCAGATACCAGTACTTTAACGATACTTAGTTTTCAGAACAATAATGTGTGGAAGAACTGCAGGTCTACAATATCAGGTTCATCTCCAATGTCAAGAAATGTGGGGAAAAAATGTAGGGAAAAAGTAAGGAAAACTGTGTAAAATAAAAGTGAAAAGTAGGGAAACAAATTGGGAAAACAAGAAAGAATAAGAAGCAAAAATAAGAAAAAAATTGTAAAAAATGGAAAAAATGGGGCAAACATTGGGCAAAAAAAACCCAAAACAAAAACAGTAATAATTGGGATTGGGATTTAAAAAAAAATCATTTATTTGAGCTGAAACAAGTCAGTTCCTTTAATCCTGTCCTTGCACCAACAGCATCAAAACTTGGCTCTAAAGATAGAAGATTTTGTTTCGATACCAGACTAGAATCGTTTAACAGGACCCAGCCCCACTTCACACTAGGAGTGACAATATATCGATTTCCCGATATATCATGATATTTCACGGGACAATACGATGCTTTTTATTCCGATATTGATACTTTTGATGATGTCATGCATATTAATGAACGACCTCATGCATATTAATGAGGAAACAGTGCTCCCCCTCCTGGAACCGCCACCTTAACGTGGTGGAGGGGTTTGAGCGCCCGAATGAAAAAAATGATTTTCATCAGATTTATTCAGTCTCTCTGGGTTTTTTCAGAGAGAAAAACCCAGAGAGACTGGCTATAATCTAAGAGGAACTCATATTTATCAGAAACGTATATTTGGAACAAACACCAAAGCCAGATATGTTTCAGTCAGAGGAGTTATACAGAACTAGAAATAAATCAAATATAAACTCTCCTGTGTACAGTATATTTTGTCTTTACAACGTAATTGACTGATTCGAGCCAAATCTATTGATGAATGTGTGACTTGTGTGAATTAACATTGAAACCAATTGATACAAATTTTTTGTTCTCATTTTGTAGATGGTAAAACTGTTGTATGCTTGGCGCTTTAAGTTGTAATTAAGCTGTAATAGGGTTTGGCTTTAGATAAGTGTTTCACTTCAGCCAAAACCCTTTTCAGTCATTGTTTCATTGTTTTTCACGTTTTGTAGTAATCGTGTCTGTGTGAAGATACTGACTGAAAAATAAATAAAAATAAACTAAAACTAAACTAAAAAAATAAATAAACTAAATGATCCTGGAGCTCTGTTGTCGGGGGCTTCGTGCCCCTGGTAGGGTCTCCCATGGCAAACAGGTCCTAGGTGACGGGTCAGACAAAGAGCGGTTCTCAAGCCCCTTATGAGAGACCAACAGGCCCGGTTAGAACCATGAGGCCGTCCTTCTGTGGACCCACCACCTGCAGGAGGAGCCATAGGGGCTGGTGCAGCTCCAACAGCTGCCCCACGACCCGGCAACGGACAAGTGGAAGAAAATGGATGGATGGATGTACTGATCTCACAGTCAATAGAGGCCAATAAAGAATTCAGTCAGGACAGCAGGGGGCAGCACTGCAATTTTAAGCACTTGGACCAAACACTGTCACACACATATATTACTTTTAATGATAGTTTATATAATTATGAATACGATTAATTTGGGGTTGATTTATTCCTTTTTAAATAGGACTGTGGTTTCTTGTTTATTTAAATGTAAACGTTGACAGATCAATGACCCATTTTCAGTGTGTAAGTCAGCGATCATTTATAGACACAGAAAAAAGCGGTACAAAGCACATGAAAATAAATGTAAATGATGAATAATAGTAAGTTAATATGAAGGTTAAAAGTTTCATTTTTTATCTTAATGTATTATAAGTTATTTTTTTGCAATATATCAATTATCGCATTGTCGGTGTATCATAAGATAATTGTTATTGTAAGCCATGTGTCGTGTATCATATCGAATCGTACCCAGGTACCCAGAGGTTCCCACCCCTACTCCACACACACTCCAGTCTGCCCTGGGTCTGACCTTGGTGAGATCATCCTCATCGTCCTCAAATGTGAAGGCTCTGAAATGGGAGCTGTTCCAATAATCCTCCTCCTCTCCTTTGGGGCGGTGCATCTGCAGCACAAGTCACATTTAAGGCTTTTTAATTACATTTAAGGCCCAAATACCAACTAACTCAATCTCCTCAAACACAGAAAGCTCAGAGCCACCTTATCCAACAGGCTAATAAGGGCTGGAGCCTAGGGGCCTACCATAGTCAAGGACCTATCAGAATTAAGAAACGTATGTGCATATTGGGCTAAAATGGGACCAGACGCTCCCAAACAAAGAACGCTGATATGTCTGCTTCAGAACTCCAGTTCAAAAGCCAGAATATTTCATGCGCAAACTCATAAATGGGGAGAATGTACATAGAGCGTGGCTCTGCTACTCCCCACAAAGTGGAAATGCATTTTACTTTTTTGGAGGCAAAACAGAGATAAGTCAGCCTTTTCTAGTGTAGGATACTCTGACTGGAAGCATGCACAACATTGCAAGATGTCATTTAACATTTATTTTTGATACATGTAGGAGTAGCAGGATTGGGTTTATGTGGGATTTAGGGTTTGGGTTATAGGTTAGAGTTAGCACTGGGGGGGCGCGCTACATTAAGGTGGGCCTGAGAACGCTCAGTAGAAGCCACTTAGTTTTTAACACGGGAAAAATGTGAAAGAAATGTTAAAATAACAGCAGTTGAACACGTATTTTAGACCGTTATTTCGGTATTTTCCATGAACTGATACCGTAAAAAATGTTAAGCAATATTACTGTTTCCCAATACATTTAGATTCAATGCCAGTTTGAATCCAATTTAATGTTTTTATTGACATTTAAGGCCTTGATTTTGTCACAGTTCCTGAAACGCTGACCACCGGAAGCTGCCGTCACGTCCCGTTTTTCGCCTCTTTTTGTGCCTTTTCCGTCTGTCTCCGCCATTTTGTGTCTCTTTTCCTGAACTGCATCGTCAGATAAACTCCTCGACAGTTGCTTTAGCTCCTGTCTGCGCTGTAATATCCTGATTTACTCCTAAAACGCGTTTTTCCTCACCTCTTCCTCCGCCTTCCTCCGTTGTCAGTGCGCTGACACTTCCGGGGGTTCGCGGAGCATCACGGGAGGTGTAGTTCTCTCTCTAGTTTGGCGTTGTGTGCAATTCTATGAGATTTTTTTTGTGGCAAATTTACGAGATTTTGATGCAAATTTGTGAGAAAAAAATAGCAAATCTGCCTATAGAAAAAAAGTCACAAATTTGACTGGAAAGAAAATAGCAGATTTGTGAGGGAAAAAGTCGAAAATTTTCTCGAAAATAAAATCAAAGATGTTTCTATTATGTTAATAAACTTTGTTAGTCTCCAAAATAAAAGCTGCTGAACTGTATACTTTGCTAAGAGCAGTGATATTACAAAATATCTGGCCTTGTTCATGTTCATATTTGATTTATATGACAGGGAACAAGAGCGTTATCATAAACATGAGGAGATGCTCTTTAGAGCTAATTTCCATCTGCCACACAACTTTTTCCCCCCACAACTTTGCATGTTTCACAATCTCGTAAATGTATAACTTTTTCACAATAGATTTGATGGTTTTAACTCGAAAATCTTTTTAATTTTTTCCCTGTCGTAAATTCAACTGGCCGCAGATTTCCCCTCCTGCAGGTGGCGCTGGAGTTTGGAGACGCGGAAATGAGAAGCAGAAGAAGCGGGATGTAAACACAGTCCAAAGTGCATCTTCTGCAGAAACTGAAGGAGTTTAATTTAGGTAAGAACAGTTTTACATGATGTAAACTGTAAACTGTAAACTGTTCGTGCTGAAATATAAAAGTTACATAAGTTTGATGTTAATCTCTGTAAAAGTAGGAATTATGATTTAGAATGTGGGTTTTCGGGATAAATATTTCATAAAGTGATTGACAGGCCACAGCAGCTCCTCAAAATAAGAACAATATAACTTTAAATGAACTGTGCCACAGTGAAAACATGTTGATATGGATTTATTTGGTTTAATGTATAAATATACAAATATAAATATTCACTGAATATGTGCCTGAACGAGCACATTTTCTCCAGTTCAGCTTTAGCCAAATCTAAAAGACCGCAGAGCAACAGTGTAATATCTTATTTGAAAGCTAAGGCCTACAGAACTGATCCTAACTTTTTTGACATGTTTTCATCGTTTTTATTGTTTGTTGCTTTTTGTCATGGTTTAACCACATTTTTGTCACATTTTTGTCGCTCTTAAGTCACTTTTTTCATTGCTTTTTTGTCACATTTTTGTTGCTATTTTGACCCTTTTTTCAGGAAGATTTTAGATTTGGGTAAAGCCAAGTGCTGGGGTATTAAGTATAAAACACTTATTTCCAATGTGCTCCTGGAATAAAGAAAACACTACAGACAACAACAAAGGCGTGCTGTAATGGGGAGAGTACTTTTGGGCTGTAAGAAAAAAAAAAATCTATTAATAAAAGACTCTCACAGTTGTTTTATTCCAGGCCCAAAGGCTTTAACTGCAGCTGGAGCCTGGACGGCTGTTTCAGACAGAAATAAAGTCACACAAATGTTTTCTGTTTCATGTAAATCAATCAAATAATGACCGAGGAGTGCATTGTACTTTGCATTCATCGCTGAAGCAGGGGACGCCATAGGACTGAACTGACTCAGGGCAGCGTTAAAGTGAGCTGTCTGAGAGTTAGTTTAACCTCTTAAGCCCCACCTGAAGGCCTGACACATCTCCACAGTCAGCTTTGAGTTAATGACAAATATATTATTTATGGGCTTTGTATACTTTCTCACTACTGCCTTTCATTCTTTCTTTTCTGCCTCACCTTTTTTCTGTCACTTATTTCCTCACAGACACGTCTGTGTTCTCTTCGCTGGACAGCACCAACTTAACTTCTTACTCCCTGCCTGAACCAAGCACATTTTCTCCAGTTTGGCTTTACCCAAATCTAAAAGCTTCAACACAAACACAACAAAAAAGTGACAAAAACACGACAATAAAGCAATGAAAAAGCAACAAGAGCTGACAAAAAAGTGACAAAAATGCAGCAACAATGTGAAAAAAAAGTTACGATTACTTTTGTAGGTCTTAGCTTTCAAATGAGGCGTTACACTGTTGTTCTCCAGTCGAGAAGCTTTAAGATCTGGGTAAACCCGAACTGGAGAAAATGTGCTTGGTTCAGGCAGGGAGTAAGAAGTTAAGTTGGTGCTGTCCAGCGAAGAGAACACAGACGTGTCTGTGAGGAAATAAGTGACAGAAAAAAGGTGAGGCAGAAAAGAAAGAATGAAAGGCAGTAGTGAGAAAGTATACAAAGTCCATAAATAATATATTTGTCATTAACTCAAAGCTGACTGTGGAGATGTGTCAGGCCCAGCTTACGTGATTAGGTGAGCTAGAAATCTGAAGTTTGAGTCATAAAACTCTCAGGCCGAAATGATGTCCCAGCTTGCCTCTGGACAACAATAAAATACAATTGACTGATAATATAATACAGAGTATGGCGTCAAATTAGGGTCTGCTGCAACGTAAACGTAAAAGAGGTATTGTAAACGTGGGTTGTAAGTATTGTAAACAGAAAGACTGAAGAATGAAAGTTTTACGTTTACAATATTTTTTATTAATTTATGATACTTTATCGTTTATAATTTTAGAGTTACATTTACAGTTTTCTCTTTCTGTTACAATACGTACAACCAACGTTTACAATACCTCTTTTACGTTTACGTTGCAGAAGACCCTAATTTGACGGCATATGAAAGACTATGAGGAGACGAAAAACGATGGCTCCTTTTACGTTCATTAAACGTCATCTCATTAAGATGTTCGGAATTAAACTTGTCTCATAACTAGGGATGCACAGATCCAATACTGGTATCGGGTATCGGAGCCAATATTGACCCGATACCAGTTTTGGCTCTCACCGCCTTAAAAACACAACTTTTACCAACTAAATCTAAGTGAATATGGGCATGCTGTGAGTTAGTTTTAACCTCCGTGAAAGTATGTTTGATTGTCACGCAAAATGCCGCGGTTAGCATCAGTATGCTAAAGCTAGCGTCTACTAATCAAACTATGGTACAAATACCTAAAGTAGCCTCATGAAATAAAATTGGCCACTGCTGTCGTAAGAAATAACTGGTTTTATTATTGCCATGGTTATGAACAGGTTCACAACTAGGATTTTTTGGTCGATCATGCAACATGAAACATAAAACATATAACATATAACTTTAGATAAATATTAAACTATAAAACTATAAGGGAATGCACATGGGCGTCAGAACCATTCATTGTGAGGGGACATGTTCCCCCCACTTTTGAAAAGTGTTTGTTTGGTCCCCTCCACTTTCACAAAGTGAATTTTCATTGACTTTACATTTACTTAAAGTTTAGACTGGACTTTGTCAATAGGCTCCCCGAGGGCAAACAATGAAATCTGACCCGCGCCTTATTTTCCATAAAAACAATATATTTGAGCATTGCCCTGCGGCGCCTCCGCACCGCTTTACGAAGCTGTGTTTATGCGGCTCCGCACCATCACCTCAGAGCGGCTGAAATGTAAACATGGCTCTGTAAACCGCTGAAAAACGGCTAAAGTGAGAATACTGGAGGCTTATCGTTGGACGGACTGACAGATTTGACCAAACCGAAGCACAAGGACGCTCGTGCATCTTGTTTTCGGAGTTTTCCACGGATTATCACATGGAGAGCAGGACTTTTCGCGGTCCTCGGCAGGTGGACAGCGTGTTTCCCTGTCTTCATCGGTACAAAGGGCCTGACCAGTAACTTTAAGGTAAGGAACATCAGTTTTGGATGTGTTTGTAAAGCGAGTGATGAAACTGATGTTGCGTGCGTTTGGGGAAACTGCACCGGGCTAGCACGAGTGTTCAACCGGTCAATACGCCTGTAAACCTCGCTGTCTGGATCTAACTTAACCAAATAATATCTGAATTATTCATTTGACGGATAAATGTTTGCTTCCTTTACCCCTTGACTCAATTTTATCTGCGTTTGTGGGAAATGTGAAGATATAAGCGTTGAGATGTTTCTTTGCGATGGCAGGAGTTTACGGGTGTGGCTGAATCTGAATAAATGAGATGCAAACACGAGCGTGCCATCTCATAAGAGCGCTCCATTCACTGAGTTTTTTCCCAAAGCGTCATAAAGCCAGGGCTGGACAGGAGAACAGCGGCTCCACAGTGTTTGGTTAGCCCCATATGTCCACCCAGCTGCGAGGAGGCAGTGCGCTCGAGTCTCCTGTTTTACTGAAGTAGCGTACTTCTTTGGCCCGTAGTCCCGCTAAAGCCCTAATGTTGTCCTGTTTTTGCCCTGACCTTGTCCCACTGTAGTTCTTAATTTTATGAAGTCGGAGGGAAATCTGGCAGCCCTATTGTAGGGTATTTACCATCATAGATATTATATTTAACAGATATTCATCATTATTTATAATATTGAACATGTGACTCACCCCATATTCCACTGGTAACATACCGACAAACATGTCATAACTTATATGTGTTCAACATAAGGGCGTAACGTTTTTTTATATTCATTTAGCCTCAGAAGAAACAGGGTAAGAGTTCACCGGAGCAGAGATGGAGAAGGTCAGTGCGGGCAAAGAGTGTCCTGCAAAGGGTGCTGATGAGTCGTCTGCAGGAGAGCGGCGTGTGCTGTGTGTGGGTCTGGTCTGTCTTGACATCATCAACGTCGTAGACCAGTTCCCTCTCGAGGACTCGGACTCCAGGTGAGGACCACACTGTCCTGGACGACTGAGAGCACACACGTACGTGCAGATTGTGTCCCTGACAGATGTTGTCTGTTCCAGGTGTGTGTCTCAGCGCTGGCAGCGAGGAGGAAACGCCTCCAACTCCTGCTCCGTCTTGTCTCTGCTCGGCTCCAGCTGCTCCTTCATGGGCTCCTTAAGTCCAGGACCGGTCTCAGAGTAAGTCCAGGACCGGTCTCAGAGTAAGTCCAGGACCGGTCTCAGAGTAAGTCCAGGACCGGTCTCAGAGTAAGTCCAGGACCGGTCTCAGAGTAAGTCCAGGACCGGTCTCAGAGTAAGAGGACCGGTCTCAGAGTAAGTCCAGGACCGGTCTCAGAGTAAGTCCAGGACCGGTCTCAGAGTATGGCCCAGTCCCATCTCTCTCACTTGCTCTGAGAACACTCGCTATGAGTTCCCTCCACATTAGAGTCCCCTCAATGAGGGAAGTGCAAGTGAAGATTCTCCCCTAAGGAATGGGACAACACTAGTATGCAAATTGGGGCAGAGAACGTGTTCCTTACGTCACGCGCAACATCGACGTGTCTGATTTCACCCCCGTCTAGTAGATAGCGGTAATACAGAGTTTATACACATAAACTACAATAACAAGAAATACGTAGCTCCTGCCTCTTGTGGGTGCCATGTTGATTTATCTACGTTTGATAAATCAACGGAGAGGAAATATACGAAACAGCCGACGCGTTCGCCGTATGTTGTGACGGTCGGGATGTTTCAGGTATGTTGTTTCGTTTAATTTTGGCACTTGGCTCAACTTGGCTGCCAACTACCATTGTGTCTAAAAACAAGACGACCTACACATTCAGATCGTATAGTTTACATCCAGTCTATTGTTAAACGATGCATTACTGTTTTCGATAGGTCAATCAATAATCATCTATGTCACATAAGTAGAACGTAAACAAGCAACACTTTCAGTCCTTTATCCTCACAGGAGAAAGGGTTCAGCTTGAGACCATTTTTGTTTACTGAAAGCTTGAATCAGAGTCAGTAGATTGAGAACCTGAATAAGCACGAAACATCCACATGTGCACCGGGACACACCGGGGCACACACCCGGCCGTCAGTGTATATTGACGGGCAGACTCTGGCGAAACACTCGGCATTTTTACGAACGTCGTCAAATAGCGACTTTCAAACTATAACTTAGAGGTCCATTGCATATACATCTAACTAAGATATTCCAACACATTTCAGAATTTTTACAGGCTTATTTGCGTAAATATTCTTACATTTGTAGTTGTCGCTTCCACCGGTAGCCGCCATGTTTATACTCCCTCGGCAGCAAGTCAGCTCCTGACCTGACTTGCTACGGAGGGGCCTTTTCAAGGGGAGATAGCCACTTCCTCTTGCTCCCTAAAGTATTGGGACACCCTACCCCTCCGCAGGAACGTGCAAAAGCTAGGGGAAGGGCTCAAATCTAGGGCTAGGGTTTGAATTGGGACTGGGCCTAAGTCCAGGACTGATCTCAGAGTAAGGAAGGTCTGGTCTCAGAGTAAGGATGGACCGGTCTCAGAGTAAGGAAGGACTGATCTCAGAGTAAGGAAGGACTGGTCTCAGAGTAAGGAAGGACCGTCTCAGAGTAAGGAAGGACTGATCTCAGAGTAAGGAAGGACCGGTCTCAGAGTAAGGAAGGACCGGTCTCGGAGTCATGAAGGACCGATCTCAGAGTAAGGAAGGACCGATCTCAGAGTAAGGAAGGACTGGTCTCAGAGTAAGGAAGGACTGGTCTCAGAGTAAGGAAGGACTGGTCTCAGAGTAAGGAAGGACTGGTCTCAGAGTAAGGAAGGACTGGTCTCAGAGTAAGGAAGGACTGATCTCAGAGTAAGGAAGGACTGGTCTCAGAGTAAGGAAGGACCGGTCTCAGAGTAAGGAAGGACCGGTCTCAGAGTAAGGAAGGACCGGTCTCAGAGTAAGGATGGACCGGTCTCAGAGTAAGGAAGGACCGGTCTCAGAGTAAGGAAGGACCGGTCTCAGAGTAAGGAAGGACTGGTCTCAGAGTAAGGAAGGACTGGTCTCAGAGTAAGGAAGGACTGGTCTCAGAGTAAGGATGGACCCGTCTCAGAGTAAGGAAGGACTGATCTCAGAGTAAGGAAGGACTGGTCTCAGAGTAAGGAAGGACTGGTCTCAGAGTAAGGAAGGACTGATCTCAGAGTATGGAAGGACCGGTCCCAGAGTAATGAAGGACCGGTCTCAGAGTAAGGAAGGACTGATCTCAGAGTAATGAAGGACTGATCTCAGGGGAGACAATCGGGACCTGACGTGTTTTGGTCTGCCCGCCCACTTCCGCCCGGGGCTGTTTGAATCCCGCCAACTCCTGCAAGATTTGTGTCGGGTCCTGCAAGTCCCGTGGGAATTCCCGTCCCGTGCAGGTCTTTAGTGAAGTCCTAAGGGTGGAGTCCTAAGGGTGGAGTCCTGAGGGTGGAGTCCTCAAGGTGGTGCCAGGTGTGCAGTGAAACTGCTAGGTGGGGGGCGCTCCTGTGTGCGGTGGATCAGTGGAAGTAACAGGTGCTGTATGTGGAAAAGAAACCTTCTCCAACACCTTCATTCAAATAAATAAGTCTGGACTTTCTTTTCATCTCTGGCCTCACGCTCTTCAGGCCCAGCCCAGCTGCGGCTCAGGAGCTAAAGTGGAAAGATACTGCCTTCATTCTGCCTCCACAGGATTGTCCTCAGAGTGTTGTGTTCAAGAGCCATAAAGTTACATCGGCAGATTTTTTAAAATTAAACCTTTATTCATTACAGAGTAGATCAAACAACATAGAGCAATAAAAACAGACATAAACATACTGAAGGCAGTTACAATTAAAACAACAAATGCAGGTGGGTGCGACTGTGCGTTTAGTAGAGCATGCAGGTGCGTGTGCTGTTTGTGTGCTTTTTTTTTCTCTGAAAACGTTACAAACACAAGGACAGAATAATAAAGAAATTGACCTTAAGAAACCGTAGGGACATACGGATAGCAGATACAAGAAGGAAAGTATAAGAGAGAGATAGGAGGAGAGAGGGAGAGATAAATATACTATATACATACTGTATACACATGCACCCATAAACAGTATACATACACGCATCCACATACATGTATTTCACTTTACGATACTAGTGAGTGAATGTACCCACTTTTCAAGCTCGGCCCCCCCCCCCCCCCCACACACACACACACACCTGACAGTTTTTTCTTTTCTTAATATACAAAAACCAGTGTGGTAAAAAATATGACAGCGTGTCACATAGGTCATAGCAATTTTTAGAAAAAGAAAAAACTCTTCGGAGCCAGGCTTTAAACAGTTTAAACGAGGCCCAAAGCTACATTAGAAGCCTGTTGACCTGTTTTTAAGTGTTTTTTGTAGTTTTATTGAAGAGGAAGTGACATGTTTTTGTAGTTTTATTCGTGACGACTTCAGGAAGTTCCGCATTGACGTGTCGCTGGTCACGGAGCATGCTCAGTGCGAACTTCCCGCCTCCATCGTCATCGGCAACCGCAGGACGGGCTCCCGCACCATCCTCCACATGAACAGGTGCGTCACATGACCGGCACCTGATTGGACAGGCTTTAAGCCCCGCCTCTCGTGGAAATCAGCCTGGTCCAGACGCCTGCTAAAAACCTTTGATTGAACCTTCTTATGTTTCTCTGGAGAAATGTGACAATACATCAGCGCCCTCTGCTGTCAGGCCTCGTACCTGCAGCCAAAGGGATAATTGTGAAATCAGGCGCAACAGGAGTTGGTTTTCCCCATTTGTTCTTGTCTTTTGACTCATTTAGACAAATGTTTTCTTTTCATTTGTCCATTTTGGTCTTTTTATTTTTGTCATTTCTGTTTTTTGTTTTTATTAATCATTTATATCTTTGTTTATTAGGCCCGAGCGGCCGGAGCAAGGGCCTTATTGGAAGTGTACAAAGCACAGTGCTCATGTCTAAAAACATTGACAGAGTGAGTCCCGGCACCGTCTGGTGATATAGGCGTTTGCATATTTTTTTTTGCCCGCACAAAAATCTGCAGAAAAAAAAGCACACAGAAAACAAAGAATTTGGGTATGTTATTTTTTCGGTTCTTGCCGTCACCCGTCAAAGAGTCATTACTCGCACAAACTGTGACCGATTTGAGTGTAACTTGAATCGTTGGTAAAGACCTCGACCCTTCATGTTGTAATATGGGGAATTTGAAAATGGGCACAATAGCACCCCCTTCAGAGCACCAAATAAAAATGAATAGAAGAATAAAAATGAACAGTCAGAGACAAAAGTAATTTGGCACAGCCATCCATTACATGACCCCGAACATGTTGCCTTGGAAACATCAAAGTCAACACGTAATATAGTGGCCTTTGACATCGATCTGCTTGGAGTAAACTCATCAAAACAAAGACGGTTAAGAGGCTATGTCGCTTGTGGCTTTAATTTGTTTATGGGATGTTTGAAAATAATTTGTCTAGTTCTTTCTCCTTTTAATCTTCCAGGTTTTTATTTCTGTTTTATTGTTTGTTTATTCAGTTTCATCAGGCCGACCTGGATTTTTTTGTGTTTATAAACTTTATATGTTTGTTTCCTCACTCCAGTTTCATTGTGGCTGACTTCTTTTTTAAATGTATGTATTATATGTTTGTTTACTCAGTTTCATCGTGACGGACCTGGTTTTATTTATGTTTATTGTTTCTTTACTCGCTCTAGTTTTATCGTGGCCGACTTCTCGCGGCTCCTAATCGACTGCTCGAACCTGGTGTGGGTCTCTGGTTCCACTCCGGTGGCGTGCTGCATTGTGTGCCCGTCCAATGGTACCAGGACCGTGGTTCTGTCCGACACGTAAGACGCCACCGGCCGCTCGGGGGCAATCTGCCACTGCCAGTCTCCAATCAGAGGAGAGCAGGATTCAAACGGGCCAATCACATCTCAGTAAACACTGTGACATTCTTAATTAAACCAAAACATGGCATGAAGCGACCAATCAGAATCGAGATCCTGCAGGGGGCGGGGGTTAATCCACTGTCCAATCAGAATCCAAGCACTCGTTTCACTGTGATCAAAGTGAGCAGCGTTTGAACTTTAATTAGAATTTTAATCGTTTTTCTCCATAAACAAGAGTCGCTTCTGTCGCCATAGAAACCTCCCGGACGTTTCTCTGGACAACTTCCGTAAAGTTGACCTCTCGTGCTTCCACTGGGTGCACTTCGAGGTAACATTGTTTATTTTTTAAGGTTTTTTTCCACATTTTTTGTTTTTATCTTAATTCTTCTATTGTTTGTTGTTGTTGATTTCTCCTTTTATAGATTTTTTTCTGGTTTCCTTTTATTTTCATTTCTGTAGTCATTTTTGGTTTTATGTCTTATCTTTCCTTATGCTTTTTGTGCGCATTAATTTGTATTATTTTTTGTCCTTTTTCATTTAAAATTTTTCTTTTTTTTTATACTCATCTTCCCCTCCTGGAACTGCCACTTTAACGTAGTAGAGGGGTTTGAGCCTGGATGATCCTGGAGCTCTGTTGTCGGGGGCTTCGTGCCCCTGGTAGGGTCTCCCCAGGGCAAACAGGTCCTAGGTGACGGGTCAGACAAAGAGCGGTTCAGAAGCTCCTTATGAGAGACCAACAGGCCCGGTTAGAACCATGAGGCCGTCCTTCTGTGGACCCACCACCTGCAGGAGGAGCCATAGGGGCTGGTGCAGCTCCAACAGCTGCCCCCACGACCCGGCAATGGACAAGTGGAAGAAAATGGATGGATGGATGGACAGTGCTCCACTCTCACAGTCAATAGAGGCCAATAAAGAATTCAGTCAGGACAGCAGGGGGCAGCACTGCAATTTTAAGCACTTGGACAAAACATTGTCACACACATGGATGGATGATGGATATACTCTCATCTTTTGTCTTTTGTCATTTTATTCAAATAGATTTGGTCTGTATCATTATTCTCCAGATAGTTTCTTTTCTGTTTACTTTTTATTTACCCATAACTTCTTCTTTTTGTAATTTATTGTTGGTTTATGTAAGTTTATGTATTCGTCTTTTCTTGTTACGTCATATTTTTAATTTTTTTTCTTTTTTTTAAATTATTTTACTTTTGTCATTTTAATAAGGATTTTACTTCTCTTGTCGTCTTCATTGTCGACATTATTGTCCATGTCTCGTCTCTGTTTCAGGGCAGAAACGCGGCGGAGCAGGTTCAGATGATCCAGCAGGTGGCGCTGTTTAATACGTCTGTCCCTCACAGCGACAGGGTATGCGTTTCCGTGGAGATTGAGAAAACCAGAGACGAGCTTTACCAGCTGTTTCCTCTGGGAGACATGGTACGTTTCAGTCCAGGCGCTTTACTGAATGTGAAACGCGGATCCTTTACAGCAGACCTGGGGCCCGAGTCCGGCCCGCCAAGCAATTTAATCTGGCCTGCTGCTCATTTTCAATAAAAGTTTCATATTTTTGGCATTTTCTGTGCCACTTTGAGGACGAATTGCGACAAATTCACGCCCCTTCGTAGCGGTGTGTTGGTGCCGTGATCACCATCACCTGACAGAGCGAGCTCAACATGGCTGTGCCTCTGTTTAACGGAGTACGAGGCTAAAGTAAGAAAACAGGAGGCATATCGTCGGACAGAATGATGGATGTTACAAAACAGAAGCATAAGGACCACGTGCATCGTGTTTTTGAAGTCTGCACTGAGGGTTAGCTTTATCGCTGAGGGAGGACTCCTCACGGGACACGGTGGTGGACAGCACGTTTATCTGCCTTCTAAGTTTAAATTGGGCTAAGCAGCGCATCAGTGCTTTCTGTGCGATGGTAGAAGTTAACGAGAATAAGAGTGAAGTTGAATAAATAACGATGTACGTACATACGAGTGTGCTTCCCCCACAGAGTGTCACAGTTGTGCTTCACTAGCCAAAGGAAATTAGAACCGTCAAATCCACTGTTCGAACCACTTTAGTTAAATTGACAGGATATAGAGCAAGTGGACTCATTCAAATATTTAGGAACAATTTTGGACTATTCTTTCACATTTAATGAACATGTTGACTGTGCTTACAAGAAAGCATAAAGGCTTTTCCTGCTGCGTCAGCTGGAAGGTTTTGGAAAAGTTTGGAATATTAACTCCAACATGGGGCACTCCCTGGTCTTTCCCAGGCTCCGACTCAACGATATTCGGAAGCTTTTATCACACAAGGGTTTTTACAGATCTCTGATTGGCTGGTTTTGTTTGTTTCTATTTCTGTGGCAGGTGTTTGTGAGTAAAGACGTGGCGCAGAGTCTCGGCTTCCACTCGGCTCGAGCTGCAGTGACCGGACTGTACCCCCGTGTGAGACCAGGGTGAGTGAGGCCCAGGGGGAGAGAGGCCCAGGGTGAGGCAGGCCCAGAGGGAGTGGGGCCCAGAGGGAGTGGGGCCCAGAGGGAGTGAGGCTCAGTTGTTTATTTCATTTCTGGAGAGTTTTGTAATTGGTTACTTTTTTCTCCTTTTTCTTTTTGTTGTCATTTATTTAATTTAATTTTTCAAATATTTTTGTGGTTCTTAATTATTTTTTGTCATTTTTCAATTATTTCTGTTTTGTCTCGTTTTATTTAAATTTCTGTTTTCAATTTTTGTTTTTGTGAGTGTCGGTTTAACGGTGTCTTGTTTATTCCCTGCTTTAGCTCCACCCTCATCTGTGCATGGGCGGAGCTCGGGGCCGATGCAAACAAAGATGGCGTCCTGTTTCACTCTGATGCGTTTCCTCCGGAGAAACTGGTTGACACTTTAGGAGCGGGAGACACGTTCAACGCCGCGGTCATCCACACGCTCAGCAGAGGTACTAACCTGCCAGTAGAGGGCGCATTGACTCACATTTATGACACATGTGCTGTTACAGGCGGAGGCCTGCAGGAGGCGCTCTCGTTCGGCTGCCGCGTGGCAGGAGCAAAGTGCGGTTTCCATGGATACGAGGATATCGCGGAAAAGTTCGGACCAAACCTGAGGCCTCAGGTCTGAGACGTTGGGATTACTAACGGATGTTAATGATTAAACGGACGTGAGCTGCTCTGACCAAACAAACCGGACCAAAATGTGACCATATTCTGCACCAGTCACTCCTTTTAAACAGCTATGAACTGAAATGAAGGGAACTAAACTTTTATTAAATCAATTTATGAAGAACAGGAAAGAACTTGCAACACCCGTGTTGCACGGGATCACGGGTGTTGCAAGTACGTACAGTGTGCGAGAGTTCTTTCCTGTTCTACGTTTGGCCTTTATGCCTTCTCTTACGCACCTGTTTAAAACAAGAGATGTGCGAAGTTAACCGTCTTTAATTAAATCAATTTATGAAATCAAGTTGTGTCATTAAAGTCTGTTTTGTGTGTTGATTTGAGTGTTATGATTTAACCGTCAAATGCTTGAGTTATTTATTCAGGCAGCAGCACCATGACATTTTAATACAAATAATCCTCTACAGCGAGCTGTAATACTGTGTGTCAATCTACAATGTTTAGGTATGGCTCACATGCACATAATGTACAGTAGGAACCAGATGTTTACATACACTTTATAAAAAGACATATATGAAATTGTTCTCACTGTCTGAAACCAGAATTAACTTTTACTTTTTTAGTTCAATTAGAATTAAAAAAAAAAAAATTCTATTTGTCAAATACCAGAAGAATGAGAGAAATAATTTTCTACACGGTTTTATATTACCTATATTTGGTAGCATTGCCTAGCATTGTTAAATGTGTTGGATTTCCTTCCACAAGCTTCTCACAATAATTGGCAGGAATTTTAGTCCATTCCTCCAAACAAAACTGGTAACTGAGACACATTTGTCGGCCACCTTGCGTGCACATATCTTTTCAGCTTTCCCCATCCATTTTCAACTGGATTGAGATCAGAACTTTGTAGGGATGTAACGATTCACTCAAGCCCCGATTCGATTCGATTTCCAATTTTAAGTTCCTGATTTCGATTTTTTTAGATTTTTTTTTACCTTTAAACTTTTTTTTTAGAAAAGAGTATGACTCATTCATACCAAAGTTTATTTTGTTTTAACATCTGCATTTTTGTCCTTGTAACAAACTGCAACTGTCTCAGTAAGAGAACTGTACATTACAAAAAATTACAAGACATGAAAATGAACTATAATCATTTTGACATGAGTGCTTGTAAATTTACATGTTTTGATCATAAATAAGATGTGTAGCAAAGCAAATATTTTGAGATTATATTTATTTTACCAAACCTTTTTTTTTTGCAGTTTGAACATAATACTACCATTTAGAACTAATTTTACAGTGCAGTTTTTTTCACCCTCGAACGCCTCACAGCCTCCTGTGCAGCCTTTGTAATCATAAGGAGGAAAAAGACATGACAGCTCCCTGTAGGTATTGGATTAATTGACAAGCGGACATTTGATGAGGATTTCAGCAGAATCAGAGCAGGTTGGCCAGATGTTTGTCAGTTTACGATCTTTGGTAACTTCTGTCAAAATGCTAAACTCTGCGTTAACCGCTAACGCTAATCTCGTAGCTGCGTCTGCTGCTTCGATGCCTACACGTGTATGTGTTTACATGGTGTGGCATGTGTTGGGGGTGAGGCGGGTGGAGGTGTGGAGCTTGTCTTGAGAAAAAGTTAACGTTGTTAGAAACAAGGAGCTATGTTCCGGTCTATTTCGGTCGCGCAAAATGGAGTAGCTGAGGGTGGCTTTAAAATCGATTCTTTAATTTTTTACATCGATTCACATCTTACGCATATTAAATCGATTTTCGATGAATCGTTACATCCCTAGAACTTTGTGATGACCACTTCAAAACATTGACTTTGTTATCCTTAAGCCACTTTGTAACCAGTATTGGCTGTATGCTTTGGGTCATTGTCCATTTGGAAGACCCATCTGAGCCCAAGCTTCAACTTCCTGGCTGATGTCTTAGATGTTGCTCCAATATTTCCACATACTGTTCTCTCTATATGATGCCATCTATTTTGTGAAGTGCACCAGTCCCTCCCGCAGCAAAACAACCCCACAGCATGATGCTGCCACCCCTGTATTTCACAGTTGGGATGGTGTTCTCAGGCTTTTTCTTCCAAACGTGACGATGGTCATTATGGCCAAACAAGACCACAGGATATGTCTCCAAAAATTAAAGTCTTAATCCTTGTGTTTCTTTTGGAGTAAGAGCTTCTTCCTGGCAGAGTTCCCTCTCAGCCCATGTCGGTACAGTACTTGTTTCACTCTGGATAATGACAAACTCTTACCAGGTTCAGCATCTTCACCAGGTCTTTTGCATTTGTTCTTGGGTTGATATTCACATTTCAGACACAGCACATTCATCTCTGGGACACAGAACCCGCCTTCTTTCTGATCTGTATGATGGCTGGACATTTCCATCTTTTTTATACTTGTGTATAATTGTTTGAGCCAATGAACCTGAACCTTCAAGTGTCTTGAAATTGCACCCAAGGATGAACCAGACTTGTGATTCCAAGGTCATGACATTGTCATCTGGGCTTTCCCATGGTACAGTAATTTTAGTGGATGTAAACCTCTGACTTTGTAGAAAGTAACAAAAACAAATTCTCATTCTTCGAAATCGAAATAATTTAAAAAAATGTAATTGACCTAATTAGAATTGCTAATTAGAATATTCCTCCAGTGCTGCTTGCTGCTCTGAACCAATTTTAACCGGTGTCAGTGACTTTCCTCACTGAGGTTCAAGGGATGCATCCCACAAGCTGTCCCCCTGACATTGTTCCATCCGAAGTCCTCAAACAGGCGTTTAGCACACTGGGCCCTGTTTACTCTCACTGTTCAACTGCTGTCTCGGGACTGGATCTGTTCCCGCAGCCTTCAAATTCGGTGTGGTTAGGCCGCTTTAAAAAAAAGCCTAACTTGGACCCTGCTCTTCTATCCAATTTCAGGCCGGTCTCCCATCTCCCCTTTTTGTCAAAGGTTTTGAAAAAAATGTTTTTATTCAACTGCAATCATTCTTGGACACCAACAACATTTTTGAAAAGTTTCAGTCAGGATTCAGATCACGGCACAGCACAGAATCAGCATTGCTCAAGGTTCAGAATGACATTCTAACATCCATGGACACTAAAAAAATCAGTCTTGCTGCTGATGTTGGACCTTACGGCGGCCTTTGACACTATAGATCATTCCATCCTGATCTCCTGCCTGGCTCACTATGTTGGTCTCGAGGGCACGGTCCTACAGTGGTTTAGCTCCTACCTGACAGGCAGGACCTTTGTGGTCATGGTGGACGACCACTCCTCCTCTGTAGCTCCGCTATCCTCTGAGGTGCCACAAGGATCCATCCATGGCCCAGTCCTATTCAGTCTGTATATGCTGTCGCTCGTGTCCATTATTGTGAAGCACAATTATTCTTCCATCTGTATAGACCCTTTAACTGCTGACATCATCAGTGACATCAGCTAGAGGCAGGAAGTGATCAAGAGAAATAAGATTAAACTAAAACTAGTGATTTTAAGTGTAAAACTACAACTGAAAAACATGGTCCTGTTGTGGATTAGGGTGCAAGAACAAGAGGAATGACATTTGAGACGATAAAATAAGTTTTATCTGATATTTCCAAAAACAGTTAGATATTTGTTTATCGTTACTATGACAACAGCTACAATGGAAATAGATAGGAATCGAGCTTCCCGCCTCCAGCTAAGTCCGGAATGTTTACAGACAATTAAAGGGTCTATGCAGACGACCTACAGCTTTACCTGTCCGTGCTCCCCAACACTGGTTCTGCCGTTGATCCCCTCCATAACAGCCCATCGGACTTGAAAAAATGGTTCTCCCACAACTTCTTACATTTAAATGAAAGTAAAAGTCAATGCTGTGGTCAAATCGAGTTTTTTTCAGCTGCGACTTCAGAACACCTAACACTGATGTATTTTGTTTGTGTGCCAGTGTTTTTATATTTTAAGTCATTCATGATTTATGTGAATGGGAGAACCTGAAAACCACCAATAGTGTGTTTTTTCACTGACAAGGAGCATGTGATGGATGGGTAGGCAAACATAATCATGTGCATGCGCATGATAATCATAAAAATAAAAGACTTGTGTTGTTTATCTATTTAACTATTATAAAATGTTGGGAGCAGACTTTAAAGTGTCTTGGCTCATAGCCCTCTCTGTTTATTAACCACGTGTCTTGCACCAAAGCCTTTCTGTTTCTGCATGTTCCTCAGTGATAAATGCAAATATTGGAGTGAACCAGTGCTTCAGGATATTATCAATGATCCGTAACATAAACAATTAGACACTTAACACACAAGATTTCACTGTAGGGAATTATGGAGAAAATGTGACGTAATCGGAAATCTACCTGTAGAGCTCAACAGTCCCGCCCACTTCCGGTCACGTGTCTGGATCTGTCGTAAAATACATTTATTTTTAGCAAACATTTTTCAGGAAAAAAAAATCAAATTTTAAGAGTTTAAGAGCAGCTAATCAGCTCTGTGCTAACTACCGACCATTGCGTGGATATTTTAGAAGAAAGAAAAGACTTGGTGAAATGATTTTATAACTTTTCAGTTGACGATGTTTTGGACAAATCTTCACGGCAGGGTTGCCAGGTCTAGGCAGCCAAATCCGCCCAAAAATACCTGGAAAACTGTGGAAAACCCGCAGACATACAGCGCGGCTGGAATTTTCAGTATTGTTTATTTACTAGTTAACAGATCCCATGTGCTCCCGCCATGATCAGAAACCGCCCCATCTCCTCCCTTATTGAAAATATAGCAGCTCACAGAGCCTAGGATTTGAGATTTTGTCATTCAAAATAGTGATTTTGATCAAAAATAAGATAGAAATAGCCAATTTTACATTGAAAACAACAAGGCAAAAAAACTTTTTTTTCCACCCGTGGCATGGCTTAAAAAAACGCCCAATTCTGCGGTTTAACTGCGGACCTGGCAACCCTGCTTCACGGTATGCTTTTAAACTCTGATATTTAAATTTTTCGAAATAATACAAAATAATAATAACTGTCCTTTTCTGGTGCCGAAAGTAACAATCCCATTCATTTTATGTATTGACTTGAGTTTAAAAGCACGATGCAGGCTAATCATCTCTGTGCTAACTCAGGGACATAAAACACACTTTAAAAACTGAAAAGTTATAAAACCATTTCACCATATTTAGTGTTCACTTTCTTGTAAAATATCCGCATAATGCTCAGCAGTTAGCACAGAGCTGACTAGTGTCCTTCGTGCTTTAAAACGTTTAATATTTTAATTTATCGAAAGTCTTGGGAGATTCTGAATGGGACTCTTTTTACTGTACTTGTTGAGCTGTAGCCTATTCCAGTCAAACTGCAGTTGAATGTGTTTTAGGCTGTGGTGTGCCGTCAGGGCCAGCAGGGCCTGGCCAAATGAGTGTAAAAAAAGTGTAAAATGTTTTAATAGTATATTTAATTTCTAATTTATCTATATAATGTACAGTTGAGTCGCTTATATTGATTTTGTTGATGTGTAACTGTAATTTCCTACTCAAAAAGTGCTTTAAACACCTCTGGCGAGCTACTACTCCTCAGGGCCTTCTCCACCGATCCTGCAGGCCCTGGGCTTTCCGAAACCGTTCCCTCCTCCCTTCCCCTACACCCTTCCACTCAGGCCTCAGTGAGGGCACCTTCAGAGGTTCACTCATCAGAGAAATTGGAGCTGTGACTCTCAGACGCACTCTCCCCCACGGACTGCACAGCCCATAATGTTGCAAAAAATCACAAGTTCGACTGATCATACTTTTAAATGAAAAAAAAAGTTCCCTTATTAGTTTACAAAGTAATTCAGATTCAAATGTGTCATATTTACATTATATATTTTAGCTTCTTCAAACTCACAGGTGAGTACTTTTCCTCTCCCAATAAAATCATGTCAAGTCTCATTCTCGCGTTCTTTTTCATTAATAAATCTCTATATATAAAGTTGTTCAAATGAACACTTACTGTAGGTGCTCCTAAATAAACACAGAACTGAGGTTGTTTGTTGCGTGTTCGTGGGATTGCTCTCCGGTGTAACACACACCTGTTAAGTCTGCATCGATGCTGACCGTTTATTATATTAGATCCATGATGCTGACTCGCTGAGAAGGAGCTTTTCATCCACTTTCCCTCACTGAGTGCTCTGTTTCGGACAGAACTCCACTCCGTGGGCACGCGCAAACTGAGTGTAAGGCCGGACTCACACCAAGCGGGAAAAAAACGCTTTCCGTCGCTCAGCTTGCTCTACTTCCTTGGCCAGCCCCCTTGTGCAGGAGCACGTGGAGGCGGGGTTTGAGACGCAGCTGAAGTGCATGAGCCAATCACACACAGGTGTCTGTCAGACAGGCCCGTGCAGAGGGGGGGTTTTGCCATGTATAAACAGCTTGCCATGTATAAACATGGCAAAGCTTTGTTTATACAAAGCTTTGCCATGGTCCTTATCATTGGTTTTGTCCCAATAAGCCTTATTAGCTTATCTTCAACGAAGGTACTTGAGTCATCTTCTGTACTTGGTAGTTGAGGTTGAGGTTGAGGTTGAGGTCTCCAAACGTATTAGCTTATATTAATAAATTAAATCCTAAATGAACATGCCCCTCGTTAGTTCATCGTGTTTCCAATACCCCGCCCACCGGTCCTGCGCTGCTCTCTGCAGCGCAGCAGAGCAGGCAGCAGAGAGGAGGAAGTCAGAGCAGAGGCCTCTCCTGCACAGAGTAACGATCTCCACACCTTGTGCTTCAGATCGCTCTTTATTTTTCATCAGTCGGCCTCATAATCACGGACCAATGAGGTCAACAAGTCGACAGTTTTGTACGATCTAAAAATAAACCTTGTGTAAGACGCGAGCGCCGTTTATCGCGGCTCAGCGCCGCATCCTCGCGCAACGTATTTTTGTCAAAATAGTTCAGCTCTATGTTCTCTTAAAACAACGTGAAACTCACGCCCAGACATTCTCAATAGTTTATGTCCCTTTCTCAAGCCCCTGTTTTCAGCCACAGCCCAGAGAAGAGAGGGACATGAGGGAGACAGTCGTGGAAGTCTGTGTTTCTGTAGGGGCGCTGCTAAGATAGTGGCCTGGGGCAGATGCCCCCTGTAAAGTACCCCACTAGCAAAAGATACTGGCAAAAAAATAGTATTAATAAACTGAAATAATAATAGTAGATGGCTTTCCCCAAATCTATATACTGTATTTAGCTCCTATACAGCTCCTTTTACTTTTGTAAATAAATAAATTAACAAAATGGATTTGAAATAAATGTGATAAGAATTTAAGAGGAGCGGGAACGGTTGGTTTGTCAGCGGTCGCGGGGGGGCGGGGGGGGGGGGGGGGTTGTAGTGCCCTTTTGAGTTTTGAGCCCCCGCCCCTCTGTAGCTCTCTGCACGGCCTTGCTGTCAGATCTTGTTCTGTGGTTGGTGGTCGCTGCCGGAAATGGCTCTGTATTTGCATAGCGTTGAAAAGATTTCAACGCTATGCAAATACAGAGCCGCTGCGGCCGCCCGTATCGTGCTGCTCTCATGTGGATTTCCGGAAGCTTCTTTCCGGTCGCCAGGCAGCATAGGGAATGAATGGAAGCTCGCCGCTCTCTTCTCTTCTGCCACTCTAGGTGTGAGGGCGCCGTAAGGGGGTAGTGTGCGGGAGGAGGGAGTGGTTTCGGAAAGGCCCCCTGTGTTGTCAGGCCGTACATGCTTGACTGACAGAATTATCAGCCAATCAGAATTCGATGTACATTGACAGTACGCCCCCCAGGGCCTTCAGTATCTCAGAAGCTTCACCTACGTTTTGGTGGCCTGGGAAAACCACTAATGTAACCGCGCATGGGCAAGACGTTCCAGGAAATCAGAAGTCAACCGGATAAACAGATATTCGTCTTGGAAATATCCGAATGAAGTGGATTTATTGATCACGGATTTTTGGGGCCCCTTCCTCATGAAGAGCTTCTTCGATAGCAAAGCAGCGGGACCGACAGCAGGACGTAGACGCTCGGCTCCCCAGACAGGAGAAGAGTTTCCCCGTATTCTAGTACGAGTGTTCCTGAAGGTGTTTGCTTTTGTTTGGGGCGGAGGCACCGCTGCTTTGGTTTGCGTTGTTGATACATCCTTTAGCGAACAAGTACCACGCAAAAAGGCAGTTTTTTCCATACGCCTATTGTCGATCAGTTTATATGCGTTTGACTGAGTGATACCAGGTTGCTATTGAAGGCCCTGACTGAAACCTTACGGCCCGCCACTGGTTTTAGGGCCATGGTTGTTGTATTTTCAACTACACTGTAAACCCAAATTAGTAATCATTACTAAAGCCGCGCATGGTAACTGATTGCACTGGGATGTCTAGTTTTTACAAAATCCAAAACCTAACAAATCAAGCTCTGTTAACATAAAGTCTTGTGTCCAAGATAATCCATTACTAAAGAACTCAAGGTTTTAAAACGAATGTTTATGAGTAACCAACTTAACCATTACTCGTGTATATCAGTAATCATTATTCATGTTTATCATTATTTATATCTCATGTTTATAAGTATTTATGTCTCATATTTATGAGAATTTATTACCCTTGTTTGTTAGAATTAATAAATGTAAATCATATAATGATGTTGTTTTTTTAACATTACACAATAATAGACTGTATATCCATTGTTTCTTACATAAAATGACAATTACATTTTATTTTCACAAATGTATTGCAAAAATAGTGCAATAGTAACATTTTTAACATTTAAATGTAAGTATTCCAATCTTCTGTTACCAATAAGCACAGCGTTAAACATTTTTAACATTAATATAAAACAAAATCTGAGTACATCATTTACATCATTAATGTGGTCAAAGGACTATGGAACCCAGGCATGGATTAGACATACATTGTAACTCTTGTTCACATTTTAATGAATTATGTTTGTACTGCTAAATTTGTTTGTAGCCAATGAACTTCTAGCTGCTAAATACTGTACATTTTCAAAACACCAAACCTTTTGCGTTTAGCCCAAAATAGAGGACCTGCACCATTTAACATAAGTAGTTGATTTTTCAGTGTTTGAATTCTCGGTTTAAAAAAATAAATAAATAACCTGTTGAATGAACTGTAGGGTATTTCAGATTTTCTTGGGGTAGTTTACGTGGAGTCCATATGCGAGTTCAAAAAGGAGGCAGACAGCTTCTGGCAGGGTCATCGGCTTTTCCACAACTTCGCCCTCAATGACGATGGGTGAAGATCTGATGTTGAGGGAGAGGCACCTTCAGGATTCACCAACAAGATCCCAACGTCCATTTGACCAAAGGACTCATCACCATCCTAAAGATAAACAAAAAAATATTGCCAGAAATATAACCATTAGTGAAAAAATATTACTGAACTGCAACAGACCACCATTAAGAATGACAGAACAGGAACTACTTGAAGATTACCTGTGAGGTGTCTGAGGGTGCGGTTTCATATAACAAGCAAGTGGCAGATTCAGAACGTGTACTTAAAATTGTTTGCAATCATAATTCATTTTGGCTATGCCAAAAAGTAATCTAGCTTTTTGTTTTGTGTTAAATTAAGAATATTTATGGAATGGCTGGAGCTCCTAACGTAAGCTAATTATGGCTTGTTCAAATTAAACAATGAATGTCAAATTATTAAAGATGCAGATTACAAACTAAATGTACACTTACAAACCTAGATTTGAAGAACTCAGTGATTGTCTCAGAGTAGGTGATGAAGCCCTCTCAGTGCAACCGTTCTTTTTCCCCCAGAGGGATCCAGAGACTGTAAGATAGAAAATGGATGATACATTAAAAGAAAAAAAGTATCGCATACACGCAGACAGACAAGACAATTTGTGCTTTGTTGTTTTGTCCCGATTATAAAGTGTTACCTGCATTTGCTGCAAAAGCTGTGCCAAATGTTGACAATTTCCCACAATCCATTGGAATTCCAGATAAATCTAAAAAAGCAGAAGAAAGAAATTAGTTTGCTGTACAACTAGAGAGCAATGTCTGATACAGAATAGTTACGTATACCTGCTCATTAGTAAGTGCAGGCCAGGTCCCTACTCACAGCACCACTCTCTATTGAGGAAGATTCTGTGGGTCTGGTTTCCAGTGTCAGTTTTCGGGCATCAGCTTCAGTAAAGATGGCCCTCATGGTCCTTTTCTCAGGTGCCGTCATCTAGAGGAAAGAAGTCACATCAGAGTTTGTATTATGTATGTAAGGAGAACTCTTATGTTTTACTTGTATGTTTCAAGACAATGTAACGCCTGAGTGTTACGATTTGACTGTCTCCATGATGTTGACGCAAAGCTCAGAGTTTCTACATTAATCTCTTTATCTGTTCAAATTCAGTGCGTACTGGGCCTTATTGCAGTTGTTACCAAAGTGGGGGTTGGGGACCCCTAGGTATAACAAGATGATTTTAGAGACCATATTTTTACATTTCTGACATTTTCTGTATTTTAAAAAAAAAAATTGAAAACTGCATATTTTAGGGAAATTAAGACAACTATCTAAATACAGTATCCAAACTAACATTAATAAACCAGATTTTAAAATGTCATGCACCTGAAATTATTACAAATACTAATTGGCTTGTTGCATGATATGGCTATGCTAGTGCCCCTGACCTTAAGTTGTGAGCACCAGCACTTCCTGTCCGTTTTCATTTCCTATGGAGATTAGCTCAAACCCTCTCGAAAAAAGGTGGACAGTGAGTTCCTGGTAGAGGATCACTTACTGCGTGTTAGAAACTTGATGTAGGATGTAAATAGTTCAGTGGAGGAGACGCCTGTGTTTATAAAGGTCAGATAGTTTGTCTTGAAGCTAAATGCTAACATGGGTTATGACATTAAAACTATAGGCAAGAGTTTTGTTTTTATGCAGATTGGTAAACATTTGCGGCACTATTTCTATAACGCATGAAATGAATCTTAGCCTTTAGCTTCAAGACAAACTCTCTCACAGTCTTGATAAACACAGGCGTCTCCTCCACTGAAATATTTACATCCTACCTGGAGTTGTAAGTCATCTACCAGGAACTCACTGTCCACTACAGAATCATTAAAAAATAAGCTTATGCGAGCGGGTTATAAGCTAATCTTAACCTCTTAAACCCCGCCTTAAACAAGCACAGTTTCTCCAATCTTCTCCACTGGAGTAAACGTGCTTGGTTAAGGTGGGGGGATAAGATGTTAATGGAAATTGCTATGGACAGGAAGTGCTAGCGCTCACAACTTCAGGTCAGAGGAACTAGCGTAGCCCCAACATGCAACAAGCCAATTACGTTTTACAGAAGGGGGTCCTGGTTGATCAAGGGGGTTGCAGCCTGAAAGGTTTGGGAATCCCTGCCAAATATATATATTTGATACAGTAGCAGCCAAATCAAATGTGGAGGTTTTACAAAAGAAAAAGGACACAAAATTGAACGAACAAACAGCTAAAGCAAAATTCATGGCAACAGTGCCAGGAATCACTGTAATGCTACAAAACCAACAGCCCTGGGTTTGCACTGTTCCCTGTCAAAGTTACGAAAAATATAAAGCATGTGATAAATTATTCTGTACGCAACAGAAAGCTAACATTACCGATGGCTACCACTTAGCATTAGCCGTAGTCTGTTGGTGGCAGTAAGCCGTTCGCTACAAGCACTTTTCAGTCCCAAAAGAATAACCACAAAGCACTCTCAGATATGATTGACTAGCAGGTTGGGGCTAAATTGCGAGGTTGACTTCGCGGTGAAATATTATCACTAACGTTAACGTGCGCACGTTTAAAATGTTACTTTACAAAGCAAGCTGAAATATTATGATGCTAACGGAACAAAATGTGTGCACTTACCATGCGTTGATAAACTATGAACCAGACTGGCGCTGATTCCTCCACTTCATCTCATGAGCTCTGGTACATGCGATCTGGAGCCAACAGTCTGAAGAGGCTCCTGTTTGAATTTACCGGTCATCAAGCCCCGCCCCAAACCCGGTAAAAACATGTAAATGTGAGGTGTCTCCGCTCAGAGCCATTAGTATAGCAAATACTCGTTTTAAGTAGTTTACAATTCACATTTGGTTTAGTAATGATCCCGCCTTTTGCAAAATAATGAAAAGATTAGTATTGATAGCTGTAATGAATGGTGTTATTTCCCACACTATGTGGTCCATGAATGCACCATATACCAACGCGAGATGTACTGGGGGATCTCTGAAACAGTTCTATTATTCGAGCATGTACAATAAACGACCAGCTCTTGTTCAGTACGTGTGGTGGCATTTATTTATGTCAAGACGACATTACATGGTGTCAGAAGCGGTGCAAAAACATTAACGAGCCGATATGTCCAAGTTTAATCCTCCGTCGGAGTTTAACTTCACGAGCCCGGGAGAATGGCCGGAGTGGAAGCAGAGGTTCGCACGCTACAGGCTAGCCACAAAACTGAACAAAGAAAATGGCGAGGTTCAAGTCTGCTCACTTATCTACGCGATGGGCAGCGAAGCAGAGAAAATCTTCGCCTCGTTCGAGTTTGCTGGGGAAGATGATAAGAAGAATTACGAAGGGGTTCTCTCAAAGTTTGATGAGTACTTCATACCCAGACGCAATGTAATACACGAGAGAGCGTGTTTCTACCAACGTAACCAACTGCAAGGGGAAAAGGCAGAGGCGTACGTAAGAGTGCTGTACGAGCTAGCGGAGAACTGTGATTTTGGGGACAAGAGGGATGAACACATCCGTGATAGACTCGTAGTGGGCATTAAGGACAAAGAATTGTCTCTGAAATTGCAGCTCACAGCAGATCTGACGCTGGCTCATGTTATACAGCAAGTACGACAGTCAGAAGAGGTTGCTAAACAGATTAGCATCCAAGCTAGCGGTCCCCAGCCGGAGCTGCAAGTGGCCAGCGTTTCTGCAGGAAGGCATCGCAAAGTACCACACAAAAAGCACACTCCGCACACTGAAAGAGAATCCCCAGACTGCGGTAGGTGCGGCACACAGCACTATGATAAAAGAAAATGCCCAGCTGCTAAACGTTTCTGCAAAAAGTGCAACAAAAAAGGGCATTGGGCTCGTGTATGCCGTACGAAAGTTGTCAATGAACTAAGGGAAACCACCCAGTACCAGTTCCTAGGTGAAGTTACTGGCCCAGCAAACCCAGATAAATGGACTGTCACATTAGATATTGCCCAAGTTCCCCTGACATTCAAAATAGACACAGGGGCAGATGCAAGTTGCATAGGAGACAAAACATTCAGTCTACTCACAAAGCAATACAAACTGACCCCTACTAGTACACCCTTCTCGGGACCTGGAGGTCCACTCAAGTGTTTCGGGATGTTTCAAGCTAACACAGAATACAAAGGAGAAAGCTACACATTTCCAGTATATGTGATTAAAGGAAACAGTGGCCTACTCAGCCGCATAGAAGCGGTGAAGAGGGGTCTAGTTAAGAGAGAAGAGGAGGTCAGCGCTGTGTTTGGAACCAGTGGCTTGTTGAAGACTGAACCTGTGAAATACTGCTTAAAGACAATGCACAGCCATATGTGGTCCATGTGGCTAGACGAGCCCCGCTACCACTAATGCCACTTGTTAAAAAGGAGCTACAAAGGCTAGAGACAGAGGGCATCGTTGAAAGAGTAACCAAGCCCACTGAATGGTGCGCTGCAATGGTGCCAGTACTAAAACCCAATAAAGTTGAGGTGAGATGCTGTGCTGACTTAAGAAAACTGAACAAAGCAGTAGCACGAGAGAAATATGTGTTACCTACAGTGGAGGAGATAATGCCAAGACTCTCAGGATCCAAAGTGTTCACGTCTCTGGATGCTGCTAGTGGGTTCTACCAAATCCCACTACATAAAGACAGTCGTAAACTCACCACCTTCATTACTCCTTTGGGAGATATGCGTTTTGCAGACTTCCATTTGGGATATCCAGCGCCCCGGAGATATTTCAGCGCAAGATGGCAGAGACACTGCAGGGGCTGGAAGGTACGGAGGTGTATATGGACGACATCCTGGTCCATGGAGACACTGAAGAGGAACACGACAAGCGTTTGGAGCAGGTCCTGAAAGTGATCAAGGCAGCCGCGGTCTGAAACTGAACCAAGGCAAGTGTGAATTCAAACAGAGACAAATCAGGTTTCTGGGGCACATCATTGATGAGAATGGGGTGAGACCAGACCCTGCAAAGGTAGAGGGGATCGAAAATTTCCCGAAACCCCAGAATGTTGCTGAGCTGAGACGCTTTATTGGTATGGTAAATTACCTAGCCAAGTTTGTTCCGGAGATGTCTACAGTGGGACAACCACTTTATGAACTGCTCAAAACCAAATCGGAGTGGCAGTGGGGTCCAGCGCAGGAGTCCTCCTTCCGAAGACTGAAAACTGCCCTGGCATCTGCACCTGTACTTACCTTCTATGATGCCAACAAGCCCACAAAGGTGTCGGCTGACGCCAGCAGTTATGGGCTTGGGGGAGTCCTCCTACAGCAACATGGAGAAGATTGGAAACCGGTCGCATATTGCTCCAGGAGGCTTCGTGATCCGGAAACCAGGTATGCGCAAATAGAGAAGGAATGCCTGGCGACCGTCTGGGCCTGTGAGCGCTTTGAGAAATACCTGATTGGACTAGAGACTTTCACACTGATCACTGACCACAAGCCCTTAGTGCCTTTAATGAACAACAAGGACTTGGACAATGTCCCACTAAGGTGTCAGAGACTACTGATGAGACTGATGCGTTTTAATGCAGAAGCAGTGTACGCACCTGGCAAGACCTTGGCAGTGGCAGACGCGCTGTCCAGGGGTCCGCTGGAACAGACCGGAGACGAGCACCTTGAAGAGGACGTGACCGTGCACATCGGAGCAGTCATCAGCCACTTACCAGCCACCCCTCAGAAACTACAGCAGATAAGAGACCACACTATCCAAGACCCCGAGTTATCCATCCATCCATCCATCCATTTTCTTCCACTTGTCCGTTGCCGGGTCGTGGGGGCAGCCGTTGGAGCTGCCCAGGTCACATAGCACCGGCCCCCATGGCTCCTTCTGCAGGTGGTGGGTCCACGGAAGGACGGCCTCACGATTCAAACCGGGCCTGTTGGTCTCTCCTAGGGGGCTACCAGTGTACGCAGACACTGGAGGCAATGTGGGTGAAGTGTCTTGCCCAAGGACACAACGACAATGTGCACCTTCAGGAGGCGGGATTCGAACCCCGACCTTCCGATCATGAGACGACCCGCTCTACCATCTGCGCCATTGTCGCCCCAAGTTACAGACCCCGAGTTACAGTTAGTGAAACAGCTCACTCAGACGGGTTGGTCAGAGTATGAAAGACAGGTCCCGGAGGTTGTTAGAGGGTTTTACAAAGTGCGGGGTGAGCTGTCGGTTGTAGACGGGTTGGTCGTAAGGGGAAGCCGTATAGTCATTCCCACCACCCTGAGATCTGAGATGATAGAGAGAATTCATGATGGTCACCAAGGCTTAGTGAAGTGTAGAGAGCGGGCCAAACAGTCAGTGTGGGGGCCAGGGATGTCAAAAGACATAAATGCCAAAGTTGTGCAGTGTGATTTTTGTAACACTAACAGACACACTCAGATTAAAGAGCCACTCATGTCTACAGTGCTGCCAGATAGACCATGGCAAAAAGTGGGTGTAGACCTATGCGAGTGTAATGGTGTTATTATAGACGGGTTAAAATCCTGGTAATGGGTTTTGAGCGCCACGGTGTGGCAGGGTGTGGGAGTGCCCCGAGTAAGTGTTACTTGGGGCTGTGTATATATTGTCCACCTTTTTGGTTATATATTTGTTTTATGTACCTGGTTGAATGGCGTTAGTTGTCTTGTGTATTTTATTTTGTTGGTCCAACGTTGAGAACATCCGGTCTGGGAGTATATAGGGATGGCTCCTCCTCTTCCTCCCTCTCTGATATCTGTGTCTTGAGACGAGGTGAGCGGGTTTAGGGCATCGTTAGCCATCACATTGTTAAATGCATATCATAAGCTTTTAACTTGTCTTTTATGTTGTTTATATTGTTTTATCATTAGTCATGTCTATATTTGTCACTTACGTGTTTCTGTTTTGTTTTATGTCCAAAGACCACGTTGGGTCAACCCCACATGTTAGTGGGCTAACGCCGCTTTTGTTTCTGCTCGCCAGGTATGTTTTATGTATACTGTATATGTGTTTATATTCTCTCTGATATCTGTGTCTTGAGACGAGACCACGTTGGGTCAACCCCACATGTTAGTGGGCTAACGCCGCTTTTGTTTCTGCTCGCCAGAATAAATGGGCTTGGAGCGTTGCTCCCCCAACTACAGCCTGGGTCTCTCTGAGTATATCAGAGCACAGCAAACACAACGCAGAGCCATACAGCATAGGTCACATTGGTGCCATGACTCCGTTCGAACCGGACCAGACGTTGCTGGGTCCACGGGTTCTCGAAATTGGGCCACAGGACGGTTCTCCTGTGCCACCGCCGCCTCGCCACTGGGAGCCGCCATCGCCACACGAGGGGCTGTTCGTGCTCAGACCACCGGGGCGGGAAACTACATCGTCGACGTCAGCGACTTCTTCGCGCCGCTGACATGGACTCGGAGGAGCTGCACACGCCTGCCATGGCCGGCAGGGGGCGCGGAGCTCTGGTGTCTCCTCTCCCGTTTCCTTTAAGTGATGTGGGTAGTAGTGTTGCCCGAGGCAGAGCTAGGCCTCATAACATGTATAATGTGAGTTTTGGTCTGCCTAAGTGCAGCACGGGACATGTATCTGATGATGACACTGTGGGGGGAATGAACCAGATGGGTGAAATGATGCAACAAATGGGTCACATGTTAGCTGATAATATTGTGTCTAGGTTGAACACGTCTAGCTCATCCGCCGAGTCTCCCAGGGCTCCTGATTCGCCTCCACAGGCAAATGATTCCACAAATGGTCATAGTTTAAACCTTTCAAATGTCACTTTTATTGAAAAGGGTGCCAAAGAACCACCGGTGTACAGAGGGGATGGTTCCGATGTGTTGGCCATCGATGAATGGGAGGATTTGATGAAGGTTTATCTCCGCAAAAGTAATGTTCCCGTTGAATGCAGAACGGAGGAAATCCTTATCTATTTAAAGGGCAAAGCTAGAAATGTCGTGAAGCTGGGTATTAAAAATGGGGGTCTGAATTCCACACAAGGGCCCGAGGCCATTTATGGTCTTTTACGTAAGCATTTTGGCGCTGGGCTGTTCTCCTCGGTCCCACTCGCTGAGTTTTACTCCATTCGCCCCACGGTTAATGAGGATCCGTATGATTTTTGGGTACGGTTAAACAATGCTGCGGACACTGCCATTAGCTGCCTCGCGGGGATGGGGAAATTCTCCGATATTCCTGGGGAGGATGTCACCCGGTTATTCATAAGACACTGCCCGAACAAAGAGCTTTCTTACACATTCCGGTCTAAGACTATTGATAAGTGGTCGGCTCGCGATGTCCAGGAGGTGCTGGACGAGTACCATTTAGAAAATAGCTCTAGAAGAGCCGGTGTAATGAATACGGTTGCTGTGAATAAAGGTGACATTGCCGCTGATGTACTTCCCACTGCTAACGTATCTGACCACTCAGCGCTTGAGAAGCTAGCCGCCATGTTGGAAAGGGTTTTGTCGCAAACTCAAGATGGCGTCCAGATTGCCCAGACACCGCGTCGAGACACACGGTATCCCAAAATAGACGGTTTAAACAGCATGCCGTGTGCGGTCTGTAGAGATGTGTCCCACACCACGTACACGCATTGTTGGAAGCATAAACTGTGTTTTCGGTGCCACGCGCAGGGCCACTCCAGCCACGCTTGTTCCCGGGGCGTTAACACTTCTCCCTCCGGGCCTCAAGGGAAACTAGTCAGTCTGCGTGTAGGGGAGGACAGCGTAGATGGGGATTCTTCACCTCCCACAATGGACAGTGCGGTACATCCTGGTTCCGGGCGTGCAGCTTACAGCGACAACGTGCCGCTGGGCAAGACACCAGTTGTACAGGTATTGCAAAGACTTTCGGAAACCGACTCGTTATTCCACACGGACGTTATCATGGACAATGGCCATGTCATCAAGGCCTTAGTGGACAGTGGATCTATGGCGTGCACTATTAATGGAGAGACTGATTCAATAATGAAGAGGGATTATCCGGAGATTGACAGGAAGCGAGCGGATGAGTATGTCATCGTGGGCTGCGGAGGTCAACCGGTAATGCCTACCGCTCTGTACGACCTCTCTGTTTTGGTGTACGGTATCAGGGTCGTCGTCCCGGTCCTAGTGGTACCCGGCCAGTCCGACAGCATGATCCTGGGGAGTAACGTGTTGAAATGGCTCATGAAGCGGATCGAAGACGGAGAAATAGACTCGAGTAAGATGGGCGCTTTCGGTAAAGAGCTACCCCAGCTGCTATCACTGTTGTCCCATACAGTGCACCGTACGGACACCTCGGCGCTGGATTTTGGGACTGCAAAATTAAAAAGGTGTGTCACGCTACAGCCTTTGACTGAACATTTGGTGTGGGCTAAATTACCGTCTGTAGACGCTTCGGCGGTGGGGAGCTCTGTTATCGTAGAACCCACTCGATCTAAAACGAGACCAGCGCAGATCTTGGTGGGGAGAGTTGTCACCACTCTGTATGGGGATGGGTGGGTTCCCGTTAAAATAGTGAACCCTACGGAGAAAGCACTCACCCTGAAGAAAAATGCCAAACTGGTGGATGTTTCGCCTAGTTTGTCAGTGCAAGATCTACCGGAGCCACAACGAGTTCAGTCAAATATCCAGCGCACGACGGAGACTCCAGTTTTGAAAACTGAGAACGAGATAAACAAGACCCTCATCGACATGGGACTCTCGGAAGTTGATATCACGTCGTGTGAAGTGTCCTTGGAGTGGAAAAACAAGCTACTCAACCTGATGGTACGATACGACTCCACATTCTCTAGGCACAAGATGGATTGTGGAGAGGCGAAAGACTTTGTACACAGGATACGGTTGATGGATGACAAGCCGTTCAGACTTCCATACCGGCGTGTCCCTCCTTGCCATTATGAAAAATTGAGGACAGCTTTGAACGAGATGGAGGAAGTCGGGATCATCAAGAAGTCCCAGAGCGAGTATGCGTCTCCGCTAGTCCTCGTCGTGAAACCCAATGGTGATTTACGCATCTGTAATGACTTTCGGTGGCTTAATGCAAGAACTATTAAAGATGCACACCCCTTGCCCCACCAGACCGATGCGCTGGCGGCGCTTGGGGGCAATGTGTTCTTCTCCACCATGGATCTCACCTCGGGGTTTTACAACGTTCCGTTACACGAGGATGACAAACGGTACACCGCCTTCTCCTCCCCGTTTGGGCTGCACGAGTATAACAGGATGCCTCAAGGACTGACCAACAGCCCCGCGACGTTCATGCGCATGATGATGTCGATCTTCGGTGACAAAAACTTTACCAGCCTGTTGTGTTACCTGGACGATTTGATGGTGTTTGCGCCGTCCGAACAGATTGCGTTAGAGCGTTTGGAGATGGTATTTTCGCGGTTAGCTGCAAACAATCTTAAGCTTTCCCCAAGAAATGTCATTTCCTCCGGCGTTCTGTAAAGTTTTTGGGCCACATCGTCTGCGAAGAGGGCATGAAAACCGACCCCAGTAAAGTCCAGGCCATCGGGGACATTAGGGAAACGGACCTCATGGAGGCAGACGGTAAAACCCCCTGCGCTAAAAAGATTAGGTCCTTTTTAGGCATGGCCTTGTATTACCACCACTTTATTGAAGGCTGTTCAGCCAAGGCTAGGCCCCTGTTTAGTCTCGTGTCAGAACCCTCCATTTCCAAGAAAAAGGGTAGACCTCCCAAGCCTAAGTTCAAGAAAGGTTTAGTGAGATTGACCCCCACTGACTGGACTGACGACTGTAGGGAAGCTTTCGAGACCCTCAAACATGATTTGATACACAGTGTGACGTTGGCTCATCCAGATTTCGATGCCCCTTTTATCCTAGCTGTTGACGCTTCTTTCGACGGGATAGGCGCTGTTCTTTCGCAATTGCCACCTGGTAGTAAGATCGCCAGACCAGTGGCTTTTGCCAGTAAAACTTTGTCTCAAGCCCAGTTGAATTATCCAGCTCACCGCCTGGAGTTTTTAGCTCTTAAGTGGGCTGTATGCGACAAATTTGGCCATTGGTTAAAGGGACGGACCTTCTCTGTTTGGACTGACAATAATCCACTGACGTATACATTGACTAAGCCCAAACTTGACGCTTGCGAACAGAGGTGGGTGGCGAAGTTAGCGGCGTATAGCTTCGATCTTAACTATGTCCCGGGCCCTAAGAACGTAGTTGCTGACGCACTTAGTAGGGAGCCTTTTGTTAAGTCTTGCGTGACCCACCGTCTGGTGTCTGAACCGTACTCTCATCTGCTCGCCCAAGTTAGTGAGTTAGCGGAC